>WQNJ02000015.1:55479771-56679771 GCA_016584745.2 Phylloscopus trochilus trochilus | reverse complement strand
AGTCAGAGAGCAATCCCAGTTTTCCTGTGACTCTTTTGGCTGTTTTCTTCACTCTAAACCAAGGCCAACATATGCTTTTTATACATCAAGTGAAAGCTTAAACTTACCAGACTAACAGTGTAGTGGAGCTGAGAGATTGTCTCCTGGCTTTTCTGTTTAGCATCTCTAACTTTGTTTAAGGCTTGTTGGTAGGCACGTGTGCGGACCTTTGAAGACAGGGATCCTAGTCTAACATAGTAGCTTGGCTTTTGGAGTCCAACTTCAAAGCCTTCAACGTTTGCAGCTTCTTTCTCTGGGTATGTTGAAAGGAAGCAAATTGATCACTGGAGGAAAACTTAAGAGGTCTGAGACAATTTTATCTGCCTAGTAACAGCTGAATACAGAGCTTGTTGAGTAGTCATCATGATTAGGCTGATAGACCACCTTACAGAGAAATCCTTACTTTCATTCTGCTTCCTTTTGAGGATGCTGCTATTACAACCAGGAAGGCAAAAGGCAATTTGGGAAGCATGTGCTCCCTTCCCCACTATGAGTAAGCAATAAATGGGTGATTGCTTGCTTCTCTCCAAAATAAGCATTCCAACAAAATCAAACCTTCAATTGGTCTTACCTAGTTCTGCTTCTGTAAGTGGAAGATATTGGTCTACAAGGGTCTCTGATTTTGTGAGAGCACTGTCCACACCGCTGCTCACCATTTGCACCACACGACTTCCCAGGACAGTGTTAATGCTGCCACTGACAACTGACTTGGTCATTTCTACACTGTCTTGCACTGCTTCTTTAGTCTTGCCCACAACTCCAGTGATTGTCTGAGCAACAGTTTCCTTGGCACCGGTCACAGTCGTTGTTACAGCTTCTCTGGCTCCAACAACTACATCCTTGGCATTGGCAACAACCTGCCATAGGACATACACAGATTTACTAGTGAGAGCTACATAATCCAGGAAATAATAAATTTATGCTAAAGCTTCTACAAGTATTAGTTATCTAGGAGAAAATATGCCCTGAAAAAATATTTACAAGAGAAAAAAGAACATGACTGCCACACAGCTTTCCACTCAAAAAACTTCAGTGAATGTAATCCAGGCACTTCACACTAAGCAAGAAAGAGACAAAGACTCAAGTTTTGAAAGACACCCACCAGTGAACTGCACCCGCAGAAAGATGTTGCCAAGTGGTGGGCAATTTAAATAACTTAAAAAATAAAAAGCTTAATGGTCTCTCAAGGGCAACAAACAGTTCTACAGACAGACCTTTGGCTTTCTCATTGCTTCCAAGCTGTGCTTCAAGCACAGCTTTTTGAAATGTGTCTCCTTGGGGTTTCAGTGATAATAGAAAAGAAGGGTACGGCTCTTCTGCATACATAAATGAAAAGAACTTACCTTGTCAGTGGGTTGATTTAGTATAGGCAGTCTCTCTTCAATTTTGTCTAGACCTATACAAGCATAGTTGTTGGCAACTACAACTAAAAAAGAAATTACAGGAGTTAGTTTTAACTATTTTTCCCCTAGTAAAACAACTCAAATTGAAAATTCATCTTGAAAAAGAACTCATGCAACATCCTTGACACAATCTTCTCCTCTTCTCAGTGAGATCTGAAGCCAAAGAACAAGGCAGATTTGCAGTGCCAGAAAAAAAAAATCCTTGCAGGCAAAGAAAATTCATTTGATAATTTACAAGCAACTGGTAGAAGAAGCTGAAACACCTGGCCCACTGTCATTTATGAAACCAGGCTTCTAGTTACAACAGCCTTGTGACACAGCTTCCAAATTAAATCAGTTCTCAGTGCAAGAAGGTACAACAGTAGCATTTGAAACCAGGTGAAAGGTGAAGAAGTTGGGCAAGAGACTGCGTAATCATCTCACATATCAAAAGTCATCCACCAATTTAGTATTATGAAAGCTGGAATCTGCTTTCACTCTGGATTATTACCTTTTTTTAAAGTCTTATCAATGTGTAATCAGTTATGCAACAAGTCAGGCAACAGGTTCAGTCAGCTACCCAAAAACTCAAGATCAGCATGACCATGTTAAATCATAAGTGCATCTGGGTATAAAAAACAATCAGCTGAACTAAAGTTATCAACAGCTTCATCTTTGCCTTACTTTGTGGTTCCAGCTTCTGAATGATAGGCATAGCACTTGTCATGGCTACTGATGTAATTGTCTTCACTCCTTTCTCTGCTATCTCACATACTGACTTCAGATAAGGATGGTTATCCTTTGTGGTAATATAAGCTGTGGACACCATATCATAGGTGGAGCTCACCAAAGGAAGGTTGGCAACCCTGGATACAACATTCTGTTTAAAAGAGAAAAGTGTTAGTTGACACCTATTTTTCTCATCTAGACAAAGAAATAACGGGACTAACTCAGACATACCTGCTGTGGATCAATTGCTGCCAATGCCATTTTTTCAGGTCTTGAACCTTATACCACCTGTGAAGGATGGATATACGAGTTATGGCATCACATCTGCTTCACTTAGGCACCAAACTTTGAAATCAACAACCTTCTTGTGATCCACCTGATTTACTGGGATCAGGATGTTCACATTCATACATATAGGAATTAAATTTTATTGTAACAATTTACAAATCCAAAACGTGGTTTAGATAATGCAATAAAGCATATGCATGAGATAGGCTTTGAGGTACAGCAGTTCATTGATGAATAACCAAGTGGTGGAGTAATTTAATTTTCTAGAAGAATTAAGACAGACTTAACTGTTGAGACAGGACTAACAAAAGTCAGCCCACAAGTCACTAAAAATCTAGTTCAGAATGTCCAAGTCAAACAAAGAACCCACCACCAATAGCTTTAATCAGGTTAGATCTTCTAGGGAGCCCACCTAAGGCTCACTCTGTTCTGCTTGCTAAGGAGTTAGCATTCCTGTCGCACAGAGAGCACTGGATTTCCCCACTGCAGAAAATAAATCTCCTTTATGCTAATTTAGACTAAATTTTTACACATCTGCCTCTGAAACAAGTTGCAAACATTAGTCAGTCAACAAATCTACAGTACTCAACATGCATTCCAACATGTATTCCCATGGAGAAAATACTAACAGCATTCCCCACAAGAACCCTATAGAAGAGGCAGGGTATTGCAGTACCACATAAGGAGAACACACTGAAACACAGTTATCCTATACACACATGCAGGCTGAACTAAATCTGCAAGAACCACCTGTTCCATTAATGATTTCACATAACACTTAAGTTCCAGAAGAATCTGCATGAGTGAAGGCAACAAAAAGGTAAACTAGGAGTTTGTCCTCAAAAGGATTGTGTTTTACAAGGCCTTTTGCTAGGTTTATCAAACAGCCAACAGCATTTTTCTGTCTCATATGTATGACAGCAAAAAAGGAATGTGTTAATATTCCATCTGCGGTAAAATAAAACTTTTCCCCATTACGTAACAGGGAATGAGGATAAAGGCATCCTGTTAACATTTTGCAGGCATATTTGCACATATTAACATACATGTGCCATAAAGTAATGACTGTAATAAGATTAACCACTGTACATGGAACATACAAGCAAGAAAAATGACAATAGTTACAGTGGTAACAAAGTTGTTCTCCTTTCATTTAACAAGAATTTAAATACCCACAGGAACGTGCTATGTTTCTCACACAGCATTACAAGTTAGATCAAGTAGATTACAAATTAGTTTATACTTGGAGTACAACTGAATTTCACCATGAAATGTGAAGTATGCTACAGAGCAGAAGATCTAACGGCACAGAATCTGGCCTCTGAAGGAAGAAGGGCCGTCAGTTTAAGGATTACTCAATACTCATAGTGTGTCTCACCCACACAGGACATGCATTTGAATTTTTGTCAATAAATCAGCACAGTCAGCCTGTGAAGTTATTCCTGCTCCTAAAGACAAGGAAGATAACTATATTTTTGCACGGTTTCAGAGACCCCTTGATTAGGTTCAGGCCTAGCAAAAGTCGGATCCACTCCTCTGGAGTGAGACGTTCTGGAATCAAAGTCCAAGCATATTTCAGACACCGTAAGAGATTCTGAAGAGGAAAGAAGAGGAAAGAAGACACGCTACGTCACAAACTTTATTCCTACTCTCCCCCCTCGCCATGAAAAGGTGTGCAAGAAAGCAGAGCGATAAACCATGCACAACAGCCGCGGCGCCTGCCCTGGCTGGCCGCGGTACCCAAAGCAGGAAGGCGCACCGCTTTCCCAAGTGCCTCCACGGGCCGCTTCCGGGATGGGGCATTCCAGCGCCGCTCCCGGGGCGGGACAAGGTTCCCGGGACGTTCTGGTCCCGGGAGAACCTCGGCCAGCGCACCGAAACACTCCGGCCCGCGGGGGCGGGGGCAGCGGGGGCGGCCCGGCGGTCAACGCCGCACACGGGGCCGCAGCCCCGCCCGCTCCGCCGCCGGGCTCCACCATATTGCGGAGTCAGCCCCGCGGGGCGGGCAGGCGCCCGGCGCCGCCGCGGCCGCCGAGAGCCGCGCCGGAGCACCGGGCCGGCCGTACTCACGCGGGAGGAGGAGCCGGAGCCGCCGCCGACTGGAGCACGGGCAGGGTCGCGGGCACGGGCGCCGCCGCCGCCGCCGAGTAGGGAGCGCCGGCCTCGCCCCGTTATTTATGGGGCGTCACCGCCGCCGCGCGTCACCGCCGGCGCGGGGCGGGGCCGGACACGCAGTGACCGCAGCGGCGGTCAGCGGGAGGGCACTGCCCTGACCGGGAAGGTCTGAGGGGAGGGAGCGGGCGTGCAGCTGGTCTTGCAGAAGGCCGGTTCACTGAAGCACAGAATATGCTGAGTTGGAAGGGGCTGACAAGGATCATGGAGTCCAGCTACTGGCTCTGCACAGGACATCCCCAAGAGTCACACCATGTGCCGGAGAGCATTGTCCAGAGGTTTCTTGAGCTTTGTCACGCTATGACCACTTCCCTGGGGAGCAGGGAATTTTCCTGTTCCCCTGTCCAACCACTCCAGGGATGAAGAAGGTTTTTCTAATATTCAACCTAAACCTCCCCTGACAGCAGAGCAGAATAAATGAAACAAACCATAATTTTTCACATCTTTGAACAGATTTATTACACATCTGCTAGCACGCATACCAAACATTTATATGCACTCTGCTCTTTTCATCACATTGTTGGCATCTGAGAGCTCTCTTTGTTTCTTTTCCCGGTCATGTGATTTCTCAGGTGTAAACCACTCAGCGTGCCCATGGCTACATGCCGTTTGTCAAGAACGTCTGTGCTGGGAATTCTAGATTGTTCCAGGAATTTATTTACTAATAAAGTAGCACCGTTATTTGTAGCACAGGAACACCCGAGACTCGCACAGCCCAGTGACACACTGCCAGAATGCAGTAACTAGAGATAGTACTAACCCCCTGACAGTCCTTGGCAGGCTAAGAATGTAGACTGTGGTTGCATTTTTCGTCACAACTATGTGCCCCTGTGCATTTTACAAACTTGGAGGGGCTTATCTTAAGTTTTGAAAATCTACAAACTTGTCCGTTGAGAACATTGCCTTTGTTGCAGGGGTGGGCAGACAGGGAGAAGGCGGGGGAGGAAGGGGGAAAGGATGACATTACATCTTGGACAGATCAAATTCCTCAAATATTATAAAACTGAGAGGGTAGTGTGTGGTCCATATCAAGACTGATGAAGAGGAAGGCAGAACAGCATCAAGAAAAGCAACAGATAACATGCAAAAGCATGACACACCAGCCTTTGCTAACTAGGAAGGCAATAATAGTACACCCTTCTCTTCCATTAGGCAAGGGCAGATGTTTAAGGTCACATAAAGCATCTAATGAAAGAAGTACTTCTTTCAAGAAGTAACTCACACTAATGCATCAGCACATTCATCCATCCAAATCCATTTAATTAACATTTTAGAATATAAGCCCACCCATGTATCCTTAATGCAGAAAAAAAATTAAAGGTATGAGTTAATTGATCAGACAACAAACCTATCTATCCTTTGGTGCATCTCTTTTAAACTCATTATAATGTCCTTCATGATACAGAACACCTCAGGTTTCAGCCTCCTATCTCTGTAACACAGCTCTGACAGAGATAGCAGCAATAGATAACATGGATCCTTCAGCTTTTCTTACCATCTTAGTACAGCCAAGTGGAGGAGCTGCTGGAACATAGACCCTGGGCCCTAGCAGTGCTCAGGGGAGCCAGAGAGCATCCCTGCTGAGGCATCACTGGGGCAGGGGCTGGCAGCCCTGGGAAGCTGAAATAGCAGGATGCGGGATGCTCTAGGGAAAACTAGGCAGGGGCAGTATGCCCTGCCTATGCCATCGAGGCTCTGACCAACAGTTCCAGTTGGTGACAGGTACTTCAACCTGTGTTGAGACCAGGTTATCAGCTGTTCCCTAACAAGGTGACAGAAAGGCCAAAGGGGAGAGCAGTACTAAGTCTGAAGGGACCTGAGTAGTCTGCTGATATTCCTTTAGGGGCAGATGATGTAGTCTTGGGCACTCAAAAAATGGGGGACTGAGAGCCCTTCCAACAGATTGAAGCCACTTTTATTTAAAAGTAGTCAAGCTTGCACATTGAGATAGCAACCCATAGCCATTTTCTCAGTCTTTAGGATGGCTGTTCAAACAGTGGTGTCATACTCCTAACTGTGTTAGGAGAAACTATCCCAAAACTATCTGTTTGGCCTGCAAACAGAGAGCAGAGAAGGCTGGCTGTTTGGAGCTGTCAACAAACTATGTCCACCACAGCCTTAAGGAAGCTGGCAGGCTTTGAAGAACTGTCTCCAGACACAGTTTTTGAGGCTCTCAGTAGGTAGCTAGAAACATGAGAAAACTGACATGCCTTCTCTGCCTCAAGTTCTTGCCAGCAGTACCCGCACTGAAGTATTCCCAGAAGTCAAGAATGCTGTAGGGACACAAAGGAAAAGGTGTTTCTAGCTGTGAAGGATGGATGGTTCAGGGTCCATACATAAATAATCAATTCAATTAATTATACCCATTTATCTGACCTCAAAGGTGCCTAGTATTCAAAGAACATTTCTCTTTTATGTCTTTATAAATGTTGCTTTGTCATGTGAGATGCAATGATTCTACTGAACTTGGAATCAACATACTTGTGTTAGATATCCTGAGACTGTTAATTGTGAAATAACACAATTGTCAGAGACTATTTTTGCTCAGCTTTCTCACTGTTCCCCTTTCTTTCCAGTCTCACAGTAATTAATTTCTAGTCTTTGTAATCCTGTTTTGCACCATTCTGTCTTTTAACTTGCAACTAGCTTCTTATTCACTTAAATTGTTTATTTGCCTTACTCCTGGGGTTTAGGATTAAGCTTTGATATGTTCCTGTATGAAAAGCTTTTCCCTTGTTTTGCTTAATCACATCAATAGTTCTCCTGCTGTGACTCTCTCTACTGCTGTGCTTCTCTCTACTGTCTCCAGTAGAGAATATCAGATTTGTGAGGCCTGATCATTCTTCTGTAAGTCCACACTAATTGTACTTAGAAAGAATAGCATCCTTATTCTGCTCTGCCCAGAAGTAAAGCACTCCACCTTTTGTTTCTGAGTAACACAACCTGCAGTTTTCTCTATAGCATACTCATTTTTTTCTGGAATGTACTTATCTTTCAGTGTGTCTTATCTTTTGTTAGCTGTCCAAAGATCATTACCTCTTACCTCTTCAGCTGTAACAGAATTAACCTGACATCTGATTCAAAAGAGACTAACTGGGTCAAACTTAGTTCTCCTCTGAATACTTGAAGAAAGGCAAAAACAAGCAACTAATATCATCAATTATAGGCAGACAGGCACTACAAACCCACCCCCACAACAGATGTTATGTGTTTAATTAAGACAAAAGAAGGAACAGGACTAACTCATGCTAGCTTGATAAGGACAGGGATTCAAATATAGGTATTTACATGTTGTACAGTTTTGTTTTGTTTTGTTTTGTTTTGTTTTGTTTTGTTTTGTTTTGTTTTGTTTTGTTTTATTTGGCTACAAATCATTTATAACCCTGCCAGATGTCATCAGAAGGCTAGGCAGCAACCTATTGTCATGGTGTCATGCTGCACTTCAGAAAGATAACAGCAGGCCTTCATGTCTCATGTGACATCAGCCCATGTGTACCCCTTTAGTTTTCACCCTTTACATAGTCAAACACACTAGATGAGGCCATGACAGAAGTTATTAATTTAAAAGTCTATTTTACAAGACAAATTACTTCGTAATAAGATTTTCTGATTACCATCAGAAAGAAAAATGTCCTTGTTTGGCAATTATCTAGGTACCATCAGTTAAACAATGCACCAGGTATTGTATTGTAACTGTTTAATTGTATTTCATTAACAGTCAGGAGATGCAGCTATTGGTGAGGATTTTGGTGATAGATACAAAATGCGCAGGACAAAAATGTCCAGGCCTGTTCTAGAAATAAGGACCTGTTCTAGGACTATTAATATAACTAATAATTAATTAAAATGTAACTATTAAAATATAGCTATTAAAACTATAAAGTCTCTACCATAAGACCTTCCCAGCACAAAACCTGGGATACTTCATGTTGTTCTCCACTCAAACCACATTCTTTTTTTTTAATGTTTTGTCAAGAAGCCACTTAAAAGCACCTAATTATTTCTTTTTATCTGGATATGAGAGTTTCCTTTATTAAGTTCCAAAGGATCTAGTTCTTCTCTATATGTATATTTATTCTTACATACTACATAGGATTCTAAGATGAAGGCACTACAAAACATTCAAGATTTCTCTACTTACATTTACTTTGACTTGATGCAAAACAAGAGAAGAGGGCCAGACAGCTGCTGGAAATCATTTTGGCATTACCGACTTCATGAGTTCTATCCTGATTTAACTGTTAAAGATCCTGTGGCAAAAGCCTTTGGAGACGGAATCAAGTTGCAGGTTTGACAGTGTGGATGACACTGTTCTTTTGGAACCTAAAGAGGCTTCCACAGAAGCCTTGCTCTTACTCCACCATGTTGTGGAGGATACTCTTGACATTCTTAAGTTTTCCACAAGCTCCTCACCTTAGTGGGGTTTTTTTGTTGGGTTTTTTTTTCCTTTTTTTCTTGAATAAGGCTAAATGTCTTTCTCTTAGAAGCATTTTAGCATCCCTGGGTAGGCCTGGAAATTATCCTCTTGACAATATACTTGCTTTGAATATGCGCTACTGATATGCAACTCATGCATGGAAATGTTCACAAACCCTGTTTTAGGCCCACTTAGCTCTTTTGCCACAATCAATAAAAATGACTCATCTTTTATGGCAGTGCAGAGTTCACCAACCTGCTAAACCAAACAGTACTAATAAATCAGGCTATTAGATGCTTGCTTAATTGTACTGCGCAATGCGTGTACACAAGTTTATGTATGCTGGTCAGTGATTCAGGGGAATGAAAAGCAGCAGATCAATGTTCAAAATCCACTGGTAACAATGAGGGTCTCCCCTAGATTCCATACTTGCTAAACACAAAACTAGTGATCTTGAAGTTTTTACTGCTATGTTAGTATGCCATTCCTTTCAAATTCACCAGCTCCAGTAAGAAGCAGAGTTTAGGTGTCCAATTTTATTAAAAGGGGCACATGGCTTCCCATCAGACTGGAGCATAAAGCTGTGGAAATTGAGCTCATCAGTGTTGACATAGTCTAAGTTACAGAATTTATAACTAGTTACTTTGTTTCTCCATATCACCTCAAAAAATTCTTACAGGGTTGCTGTTTACTTCTGTTTAATTGCTTATTTCTGAATGCTATTCTTGTAGTCAGAAACAGAGCCACTCCCCCCCAGTGCTCAAAACAGCAGTAAAGTGAACCCAGAAATGTTAATGTAACTGGTTTCAGATTCATATCCTACTATGCTTTATAATGTAGTAGCGTTTTCTTTCAAATTGGCAAGCCTGGACTGGTAGCTAATATAGCTTTGAATAAGGGCAAATTTTCCTCTGCTCTAACAGGAGTTTCCTGATATTCAGTGCCTCTGAAAGGCACGTCCAACTCAGACATTCAAAATCAGGTTGCCTTAGAAGCTGTGTTCTAGCTCTCTTAGTGCTTTAATTTTCTCAATTGTAAAAATAAAATTATGAGTTCAATTTGTTATTAACAGATAAATAAAGATGCATTCAGTGACCTCCAGTCTTTGGGAGAGTTTTGATCTGTAGTCCTATATCTTTGTAACTAGATGATCTTTAAGGTCCCTTCTAACCCAAACTATCCTATGATTCTGTGATTTTATGCTCTGGATCTAATCTAGCACTCTTACATCTTTATCTTACAACTGGAGGGGGAAAAATTTTCTTACTCTAAATAAGGAAGTATTCTTCATTTGAACTAACTAACAAAAAGTCCTAATGAAGGAAAAAATGTTTGTAGATTTCATATCAGTAGAATAGTGTAAGAAGCCTGAGAGTTAATCTGTAAATTTGTGTGAAACCTATACCTTTATTGACTGTACATTTAGTAGGCATATCTAAGAATACTTCTTTCCTTTTCTTTTTAAAAGCATGTGGAAAAGGCGACTTTCTCAATCACTTTGTCTTTGTTTTGGTATATGAGGTCACTTCTTCTTTAGATTTATTGGCAAAGGGCTTCCTGGGAGTGTTTCTTAATTTACTTCTGGCAAGATAAGTCTGGCTAAGCTTGCCTTGACAGGTTCAAGGCAGATAACAAGCAACTTGCATGAGGATGTGAGATGATGTTTCTCAATGTTCTGTCATCTGAAGTTCAAGGAAAGCTAGTAAAACAGGCAGATGCTGAAGGTTGTTCTTTGCCAGCTTCTGTTTCCACTTTAAAAAATAGAAGAACAGACATCAGCAAGCCCACAAAGGTCCAAACCTGCAACAGAAACTGAAATGGAGTTCATGAGAAGAAAAGCACTTAAAAAAAAATAGTATCTCAACAGACTTGGTTGAATTTCTGAAAGTGGTAGAAATTCAGCACTGAGATTATTTTGTTAAGTATATTCTGAAGGTTAAAAAAATCTGGTCTTTTTTCCCACATGCCCACCAGTGCAGGATTCCATCAGTCATGAACCTTCAGAATTTGGATAGCTCAGCAATTACCTAGCTTAAACTATCCACTTGTATCAGGTTCACAAATAATTAATGGAGAATAATCCCTCATTTGTTATGGAGAGGAGCAATCATATTTGTTTGAGGGTATGATGACAATATTCTGAAGCCTGTACAAAGTTCACTGAAGAGCAGCTGAAAGGTATTTTAATCAATAAAACCACTAAGTTCTTGTTTCTTTGATGCCCTGGCAGGTTAAATGCAAAGACAAAATGATACCAAGAAATAGAGAAAAAAAATTGCTACTGTAACATTTCCCAGGTATCTTCTGTTGTGTAGATAGAGATGTCAACAGCTGCTCAGACCTGCCAAAGGAGAGAATTGTGTAATACTCCCCAACCCATGTCCATCAAATTACACCTGGTTATTTCAGATAGCTTAAATAACACTGTTAACTCATCTCACATTGCCTCACATGGGTCAATGAATGAATAATTTACACAATAAGATCAACCTCTAGATCCGAAAGTCTTGTAACTGAGTAGAGCACAACAATCTGTTTCCATTAGCATTGGTGAAACAAAAAGAAGCTCTATCTCCCCTGTACAATACTGTAATGATGCAGTAAAATCATCACAGAAGAGAACTTGGAAGAATTATGTTCTCACCAAAGTATAATTTCATACATGAATAGTCTCCTAGGATTTAATTTTGAAAAAGCTTGCATGAGGACTTGGCACAGTACCCTGATATTCTCTTTCTAAAGCGCTGTTCTGTAACCAAATGAACAATAGGTACTGAGCCTACGAAAAGCTCTGTAGTAAGACAGGAAAACTGTGATCATAAAAGGTTCCAGGACTAAAATAATTAGTCCAGCTTGAATTATGTGTACAGAACAAGGTCATTTGTTGGAACTTCATCTTCCATTCTTACAAGGGAACAAGTAAAGAACAAAGCAGGGTAGACTACAAAAGCAAAGAATGTGATGGAATGATCAAGACGATCTGGCTCTTTTGGGAAGTGTATTAATGTCAGATGATACTGCAAATGGATTTTTTGGTGGATTTTTTTTTTCCATCTTTATAGATAATCTTGGATATTCCTGGAAGGCATATGTGCTTTTGGTAGCAATTACAGACTGTTGTAGTTCCCCTCTTTGGGCAACTAGACTGATATCTGGTTCCTAATTTCCTGGATTGAAAGGGTAGATACCTTTCATTGTGCTGACTGTTAGGCATGTTCACAAGCACATTTTTCTTCCAGGATACTTATCAGTATGACTGCTCCAAATGCCAAAATAAATGTAATTTTTTTAACATACTAATTAGTTTAATCTATGCACTAATTATTGTGGCAAATAGATTAAAAAGCAGAAGACTGGAGAGGAGGATTATAAATTGTTCAAGTGACTTGCAGCTGGGAATAACTCTGGATAAGCATACGTGAAGAGCGGGCCATGTGATCCTCTAGTCCATGGACTGAGTTTAAGAGTGCCTGCAGGTCCACTTGCATACCTCTGATCAGGTGTTGCTTTGGGGATAACCTGGTTCACAGGTAATAGAAATTAATTCACTCTTTATGTTCAAGCCACAGGCTTGTGGTTGTTCCCTCTGCCTGCCTGTGTCAACTCACGCAATAATGTATGCCAATGCAAGTTCTGCAAGTGCATCCCTCCTCACAGGCTGACTGGGTTGTGAGTTCAAGAAAGTCTGAGGTCACCATGCTGCACAGGCTGATGACTTCATAAGGGAGGGGAGCTGGGAGCTGAAAGAGACCCCAGAAGCTTGCCCAGAGCCCAGAACATCAGGCAAGGTCAAGGTCTCTCAAGAAGACAAGCCAGCAATTCAGAGTTAGTACCAGGCCCTGTAAGGACAACAAGTGATCACCAGACAGGGCCATAGCAATGAGGAAGATCCAAGGTCAGGATGGGACATTATCCTGTGCCTAGGGTCTGGACCCAGATTAGCAGGCTAAAGGCTAGGCATTGACAGGATTGTGATTTAGTAGTGCCTGTAGCTCAGGTAGGATCCAATCACCAGAGCAGCACCTTAGTTCAGTTCCCACAGGAAGGTAAGGACTTTCTGCAGTGCTGTCTGCAAGGGATGTCTCTTGGCGGGATCTCTCCAAGCTTACCAGAGTGAGAGGATAGTCCTCAATGATATTAAATTAGCCCTGAGATAGCCAAACCCCCAGGAGAGGGATGATTTCAGGGCCCTTCAAACAAATATTTCATAGCTCCAGTAACCAACAGCTACTAAGAAGAGAAAAAAAACTAACTCAGGGGCTGGGAACTCTTCTTATTTTTGTCAAGCCAACTTCTTGCTCCTTCTAGGTTTCTTTGGGTTTTTTTCCTTCTGCCAGATAATTAAGGTTTCTATACTTAAGCTTAAAAGCAGAAGGATGATACAAAGAGAAAACAGAAAGTAATTCTCTAAGTTACCACATGCCTGCTAAAAAAAGGTAACAGTATGTCTCTTCCTTTAAGAGATTGGGACAATAAATTATAAATTCACCCCAATTTAGCTGCTTAGTACATAAATAGTGCTAAGGCTGTGACTGCTCTTTCAAACAAGAATTATGACAGATAGCCACTAACAATTATTTCATGAAATTGCTGTTAGCGTCACATAAGAATGAAGAACTAGAGACCTCTACAAGTGATTTTTCACTAAAATCCCAGGAAGCAGGCACTGAATCTAAAGGCATGCAAAGAGCCATTTTAATATCCATGCCCTTCCTACTCCAGCAGTGGGATACTACCAAGGTAACTACTTTCTGAAAACCCTTTTTCTTAACATCTGCAAACATCTTCCTGTAAGGGAGGCATCTGTCTTTGGTAGTTTCAAGCAGACCAGACAGTCTGCACCTTTTCCGGGTTAGAGATGGCCCGTCCATCTTTGTCTCATCCACTGTGACGCTTTGGCCTGGCACTCAGGGACACCGCTCAGCCTCAAGGGTTGGACATTGCCAAGATCATCAGTGATGTGGCCCTGTAACGATATGAATGCTATATCTTTGCGGCGTATCCTTCCGGTTACACCTGAGTCACATACCCTTACGGTTATGCACTTCCCCAGTGCCGGTCGGCCCCGCCCGGCTCTGCCCAACCATCACAGGGCTGTTATCATCCTAGGTGGGTCATCTGGGAGACTATAGCCCTGTCATACAGTTGCCTGCAGGCTGGCCCTGGGATCATAGGTGCCCGCACCCTGAGTGCCTGCCGTTTACCCGCTCTTATATGAATTTCTTCACTTTGACATTCTAAGCACTGGGCAGATCTCACTTCGTGTCAACACCAACCTGGAGCCTTCACAAAGCTATGAGTTTATTGAACAGTTGGATTCCACTGGTCAGCAACAGTTCTAAGTAAGCTGGTTTGGTGTCAGCGGAACAGAGGAGATCCACAGAAAACTCGGCGCTCGCCCAGCCCTGCTTCGCGCCCCAGCCCAACCGACCCAGCCCTTAGAGCCAATCCTTATCCCGAAGTTAGGGATCCGGCTTGCTGACTTCCCTTACCTACATTGTTCCAACATGCCAGAGGCTGTTCACCTTGGAGACCTGCTGCAGGTATGGCCCTTAAGCAAGTGGAACCTACTTTAAGCTTTACTTTCAAAAATATGTCTAGTCTTTTTCCCAATACCTACCAAAAGCTTGTGTTTCCTCAACTTTTCTTACTTTATCATAATCAGGTTTTATTTGCACTAAGCAGGTATGCTTTTGGCTTAGGCAGCATTTTTGTTTTAGCTAGGCTGCCTTTTAAAAAGGAAAAAAAAAGAAAAAGCGTATCATGTGGAGAAAAAAAAACCTCCGTACACCCAAAACCTCAGTGTTTTTTCCTTGAATTTCCTCGGAACTACTCAGCTAATTGTGAAGCCTTCTTCTCATATGGAACCACTTTTTCTGGAAGTGAACAATAGTGAGTCAATGAATCAGCCGACAACAAGCTTCCTGAGTGAAGTCAGTGGTCCCTATTTCCCTTCTATTCTGTAATGCAGTGGGATGTGTCAGACAAAGGTTGCCAGACTGCTACCAGAATTGCTAAATACTTCATCTTTGATCTTTTCTCTAGTTTCTTTTCTTTTTGTACGTTCATAGTCTTTTGTATCAAACCCAACACCCTCGATTTTAAAAATAAAGAAAGAAAACAGATTCACAAATTAGGGTATCTTCTCCTTGATTTTTTCTACTTGTTCATCCCTCTGATCATTAACTACATTTACACAAATATTAAGGACAGAACTAGTCAGGTAGCAGAAATCCATTAATTTGTTCCTCTAAATAATTCACGTCAGTACCTCACTTTTTGCTAAATCCATTCAGCATGGTCTATTTATAAAGCTCTCTTTCTGATAAAGATGCAAAATTATGGAGCTTCTGTCAGAAAACAGACATCACATCTTCTTTTGCAGACACGTAATATTTCTTACAGCAGCTTTTCTTATGAAACTAATAAAAAGAAAGCAAAAGAAAAAACCCCACAGCTCTGTGTATTGCTTCATAAGGAGTTTGAAATTTTGGAACCACTAGCAGTGACATCTGAAAATGTAATTCCAATGAAAAAATAATAACTTTCCAAACACACATGATTTCTCAACTGTATTATACATTATTTGAAGCACAAAACATGGTGCTCCTCATGGAAATTATGCTAAAACGATTAAATAATAATGATATTCAGAATGATTTTGCTCAAATAATAAAGTGTATAAGAACCTAATTAGGAGCAAAAGGGCTTTTTAAAATTGTTATTATTAAACAAGCATTCCACTTCTGACAGCCCTATTTCTCAGAGTTAAAAAATACATTAGAAACTTGTTATTAACTTCACTAAACTTTGGATTAGAATGCAAGTGATCTGTCTAACATCCCTTAATGAGCAGACAGAGGTTCCAACAAGCACTGAATAAATCTCTCAGGGTTTGGAGGCCACTCTTCTATGTCAGTCCTTTTCCTGACAAAAAAAAAGTTCCTATTTTCTTAGGTTATTGGCTGATAATGATTCATTCAGATGTGAATCAAAATACAAAGCATTGTGCTGTAAAGTGGCTGGTATTTGTAAGCACAGCATCGGTGTAAACCATGAGAGTACATGCAACTTAATAGCTTTGATGCACTCTTGTTACCTCAGGCGGAACAGCCTCACAGTGTTGTACTTGCTTTCGTAGAATGACTTAGCTTTCATGCTCACTTTCTCATCCCTCTTTCAAAGACAACCCTTATGGACTTACTCAGACTTCTCAGGTTTCTTGGTTTCTAGGCAAACTCTAGAGTAGACGTATTTGAATAAAAAATTAGTGGGTGTGACCTATGGACAGTGACAGTCACTAAGTATAAAATTCTTAAGCCTACTAATCTTCCTCCTTCTTAGCAGCTACGGCTTAGTCAGCTTTTCAGCATTTTTTTGTTGATAGTCTTAATCCAGTAACTGTCTACCAAGCTTTTCTCACAAAGTTTAAAGTACATATATAATTCAATATAGGTAAATTTCTTTTCTTGCTTTTTGATGTAGAATTGTAGAATCATTAAGGTTGGAAAAGACCTCCAAGATCATGGAGTCCAACCTTTGACCAAACACCATTATGACAACTAAATCATAGCACTAAGTGCCATTCCAGTCATTTCCTGAACACCTGCAAGGATGGTGACTCCACCACCTTTCTGGGCAGCTCATTCCAATGCTTGATAACCCTTTCAGGTAGAAAATTCTTCCTCATATCTAACTTGAACCTCCTATGGTGCAACTTAAGGCCATTTCACCTTGTCCTGTCACCAGCTGCCTGGGGGAGGGGCCAATTCCCACCTTGATACAACCTCCTTTCAGATAGTAATAGATAGTGATAAAGTTTTCCCTGAGCCTCTTTTCTCCAGGTTTAACAAACCAAACTTCCTCAGCTGCTCCCCATAAAATCTGTGCTCCAGAGTCTTTACCAGACTCATTGCCTTTCTCTAGACATCCTACAGCACTCAATATCTGTCCCATAGTGAGTGACAAGCCCAGAACTGAGCACAGGATTTGAGGTGCAGCCTCTACCAGTGCTGGATACAGGGGGACAATTGCTGGGGTGCGTACCTGGTTCTGGCCCAGCTCGGTGTTCAGCTTGGGCTCCCGGCTGCTCTGATATGCTACAGCAATACACTTTTGTGGGGTCTTGGTTCACAGGCAGTTGGCTCACACTATCATGGCTGTGGTAAAAAGAGGGGACTCTTGAGGCGTTCAGGAAACAAAGGCTTTATTTGGGAAGGGGGGGGGGGGGGGGGGCAGGGGATCCCCCAGCCTCAGCCTGGTGCCCCTAGAGAGACCCCAAGCTTCAGCTGCAGGGCGGTTCTGTACTACACAATCTGGGGTGGATACAAAATCATACAAACCAATAAAACAATCCAAACACTACATGCCAACTAAGTTACCTAAATCCTAACAAATCAACACAGGTTTGGGGGTGGTCTCAGAAGAGTCTTGTCAGCCTAGTGGCTAAAGCTCTTGGACCTTAAAGATAAGATATTCTATGATGGACAAAGGGAAAATTATGCATAACACAAGGATGAAACAAGAAAGAACCAATAAAGAAGAGTCTCCAGGCAGAGGCTCTAGTTGTCTTAGAAACCCTTATCAAACTATGATCAGGATACATTCTAAAACAAAAGACTCTTTCAAAGTGTTCAAACTAATACTAAACTTACAATAAAAAAAACCTTATACTATATTCATAACTAAAGCTTATAAATAATTTCTTGCAAACTCACAGACAATCCCTGCCCCGGTCCTCCTGGCCACACTGTTGCTGATACAAGCCAGGATGCCTTTGGCCTTCTTGGCCACCTGGGCACAGCTGGTTCATGTTCAGCTGCTGTCACCAACACTGCCAGGGCCTTTCCCACCAGGAGGATTTCCAGGCACACTGCCCACAGCTTGTGGCATTACATGGGGTTGTTATGCCCCAAGGGAGAGACCTGGCACATGGCTTTGTTTAGCCTCATTCAGCTGGCCTCTCAATTCTGCTTACTGTTGTAACTTCACTTGAGTTTCCTCCACTAGTCATTATTTAATGTACCTGTAAGTACCATTTATAGCCAAATTGTTTAGGTAGTGGATCTATCACAATTCAAGACTGTTCATAAGCAAGCAATATTAGTTTTATACATATATTTACTGAATTTGTAGTTGGATGTGAGCAATGCATTCATTTTCTTGAGAAAAAGGTCCTTGGTATCTTCTCATGGACAAACAGCTAACATACTCTTGAATAAATTCCACATCATTTATGAAAGCATTGTCCTATGCCAAATATTTTAAAAACAAAAATAGATTTTGGCATTAGATGGCATTCCAGGTCTACCTTAAAAAAATAGGAACTTACTGTAAATATTGGCCGTGATTTTTGTCTCACAAATTGACTGGTGATCTTTTCTGTATTTAAGTGGAATTTATAGTTTCTCAGACTCTTGAGATGTCTTTGTCAATCATAAGAGCAGGAATAAAGAAGAAATCTATACTCTGAGGAATATAGTTTTAAAGCAGACTCTGTATTTTTGCTAACTTTCATCAGTATAACATCATGTGATTTAGAATTTAACTTTTAACTCTCTTACTGGATGCAAACAAATATTCTGAAGACCAGGAAAACAAGTATCTACAAAATCCTTGGTAACACCAAGCTCTTCCAATTCCTTAGTATGTTTGATACTGAAATTGGCTGGACAGAAATTTTGTAACACAATTTTGAGTATTAGAAAGCATGCTGGTCCATTGGGAGACCTTTCCTCCATTTGAATGCCCTGAGCATCAAGTGAACAAAGTTTTTATCATACATTGATTATATATTCATTAGCTATCCCCACTTACTTGACTTTATTTGACATAGTTGCTCCCCTTATGAGAATTCCTTATCTGATTCTTTGGGGTCTGTCTTCAATGTCCAGTGTCCTTCCTATGTGGCTGTTCCTTGACCTCTGCTTCTGAGTAAGTGCAGTATCATTGTTTTGCACAACTATTTTGCCAGCCTTGCAAAAGCTGGCAACCTGCTTGTGTTTTTCATTACTTTTGTTTGCCTACGTTGCATCCTTTATTTATTTCTCCAAAGTTGTGCTGTTGTGTTTTACTGTCCTTGACAAGAGCAAATTGTTCTGTTCTACTGACCTTATCAAGTGAGTAAAATGCTCTTCTGTTCTACTGTCCTTGCCATGATGACCAGCAGTTTTACAGACTTCTTTCAAATTTCAGTTACTGTAACTTGCGGCAGAATGACTGCAAGCTGCCTCACCATGATTTGCACCATGTGCTGGAGAGGAATCTAAGGTCTGGAGCCTGGAGCGTTCCTTCCCCCTCCTTCTCCAGTGACGTTGGTGTCTTCAGAGTTTCTCCTCTCCTATATTCTCTCCCTGCTCTTCCTAGCTGCAGTTATATATGCTCAATACCTTTTTCCCCTTCTTTAATATTTTACCACAGAGGCACTACCACCACTGCTGATGGGATCAGAGAAGTCACCCCTGCAGACCACCTGCTACAAAAACCTTGCCAGGCAAACCCAGTACTGATACACAGCATAAAACCTGTCACTAACACAAGTCCAATCAAAATGTCACATGAAGGTAGGAGATCAGGTGTGCAATTCCACTTCAACATATAAACTAGCTGTATACAAGAATGAAACAATCATTCTAGAAGAAATTATTCAAAAGTAAGCATACCATGTTGCGTAAGACATTTAAGAAACCAATAACCATAGTAACATGTTCTGCCCAGTTCAGCAAAAATAATCATTGAAGTGAAAACTTAATTCCTGTTACATTAAACAGAGCTGCTGAATAGTAGGGTTAACATATCCTATTAATTCTAAAAAACTTATGTCCTTCTCTGTGTAATTACTCATTTTCATCTAAGAAACACTGTTATTAAATACTAAAAGATAGCCAGCCCTAGTCATGTGGCTACCATGCAAACCCATTCTTAGAGGTCAAGCCACATCAACCTAAACTACATAAAATTCCTCCTGGCCTTTCAAGACTCCTTAAACACACTAGATTTTACTGAGACAAGAGGCACGAAGAGACTCTTTTATAGATTACACGAACCTTCAATGAGCTGAGACAATCAACAAGGATAGTTTTACTCAGGAGAAAATATTTTCTGAATCAGTCTCCAAAACAGTGACAACCATTAAATCTTGCAATTGTCTTCTCAGTGAAAACAGTATTAGTATTGCTCTTCTACAGCAAGTGATGGGTTACGATTTCTATCCCTTAAGTACCACAGAAATACCATTTTATTTCCTAAAAAATAAAGTGCTTTCTCCCCCATAAAGCCAGTTAGAAGATTTGTTTCTGCCTTGCAAGTATCATCTAACCAATTCAACAGTATTTTATGGCTTACAATTTACAGACTATTAAAAACGAAAACCATTAATTGAATGCATTAAAAGAATATTGGCTTCTGCATTTTATATCAGATATGGAAAGAAACGTGTCACAGCAGAAATTGTTTAGACTATTAACCACAATTAAAAAAAATCTTCTTATGAATATTTCACACATCATTAAAAAATTGCAAAATCTTTACAGAACACTATACAGAGTGTGAAGGACAGTATGACGGAATATGCAAGAATTCTTCAAATGATCTCATTGGAATATAAACAAAATAGAATGTAAACAGCAGCTTTGTCTATTTGTAATAACCACAAACTTATTTACAGACTTTCTGAAGGAGTAGCTATAATTTGGAATACTTTTCCTTCTCTTCCTACAAAAATCACACTATCGCTAAAATATTCAGAATCTCTTGTGCTTCCTTCCATCATTACAAAGAAGAATAAATCCTATAAACCTATTGCCTTCCTCCCTCAGGTCAGGACTGCTGCATGGTCTGTGAGTTACAGGCATAATTAAGACATTTGCAGTCCAGTTTTAAATGTACCTGTGTGTAGTAGAACTCTGCCTAAACAAAGCCCATGCAACACCAGCAGGACCCAACACAATCAAATTATGTTTAAGTATCAGGACCTCCCAGATCACAAATTTTAGCTGGTTTTAACAATTTTAAAAACTGACATCAGAAAGACAGGTAATTAGGTAATTTAGGGTCCATGGGATAAACAGGCTTATTTCATCAGATATTTTAGTGCAGCAATACAGACATATAAGGAATATATAAGACACAATCCAGTAAAGTTCTTAAACATTCGTTTAACCTAAAAGCTTGACAACATCCATAATTAGGGAAGCCTTCATTATGATGATTTTATTGCTGAACTTTTGAAAATTTTCAGCTTTTCAAGTAACACCAACTGCAGTGTCTGAAATTTCCTGAAAGGAGATTATACAATACTGCCACACTCTGTCAGGGAAAACTGAAAACTCAACAAAACCAAGTAGAGGTGGGGACAGTTTGATGGAAAGAAATTAACTAACTTTCACATGGAAGAGATTTTTAGCTCCACCTAATGGTCAGAAAGGAAAAGGTTTTTCTATTTGCTACACAATTACTTTTTGAAGACACAACTGAATAGGGTGCATCAAAGTAAAAACATAATTATATTAAAATAACACCATAAGTAAGACTTATGGCAGCAATAACTAAGAAACACCAGAAATTTTGCCTCATGTATTCAGCAGCTAATGGATTTTTGCTATTCTTGAAACTAGATCAATGGCATCGTGGTAATTTCCAAAGAACAGAAAATATGCTGAATGTTGCTGCATTTGTACCTTAAATAAAATGAAAGATACTTTTTGTGTAAAGACTGACAGCATTTGAGTGAACTTACACTGGTGAAGATCTGGTCCTTATGTTATGTTTTGTTTGCCTAAGTTTTGTTCCATACTGTACCAACTACTCACGTAACATGCATTCTCCAGATAAAACCAAACCCCTTCACACATGCCATTCAAAGATCTATGTGCTAATTCATTGGGTACTTGCAGGTATGGGATTTTTTTCACTGGGTATGAATCTGCAGCACAGACCATCAGGTCAATTCAGTGACATCCTGCAGATATTTTTTAGGGTTTCTTTACGTAAATTAGCAAAAGTTCTGTATTTACTCCAGTGGATATAACTAAAAACACCTTCTTCCACATTTTGAGAAAAACAGTGTGAAGGTACCTTAGGCTGAATAAGGAGGATTCTTATAGCAAGTAATCCAGTTCCTATGGATTACTTGCTATAAGGATAATATAATAATAACATAGGATAATCCTATGAACACTGCAATATATTATAAGCTACAAAAAATTCTCCCAAAGCACCATAAGTTACTAAGGAAGGTTTGAAATAAAGAAGGTTTGTCTGTTTCCAAAAAAAGAATTCTACTCTCAAACTTATAATATCCAAATCACCCATACCTTTACTAAGATATATAGATTATCTTCAATAGTACACCTTTTAGTCCTACAGTATGTGCTTCTGGTTCTAGATACTAAGTCATCAAGCACGGGCAGATTTCATCTTAGTTAAAAATTTTCTATTAAATGCTGGAATACAGCTGAAATGGAAATTCCTCAGGAATTAATATAAAAATAAGAAACAAAAACCCCAAATGACAACAAAACTCCTCCCCATCCCCACCACAACCACAAAGATAAGAGGAAAACCCAGCATTTAATAGACAAGAGGAATGAGAAGATCCTAAAAAGTAGATTAACATCTCCTAGCAGAATTAATAGGCCATTAAAAATTCTTCATTTGCTCAGAATTGAGAAGAAATCTTGCTGTACCTAAATCAGCTACTCCAACTAATTTTTTGTTGGATTTAAAAAGAAAAATATATTATTTATTATCTATTTTTCTATCAATTTTTATTTTATAATAACATTGCTTTAAAAATTGACTATTCTGCGAAGTGTCATGTTTAGAAAACTCATAATAGAAATATATGAATGTATTTCCATGCATACATACAATATTGATTTCTCATTAAGACACTTGTGATCCAGTGATCTAAATTCTAATCACAGTCAACTATTTCTACAGTTTTGCAAATAGGAAAGCTTATTATTTTGGAAATGTATGTATTTTAGTGTATGAATACACAACTTTAGACTTTATGCTACAGTACAGAGCAGTTCTGAAATTGATTGATATTAATATTAGTATGCACATATTGAACTGTTTGTATGTGCTTGTAATGAAAACGACCAGAGAAACGGCTTCTGCTGCTATACAACAGTATCCAGTTATGAGACTTTAAAGCTCTATATCAAGTATTAATCACTCTATTGTTTTAAACATAGTCACAATAACAAAAACCATAGCATAACAGGCCGTCATCTCAGTTACATCGAGTTGTGCTTGGACAAGTATTAGCAAGGCTGACTACTTTGTCAGGCAACTGTTTTGGAACTAATACATGTAATTTTTCTTCACCCGGTGCTAACTATACATTTATTCTTACTTGTTCTGTTTGTAAAATAACCTTTTGCTTTCAGACAATTTAAGGAAAATCTTGTTTGTATGTGTTTGGATTATCTCCAACTGAAACAAAGTTTTCACAGGGTTTTACAATGTTATAAACGTATGGAGCACTTAAGTGAAGTCTGAAAACATTGTTCTAGCAGAGAGATATTTTTCTGTTTTAGTACTTGGTATTTTAGTTAGTCAACAGTAATATGAAATTATAACAATAGATAACAAGTTTGATGTAGTTTTATCCTGATATCACACAATGCTACAGAAAATATTATTTATAAGATGTTGTAATTAGCATAGAGAGATTAAGGAATTCTAAAATATAGGAAATACAGGAGCTGTGTATATTACTTGTGCCTTCGTGATATGCTCTGGCTACTAGGTTTTCCTCTTTCCTGAAAAGATATAAATGAACAGCATGCATCTGGAACATATCTGCACATTTTGCCACCAAATAGCACTGATTTGATCATACACCTAGGTTTTTCTTTGTTATGCGGTATGTAACAAACTTCGGACAGAAGTGGAGAACCGTAACAAAGATTCAGGAAAAAGAATTACAATAAGCAGTTATTCTTCTGAAAAGAGTGAAGAGAAATACATGGGGCAAAGAAAACACAAACTTATAAGGTCATGACTGAAACCACCACCCATGGTACACTGCAGAGAGCTCTGTTTATTTACTTCAGAAAGATGAAAGCCTAAGTCGCTCCTGAGCCAATGGGTAGGGTAGCGTAGGGAGATATCCTACCTCATTTCTCACTCATCTGATGCCAGAAATATGTTACAAGGTCATTCCCTCCAGCTTTCTCAAGCAGGAGATGGAAAACTTGAACAGAGAGACCTCTGGGAAGGCTGAAGTCTTTTGTGTTCAAATGACAACACCATTAGCTCAGGAATGAAAAGGGCTAGGCAGCATTCACATAGCTAACTGTTTACCTGTGGAGTCCTGGAAGAGAATCACTTCTGTTCTCTGGGACTCTCCAACAGGATCAAATATTTTATTTTTGTATACAAACCATTCTCTGTACATAGTCTATTGTCCCATTTCATTTCCCATCCTTTTCCCTGTAAAGCACCTAAGAAATGAAAAAGGAACTGTGAAAGGAAAAAATAAAACCAAATATACACACCCATTTGCTGTATTTACATACGCTCTGGAACACGGGACCAAACTCTATTAGTCACTCTGAGTGATTATTCATCCCCTTGAGATAGGGTCTCAGATAAGTGCTTCCAGGATTAAAATCTTAAGAATGGATTTTACTAAATCCACTTAGCTTTTAAGTTTACTTACACCATATGTAAATAGGTTTTTTTATAGAAACCTGAACTGTCAGGATAAGGTTCACCTTACAGCTATCTCACACCTCAAACATTTGCCTGCTTCCATTGTGACTAGTACTATGAGTCTCCAATCACTTTTTAAAGGTACTTTCTGAAGAACTCTTTAAGCAGACTGAGTGGCTTGTGAAAGGGGTGCTTTTGCTGATGTCTTTGTTTTGCTAGGAAATGCATCTGTGGAGCCACAAGAAAGATTAAACCTGTGCTTTTCAGCCTCCTCTATTGGCTTGAAAGTTCTGTGGAATCACAGCCTGAGTTAACAGGTCTCAGACTGTACTAAGACAGTACTATGTCTCTCTAGACATAGAAAACCTAGTCTTCATTAGTATATAGTCAAGGATTCTTTTATAATATCCTTGTTTAATAGGATAAGCTAGGATAATATACAACATCCTTGCTTATCCTTACATATGAGGGAGTTTTCCTCCTCACATGTAACCTCATGGAGTGAGATGATTGAGGCCATACGGCTGTCACGGAGATTAGAGAACAGGAATTAACAGGGAAGAAATTGCCAGAGGAGGGGTAAAGTCAGACCACAAAGTATTGAAAAAGCTACAGTCAAGCAACAGAGACCTGTGGTCTCAGGAAGAAACATCCCCATGTACTCCCAGTGAGGCTAACTGATACCATGTAGCTCCCAGACACCTAGGTCCTTAGCCAAAGACCCTCACAATAGTAGTCCCCAGCCACATCCCTATTCCCTTCCCAGAAAGCATTTTGCACTCCCCCAGTGTAAGAATTGTTGCTTCTCTAATTCTTAAATGAAAACAGAAATAGAATGACAATGTTTATGTTTACTTGCCTCTAATTCCTCTTTTCTTGTGTCCTGTTTCTCTTGTGTTCAGCTTTCTAGGATCATGCCCATTTCCAGCAGTATCTCTCAGATCCATCAAGGAAAAAGGAACATCCTATTAATATGGACAAGGTCTAACTTTTATCTTTCTGTTAAATGTGGATAAAATAACAAAATAATCTGGCTCAGTGTTATGCATTTCCAGTCAGTGCTCAGAGGACCAATTAAAGACCAACTGGGTAGGATGAATCTATTTTATAAAATAAATGAGCTAAATGCTGATTTAATTATAGATATTGAAGCCAAGAAAAGTTATGAGCTTATATTGCCTTCTTTAGACTACACATAAATAAACAACGCTGCCCCAAAAAAAGTGTCTAGAAATTGAGTATCTACCTTTTTTCAGTGGGTTCCATCACTTACTATTACACAGTAAGAAACTACATCTTATTTCACACCTGAGTTTCATAGAATCATGGGATATCTTGGGTTGGAAGGGACCTTAAAGATCATCTATTTCCAAACACCCTGCTGTGGAGAGGGATGACTTTCACTAGAATGGTTGGTCAGAGCTCCATCCAGCCTGGCCATAAACACTGCTAGGGATGGGGCATCCACAATTTCTCTGGGAAACCTTTGCCAGTACTTCATCACCCTCACAGTAAAGAATTTCTTCCTAATCTAAATCTGCTCTCAGTTTGAAGCTGTTCCCCCTTGTCCTGTCACTACAAGCTCTTGTAAATAGTCTCTCCTTGCCTGTCTTCTAGGCTCCCTTCAGGTACTGGAAGGCTGAAATTAGGTTACTCCAAAGCCTTCTCTTCTCCAGGCTGAACAATCCAAATTCTCTCAGCCTGTTCTGTTAGGAGAGGTGTTCCATACCTCCTCTAGACTCTCTCCAACCGTCCATGTCCTTCCTGTGCTGGGACCCCAGAGCTGGATCTGCAGGTGGGGTCTCAGCAGAACAGAGCAGAGGGGCAGAATCCACTCCCTGGCCCTGCTGCCCATGGTGCTTTGGATGCAGCCCAGGACACGTTTGGTTTCCTGGGCTGAGTGTTCCTTGCTGGGTCATGTCCAGCCCCTCGTCCACCTGCTCTCCATCAGTTCATCTTCCAACCTGTATTTATATCAGAAATTTTCACAACCCAGGTACAATTTGTATGGCATTATATTCCAGACATTATTTTTTGTTTCTTTTCTCTAAATTAAAAGGTTCTATTTAGTCTTCATGAAGGTACCTATTTATTTCAATCAAGTCAACTCAGATCTTTTGATAAACTGAGCAAGTTTTTGCTCAGGAAAATGAGATTTCTCATTTCCAAGAAGTGAGTTTTCTTGGCAAATAAATAAAAAATGAGGTTATGTTACTAAACCCAGCCATTAAGACCTAAGTAAGTACCTACAGTTAAGAAGTCAGGTTAGGTAAGTGAGGGACAAAATGAGTCAGCATAAACTGACTTGAACTTTAAAACAAAATTTATGTTTAGAGACATTCCTATTAGGAAGGATCAATTATCTCAGCAATTACAGGTGAATAAAAATCACATAAATCACAAATCTGAGTGTACTTAAAAAATTACTGTCTTTTGTGCCTTTTTGCTCACATGGACTAATTAGTTAGGTTCACCATGCAACAGCATACAGAACCTTCTGTGAGTATAGAGAAGTGACTATTGTATGACAGCTAACCCAGGAACCTGCTAAAAGAATCCAGAGCCAAATCTAACAACAAAAAACAGACAGAAGCAAGTCCTAGCAAAAACAGACATTGCAACAATCTTGTGCTTTCTGAAACCCCCGTTTTCTACATGCAGCCAAAACCAAGACATATCATGCTCAATACTTTTTAGCAGGAATAACCACTTTCCTCCAACTACTGACAACTTACATAAGAAATACTACTTGAGAGAATCATAAGCATTTTGAAAACAATTCTAAGACCTGTTGCCTTTTAAGCTGGACACAGAGAGACTCTAACCGAGAGCTTTTACAAGGAAAGGGAATATGATATTTTCCAGAAAAATATACTGAGAAAACCTTTGAAAGACAAATATCTCAAAAAAATCCTGCCACATCTTATGCAGAAAAGATCAAGATAACCAGATTTTTTAATGAATAATTTCAAAGTATTCTTGAATTTAGGACTGTATTTTAAGCAGCATATATTATTAATTTTAAAATAATTACTATAAAGAAAGGGATCCTTATCCTTCCCTGCTGATATTCATGAAGACCTTTCTAGCAAGAATAGACTAACTTAGGTTTTGATCTCACAATGCAGTAACAACTAGCAAAAAATTTATAATACTGGATTGAAATTGTGACACTTTCAGACAATACTGTGGTTTTTCCAAATACAGTTGCCAATTACAGGATACATGTTTTAAGCTGAAGCTATATATGACTATGATTTTATGTGTATCCCCTCTCTGTATGTCACTGATTAACTAATGCCAGAGAGAGCCTGTGAATCCTCAGCTTCCACCCATACCATACAGTCTGGGCACATAAATTTTGAAACCATAACCAGCTGCACAGTAAGAAGAAACAATTGGATTCAGAGCTTTCTGTCTTATATAGCATTGCAGAACACAGCTATAACTGTTCAAAAGTAAACAGTGATCTTCCACATATTACAGTGATAGCATTACCTTATGCAATTTTTAACAGATTGCTATCAGCAGAACCCCCTGGGGCAGCAGGCAACCACCCCTTTATTGATTTTCACTACCCCCTTTATAGACCCAACTCCTACTCCATCTGTCAAGTCCAAAAGCCAGAGAAGATGGTCTCTGATGTAATTTACATAATTCATATGAGTGGAGGCAACAACAGGATTAAGGAATTAAAACTCCTAGCAATTACAAAGGAATTCAAAATTGTTCTGTCAGAAATATGAAAAGGGGTATGAAATACTTTCATTCCCAAGGACTCAAACAAATTATTTGCTCCAATGAATTTAAAGGATCAGGCCTACCCAGAGTATAATTTTGGCAATTGGTGATTAATCAAAGTCAAGACAATTTATTAAAACTATCCAAAACTACATTGAACAGAGGGGAATTTTTTGCTACTCAGAAATTAAACAGAATAATTTGCTATAACATAAAATTGTTAAATTATTAGTTTTCAGTGTCAGTAACAAGCTCCCTGGCACATGCATGATTTAGAGGATTGTTTAAAAAAATGATGCTTAGATTATCTGCTTTGGTTAAAAGACAAAGAGGGCAGAATGGATCTAGAAACTCATGGTATTCCAAGAAAAAAACCCAACCCAATACAAAAAACAACCCAATACAAAAAAACAACCAATACTTCTTTAGATACAAGGATCAGAGCTAACCTCTCTGGGTGAAATAGGTTCAAAACCACATAAATTAGCTGCCTTTACCTTAGTATCATTCTTTCCTTTGGGTGGGTGGAATTTAAGGATGGCACGAGCAATACCGTAACTAAGTGCTACCAAAAGGATGGCCATCTCATTTTTTTATGGCAGATCAGTGGCTCAGTGACTTTTTAGGGTACTTTATTAAATCAAGAATTTAGAAAAAAAATGAACACATGAAAACACTCCTTGAGCTTCCCAGTCAGTTATTTAATAAAACCAGAATAGTGGAACATCTGATGGATATCAGAGTTGCTGAGAGGTAGTAGAAATCTGCAGCCAGAAAGGAAGACAGCTTAGGGCAGAACCAAATAGAGCACTATATATAGTTCCTCTTGGAAGGAACCTCCAACAATAATTCAGTCCAACTGCCTGATCACGCTCAGGCTGACTAAAAGCTAAAGTCCCTTATTGATGGCGCCATACAAAATCCTCTTAAACAGTGATAGGCTTAGGGCATTGACCACTTTTTTAAGGAGTCAGTTCCAGTGTTTGACTACCCTCTTTGTAAAGAAATGCTTCCCAGTGTTCAGTCTAAACTTCCCTAGTGCTGCTTTGAGTCATTCCCATTCACCCTGTTGCTAGGTCCCAGGGAGAAGATATCAGCACCTCCCTCTCCAAATCCCCTCCTCAGGAAGTTGTTCAGGGAAATAAGGTCACCTCACAGACACCTCTCCTCCAAACTAGACAAGTCCTGAGTCCTCAGCTGCTCCCTTCCAGCCCGTTTCACCAGCCTTTTTTTCCCCTCCTATGGACACATTCAAGGACCTTCCCACCCTTCTCAGCCTGTGGGCCCAGCACAGCACACAGGACTCAGGGTGAGGCCGTAGCAGGGCTGAATCCAGCAGGATGATCCCAGCCACAGCTGGTGCTGCTGTGTCTGATGCAGCCCAGGATGGAGTTTGCCCTCCTGGCTGCCTGGGCACACACTGCTTGTTACAGTGTTGCAAATTTAATGACCAGGCCATAAATCCAAAGATGGTAAAAAAGAAAGGCCAATCATTTATTGTTATAAAGCGGCTACAGGAACAGGAGGCTGGGCTAGTCCTAGCCCCTCACGGCAAGTCAGAGTAACAAAAATGTGCGCACGGGCCCCCTCAGGACAGTCCAGTTCCTGAGGGCAAAGCTCCCTCACTAGGGGTGGTCAGTCCCTTTTAAAGTCTCAGTCCCCTCAGGATTGGTCCGGTTTGGATCCTTTCCCTGATTGGTGCATTCTTCGGGCTCTCATTGGCTCTTAGCGGGGCGCTCTCTACACCAATCATTTCTTCCCGCCGTGTTTTGATTGGGTGGCCGTGTCCTCCAATGAAAGCGCTGGGTGGTGGTCTCAGTTTTGAGTTGTTTGGGGAAGGGTGGAAGATCCCCCTTTTCTTTGGTGTTGTCCCTTGAACTGTATTCGGGGAGGCAGCCGCACACAACTCTTACAAACATCTTAACTAAACACTTGTAACAATATCTAGCAACTACTGAACAACATTACAATAGTAAGTATCTTTAACAACTTCGAACTAGTTGCAAAATAAACACAGTTACAAAGAAAAATCGAAACATACAGCTAGTATACAAGCACAACCACTAAAAAATTTCAACTTTGTTTTTGTATCTATAACAACTCCCCTCTCTAAAACTTTGATCGGGCTGTAGGCCCACATCAACTATTAAAACTTTACAACTCTTCTTCATAAACTCTATATATTTTTCTAATGAATCAATACTTTTCATACATTTCCTTTGCAGTTTCTGGTTCACTCTCTTCTTGTTCTAATTTCCATTCTTCTGCATTAGGGCATTCCCCTACTAGTTTTTGCTTAAAACTTCCTACATTTTTAAAGAGCCAATATACTTTTCCATATAACCGAGACAAGTTGACACAGTTTGGATATGTTTGGAGATCCCCTACATAAATTGGATAGTGACACTTATCACAGTTTCCTGCCTCTCCTGTGGTGACGATCACCAACAGGAGGACTACCCACGGGAGTGCGGCACCAAATGTCCCTTTATTCATGTGCTTTCTTCAGGACCAGCGTGGATCGTGGCCCGGGCTTGCCTCCCACAACACTTCTGCAGGTCGCTGTTCTTCCATTGTAGGGTTCTCCCTCTTGTATCAGCTTGTGCTTCTAATATCATTTTGGGGCTGGATGGCTACAATGTAGCGGAATGCTCTAATCACAGAAGATTAACCTGGAACAAGAAACAGCAAAAGATTACAATTATTAGTACACAACTTTTAAAACTCTTTAATCATCAGCAAGTTTTAACAAGGAATTTGTGAACTTCGTGTCCAGACTTAGCTTGTGGGTTTTCTTGTTGGTCTTTTCTTCAGTGTTAACTTCATATCAGTGGATTCCACTACAGCCCATTCATCTGGAGGCGAAACTGGTCCTTTAACTTGAGAGGCATGAGTCCACCCCTTCTCTCGTGTCCTTACTGCTGTCTCTGTGATCAGCAGGACTTGGAAGGGGCCTTCCCACTTTGGGACCAGTGGTTGTTCTTTCCAAGTTCTTATCAATACCCAGTCTCCAGGCTGAAACTTCTGAATGACAAAATCAACAGCTGTTGATTGAGCAAGGTAACGTTTTTCTCTTAACGGCTTTAAAGTGTTTGCAATGACTTGAACATACTTCTTTACATGTTGTTCCCCTTCTTCGTAAGTCCCTAAATTCTCAGGATTTGTTAAAAATGGGAGCCCAAACAAACATTTCATATGGGAAAACACCAACATCTGCTCTGGGTTTTGTTCTTATCCTTAACAGTGCTAGAGGGAGGCATTTTAACCAATTCATTTTGGTTTCCTCGCTTAATTCAGTAAGGGTGGTTTTCAGAGTTTGGTTCATTCGCTCTACCCTCCCTGAACTCTGAGGTTTCCATGGAGTGTGGAATTTCCGTACTATGTCTAGGGCTTGGGTTATCTGTTGGATTATTTGGGCAGTGAAATGGGGGCCTTGATCTGAATCAATAGTGTTTATTAGCCCACACTTAGGTATTATCTGCTCCAGTAAAATTTTTGCTACTGCATCTGCAGTGGCTCTTACAGTTGGGAATGCCTCAATCCAATGGGTTAGATGATCTACTATGACTAAAACATACTTGAATCTTTGTACTTGGGGAAGTTCTGTAAAGTCTATTTGTATATTTTGGAAGGGTCTTTTTGCTAACTCTCTTCTCCCTTGGGGCATCTTCCTCATTACCTTTTTGTCTATTCTTTGGCAAATCATACATTGTCTTGTTATTAGTCTTGCTATCTCAAACACCCCGATACACACATAGCTTCTCATAAAATGGTCACAGAGAGCTTGTGTTCCCCACACATGGGTTGAGGCATGGAGACTTTCTAAGATTTTTCTCGTTAATGCTTTATTCAAAACTGGTCTCCCATTTTCCATCTGCCATTATCATCTTCAGTTGCCCCATGTTTTTGTATTTCTGCCCGCTCTCTTTCACTAAGAATTGGGACTCCTTCTTAATTTCTTTCATTTTCACTTGTAATATGTAGAATTTTCCCTTCATCTCCCTCAAAAGCTGACTTCTTTGCTTCTCAATCAGCCAAATTATTCCTTTCTATTTCTTTAGAATCTCCCTTCTGATGTCCTCGAATATGCACCACTGCAATCTCTATAGGTCCTTCTAATGCCTCTAATACTTCCTTGATCAAACTCTCATGCGTTAAAGTCTTGCCCTTTGAATTTATAAATCCTCTTTCAACCCAAATCTTCCCAAATGTATGTACCACCCCATATGCATATTTGGAGCCCGTGTAAATTGTTCCAGCTTTCTGATCCAACCATTTCAAACCTCTAAGCATGGCATAGACTTCGTAGCACTGTGCTGACCACTTTGTGGGAAGTTTCCCTCTTTCTGTGACTGTTATTTTATTTCCGTCCACAACTGCATAACCAGAGGCTCGCTTTCCTTCAATTACTCTGGAGGAACCATCCACAAAAAGATCTTCTCCTTCATCTAGAGGACACTCTACCAAATCTTCTCTGACTTTTGTTTGTAAGTGTACGGGTTCAAGGCAGCAGTGTTCTAATTCATTATCTTGATCTGGCTTTCCATATAAAAATTGGGCTGGATTTTGGACTTTTGTAGTAGTCAACTCCAAGTTCTCACAATTATTCAGAATAAGCTCATATTTCAAGATCCTACAATCTGAGATCCACTGACTTACTCCTTTGCTTAACATTGCTCTTAAATCATGTGGAGTGTATACTTTTATTTTACTTCCAAAAGTTAATTTGTAGCTTTCTTCTACTAGTGTTACTGCTGCTGCCACTGCCTGTAAACATGTAGGCCACCCTCTCACCACTGGATTTAACAATTTAGAGATATATGCAATGGGTTTCTTTACACTACACCACTCTTGCACCAACACACCATAAGCTATGCCTTCCTCAACGTTCACAAACAATTCAAATAACTGTTTTAAATTGGGTAAACTTAACACTGGAGCTGTCATAAGCCTCTTTTTTAGAATCTTGAAATTGTCTTCATCTTCCTTTATCCAATTTATAAGTTCATCTTGCACTAATTTTTTATAGCGGAATTTAACTAATTTCGTATGTCCATCTATCCACATTTTGCAGTAGCCAATTAATCCTAATAATTTTCTTACATCCCTTTTGGTTTTTGGTGCTGTTAATGCCAATATTCCCTGTATGTAATTTGAATCTAATCTCTTGTAGCCTTTTCCAATTAAGTGTCCCAAGTATTTTACTTCAGATTCTACAAGTTGTAATTTATTCTTAGATACTTTTAACACTTTTTCTCATAGGAAATGTAGCAATTTTACAGTTGTCTCTTGGACTTCTTCTTTCTGCTCGCCCGATATTAACAAATCATCAACATACTGCAGGACTTGTACTTCTCCTATAGGGGTAAATTGCTTTATAATTTCTTCTATGCTTGGCCAAATAAACTGGGCGACTCTGTAAATCCCTGAGGCAATCTTGTCCACCTTAGCTGTTGCTTTCTTTCTGTTTGTCCATCTTGCCACTCAAAGGCAAACCAAAGCCTACTCTTTTCTTCTAGGGGGCAAGCCCAAAAGGCGTCCTTCAAATCTATTACACTAAACCAGGCATGTTTCACAGATACCTTATTTAAAAGAGTGTAGAGGTTCGCTACCATGGGATCTTGGGTAATCGTTTGTTTATTCACTTCTCTCAGGTCTTGAACGAGTCTGTATGTCCCATCTGATTTCTTAACTGGCAGCACGGGAATATTATGTGGTGACATGCATGGTTCTAGGATCCCCTCTTCTATTAAATCTCTGATTACTGGTGTTAAGGCCATTTTTCCTTCTCCTGATATTGGGTACTGTTTTACTCTAATCGGTGCTATCCCTGGTTTCATTCTAATTTCGATGGGTGGAATATTCAACAGCCCATGCTTACCCTTCTCTGCCCATACTCTGGGATGGATCTCTGCCTCATCTTCTTGTTTTAATACCATCATTTTAACCACCATGTGCCGTTCTTCTGGGACTATACCAATCCTTAGCTGTATTTGCAAATCTCTCCCCAGGAGATTATTAGTTAAATTTGGCACATACAATAAATCAGCACATCCTTCCCTAAAACTTCCTCTTACTTGCACTTGTTCAATCTGATACACTGAAAGGATTACTTTCTGCTCCCGTTACTTTACATGTCCTGTCACTTAACTTACACCCACTAGGTAATTTCGAGATACTAGATTTGTCAGTCCCAGTGTCAACTAAAAACTCAAATTCTTCGCTCTGGAGGCCAACTTCTAAGTTTACCAAGGGCTCATTATGTTGTTTTATTATCTCCCCCAGAGCATAGAGCCCCTGACACCCCTAATCTTCTCCTTTGTCACCTCGGAGGATTCTCTCAAGGGTGTCTTGTTCTTTAGCAATTGCATCATCTATTTGCTTCTTTCTACAAAATCATTGCATGTGCCCTTTCTCTTGACAGTAATAACACATTAAATCAGCCCTCGGTGTCCTCCTTCCTTTATCTGGTTCTGTTTTCTCTTCAACACTTTCTTTCGGTCTGTCCTCTTTTGGCTCACCTCCTCCAGCTCCCACACTTTCTCTTGCTATTGCTACCATGATCTTTGCTTTTGTCCTTGTCTTCTCTTCTCTCCTCAGATATACTTTTTGCGCTTCTCTCAACAACTCATTAAGAGTTTTCTCATTCCATTCTTCTATTTTCTCTAATTTCCTCCTTATATCAGTCCAACCTCTTGTTACAAATTGTACTTTAATTAATGTTTGGCCCTCTGGACTATCAGGGTCTACACTTGAATAAAGTTGAAAGTTTTTTTAATCTTTCTAGCCAGGCACTTGACATCTCGTCTTTTTCTTGCTGGCTATCAAAAGCTAGTTTTGCATTTGTAGTCCTAGGAACAGCTTCCCTAATCCCTCTTATTATTAATGTTATGTACTCCCTCATATTTCTTCTACCATCTCATCATTTGGATTCCAGCCTGGTGAATAATGTGGCATCTTTTCTTCCCCTCTTGGGCCTGTCCTGTTCTCTCTCTCCCAAATTTTCATTCCCGCTGCTCTAATCAATTGTACTTCCTCTGTGGAAAACAGGATACTCATGATGGAGTTCAGTTCATCCCATGTATACACACTGGGACACAGGAACTGGTCAAGCTGTTCCGATGTTCCAATCAGATCCTGTAGCAATCCTTTTATCTCTTTCTTAAAATTTCTAACCTCTGAAGCGGTTAATGGTGCATCTACAAATCCTGTTCCTCTGATTACTCCTCCCATAGGTACTTCCCTCAAGGGAAATAACTTCCCTACTACTTCTGTTGGTTCTCTCTTTGCTTTTGATCATGTATCATAGTGATGACCTTCTATCCTTGGTTCTAAAATGTCTCCTGACACTTCACTTACTTCTTTCCTGACTCCTTGTGCAAGTTGGTTTGGGGAGAGAGCTATGGGGGTATTTTGAAAAATCAGTGCTAAAACTAGCTTTTGGACTCTCTGGGGAGTTAGAATGGGGTCTGTGGTATTAGATACAATAGTATAGGGAGACTGTAATATAATTGGTGTTGGACACAGTGTAGGTTGTTCCGAATAAAGTAAAGATTGAACTTGAGGCCTGGTTGGAGGTGGTAAAGATGGGAGTTGAGTTGTGCACACAGCGGTTGATGATGAGGGTGGAGCTAAGGATTGTACTGGAGATTGAACTAAAGTAGGGGGAGATGGGATTTGAATGGTAGATAAGGGAGGTGGAATAAGTTGGGTTGGGGTATTCTGAGGAATAGGGTGGTTCACAGTAGGTGGTGGGAGTTGTGTTGGAAATGTGGGTTGTACAGAATGAACTTGGGGAATGGTAGTGGGCAGTGGAAATGAGGTAGATTGAGTTTGGGTATTTTGGCTAACAGGGGATGAGGGTTGTGGTAAAGGTTGGGTTAAAGGCAAAGGAGAGTGAGTCCCTATTGGGGTTGGTGAGACAGATAGCTGTTGGGTCTGAAGTCTGAGGTGTTAGAAGGAGATGGAGCTAAGGTTTGGGACAGATCAAGAGGTGGCAGAGACTGGGTTAGGGATGAGGACAGAATAGAAGGTGATGTAGGTGGAACTGGCAGAGCTGGTGATGGTGGCACGTGAGTTAGAGGTGGCAGAAAAGGACTAGGTGGCTGTGCAGCTGATGGAGTTAAAGGAAGTGGTGGGGGAAGGTGGTCTCGTGGATCCCATTTGCTTTTCAGTACTTCTTCCTTCTCCTTCTCAGGTTCATTTGACATTTTTATAGACCTTTACTTTCTTATCCCATATATCATTTTCTAACCAACAAGACGCATATTCAACCTCTTCTTCATTCTGAAACTCTCTTAGTCTAAGATGCCTATTCAATGCCACACACAGACACTTTTCTTTAGTTCCATACCAGGGCCAGTATACTGGTCCTTCCTCTATACACTCATTTGGCCACTTCTCAACACAATACTTTATCATTTTAATCTTATCTAAGCTTTTCAAGTTATTGTCTTTATCCCAATTTTCCAGCATTTCTCCCAATGGACTGTTGGGAGGAATGTCCTTTATTTTTCTTGCCCTTTTTACCTTTTTTGTACTATGACTAGTACATTGTCCCATCCTGTTACTTACAAATTATTATTATAAAAAAGAATGCAGGCCTATGCAATTAAATTATGGGAAAAAAAAGATGGCTGCCTTAAAAGAAAATGGAAGCCTTTTATAATTAAATTATAACAATTAAACAAGCATATATATGATTAAATTAAAAAGATTAAACAACAGAAGAAATATATGTGTAATTGTAAGGACTGCTAAAATAATAGAATAGAAAAAATGAACTGTGGCTCCGCCCTTAAGTGCCACCCACTGGCACCGCCCTCTCTAAGACACTCCACTGCCAAAATGGCGACTGTTCACTTTAAACTTAGCTGTCTCTAGTTCGGACCTCTCCAATAGGTCCTCTCAGATCCCTGGATTCCCTTCTCCTGACGAGCTGTCTGGGGACTCTTGGATAGTCCTCACCCCAGCACCTCACTCGTCAGGCTCTCCACAATTACAACATATATTTTGGGCTTCAACTTAAATTTACGGTGCCTCTACCCGAACGGAACAGCAATTGACAGGCAACACAGCTTTTAAACAACTTAAAACCGGCCCTTATTTAACAAACACCAAAAAGACAAGAACTAAAACCACCAAACTCAAAATGGCGCCTTCACCTCACAAACCGAACAGAAAAACTTCCCTAACCAGGCAGGTTCTGAAATGCCCACCTCACTCCTAGCGAGTGAGGGGTCCTCTCACTGCTGGCAGCCTCTCTAACCCAGCTGGTCGCCGGACTGTGAGGAACTTGTCTTACCCCTTCCAACAAGTAATTCCCGCACTCTGAACTACTCTGTTTGGAGGCTGTAAGACTCCCCCTCCCTTCAAACCCCCATGATGGGTTTCCAGCTTGGGAAGGTCCTAGTTTTCCCCCTTATGTTGGGTACCTTCCTCCCCCGCTGCCAGAAGGGAGGCAATCCTCTCTCTGGTGGTTACTCTGACCTCGTAATCTCCGGAGGGGAGTATTTTTCCCAACCCTAAGGGTCCTAGTTCCTCACTTGAACCACCTCCTTTGTGGCCAAGTGCTAGGAGCCTATCCCCTCCAGGTATCCCTGGTTCCCTCCCTGGTGGGTCCCACTCGTGCGTCAGTGTCCCACTCTGGGGAGAGCCTACTCCAGGGCACCCCTAGGAGCCTCCTTCACTGGAGGAATGGGAGCCTACATGAGTAAGGTGGCTAAAGATATGGTACTTCCCCTTCATGGTCCTCTACAAGGTGCTTCAGGGCACACTCAAATGGTTTGCGTGTCACTCTGACCTTTGCCACAGTTCCCCACACGCCCAAGGAACTGAGGCTAGTCTTGCAGGTCAGTCACACCTCAGACAGTCTTCACCTGCCCGGAGACTCACACCCTCACTGACACACACACATACGCTCTCACTGGCACTCTTCTTTCACATTCTCACTCAGTTCGCACCACCCAGTGCCAACCCCACCGACAGAACTGACCTGTGCTCTGCAGGCCTCGCTCCCTCTCAGAGGGTCTTCCAATCTGAGTTGCCAGGTTCCTGTCAGCCCGTCGGGAAACTCCCAGCTGTCCCGTCCACAGTCCACAAGAATCCAGCATTCTCAGGTGGAGAAAAATCCTCCAGGCGTGCCGTCTCGAGGTACGTCTTCTTCCGGATCGCTTCAGGTTGTGGGATCCCGGACGATCCCCCAGAATTGTTACAATGTTGCAAGTTTAATGACCAGGCCATAAATCCAAAGATGGTAAAAAGGAAAGGCCAATCGTTTATTGTTATAAAGCGGCTACAGGAACAGGAGGCTGGGCTAGTCCCAGCCCCTCACGGCAAGTCAGAGTAACAAAAATGTGCGCATGGGCCCCCTCAGGACAGTCCAGTTCCTGAGGGCAAAGCTCCCTCACTAGGGGTGGTCAGTCCCTTTTAAAGTCTCAGTCCCCTCAGGATTGGTCCGGTTTGGATCCTTTCCCTGATTGGTGCATTCTTCGGGCTCTCATTGGCTCTTAGCGGGGCGCTCTCTACACCAATCATTTCTTCCCGCCGTGTTTTGATTGGGTGGCCGTGTCCTCCAATGAAAGCGCTGGGTGGTGGTCTCAGTTTTGAGTTGTTTGGGGAAGGGTGGAAGATCCCCCTTTCCTTTGGTGTTGTCCCTTGAACTGTATTCGGGGAGGCAGCCGCACACAACTCTTACAAACATCTTAACTAAACACTTGTAACAATATCTAGCAACTACTGAACAACATTACAATAGTAAGTATCTTTAACAACTTCGAACTAGTTGCAAAATAAACACAGTTACAAAGAAAAATCGAAACATACAGCTAGTATACAAGCACAACCACTAAAAAGTTTCAACTTTGTTTTTGTGTCTATAACACTGCTGACTCACCATGAGCTGCTGCCGAGCAGCACCCCCAGATCCTTTTCTGCAGGGCTGCTCTACACACACTCCTCTCCCAGTCTGTACTTGTGTTCAGTGTTTCTCTAGCCCAGACATCTTGTTAGACATGACACTGATTATTTTCCAATACTCTGATATACCCAGAGTGCTCTGCACCCCAAGAGTCCCCCAAGAGAGCCAATAGCAAACCCCAATTTAGTATCATCAGCAAACATATTAAATGTGCTTTCAACTCCTGCCTCCTGATCACAGATAAAAACGTCAAACAGGACTGGCCCTAGAATTGCACCCTGAGGAACACAGCTGATGTGCCACTGCCACTGCCAGCCAGATGTAGCCACATTGACTGCTACCCTCTGAGCTCTGCCCTTCACCCAATTCTTCACCCACTGCACTGTGAACCTGCTCCTCTCACAGCTGGACAACTTGCCCAGAAGGATGCTGCAAATACCAAAAACCTCACTAAAATACAGAAAAACAGTGTCTACCATTTTTTGCTCACTCAAAGTAAGCTTCTCTGACTTGCCTATACCACTACACTTTTGTATCTTTCAGAAAATGTGACAAGCACTATTTAGTTAATCAGAATCACCTATGAAGTGCCTAGCCTCATCCGGGTATGTAGCTGAAATGATCACGGCATACAAGGATAAGCTTGAGGTCTGTTTATCCTGGAGGAGACTGAGGACAGAACTTATCAGCCTACAGGTTCCTCAAGAGAGGAGGAGGAGGGGCGGGCACTGATCTCCTCTCTGAGGAATAGTGACAGGACCCGATGGAATGATACGATACTATGTCAAAGGATGTTTAGGTTGGATATTAGGAAAGGGTTCTTCACGCCGAGAGTGGTTGGGCACTGGAACAGGCACCCCAAGTCTGCACCAAGCCCGACAGAGTTCAAGGAGCATTTGGACAATGCTCTCCGTTTGATTCTTGGGGCTGTCCTGTACAGGACTAAGAACTGAACCTCGACGACCCTTGTGGGTCTCTTCTAAATCAGAATATTCTGTGATCGCCAAGTTTCCTTTCTTACTACTTTTTTCCTGGCACAACCCAACACCTTACCGAAGCCATACGGGCTGCCCGCCTGCGGGGACACCGGGCCGCTCCTCGGGGCGCCCGCTGCAGGTGCCGCGGGGCGAGCCCCGGCCTCCGGCCGCTCCCGCCGGCGCCCCCTGGCCGCCCTGCGCCGCTCCCGGCCCCGCCGCCCCTCGGCCCCGCCGCCACCGCCTCCTTTCGGGGCGGGCCCTGGACCCGCCTGTAGGCGTTGGAGGGGGAGAAAGTAACATGGTGGCCGCTTCCTCCCCCAACAGGAGCGGTGACGGGCGCGGCGGCTCCTGAGGCAGCGGCGGGCGCGGGGCGAAGCGGCGGGGCGGGGGCGGCCGGCGCGCTGGAGGGGCAGGGGCCGGCGGCAGGTGAGCGGCCGAGGCAGGGAGGGAGGGGAGGAGAGGAGAGAAGTCGGCCTGACAGGCGGGAGCGGAGGGAGGCGGGCGAGCCGCCGGGTCCGGCGCCCGCTCCCGCCGCGGGGCGCGGCGCTCGGCGGGGGAGCCCCTCTCCTGCCCCCGACTACATGGCCCCTTCCTTCCCCTCTAAGGCGGCCGGAGGAAAGTCCCCTCCTCGCCGGACAGGCAGGGAAGTTCGGGGTGTTCCCCGGCGCCTGCTGGGTCCCTGAGAAGGGCTCCTGCCCTGACCTGCCCCGGCAGAGCTTCTGCGCCGAGGCTCGTCCTTAACCCGCTCTGCGCGGCGGGGAGGGCGGAGGCGCTTTCTGGACTTTTTCACTGTAATTATTATCATGATAATTGTTACTTTCCCCGCACCCGTCGGGCGGGGCTGTCCAGCGGCGCAGGTGGCAGGCGCTGCAGGTGAGTCGCGGGGCAGCTCCCTCCTATATTTCTCCATTTTCCTCTCCTTTTCCATGCCCCGGCTCCTCCTCCTCTGAGCTCCGGCGTCAGTGGGTTTAACCCTTCAGGGGGTCTGTGCCGAACTGCAGATCGTCACTGGCTGTTGGAAGGGTGTTAGGATAACAGGGATCGTCCTGACTAGGTCACGCTGGTATTTTGGAAGCTGGTCGTATCAGTGAGAAACTTAAAGTACTAAAAATGTGAGAACAAGGAAAAGCTACGTGCATAACTTTTAATCAATCTGTATTGTCATCTGAGTATATCTCATTTGTCTTTGCTGCACAGCCAGACAGCCTATGGAGCAGAAAGATTTGATGATATGCTAGGGCTTTCGTGCGTCAGATAGTGAAAAAATATTCACAGAAGCTTTAAATATGATGTAAGCTGATTAAATGTGCTGTTAATGCCAAAAGTGTTGGAGCACAACTCAGTTGTTGATTCTGTAGTCTCAGAAGGGATGCTGATAAAACTAAACGTTACATTAATTCTAAACTTAATGTCAGTTCTGTGCCAATCTTTTTAATGCTGTTAAGTCTTCTTCTCTTGTTCAGATCAAACACGTTGTAGACATGTACTGTTGGGCTGCTGTCAAACAATGCCTGTGGCTAAACTTTTATATCTGCGTGAGGGCAGGACAAACAACAAACAGGACATTTCATTTGACTTTTTTTTTTTTCCTTTAAGTTGTGTTAATGTGACTTCTCTAATATTTTCTTGGCTTACTATGAAATTTTTAAACTTCATACTAGTTTAAAGTTTAGGTAAATTTGAGCCTGCACATGGACATGTTAATAAAAAGAGAATTATTTGCCATTAGTTTTGTTGGCTGTTTCTTTGTGTGGACCAAACACAAAGTTAGTGGAAGTTCTCCCATCACTCTTTTTAAGGTAGCATGTTAGGAGTTAAGGCTGTAAATGTTTTGCTCTTTTGGAAAAAAAAATGGTGGAATGCAAATTAACTTCATATCTGTTTGGAAAATGGAAGAATTTTTTTTGTTGTTGTTTTGGTTTTTTGGTTTGGTTTGGTTTGGTTTGGTTTTTTTTTGGAAAGCAGTCATGACCTGACTTAAGTAATTAACCAGACTAACCAGGCTGGTTAGTAAACCAGCCATACTAACATACATATTTCAAATCCTTCACACAAAGGACACCAACTAAAAAACATAACTGTTAGACAGTTTGTGAATGTTTATATTATGAACGTGACTGTGTTTTTTAATTATTTTTTTAAAGAATTGGCTGGCAGGCTGCTTTTTATCATTCCAGTTGATATGAAATACTAATAGTGCATGTCTGTCTTGAGCAGTCCAAGGAAACCAGAAATGTAAATATTAGTTTGCCTGCATGAGTTCTGACTTCTGCGTTAAAAGTTAGTAGCACGACACTGATTGCTGCTCAAATCTCAATGTTTGAATCTTTAAAAAAAAGAAATCTTACAAATTAAGATGGGCGTTTTCATAAGTACTTATCCATAAGTATAATGTTGCATTTGGCTGTTCTTCAGTTATGATTGGTCCCTCTATAGCCCAAAGTAAAGTAATGATATCTTTTTGGACCACGTCTGACATATTTATTTTCTTACTTGAAGACTGTGTGTGTGATTTCTTTCTTTAATCAACCTTTACATGGTTTTCATTGAAAACAAAAAACCAACGTGAGCAAAATTGGAATATTAAATGTTGGTGTGTATAACATCGCTCTGACTCAACATATATTAAATTCTCATTTGGAGTGGCACTGCTACGTATTGTTGGAACACAGTTCTAGAAGTGGTATCTTTTTAAGCTTAGTTCTTCTTTAGGTCTGCATTTGAAGAATTGATTTTGGAATTCAACCTCGATTTGCTTTAAGGAAAAATATGTTCGAGTGTTCATCTTAACACACCATCTGGGTTTGCTTAAAAATAGGGGAAAAGTCTCAGTAGAAAGGAAGATAGGAAAGATTTATTGACAAAGTTGTAATAAGAAGGTAAGAGAGTCTTTTGATTGTTACATCTTACTGTTAAGCTTTTAGATAAATTTCAGTGGTACCTGTAGCTATAGAGCAGTGTGCAAAAAGGCCAGCATGTTTGGTGGCTGTCATACTGGTTTCATGGCCTTCTGATTGAAATAACAACAAAAAGTACCTGTAACCGCCAAATCAGGTCTTTTTGTCTATGGGTAGCTTGCACTGACGAGTGCTTTCTGCTTGTGCTTGCTAGTCATCACAAGGCAAGGATTGCCCACCTTTGGCATGCTGCTTTCTTGGATGATACTCAAGATACTGGAGATCTTGGCATAGGTGACCTGTAAAATAGCTCTTGGGGGTCGTAGTCATAGTTACTAAGTTGTTTCCCATGTGACTTGCCAGATAGTTTTCCATACTGCTTATTCAGATCTGTAAAATGAAAATCAGTTTGCTGCACTTGCATCATGAGACCTGTTTTCCTCATGTAGTGCTTCAGACAGTAAACTGAATGTTTTAGGTTTTTTTATCTGCTTTGGAATTTCTGTTTTGCTACAAAAATAATCCCTCTGTTAAAGTTGTTTTCCATGGTTGTACAGAAACATGATGCTGCTTCTTTTCCATCTGATAAAAAGGTAGTGTTGTTGGAAATGCTACACCCTTGTAATGATAATGAGAGTGTTTCTTTCTGTGAATTTGTGGAAATAAAGGCTCACAGTTCTGATCTCTGTTCTTAGAAGCAAAGTGACTTAGTTAAGGACAGTTTCTGGAGTGCAGCATAGTTTCTGGTGCAGTGTTACTGTTTCCTCTTCAATAAATTCTTGTGCATCTGTCACAAGATGTGACCATGTTGACTTACTTATTCTGAAGTATCAGGAATACAGCTACACTGCATTCCAAGCTCTGAGCAGAAAGTTTTGTCTTGGTTAGTATCTCACTCTAGTCCTTTCTTTCTGCTTACAGACTTTTTGAGGGTATAAATGTTTTCCTGATCTTTACTGTTTGCTCTGGTAGACAGGAAACTTGAAAAGAGTTTTTGGCATTATTAAGATTATGATTATGGTCTCTGTTTAATCATGCAACTTTTTTTAATGTTTTCTTTTTTTAACAGCATCTCAGAGTTTTTGATTGAGAGAAGAGTAAAAATGTACCCACAGTTTCTTGATGAATGTTGGCTTGCATGTCATTAAACATTCTGTTTGCTCTGTTTCAGTTAAATGTGGTGGGCCAGTTTTGCCTTACTCTGCTTTCATCTTTGCATTTAGTGACACTTCAGTTCCTTTCCTTTATTCTCAAAAAGTCTCTAAAGAGACTTGATGCTTTTCAGGCAAAAACCAAGAGCCTGTGTTCCTCTGCCTAAAAGATATTAAAAATAATGTAAATCAAGGATTGATGTGCAAATTAAGTTATTCAGTTCTAGCAGCAAAAGCTGCTACAATTTGCAAGTGTCCAAAGGAATAGAGGCTTTCATCATCTTGAAATGGAAGTGTTTTCCAGTTGTGAACAAAGGGCAGGTATACCACAAAATGTAACCATTTTTCACCAGAGAGGCAAAACCCCTAGCGTTCTTGATTTTTCTCTGAACCAGCTCATTTCAGTGTTAGCTTTTGTCTTTATAATTAATTTCAACCTTTGATCAGGAATGCATAAATTGTAATCTCTACTGCTGGATTCTTAGGTGCTGCTGTTCCCTTTTGCAAGTCTTTGAGTTTAGAGGAGTTGACTGCTGAAAGCAAGACTTTTTTTTTTTTTTTTCCTACCCTGTTGAGCAACCCAGTACTGCTGTTCCTGGTGTCACATAACATGGCTCCAGCCCTCGTTGCTATTCTCTGTGGAAGAAGCTATATTCTCACCCTGATAAGAAACCTGACATAGATAAAAGTCTTGTGATTAAAATATTCTCCTGCCGTGTCTATATACTGTGTATATTTTTCTGCTTCAGGAGGGGGTAAAGCATGTTTGAAGCTGTGAGAAAGAAAGCACAACTAGAAAGCAGCTACCTATGAGCAACATATGAAGAAAAAGAAGCTCAAAGACTTAATTAATGTTTCAGGAAATGCAAGAATTCAAGTCACCTGTAGTTGTATAGTTAAGCCTTGAAGCTTCTGTAGGATAGCCATCTTGGTCTAAGAGAAGGTTACAGAAAGGAAATATAAAGTAAAATGCTGAGTCACATTAACAGATTATTCATTTGGTTACTCTAATCATCAAAAGGAACTATTGCAAAATATGGAAACCGGTGTGGCCAGTTCTCAATAGCTGATCAGTCAGCTGTCCTTGGAAATAGCAGCAGCAGTTTGCCTACACTACAGTCATTTGTATCTGTGTTTTCATGGCTGAGCAAGAAATCTCATAATAACATTTCAAGTAAATAATGATCCCAGTGAGAATGAAAAATTCTGGGTATCTAGCTGGAAGTGGCAGAAAATTGTTATATTTGCGGGTAATATGAACTTAAGTATGCTGAGGTAGATTTTTTTGTAGCATAGATAATACCTTTTGCAGGTTTCCTTGAAACAAATCCTAAAAAATAAGCTGTGTCCTTGCCAGGGGATATGCTTTCAAGGAGATGGATAACTTGAGAATTATTTAATATACGTAAAACATATGTGTCTTGTTTCCCTGTTAGGGTGCTGAAGCTGCCTAAGATGTGACTGAAAAGCATTATTGACAGAAGTTAATTTTAGGCTAGGGAGACCCAAATTTCTAGGCTTTTTTCTTCCCCTGTTATCCACCACATTCTTTTTAGGGAGTAATTCCCAGTGAAAGCCTAACTTTAGGTGCCCTCAATTACCAGCTGAAGCTCCTGTTTCAGTTCCTGCAGAAGGAATATGGGAAGGTTAACCCTATAAAGTTCAGTTTTCTGAACAGGTACCACATACATTTAAGAGTAAAATTTGGATTTGAGAAGAGGAGGAAGAATACAAGTACTTTTATTATAAAGTTTCAAAGTCATGAAACCACTGTGATGTGGTTTGCTAGTGCTTGGGAGCAGTTTGCCTCTTATAGGTCACATACAGGGTTGTTTTCAGTTCTGAATATTCAAAGGTCAACAGGACATAAAAGATAAAACTTTTTAACTACATAAATGTGTTACTATTTTCTCAAAGTTCTGCTGAAAACAGAAAAAGTAAGTGTACATGCCTCCCGTACAATGTTTATTTGACTCCAAGTGAATTCTTGCTGTTAGAATCACCAGTGAAAGACTTGGAACTTTTTCTGGCCTTAAATTCTTGCTTAACCTTGAGGATACAGCCTCCCTTAGCTTTTTTTCTTTTCATTTTTTGTTACGTCTTAGTAGTAAGTAAGTAAGTAGTAATTCTCCCTGTCCAGGACTGTTCATTTTTTTTTTTTTTTTTTAGTTAATGAAGTAGAGACATACCACAAAAGTTTTCCAATACTAATCAACAATGCATGCAAACTTGGAGTTGTACTAGTATAAGAAAATCTCAAGCCTTAAGTAACCTTTTTACAAACCAAAAATCTGCTTTGCTAGTGATGGCATTCCTTCACAGGGGCTTACCTTGGAATACCTGTATGACTCTGAAGAGCAGAATTCTTTTGTGGACTTCTGGCTATGCTGGAACAATTCTAGGAATAAACCAGATGTACCTAAGACACAGTAAAGGGAGAAGTATGTCACTCAGGATTGGGTAGACAATCAAGTTCACCTTTGAAAAAAGGCACAGTACACAAATTTTCTTAAAAAGGCATGCTTTCTTAAAAGGCAGTGTCATTTCAAACACTGGTACATACATTTTGCTGCATTTTTGCTTTGAACTTTGTTTGTAGAAATCTACTCATAAGATAATTGTATGTGAATGCCTGAAGTTCTTTTGGATTATGATGACTCATTCACTGTGAATGTAATGACTAATGTGACTTTCCAGTTTATTTTAAAGAAAACAGAACAAATCCTGTTCAAAGATGTTTACAGATTTTCTTTTTTTCTTCTGTGAGTTTCAGATGTACAGGGTATTCACTGTAACATCTCAAAGCAGCTTCTTAGTGTTTTTGATCCAACTGATTCTGCTAGGAATAAAATATCTTATTTACTCAGACACTCCTGTAATATTGAACTGTTTCTCTAGTTGTATTAATGGCCAAATGATTCACACATCTGAGGAGGGAAACTGCTTTGATCAAGTGTCTAATTGTCTGTTGTAGCTTTTTAAAATTCTCACCATTAACTAGCATGCTGTCTGGTTTGAATGTCTGAGTTGAAATACTTTGCATTTTAGTTTTCCAGGTTGTTAAATGTAAAAGTACTATCACTCCTTTTATATTCCTACTCCCCTTGTCTATATGGAGCATTGATGCTGCCCTAGACCTGGCAGAGGTCAAAAACAGGCATGTAAAAGATTAAAGCTATCATAGAGGACAGGGTTATGCTCTCTCTTTTGAGCAGGGACTAAAATGATGGTAGCCCATTTCTAAGGTGAATCCTCTGACTCCACAACTGTCATCCCGCCTGTCCCTTTCAAGACCCAGCAGTATGGTAAAGAGCAGTATCACAGGAAAATAAGGATGTTCCACTGCTGAATGCTTGGGAGCGCATTTATGAGGGTGGGGATAGGTGTTTGGTCTTTTGGTGGTTTTGGTTGGTTTGTTTTTTATTTGGGTTTTGTTTTGGTGGGGGAGGGTTTGAGGAGGTTGTTTTGGTGAGTTTGTTGTTTTGGGGCTTGGGGTTTTTTTTTGGTTTTTTTTTTTTTTTTTTTTTTTTTTTTTTTTTTTTTTTTTCAAAAGAGGAAATAGTGAATTCCACTCCACCCTGTGCAGCAAAATGAATGTAAGGGATCTCAAACGTTTTGTGTGTGCTACAGCAAATGAGCATTGGGACTGTCCTGTTTTGTAAGTCATGTGGGATCAAGTCTTGGGATTTCAAAAAAATTTGGAAAAGTCTGAGATCAGTTCTCTAAGTAAATCAAATTAATTAATTCCTAAATGGTTAAATTGGAAATAGGAATGTTAACAATTACAAATTGTATCATGATAGTTGTAGCCTGCTTTAGGAAACAGGGGTTTTTATTTTAAACATATTACTGAATCCAGAAATTTATTGTGTGTCAAAACAGTAGAAAAACCACAAAAACACAAAAGCAAGCATGAAGAATATTTTAAATAGGAGAACAACAGCATGTGTTAAATTATGACAGAAATTAATAGTATGTTCTTGGCAATTATTTGACTTTTACTGCCTAAAATCTGTACAGTTTATTCACAAAATCAAGTTCCCTGTAACTATTTTGTCTGAGAACTCCACAGTGTGTTGAGTAATACAGTGTAGGTATTTTGAGTATCATATGATGATATTAAGAGAAGGCTCAAAATAGGTATAATGTCAGACTTCACATTTGTCATGTCTGGTGTGTGTTAGGGCTTGTTCTTTTATGACAGAGAATCTCAAGCTTGCTACCCTTGATAGCTTTTTTTCATGTTTGAGGAAAATATTTATGGACACATATGTCTGTATAAGTAGTACACTGCTGCAGCTTAAAATCAAAAGCATGAATATTCTAACTGCTGTCAAGTGTGCGGTTTGGACTTAACTTTAAAACATCTTGGCAAACGAGAGTTTCTTAATGAGGAGCTGGCAAGGGGATTAAAAGACAGACTTCTGAAGTGTTAATAAGCCCCCACCAAGCTTGAAGAACAGCCGAGGAAGAATGAAAATGCTGAAGCTGAGTGGTTTGAGGCTGGTTATCATAGGCCAATCAGAAGTGGGAATCATACCTCTTGATAGGCACAAGAAGAGTTCAGTGGGGTAGGGGGTAGGCTGTGGGGCTCTGGATGTATCAGAGTAAAGCAGCAGCAGTAAAGCTGCCTGTGTTTGGTGTGGTGAAGCTGTCAATGAAGAGACCTACAGAGAAAAAAGATGCCTTCCTGCAGTGGTGGGGTTTTTTTATCAAAAGACAGAAAATGAGGAAAATTGTGTTCTTCAAAACCAGTGAGTGGGTTTTTCACTCTGGTTTTGTAGAGCCCTTCGGTGATGTTTGAAGTGACGTATGGCTGATTGTAGAAGGTTAGCAGAAATCAAATCAAACCATGTTTCTGTGATCTAGCAAATCTCTGTGTGTGGAAACTCTAGTGAAATGATTTCAATGTTGATGCTTAACTATTTCAATGCTTAGTAGAGAGAGCAATAAGAAAGAGAATATCTCTGATTCTTATAGCTTACTTGGAATAACCTCTCAGATAAATTTGAAACAACATTCTTTCTTCTCCCCTTTGACTTCTCAAAACAAAATTGTACTCCCCACTCACCCCAACCAAAAAAAGGTACTGAAATGACTACAAGAAGCAATCTTGGATATTTGGGGTCCCAGAATAAATTTTACCACTGGACTTTTTGTCTTTTGACTTTTTCTTTACTGTTTTGTTTTTGTTTCAGGCTACTACTATATTTGGCTTTTTTCCAAAGGAGTTTCCAATTACAGAAAGAGTTCTCTAACAAAGAATGTTTCCAGGGCAGCAGATGTTTCACTCATTACATAATACTGAGCATGGCTAACCTTTAAAGCTTTCAACTGGGGCAGTAAGTGCATTTTATAAAGTACTTTTCTTGCTCTGAGAACTATGTTGTTATTATTATTATTATTGCTGTTAAATTCTCTCTTTTGAACTATTTTCTGTGCAGTCTTTGGAATAGTTGCCATCTTCTGTTATGTGAAAGAACAGTAACAACACTGAGGAAACAAGATTAAACTGGTTTACTAAATGAATGTGGCTGGACTGCTTGCTGATTATCATTCTTTCTATCTCATATCTTTTCCATTTCTCTTTTCTGTTGTTGGCAATAGAACTTACTGGTACCAAACTTGCCATCATTAGTTCCAGCTGCTTCTCAAGACTGTGTAGGTCAGTTCAGAATTTGAGTTTTGACCTCACACATCTATAATTGCTCCAATTTTTGTACCATTGGACAACTTGCAATTACTATTCAGTACGAAAACTGTTGAATATTAATATGGTAGAAGTAGCCTGGATGGTCCGGAGTAGGTTGCGTATTTCTAAGATTTAGGGGATTTTCTTTTTTCTCTCAACTTAAAATTTTTCTGATGGGCAAATTTTCAGACCCCTGAGTGCCCTGGATTACAGAGTCCATTAACCTGATTATATTTTCAGCCATTTTAAATTCATAAGTAACTATTGAACTTGCTATCACAAAGCTTTGCTTCTGAAAGGCATTGATGCAGGTATTTATATCATCACATCATTCCCCATCTGTTTTGTAGCAGTGGTAGCTGGTTTTCTGGCAATCAGAAGAAAATCAGACTAAAAGCACAGTTTTACTTCTTAAGACAGAACCTTATATTGTTAGTAGATTGCTTTTCTATCTAATTTTAATTTATTAAATATAAACCTAGAAATTTGTGGCTTGTTTCCTCACTTCTTTTGATAATCTTTGCTTACAGGACAGGCAAACATAGCAAATGCAAAAAAACTTCAAGGTAATGGGGAAGAATAATCTATTTTGTTTAAGGCCAAAGTGTTCTCCATTTTTTCTAAAACATGTCTGAAAAGCTGTAAGACTTCTCAGTAACAAAATTGATGCATAAGTGGTAAACTGTATATGATTGAGAAAACTAGATATTTATTGCTATGTAGTTATCACTTATTACAATACTGGATTTGCAAAGTGAGTTTGTTTCATCTTCACCTCTTCTTCCTGTATTGTACACTTTTACATCATCTCCAAGCAAAATGGAAAGGCAGTCTACATTGTAAGAACCTGTTTCACATTATATGAATGGTGTATCTTTTTACTGGCTCTCACAAAAGTGTTAGTAACAAGTTGCCAGAAAGAGGCACCAAATATACCTGTCCAAGTTTTTAAAAACAATGGTTGTCTTTGATCATTGTAGGAATAACAGGTAAAGTGTGAAAAACATCTTTGCATTTCCCACCTGTGATGTTCTAGGCTTTGATATTTTGGGTTCTAATTATGGTAATTTGATGTTAAGATTTATATAATAAAAGTTTTTTTTTTCCGTATTGACTGTATTAACAGTATTAACTGTATTAACTAATTGACATATCAAAAGCTTAATGCAGAAGTGATTTTGTTCTCTAACATTCACAGTCTGCTGCTCTGTTGTTTGGATTTTTGTTGGTTTCTTTGTTTCTTTAAGAAGTTTTTCTAAAGTTTTATTTCAGCTTTTTGTGTTTACCTTTTGCAACAAAACAACTTTTCTTGTTGTTGTAACCGTCTTTTTATGTTTACATTCTTCTAAGGAGGAGACTGTTGATGGACTGTTGGGTTGACCAGTGTGACTGAAGAGGAAGACTTTCTTCCTTCAATCCATGGTCACTGCTAGAATTCTATAAATGTCGAAGTCTGTAAATAAACTGCCTCTTCTCTGTCTTGGACATCTCACACATCTCAGTGTGTGGGTGTCATTTCTTTGTGTCGTGCATGACACTGCTCTGAGAACTGTGTTTTGTACAGGTGAAGGGAAAAAACCCTGCTGTGTCATGAGATTTTTTCCAGGCTTGGTGCTGGAATGGGAGTTATTGATTTGCTGTGATACTTCCTACTGTAGTGGCCTGATCTGTTTGGAATGCTTTAGACAACTTTACCATCAAGCCTGGTTACATGATTTTTTTTGTCTGATTTTTGTGTCCCTATGCAGTCAGAAAACAATCTGATACAAATACAGCAGCTGTGGAGTCAACATTTTTTTCTTTGCATATGTTCAAATTTGCAAGAATTTAGCTATCTGATGCAAAAAAACTAGTCTAGATTGTTTTCAGTACCAGACCTTGATCCAGGTTATTTTCTGGATGAAGTTCAATTAAATCAGTCCTAAGTCATCCTGTAGGAATGCTTCATTAAAATGTAATTGGCAAGCTTTTTATCTTTCACCTTGTCCTTAAGTTTATTTTTCCAATGTTAGAGGCCTCTGTAAGATAATCACCATATAGGTTGTAATATTTTTCAGTTGTGCAATTACAATAGTCTCAAATGTTTACTTGAAAACTGCTAGGAAGGAATGGTCCTGTATTTGCATATTTGCATGTTCAGACCAAAATGTGGGTGACATCTAGCCATTCCTGTTTCACAGCTTGTTAAGACACGTAGAAGGTGGGCAGTGCATCTTTGAAGTGTCAAATGACTGTAACTGTTACTTTGTTTAATAATTTTCATTATAATTGGATATGCAATCCAAAAAAGAAAGTCTTTAAAAACATTTCTAATATTTTTTTTTCTCTTGGTATTGGCTGGCTGGTTAATAGTTTGTGTACTACATTTTTTTTTCTATATTAGTCCTGTTCAGTGCCAATGGTATGCTGGAAGTAATGTTGCCTTACCTTGTCATTTGTAATGGTGTGTATATGTGTGTGTGTATACAGATGCACTTTATCATCTTACACATTGTAAAACATGCTTCAAAGAGCTTACATATCTGTATGTCCATATGACTTCCCTGTGTGCTGCAAGTGCCATTTTAAGTGCTTGATAACCTCCTTGCTCACTAATTCCTCCTGAACTCACTTAAATTTGTAGGATAGTCTAGTTTTTAGTGTTTCATCTTGTTATTTTAAGTTATCTGTAATGCACGTGGAAGGTCTGGTTTCTGCTGTGAAAGTGAAATGCATAAGCTGAAGTTGCACACTTATCTGAGTAGAAATGGGTTTGCTTAAAAGTGGGTGTGATATGAACAAGCAGGATGATGTGAGCAGTAGCAGTGAAAGATATGCTGAAACAGACAAGCATCTGGAGTGCCAGCTGCAGTACTTTCTCATTGTTAATGGTAACAGTGGGGACTGTTTGCACTTGCTGTGTACATTTAAGCCTGTGTGGGTACATGAGTATGTTAGAATCATAACTGTATTTCGTGTCTAGAAAAAACTGCCACCAAACAAAACAGTATGTAATATTTTGATTGCCAGGTATAGTCTATGGTTGCATTCCTTACTGCTTTTCAGAGTGATTTCAACTATCAACTTCCCAGTCTTGAAATCTAGAGGCAGAAATTGAGGCAACTAGAACAAGAACAATAATGCAGATTTGTTGAATACAGTTAACATTGACAACCACCTTCACTGTATTCTTTCTGTTGCTGTGGAATACTGCTAGGAAATAGTTTTTTTAAAAAAAGCTAAAGAGCTAAAAAAAAAAGCCAAAGGAAGTAGTATTGTTGCTATGTTTCACTAATAAGTGAAGTTTTAAAAAATCTTATTTGTAGTATTAATACTAACCACTATATCCAGTAATACAACCCTTTAGCATTTGTATTTGGATTTGATTTTTATGAGCAGTCCTAGATAGAAAACTTTTTAGTGTCTAAATGCTCACTGCTGATGAAATTTGCTACATTCAGGCCTTCAGGTTTTACTTCCTCTTGCCCCTTGTGATTAAACTTCATTGTTCTGATTTAGGATCACCTGCTTCTACAAAAACTGGTCTTTTTGGTCATCTGTCATCATCTGTTTTCTGCCATCAGCTTTGTCATGCTGTTATCTTTATCAGTGTTGTGAAATTCTACATGGAGATTTTTTCCCCAAGGCCTGTAGGTCACAGAATAAGGGACAACAATTCTAAAGCTAAAGAAGAGCAGTTTAGGTTGTACAAGACAAAATGAGGGTGGTGAGGTGCAGCTTGCCCAAGAGAATCAGAGTATCCAGACTGCGGATGCCACATCCCTGGAAGTCTTCAAGGATGCGTTGGATGGGGCTGTGAGCAGCCAAGTCTAATGGAAGGTGTCCCTGCCCGTGGCAGGGGGCTTGGACCTAGATGATGTTTAAGGTCACTCTTCTCCCAACCCAAATAATTTTGTCATTCTGGTATTTTAAATGTGTACAGAAGAAAGAGTAACTCTATATCTTTGCTGGGTATGACAGTGATTTAACTTCTTCAAACTTGTATTTAAAGGCAGTTACATATCTTGTTTTAATTTTTTTCTCTTTTCAACTTGAACAGATAGCTGTTTATCTCAAGAAGTAGCTCTTGCTTGTTACTTAATGTGCTATTCTGAGGTGTATGTGCATACTATGTAATACTTTTTATGTGTTTCAAGGCACACTTCCAAATTCACTGATTAAAAAAAATTCTGCACTGATTGTTTTGTTATAAAAGAAAGATTTAGCTGGCATCAATGAAGATTCTTTTATACAAAGGGAAAACATTGTTCTTCCCATTCCTCCCCAAACAGTGCTATTTAATCTCAGTACAAGATAAACAATGGTCTGTGTGAATAAAGAATGAGATGTCCCCCTTCTTTAGCACTCCAGGGAAAGTTTCTGTATTTTCACAGTCTGTATACCCTTATTCTCTTCTGATTAATTCATTGGAAGAAATAGAGAACTTGCCTCTAGAAAGACTCATTCACACAGCTAGCTATATTTCTGTATTGAGGAGTGAGGTGCCTGTGATAGTCATTGTGTTGTCTATGAAGTTTTGCTTGGGGCAGTGGTTGAGAAACAAGGCTTCTCTCTTACTCAGATTGTAAACAGTAAGTTTTCCAAGTCTTGCAGATGACCTCCTAATGCACTGTCTCCTACCTATCTGGTGATGTCTTTCTCTCTTAAATTAGCATAGTAAATTCAGTGTTTTTAGTGATCTTTAGGTCAGTTCATTTTAAAAGTAAATGTCAGAGCAGAGTGCATGTGCATTTTTAAAACTTCTTTACTTTCAATAGCCAAGTATAATTCACTTGCTAAGTTAAAGATTTGTACAGAAGTCCTGAGTTAATTTTAACATCTACCTTGCTTAAAATTCTAACTGTGGAGGCTGTTTACAAAATAGCTGTTTCAACCTCAGTGAACAAAAAGTGCTAAAGTTATTCTTCAGTCTGGAATAAAACTCATTTCCTGTGCACTCTGGTTACAAAAATATTTCTAGTTATGAAGGAAAGAACTCATTTTTCCAAGTTCTTCAGTCATCTGTGTATGCATGTGATAGGCATGCAAGTACTTTTTAAGTAGTTGTTTCCACACATTGTAGTTTGTGGGTAATGTCAGTATGTGAAAGAAGATGCAGATTTAATAAATTGCAATGTCATGTGTTAGCCATTAATCAGTTACAGACATTACTACCTTTTCAGGTAGTAGAGTGCTTCCTGGAGTGGAAATTCAAAACTTTTAAGACCAACTTGATTTTTCTCAGTAAAGCTATGCTAGTTAGCCTCCTGAGCCTTGTGCTGGGCTTTCTTGAGAACACATAAGGTTAGCACTCTAATTAGGAGTGAACTGAAAAAATAGCCCTTGATATCCACACATACTCTAGATGTGAGTTTATTTTGTTGGTTTTGTGCTTTGAGATAACAGCATTTGCAACACTTCTTTCCGGGAGCTGAAAGGAATAAGCAATACTCAAGGAGTTGCCTGCATGTAAGCCTTAAAAACAGCTATTTCAGAATCCAAGTCTTATTCTTTCTCTGGAGTAAGTATAATACATACAGTTTTCCAAGTATGCCATCTTCTTGCTAGTTGATGGTGTTAGTATTTGTATACAAATTATCAGGTTGGTGTTCATAACAAACCCTTTTCCCTGGTTGCTTCTGTATGCAGTTTTGCAGAGCATTTGTTTCCTTTTCTGTAAGACAATTGTCAAAAACTGTATTCATCTGTACCATCTCTTTGTAGACTTATGCTGACTTTCTAGCCTAATTTCAGAAGATAATTTGACACTTAACACCTTTTTATAATCTAACTGGAGCTTTAGAGACTAGTAAATAACTGAAGCATTTTCTAACTTATTTTTTTCAAAAATTATAAAAATTATTTTCATAAAAATGGAATCCTTTTTACCAAGGCAATTTCCCTATGAAACTTCTCCTTAATAATGGTCAATGACCTTTTTAAAGTAATAGCAATGTAACTATATTTTTGCTAGAATTTTATGAAAAATTATAAAATTGCATTTTGATTGTGAGAAAGACTATTATGTTCTTAAAGCAGGCAACCTTAAGCGAACTGTGGAAGAAATGCTTTGTCATGTTTCTGGCATTTAGTATTGAAAAGATGTTATTTTCTTCACTGCTGCATAGTTTTGATAAACAAATCTCATCTTAATCTAGATGTACGAAGTGCCTTGAAGTGTGGTCTGTGTTGACTGGTTTTGTTTTTCATCTGCAAAACTAATTACTGCCCATGGGAATTCCTTTCAGAAAAGCATGGGGAGGATGGGAGTTTAAAAGTGCATCTTTTATTCTGAATATTTTTTCTTTTTTTTTCCTTACTTTATTAAAAAAAAATGTGTTCCTAAACTGCTCACAGCAAACTTTCCAATTGTGGCCTATGAATGAATTGGAAGTCTAACTTCCCTAAAACAGTTTTTTTATAGCCCATGTGGGTCCATATGGACTTTGGGGTTTGTAATTCCTCAAACAGTATCGCTCATGTTCTTAAAATAGAATTCCCAATTTTTGTTTTCAGCATATTTGGCTTAAAATTAAGTATCTTTGTAGACTTCAAAAACAAGATATTTCATGGAACTTGTATATTGACTATTTTTTCAATACATCCTGCAAGGTCATTGTTCAACATAAAGATAGCTTTTAATTTTAGAAATTTTTTTATTATTATTTTTTTTTCTGCAAGGAAACACGCTATTGTGTGTTACAATAGGAATCCTCATATTTTCTAAATGTTGAGGTTTTCTCTTTGTCTTATGATGTACAGAACTGTGCTCATAGAAAACAGACAGAAGACAGTAGCTTTTGGAGTTCTTCTCTGGAAAAGTTGCTTTGATTAAACATAGAATAGATGAGCTCTTAGAAGTACGTTTGTTCCCCTGTCTATTAAGAGGAGCAACGTTCATGCTTGTTCTTGTGTGAGTCATCACAAAAATAATGGCAAATAGTGGTGGATTCATCTTGTTTCCCACAAATCCTATGAGGTTTTTTTCTCTGCAGTTCAGAAGGCAGAGTATTCTTGGACTTGATGAATTCTGCTTCTTCTATTTGTATTGGTGGCTATCTGCTAATTCTTTGTCTATTTATGTTTCTAAAACTGTTGCATTAGTGAAGATCAATGTGGCTGAATTAAGAGCTATTACTTTCAGCTCTCTTTTGAGTGATCCTGCTTCTTTAAGTCTTTCTGAAATTGGAGAGCAAATTCCTGAAGAGCTGACTTATAGTGCTTATTTGAAACCTTACTTATCCTTGTGGAAAAGGAACTGTTTTGAAACACTTGGAACGTTTTGAAAAACTCACTAAATGTTGTGCTAACATAGAAAGCTTTTGTGCCGAGTATCTCAGCTGAATTTTCTGGTGACTTTGACTTTTGTCTGTCACATATTACACAGAGTTTCTATGAGGTAAAACATAGCCATGACCAAGAGAGAAGTGTAATGTACACAAGCAGATACAAGTGTGTGCTGCTTAGCAGCTAATTGCTATGGTTTTATTGATCCCCACTCATGAAAATTTAGCAATGGATTCTTTTCATTTGGATTCTAGCTCTTCAAATCTTAGTATTTACTTTCTCAGGTGCTTTTAAATTTTCCTCCCTCTGTTTTCCCAGGAAACCTAAGTTCTCTCTTTAAAGCATATTTGAGGATAACATTAGTGCAATTCCAGGAACTTGAGCTGTGATTAAAAATATAAACTCTTGTGAGGTCTTTGACGTATGCTATTATTGTTACTGTTTGGTTTTTTCCTGCTGTGTGCTAAAAGTAAATGTAGGCCATGATTTTAATGTTGTATTGAGAGAACATGATACTAAGCTGTGTGAATGTGACCCAGTTAATAAAAGGCTGGAACATTTAAAAAAAATTAAAACTATAGAATGCCAACCATTTTGCTATTTTTATTAGCTTTTTCCAGTAATTTGATTTCAATTCAAATGGTATTTTATAGATTGCAAGGTGTTCTAGCTCAGGACATTCTTTTAAGAGGAGCCGAGAGTGGATGGTGTATTTCTTTATTTCTTTCTTTATTTTTGTAATTCTGTAAACAATTCCAAGCATCTGAGAGGCAAACTGAAACATTTTAGACTTTGCAGTTTTATGATTAATCCGATGTAAGTCAGTGCTGCTGCTGAAAGGGTCATACTGCTACTGCTTTTGTGCTGACACAGGCAGTCGCTGGAGAGCTGCTCTGGTTGAACATGAAGTCTCTGCCAGGTTAGCATTCAGCCAGAGCAATTTCTTGTTCCAGTTCATTATGTGGTTGCACAAAGTATAGTTCCGGACAGAAGCGAAGGTGGAAACGAGCAGTGGCAGTGTGAGAAGGGACCTTTTATCTGAAGACCAGTTTATAGAGATGAAGTTAAAGCCACACCCCTTGCATTTCCTGCTGACTTGATTAGCTGTGAGGCACTTTGTTGCTGATTTCATGGTTTTTTATGACAGTAAAAGTAAATTGAGGCAAGTTTTATACCTAAAGGTGATCACAGGTAGCTATGTCTCTGGAGTAATTTCCTTGTTCTTCTGGAGACTTAGGCACTTGATGAACAAGGAAATTCCAACCTGACAAACCTTTTATTGTTCCTGTTGATATGGCATCCACATGTTTTAGGCATAAATCCAGTCACATAAATAACTCTCCCATGGCTTTCTCCTTTGCAAGGGAGCCAAACTCTTCTCTGTCTCTGAATGGATTGCCCAACAAAGCTGTTAGCCATAGTGTTTAAAGAACACTATGTAGTTGTAGTGACAGTGTGAAAAGTATTATGGAAAAATATTTTAAAGGGTGCAGGTACGTCTCCTTTCAGGTTTGAAGGGATTTGAATAGTTGTTATTTCAGTGTAAGAAAATAAAAACTGTAGTCAGAATATAGAGGTACAGCAAATTTACATGAAGTTATTTCCTTTCCTCTCCTTACTTTGATCTCATGCTACAGTAGCTTGCAATGTAGTGTTTGGCATCCAAGTTGCATAATCTTATGCTAAAATTTCATAGTAAATATGCAGGATGGATAACTGATTTTTGCCTCAGATGAGTACTTAGTACACTTATTGTCAAAAGTCTTAAAAGTCTTGTGTGTGTGAAGATCGGAAATACCTTTTGATGATAATGTCAGTAAGAAAGACCAGGATAAGAACAGGAGGTTCAAATTGCAGGGAACAAGATTATACTGCCTTCACCAAACCACCTTTCTTTTAGCAAAGGCCAGTGTTTCTGCAGTTACCAGACTTGGGCATTCTGAATACAAAAAGCTTCTCAATATTGGTGCCCTAATTGTTTTGGTGGTAATACCCATGAACCATCACTCCTTGGTAGGTGGGACCTTGGCAGCCATGGCAGTCTTGTTTTCAGAGATGGGAGCCGGACTTCCAGTGCTCATTAGCTTGTTGTATGGGATTCCCAGAAATCTGGTGACGGAAACAAGGATATCTGGAAGAATGTTGTATACTTAGCTTCCTGAAGAGGAATAACAGTATTCAGGTTCATTGCTTTACTGCTACTGTTTAAATATCTTACTCATCTTGTAAAAATAAAAGATTTAGTGAGGTTTGGGTACTTGAGGTACTTGAGCATAGGCTGTCAGCTAGGTTTGCTCTTAATAGAAACTTATGTTTCACTGCTTTAACATCATATGCTTAGTGAACATCAGTGCTTTAACATCAGTGGTGTTGGGAGCCTCAACTCTTTCCAGATCTGGAATGTGCAGCTGAGCAGTGATGTGTACTGCCTGATCAGCTGATGAAATGTGGGTTTGGATGTGTGATTTTTGTAAATGACTTCCAGATGTTACGGTTGCCAGCTGAATATCTCAAGACTGCGCTGTGAGGTCTGTGTTATAAAACAAAATGGATGAGTTATGCAGAAGATAAAGTGATGAGCCTGTACTTACAATTGTTCTTTCTCTGTCCAAAAAAAAAAAAAAAAAAGACAGCATGATTCTGTGGTCAAATTTCTCACAAGCAATGGCAGAAAAATATGGCTGCTTTTAGCTTGGTATACCTTCATCAATGTATAGCCCATCATGAGCTTGGACAGTCTAGCAGATAACACAAAGCAATTTTCTGTGTAGCTGCTATGTTAAGAGCTTTGAGTTATCCTTTATCTCACTTAGATAGACTTCCTTGTGCTAAAACATTACTGGTGTGGTGCTAGAACTGAAATCTGATTACCTGCAATATTTTTCAGTTTCTTTTTTGTGCAGCAAAAGTCAGAGATCATTTTGCAGTTTCCATAGAATTTCCATGAACTCTGTATGTAAGAATTTTTCTATTTGCAAAAATATTTTTGTAAGGTTCTAAATCCTCATGTTGTTGGGAGAAGGGTTTGAGTTTGAAAGCAGAGGGTTTGATTTCTTTCTCTTTCTTTTCCCCAGGAAGTACTGACATAACCATGATAGAAGACAAAGGTCCACGAGTGGCTGACTATTTTGTAGTGGCAGGGCTCACTGATACAGACACTGCAACCCTCCTGGACCAAGAAATCAGCCGGCATGAAACAAAGTCAACTGGTCCCAAGGCTCCAATTACTGACATTGCTGTGATAATTAAATCAGCTGGTGAAACTGTCCCAGAGGGATATACCTGTGTTGAGGCCACCCCTACAGCCCTCCAAGCCAACTTAAACTATGGAAGTCTAAAGAGTCCTGAACTTTTTCTTTGCTACAAGAGAGGCCGGGACAAACCACCTCTTACTGACATCGGGTGAGATTTCTATTGCAGTTCAGTTCCTCCTTCAATAAGGATAAAATCTTACTCTTCATAGATGATGGTGAAAACAGATGTGAGAACTTCTTAAAAACTCCTGTTTGAATTAGCATTGCCTAATGTGTGTTTCTGTATAGAATACGTCAAAGTGTCAGTCTTCTGGGAACTTGTCTTTTTGAAATTAAGGATAATATTTTAGTTGAAAAGATGGGAGAGAGACATGAAGCTGGTAAAATATGAGAAATTAAGTTCTCTGTTGTAGTTTTATGAAAGATGATAGAATAACACAAATTAATTTATAGAAAATACATAGTCCAAATCCAGAAATATTAACATACTTAGTTTGAAAATTATGACTTTAGAAGTCAAAAATTATCACTTTGTGGAATTCACTCTAATGCTTACGGTAAAAGATGCAACTTAAAAATGTGTAAGGACATTATAGAACTACTGGGGATGTAATGAGAAAGAAGATAAAGCCTGGTTGTGGAGTGCTGTTACAATGATGGCAAAATAAAGAATGTATATTTTTCTCCTACTTAGTTATTAAATAAATAGTAGGGAGTAAAAATCATGCATCTATATATATATATGCTATAATACTTTTAGTTATTTTCATTTATAAGCCTAAATGCTTGGGCATGAAGCCTGCATACCTTGTTTTTGACTTACAATTTGCGGTCTTACTGACAGTGTCCAGTCAGGGAGAGACTGATAGTGAAATCTGAGTAATGAAAGCAGCTTCATAGCAAGGCAGTTCACTCTTAAGGGTTATGATTCAAGTTGTATAATTAAGCTGGTACATTCTGACTTCTGCTAACCTGTGTTCCAGTAGTCTTCAGTGAAACTGTGATTTTTAACATAATCTTTTTGTGTGTGACTTTACTATAGTGTGAAGTTATTTTGTCTGATTTGTTAAACTTCATTAAGTTCTTACAGAAGGAAAAATTCCTACAGGGAGTGTTTCCTCAAAGGAATTCCTGAAAAATCAGTCTTCAGCATGTGCCTTTAAGGAAGCAATTTGGGTAGCATATGTTTATTTCATGTCTCCCACGACCTTAGGAACTTGAATGCTTCGGGAGATTTTGTGAACAAAATAGGCAAGTAGTTGGCTAAGATGATGGCATTTGGCAAATAATATTTATTCTGTATTTTGTTGTGGACAGATCTAGTTAGGGTGTCACACCTAACACATCATGGCAGTCTTTTCTCTCTGAGCAATGATGCGTATTCTCCCCCTGCTGTTCCTCCTGCTTTGCAACTATGTGCAAGAGACAGTTAGAGCAATCTTTTTTTCTTTGTTTTTTTTTTTTCTGTGAATTCCATTGTGTTCAGATAAAAGTAGAGTTCAGGCAAGAGATGCGTGTACAGTCTGAAGGCTAATTTATGCTGTTTTCTATTATTTTATTAAAGAACCAGAGTGAAATAATATTTTGCCTTTGAGCCTGTCTGACATGCTGAGTGAAGAGTAAAGAGTACATCCCTTGAAAGAATGAAATGTGTACTCTTATGTCAGGGTTGTTAGTGTATGTATAAAACTGAGTTATGTCATAGTCGGAGCATTCAAATGATTCTTGATGAATGTTTGTGTCTGTCTGTGCACTTCTTTCAGTGTTATTTTTGGGGAAAGTAGTTAAACAAATGCTGTTTGGTGAAGAGGGAGATAGGGATATGCTCTACAGTTTGTCTGCTGCTGTCGTTGTGTTTGGTATTTCTGTGCCCTTCATCCTCATTCCTTTCTATTTGTCCACTGCTTGTTGAATAGAAGTGTCTGTAAGTTGCTAGAGAGAATTCCTGCTGCAATTACTTACTTGCATATAGTTAGGCCATGTGCCATGCCTCTGGATGTTACATTTCCCAGAATTAATCAGATTAATTAGTTGGAAAAATAAAGGTTCATTCCTAGGATAAAAGATCTCTAAGATCTTTTTCCTACATATAGCTGTAAAATCTTAAGCTTGTATGTCTATGAAATAATTTAGTTACTTTATTCTGTTGCTTTCCTCACCGTTTTTGGGAGGTTTTTTTGCTGATGTTCTAGAAACAGACAAGAACTGAGATTTGAGATCTGTTTTGGTTTAGGTGCAGTGAGGCTTTCAAACAAAACCTCACTTCTTTGTTTCACGCTTCAGTTAGGAATCTGTTAGAGGTCCAGCACATCTTTCTTACATGGAAGAAAAGCCTGACAGAAATATGTTGGGTTTTTTTTAAAGTACAAGTGGTTTTGTAATTCATAATATAGAAAAGAAAGAATGTCAGACTTCTTGTCTGAAACAGAGGTTCTTGTAATTCCAAGTAATGCAAAAGTTAGGTAACTTCCTTTATGTAGGTAAAGAAATTCTGATTTTTTAAAATTATTTAGTGGTATGGGAGGCTTTCATTTGCTAAGGGTTTTTGTGTTAAGGACCCTTGTGATTCTGTACACCTGATTTCTGAAAATGTCTGCAGGCATATCAATTGAACAAATGATCCCCTCTTCATTAGAGATGTATTTCAAAAAAGAAAATGAACTCTAATTTCAAGAAGGGTAATAGAAACTGGAAGATATTCTTAACAGACAGCATCTTCAATTGTTCCTTAATCCCACCACTGTGACAACCAGCTGGGTATTTAGAACAGTGTAGGGTAATAATGACGAAACTAAAACTTGTTTGTTCAGACAAATAATACTAGAGATGGCAGTAGAAATAAGAGATATATCAGTCTATCAGTCTTTTCCCTTTGCTTGATCCACCACTTTTCTGACCTTACACTGTTTATATAAGTTCCTTTATTATTCAGTACTTGCAAAATGAGAGAGGAAGAGCAGTTATAAAGGTGTATCTTACCTAAGAGCTGTGGGAGACAGAATATGTTTGGATCTAGAGAAGGAGGAGTCAAACTGGACAACAGTCTTAGACAAATGCAATTCACAGAAGTCTGACTCTTTTGAAATGGTTTTCCAGAAGCAAATTTTTCTATGGTTTAAGGGGTTTAGCTCAACAGCCACAGGGTTGTATTTCTTCTTTCTAAATTCTATTACCTGATGCATTGAAGTATACTTACAAATCACTAAAACTGAGTGTGAGGAAACTTCCACATACAATGTCAAACAGTCTTACAATGAGATGGTAGGATTCTTTTGGCCTTTCTTGCAAAGGTCCTAACATCCAGAGGAAAATGGTTTACATTGAAATGAAACTGTATTGGCATTGATAGAATAGTGTGGAAAATAATGTGCACTTAGGATTGAGACCAAAGTATAAATGTGAAAAGGAAGGAAACAAGTCTTACAGTGATCAGTACTAAATCAAAGGCAGACTCTTGGAAGTTGAAACAAGAAGTAAACTGACCCTGTCAGGGAGGACGTTATTATATATATACAAGGTTCAGTATTCCATGCATCACTTCTTAATGTTTTCTCTGAATCATTAAAGCCATTGTTTCATTTGAGTGATTCATGGGTGGTGGCTTTCTTCTATTTGCTTGCAGATACAGCATCATACTGTAGGTTCAGAGCTATGCATGAGGTTAGGAAATGATGTGGATTTAATAATATACTTTTCTAGTGTATGTGTGGGGTGCATGTTGCTTTCATTTTTTTTTTTTCTTTTGGTGAGAGGTGACCCACTGATAAAGTCTTGAACACTTAAAGTATTTTTCTTAGAATGCTTGTAAACTTACTAAATTGGATTGCTGGAACAGTCTGATTCATGCTGTGTTCTTTCTCATAAGCTGATAGCTGACAAATATTTCTGGAATAAGTTTATAATTTTTATTTTAATTAAAATACATGAACCTGAAATAAAACTGAACTGAAACTTCTGTTGGAGACTGCTTTGTTAGTATTTTCTCCTGATTAAGATAAGACAGTAGTCCTTATTTCTTGTGCATAAGGAATTAATATAAATTCTTTATGCACAATGGATGTGGCCTGAGAGCAGCTGCCATTATAGTTGTTTGGATTCTGTTTTGTTTTTTTTAACTTTATGGAGGAGGTAGCCCAATAAAAAGAATAAAGTACATATTCTTCCAGAACATTACTTAGTTTGGAAGTAGTTCAGTTACATGTACTTTCTCTATAAATATCTTGAACCAGTAGGTAGTATATTAACAATAATGTTGCAACTTGGAAATGCTGGTACTAAGCTGGTTTTGCACCCAAGAGTACACGTTGTTTTAAATGTACCAAGTCTGATATTCAGAGTCTTTACAACTGAAACCATTGTTGAATATTATTGTCCTCCATGAACTAGTTGAATAAATTGGCGTCCTAGTAGCAACATCAATATACTCCCAACTCATGTGATTTCCGTGCTTTTTTAAAGTATTCTATGACTGTAATTTGTCTGCCATCAATACTATGGCAACATATGTGTTTTTTCTGTTGAATCATAATAAACAGTAATATTTCTGTATTCCAGTTTAATGATGGAAGTAGTCTTTAAGTAATTTTGGCAGGTTTTTGGATATGGAAAAAGACTTTTATTTTAGCTTAGACACGTGACTTTTTGAAGTTTTCAAATACATGCTTAATACTAGTCTGTCAAACATTTAACCAAAGGTATTTTGGGACAGTAAATATGTATTGCCTGGTTATTTTTTATTTTAACATTGTGAAGGACTATGAATGAGAAGCTGGAGATCACTAAGTACGAAGGTTTAATATGTTATCTTTATCCTAAGTCTTGTTATGATAAAAACTGATTTGAAGGTGACAACTACTCTCTACATACTGCAGAGAGCCAAGCAAATGGAATGATTGCTTTTTTGGGTGTGGAGTGGAAGAAAAAGCTTGCCCGGTGATAGCATCTGTGCATTAACAGTGTTCAGGTGTTTTAACTTCCAGATTTTTTCTCACAGTGACTTTCTAATAGCTTCGTGCTAGGTTAAGAAATGTTATAGCTTATTTAGCTGTGAAGCTATAAAGAATCTTTCATTTTTTCCTAAGAAAATGATGATCCAAGTTAGTGATCTTGCAAAAAGAAAAAAAGTCATGCACCACATGAATGTTGCTGTACAGCCATGTAAGATATATTCTGCCTTCTAGGAGTACAGTCAACTGTACTTACTATTTCTTCTTTACTGTAGAACAAAGTATTTGTCTTCCTACCTCATTGTCTCAACTGCTATTTTTCAAAATGTGAATGTCAGTTATTACTGGGTTTGGATTTTTTTTCTGTAAAAATTCATCTGGGAAGCAGATTGTGCACATAATACGTGATACGTAATACGTAACATCATATATCATATATCATGTATCATATACCCAAACAAATAAATAAATAAACTTTCCCCAACCCCAAAAAATATTTAACAAAAACCCAGAAAAAAACAAGCTTTAAAAGACCTAGCATGCATTTTAGTGATTAAATTATCCACTGTCATGTGTGCAAGCAATTTAAAGCGGAATTTGTATTTATTTTTCATTGATAGTGCAGCATTCCAATTAGTTCTATGACTAAATCCTTTTCAATGTAGCTTGATTTTATTTTTCTGTAACTCTGATTTGTTTCCACAAAGAGTTCAGTATAATTTCAAATACTTCTGAGCAGTTTCTTCAACCTCAAATGCTGCATGATGAACAGCAATATAAGAGATGCGTGTTAAAATGTTGCAATGATGACATAGGTTGCTAATGGATGGACGTTTCCTCCAAATTCACTCAGGTAACTTTGCATCTGTTTGAATGCCCATAACCGTGTTTCCTTCCTGTGCGCAGAGTTCTCTATGAAGGGAAGGAGCGCATCATTTCGGGCTGTGAGGTGATTCAGGCTACTCCGTACGGTCGTTGTGCTAATGTCAACAACAGCTCGGCTTCTTCACAACGCATCTTCATCACCTACCGAAGGGCCCCTCCTGTGCGACCTCAGAATTCACTGGCAGTGACAGATATCTGTGTTATTGTTACCAGCAAAGGGGAGACCCCTCCTCACACGTTCTGTAAAGTGGATAAGAATTTAAATTGTGGTATGGTGAGTACCTATAAGCTTGAGTTGCTTTTTCTTTCTTTTTTCTTTTTTAGCCCAACACATATATTCAAAGGAGGAGTTCCTTGAACTCTTTTTAGCACTACTGATATTGTGTTCTATCACTACATCACAATTCCTTCCTACACCACATTGTGTGAGATGTCAATTTTGTAGGTTTTGTTGCTTTGATCTCATGTTGGAAATTACTGTTTCATACTGATTACTTGCTACTTCAGTTTGCATATTCATGTCTAGGTGTTCTTTATGAGTAGTGCAATGAAGTTTTTATTTATTTTTTTTTTAAATTATCTCTCCCACACCCTTTGGGGAGGCTGACACTTGGGATGAATCAGAAACACTTTTTTCTTAGTTATTCGTAACATCTGTGTTACTAAGGCATTGTAAGGACGATAATTGCTGCTTAGAGTTTGGGTGTGCTTTACCTTAATTGGTTCTCATTTTTTAGGCTGTTTTGCATTTTGTTTACTTGCATTGGAATAAGTGAGTTTTTTTGAATGTTATAGTATATTTACACAAACTGCAAAAACACTATGTCAATAACCAGTTTATAGAAGTACAATAAAATCTTCAAATTGTGATTTATGATGATTAAAACTTGACTTCCCATAATGAGGTCCCATAAGAGTCTACTTTTAAATAACCAAGGAGACATGAAGGTGGAAATTAATCTGCTTCACTTTTTCCTGTTCTTTTGTTGAAATAGGTCAGAGAGTAGTGTGGTGGTATGTGGTATGGTTATTTTATGTAAATCCCGTAATCTCTAAAAAATGAGAGAAGGGTGAATTCTCATTTTTGTCATTTACATGCACTCAGCAGCCAGCTGGTCATTTTATTCTGTAAGTTTTTTTCTTAAAATGTTTGATTTGTTTGTAAAGGCAGTATATTCAAATGCTTGATTTCTGTTGCTTGTTGACATCCTTGCTGTTTGTGAGATGAAACTTTTGTCTTTCAGTGGGGTTCCAGTGTATACCTTTGTTACAAGAAGTCTGTGCCAGCTTCTAACTCTTTAGCATATAAAGCTGGTAAGTAATCTTAGAAACAGTCTTAACATTTAACAAAAGCATTCAAATGCCTTGTTAAAAGGATCCTTGCTCAAAGGATAACTTCAGTATTCATGCACTACTTTCAAATGATTGCTATTTGGATGGCTTAATCTTACTGTCAAATGAAAGACTTCCTCTTTGCAGCTATAATCCTCAGTTATAAAGTTCAAGTAACAAGGTTATAAATTCAGACGTAGCTATATTTGGTGGAAAATATATTGCTTGCAGTGTTTAGGGTCTCCAGAGCAAATGTGCTTACTTTTCTTTTTTCTGTTTTTGAGGCTTAATTTTCAGATATCCTCAAGAGAACTATGAATCATTTCCACTGTCAGACTCTGTACCTCTCTTCTGCCTTCCTATGGGAGCTACTATTGAATGCTGGGACCCTCAAACCAAATATCCACTACCAGTGTTCTCAACATTTGTACTGACCTGCTCTTCTGCAGAAAAGGTATGGCTCCACACTGTGTTCTTGCTCTTGTTTCAGATGGCTGTTATGGAGATAGATAGGGATTGTTTCTTCTGTGTTTGAGAAATACATTGTCTAGTACTTCCCTTATAAAATTATATTTCTTAAGCCTTCAGGTCAGATGAAACTGAACCAAAACAGGAAGCAGATGGAAGAGTATGTGCTGTTTACTCCTATGTCAGCTGACCCGTGTGAGGGTGGACAAAGCTCCTGTGGCTCTGCCCTGGAGAGCAGCCTGAGAGGGATTGCACAATCTCTTTGCAGAGCTCTTAAGATAAGGGAAAGCTTTTGGTTACGGCGACTTTTTGGATAAACCCAGAAGCCCCTTCGAGATTTTATGCAGATCTGTCTTAAACGATTGGCTTTGTACTTTTTCTATCCCCTTTCGGTGTCTTATAAAACTCCTGGGTTTCCCTGGTCTGTCGGGGAGTGCTGTCGTCTTGGCTCTTTTCGCTGGACCCTCATAATAAACTACTTTCTGCGGAATTTGCCAGACGAAGTCTCTTTCTCTCTCTCCCGGGCCGGGCAACAGAGAAGAAACCTCGCAGGAGCAGGGCTGGAATCACTGAGCTAAATCACTGAGCTGAAATCACTGCCTGCTCTCTGCCGAGGCCTTCTCTCCAGCTGGCAGGGCTGCGCTGAGCCCCCAGGGTGTCTTTAACGAGAGCCCTCTGCCAACCCCAGCGCCAGCTAGCTTTAGACCCGTACACTTAACAAAACCAAATCTCACAGCACATGGCTTTCCCTGTTCTTTCATGTAATGAGAATGGAAGTGTAGTCTATATATTAAAGAGAACTTAACACATGTGTTAGCGATGTAGCAAATTGTTACAGTTTTCACATGGTTACCTAAAAAGACACTTCTATGTGACTTTATATAACAGGGCGTGTGATTTTGTGTACTAGGGCTCTGTACATATCTCTGCACTTGAATTGAAAACTACTTACCAGAAGGCAGGAAGGCAGGGAGAGGAAAAGGTGTGCTGAGAGGTAGGATGTGAAATATTCCAATGAGCTTCCAAGACCTAGTGATCTTGCTGAATTTGCATGAAGGGATAGATTCAGAACATCTGAATTTTATCTTCTAACATTCAGATTTGTCTGCTGAATCTGTATAAGGTCATCAGCACACAAAGACACAAAAACGTGTTGTATGACTTGGGTTACAGGTGGGAAGGGAAGTAAGGGAGCCTTTGCTTAGGGTTGGTCTGCCAGTTGTTGTTTCAGTTTGCCAGCTGTGAACTGTATGAGGGAGTAAGTGATTGTAAAGTGTGATTGGCTCTCTGTATAAATATGTGATTAGCTCTCTAATAAACAGCACTTTGTTTCTGTTGCTGATAACAGCTGAACTTTCACTGTCTCACTCCCCTAACAGAAAAATGTACATAATTCTCCATTTCCAAACAGAAAAAAACATATTTCTCAAAAATATTGATACTTCTTTTACATGGAGGAATACACTAGCTGCTACTGTTTTTCTTTCCTTATTAGTTTTTACTAAACTTACCAGAATAATTCAGTTATTAAACACAAATAGGGAAAGAATATTAGAAAAGGTTTGTATCTTTTTAACTTGATAAAGTGAGGGAGGTCAAAGCTAAAATAGTTTTATTGTTTAGTTTGGTAATGATAGGGGAAACTACTGAACAGAAACATTTCATGAGGGTATGGGTTTGACATTTTGGGGGTATTTTTGACCTAGATGATTAATGGATAAGGTTTTGTCACAAAATGAATGTTTGGTTCCTTCCCTTTCAATTGAGTGTGAGTACTTTGTTTAGGAAGGTGCAGTGAAAGTGAGGAAGAGAGTTCAAGGCATTTTGTTTACAGGGTTGCTTTGTACATGTTACATAAATGAAGTCATTGCATATGGTACCAACAAAAGCACTGTAGTGTATGCAAGCTGCAAAGACTTTAAGATGCATCAAAAGTTCTAGCCCATATTCCTGTTAAATACTGGGCCTGCTTAGCTGTTTTTCTTCATCTTGTAGGTTTATGGTGCTGCTATCCAGTTTTATGAGCCTTATCCCCGGGAGCTGCTAACAGAAAAACAGCAATCGCAGCTGGGTCTTCTGACGACTGTAGAGAGAAAAGTGATTACTTCCAAGTCCATCAATTCAAACAAATGCATCTGTCTTCTCTCACATTGGCCTTTCTTTGAAGCATTTCGAAAATTTCTTATGTTCATCTACAAACTCTCTGTCTCTGGACCTCATCCTCTTCCCATTGAAAAGTATGTAAAACATTTTTCAAATTAATGTGGGAATGTAGTTATAAGCTCAAGAAACCACATGGTTTGTGCATGTAACAGTTGCACAGTCGTTGTAGTTGATCCATGATCTTGTTTGCCCTGTTTAGCTTATGTTGTACTGATAGAAATTATTGCTGCTTCTGCTTAATAATACTACTGGCTCCTGCAGTGCCAGCAAAGCTAATTGAATTTTAATCTGGTCTTTTTCAGAATACGTCAAGCCTGTTTACCTGTCTTTTAGCTACACCAAGCACAGAACAGGCTGAGCTGTGATTCATGCTACATTTGCAGTCCTGTGTTTTAGCTTAATAAATATAAGCTCAGGAATGCCGTGTATTAGTAGTAAATACCTATGTCTGCTTCCAAGAACTGCAGCTAATTCAGATTGTCTATGAGTATGTCTGCAAACTCTGCAAAGTATGTTTGTTATGATCCTGAAAGTTTGCTGAAAAAATGATGTTACATTCAAAACTGTTAAGAGACCTGGCAGTGAATATACTTTCTCTTAGCAGAATCTCTTTAGAAACTGTAGAACAGGATTAGGCTGCCTGGGATTTTAAGTGGCTTGCCTAAATGCCAGTATGTTCTTATCTTTTGCTTACATATCCAAAGGTACCAGTATTAATTTTCAGGCATGCAACTGAGTGAATGAAGCTTCTTATTTTGGCTTGCATAAATAGGCTCTTAGACTTATCAAAACAGTAAGGAAATCTTAACAGTCTTTCTGAAACATGCCACCATATTAATTCTAGAATGTGGTTAACATTGTTTTCAGCCCTTCTTTACTCCCTGGTGCTGTTTTTCTAATATCTTGTTGTCTTTGCAGGCATATATCCCATTTTATGCACAATATACCTTTCCCTTCACCACAAAGGCCAAGGATTCTTGTGCAGGTAAGCAAAACATTTTCATCCATTTTAAGCCACAGCAACTGCAAACCCTCTCTTGTCTTTGGTTTCTTCCATAATTTTTTTTACTTGGCTTTGAATACACACCTTGTGGAAGGGAGAGGTGAGGAGATGGATGGGCTGACCTCTCTCATTGATACAAACCTGGGACAACTTAGCAAAGGAAGCAAACTATTTCATATTTTTGGTGGTGTGGATGGCAGAAGTGTCCTACTTGCACTTAAGAAATATCTGCTGTGTATTATGCTTTCATTTTATAGGCAACATTTGCATTACCTCAGTGATAGGTTGTTTTTTGTCTTCCCCTCACTTGTCCACCCACTGCTGTGGGTCAGAGGTTAGTCCCCTGGGGCATGTCTCTTGTGCTTCTCTGTTTAATCGCCTAGCAGCAGTTACATGTTCAACAGTGAGTCACAGATGATTTCCTGTAATTCTCAGAACTGTTTCAGTGACTAATACGAGCTCTGTTCACTTAGCAAACCCAAGTCCCAAAGACGCTGTGTCTGTATGCCAGGCAGTTTATGAGACTATGGATATGTATTTATATTGGGATGTTATACTGTATTAACCTTGGGGTTGTTCATGTCAATCACATTCATGTACTGCTTTATGTGTTTCAGCTTTCTGCCCATGATGCATTAATATTGTCACAGCCAGTTTCTACACCACTGCCATTAAGGTATTATTATTACTGCTTTAAATGTATGCTGCTTGAAAAAGTCAGAGGCAAGCAGGAGTCAGTTGTAGAAAGAAGTAAAATATTAGTGCAATATCATGAGGTACTATAAATAGGAAGCTCAATATGCTTTTAGAATGTTACACAGTCTTGTCTTGACATACATGTGTCCCTTGTGGAAGTATAATACCACTAATTACCTTGAAATAAAGATGAATTGCCAGATTATTGCAAGAACTCTAAAGAAATAATAAGGCATTAGTGAGAAGAAAAGAAATACCCATATTTAAAGACCTTGTATTTTCAGAACCAGCATAGTAAGCAAAATTTAATAGTATGGAGACTGCTATCTTGTTTTTTTTCCCATTTTGGATCCAAGAGAGACAGTAACATCAAGCAGTTAGGTGAAATCCCTGAATGCACAAATGTGCAAACATTTTGGGAATTCAAAGGTATACCTACAAATTGGTATTTGTGCTTGAAAGTTGATGCACTCTGTGGACACTGCCTGAATCTTCTGGGTTAGACCTCCCTATGATTGTGACCCATGGTTTTATTTCAACGCTTGTGTTCATCGTTGGTTTCAAGTTAAAACCCAAAATCTTCTCCCTTTTTATTCTCTGCACTCCAAAACATTATAATATTATATTATCATATAATACTCTTTATGCTGAGGAATCCCATCTTTAATCCCATTTGTTACACAAGCACTCACATGAGAAATTGCAGCCAGGCACTAAACTGCAAAGCAACATGTAAGAACTTCTTTAAGGACAGATTTTACACCCTTGAACTCAACTCCTAAATGCGTACAGTCCCAACGAATTAAGTGGAGGCTAAACTGTAGAAACAAAAAGCATGTTGCCATCAGAACGATGGATTAATTTTGATTTATACAGGAATTTGATACTGTGATTCTAAGATCAAATGATTCCTGTGTGAGGTAACTCATCATAAGAAACTGCTGGTGTGTTTTTTTTTTTTTTTTGATTTAGCAGTTAGATTTGCTTTACTCTTATGAATATAAGATGCCAGTGGACCTCTGAGAGAGGTGCTGTAAACAATATAAATATAGCAATAGCATGATTTAGTGTATGTTTCTTTAAGCAATAGAATTCAAATTTAGGTTTCCTTGGGGTAGTACAAGCTTTAAAATGATGTGATAGTTATTAGATAGGTAGGTATTTGATGTGTATTAGCATCATTCAAGTAGTTGATCCTAAACATTGACAGTTGTCAGAAGTTTGATAGTAATGAATTTTTTTTTTAACTCTATAACATTTTTCTTTTTTCCCCCCTTCACATCCGCTCTTTAGTGGAGCAAACTTTAGCACTCTGCTCATGAATCTTGGACCAGAAAACTGTGCCACTCTGTTACTCTTTGTATTACTAGAAGGCAAGATCCTCCTCCATTCCCTTAGACCAGCTGTGTTGACAGGAGTTGCTGAAGCTGTGGTAGCTGTAAGTACAAAGTGTTCAGCAGTGAGAGAAGTTGATTTAAACACCACAGTAGTAACAAGGCCTTAAGTTAAAATGACTGATGTACTAAATGGTCATTTTTCCCCAGCAACAGCATTTAGTTCAATTGCCCTAGCCAGTAACTCTTAGATCATAATTTTTGCATAGCTAGCTGAGAGTTATACTGTATTAAAATTACAAACTTGGGGACTTTTTTCTGATACTGTTACAAAGCTTTTAGTAATTTCATTTCAATGTGCTGCATGTAACATCTTGTTTTTTGTTGTACAGTATCTGCTGTCTTGTTTTAATGAATTTGTTTCATTTAATTTTTCCTTCAGATGATATTTCCATTTCAGTGGCAATGTCCATATATCCCTCTCTGTCCTTTGTCTCTGGCCACCGTACTCAGTGCTCCTCTTCCATTTATTGTTGGAGTTGATTCACGATACTTTGATCTGTATGATCCACCACAAGATATTGTGTGCATTGACTTAGACACGAACATGGTCTACATGTAAGTTCTATGGAGATTTTACGTTTTTCTGTAGATGAGGAGATTGCTGAAGTGCTCAGGAGACAAAATCGTTAAACACTGCCTGATCCAACGTGGTTTGTTTCTTACTGTCCTTTTTTTTTTTTCTCATTTCTAAAGCTTCAAAGTAAATTAAAACTTAGTAAGTCAAAGATCAGCACTTTGCACTTCCTGTAACAATGTGATGCAGATCTTGCTATAAATTTAGTAACAATGGTAAGTAGCTAGGAAAAGGATTGTTCCCCTGTACTGGGTGCTGGTGAGGCCGTATCTCAAATTCTGTGTTCAGTTCTGGGCCCTTCACAACACAAAGACATTGAGCTGCTGGAGCATGTCCAGAGAAGGTGATGAAAGATCTGAAGCACGGAGGTTGTGAATAGCAGCTGAGGGAGCTGGGGTTGTGGATGGTGCAGAAAAGGACCTTGAGGGAGACCTTATCACTCTCTACAGCTGCCTGAGATTGTAGCCAGGTGGAGGTCGGTCTCTTCTCCCAGGTAAAAAGCAGCAGGAGGAAAGGAAATGGCCTCAAGTTGCCCCGGGGGAGTTTTAGATTAGATAGTAGGAAAACTTTCTTCACTCCTGGTCAGGCATTGGAATGGACTGCTCAGAAAACTGGCTGAGTCACCAGCCCTAAGGGGTGTTTAAAAGACATGTAGATGCAGTGCTTGGTTTAGTGGTGGACATGGTTTTGTGGTGGTTATGGTAGTGTTACTTAAGTCCTTGGACTTTATGGTCTTAAAGGTCTTTTCCACATGAACATGAATGTTTCAGGATATTTCATAGTAACTCTTGATACTGTCTTACACTTGGGGTATTTTATGTTAGTGTTAATAAAGAATTTTTTCTTTATTAACACTAACATAATCAGTTATAATTTAATATAATTTAATAATTTAATATAATGCAGATTTAATAATCTGCATAATCATAGTGTTAATAAAGAAATTTTTCTAGTTACAAGGACCAAATTTTTTGTGACACCAATCAAGCAAAATTTGGTGTCTTTGTTACATTAATTCTAAAATATTTTAACTTAATTCTTGTATTTTTAGTACTTTTCTTAAATTGAAGTATTCCTTGAACAGTTTCTTTGCAACTTTTTGAGGAGAGGCTAATTCAGAATAATTCTTCTGGGTTTCTATAATGTGAGTACAAATAATGGAAATGAAAAATCATTTTTTCAGGTGTTTAGTAACTACCTTTCCATTTTTAACTAGATCATAAATAGGAAGACATATCTAAGCTAGTTCAAGATGAGGGTGATCATCACTTAATCAAGTGCACATCCTTTCTCTGTGAAAATTTAGTTTTACTTATCATGTCATTTTTTAAGTCTTGACTTTTTTTTTTTTGACTCACTTGAGTTGGAGTTAGTAATTTGATCTGTGGATCAGTGAAATGCTTTCTTGATTTTTACTGTCTCAGAAGGACCCTTCCTCTACCGATGCCAATATTTCATTTGCATTACTGACGTGCTTTGTTTTGTTAGTAGCATCACAGGAAATGGTAAACAATGGAGCAAGTTATGTTTATTTTTTTATCTGTTTTTTTTTCTCCTTCCCCTAAGTCTCCATAAAAAAGTGCTTCAAGAAGCATTTTCATCAGCTTATAACAAAGTGTTATGCCACTAAGAAAATAATTATAGGTGTTGTGAAAGAAAAATGTATTGAAGAAAGTCATGAGAGATATTCATGACTTATTCATTTGAAGATACTTGCAGGGAAAAACACCTCGGTATTTTTGCTCATAAGTAGAATGGAAGTTGAGGATTCTGTTGCAGAAAAATAGAGATAAACCCAGGAGATTTTGCAGGTAGATAAGGATGTCAAGATGTTTTTGACATGACTGTTAGGAAGACCAAGTACCAATATTGCTTGGATTGGTTGTTGAGCTAAAAATCTCATAGTGGCTCACTTCTTATGAGGCAGTCAACTGGAAAGGCTTTCCCACCCTTTCTTTTATTGTTTATAACCTTTTTTCTCCTTCAGTAGTGAATTGATCTCTTCTGGTTTTGCTGCCCACTTTGCTTTTATCCTATCTATACAACGTTTGACTTCCAGAAGTGTTTGCATCTGTAGCATTTGACTTTGATAAATGTGAGGTATTGGTACCTGCGTTATAAAGCATTTTTAACCTAGCAAGGAGTATATCTTTCCATTTTGGAGGTGTGTAGGTAAGCCCAAATCTCCATAAAGCACTTTGTGTTGAAGATAATACAGAATTATGAAAATACTGTTAATAGTGAATTAAGATTTTTTTCATTTAATTTTATCCACATTGATTTCTGCCCCTTTTTAATTTTGTGGCAATGCAGTAGTGCTGGATTGATTTGTTTATTTGTTTAGGTGTAAAAGCATTTAACAGCACTGTTGCTGACTTGGAAAGACTGCTTAATAGAAAAATGACTTCTGAAAAATTAGATGTTTTCTGGTACAACAGTCTGTCTAGCATCTTTCTAGATCAACTAACCTACTATCTTTCTTAAGCTATACCAAAAAATACTAAAGACCTTTTATTCATTCAGCATCTTCCTTAATGCTTTTTAATTTTTTTTAATGCTCTTTGTGATAGTTAATGAGCTTTCATTGTTAACTAGCCTTTTTATGGCAAAGATTTGAGAGTTTGTTTTATTTTCTAAGCAGGATTTCTTTCCTGTTGCTTTTGGAATAGTACCACTTACATTGTTCATAGGCATGCCATTATTGTGGGGGAAGAATGGTCAAAGGCATCCATAAGCATGGAATTTTTCTTTAACTCCAGAAACTGTGGCTTCTTTCCGAAGATATTTCTGTGTTCATGCTGATAAAGCAAATAATAATGGAACAAATATTTCACGTATGCAAAGTGCAAAAACAACTAGTGCCAGTATTAGCTTGTGTGGTAATAACTGGTTAGGTTTCATGGCAAAGAGGTTTGTTATAATCTCTGTAAGAGCAATTCTCTCCTATCTTCTGCCTTCCAGAAAGAGGTATAGGAGTTCTCAGGATTTATTCCCTACTCTTTATTTATATTTGACTGCTTAAAGAAGGTTTAGCATTGTATCAGTTGTCCTTAAAGAAGATGAGCATCCCTTTAGGCAATTTACCCCACTGCTTAATCAACCACATAATTTTCCAACTGTCAACCGAATTCCTAGTCTTTCTAGTACCTGTTAGACTGTGAAGATGTGAGTGGGTTGCCATAGACGTATAGCAAAGTACTGTATGACCATCAGGTTCTGATGGTCAAGACTGATCTGGCCTCTTTCAGTAATATGTTGTACTCAGAACTGCCTTTATTTGTATCAGCAGTGGTATGGCAGGTTTATGCTAGAACAGACTTTGTATAATAATCATAATAGAAGAATGTGCTTAAATCACAGTAGCAAGGCTGATAAAAAATCTGAAAGAGAAATTGTCTATAAAATATACATCAAATCTGAAGGCAGATCCTCCTTGCAGGCTGGAGAAAATTCTACTCATTACTCAGTTTTTACAGTTCTGTATCTGAAGAAATGAAATTCTGAATTATGTCAGTCCCTTTTTTTTTATTATTTTTAACAAATAGGTACAGTTACAAGATTTCAAAACAATTTGAAGGTACTGTCTTCTGTAAATGAAGCACCTTAAGGCTGTTGATGTTATTCTTTCTTATACTGTATTTTATATGTCCTTTTTTGTCTCTCCTGTTTTAGATCAGATGATAAGAAGAGCACCAACTGGAAGCAGTTTCCTAAAAAGCCATGTAAAAGCCTTCTCAGCACCTTAAAGAAACTGCACCCACAGCTAGCAGCAGGTAAAATAGATAAAATAAAAACTTCTAATTAATATATAAATGTAATGATTTTCTCCTATCACATGAAGTCTGATACATTTGTTTTAGACTTTTTTATGTGACTTCTTAGAATTTAATCTCTTTTTTTAGCCTTTACTCACGGTCATGTCCAGCCTCTCATCCACCAGCACCCCCATAAGGCAAATACAGATCTTAGCAGAGATCTGTTCATTCCCCAGCCTGTGTTCATACTGAGGGTTTCCCCAACTCAGGATGCAGCACCTTGCACTTGGTCCTATCAAATCTCATCAGATTCCCATTTCTCATGAGACTGTCCCAAATCTCATGGGCCCAGTTCCTGAGTTTGTCCAAGTCCCTCTGGATGGCATCCCATTCCTCAGGCATGTCAACTCAGCTCGGTGTCATCTTCAAACTTGCTGAGGGTGCACTTGATCCCTTTGTGTTATTGATGAAGATATCAAATAATGCAGGCCCCGAATTGGACCTGTGTGGGACACCACTTATTACTGATGTCTGTCAGGGCTCTAAACCGCTCACCACTACCCTCTCCAGTGGGACCGTCCAACCAATTTTTTGTCCATCTAGCAGTCCACCTGTTAAATCCATCTGTCTCCAGGTTAGAGAGAAGATGTTGTGGGGGTCTGTGTCAAAGGCTTTACACAGTTCTGGAGATCCATAGCCCTTCCCTTGTCCACTGATGGAATCACTCTATCTTAGAAGGCCACTGGCTTGGTCAGGCAGGACTTGCCCTTGGTGGAGCTCTGCTGGTGTCTCGAGTCACCTTCCTGTCCTCCCTGTGCCTTAGCACAGCTTTTAGGAGGATCTGTTCCAGGATCTTCGCAGGCATAGAGGGGAGGCTGACAGGGTGGTAGTTCCCAGGGTCCAGTGCTAGTGAATATATTAGATAATTACTTTACTACCACAATAATGGAGTAGCTAATTTTTGACACACTGTTTTTTCAAAAGAAAGATAAAGACTAACCATCTTCAGCCTAATGTCTTTGACAGATAAGAGCAAAGTTCTAACTGACCTAACAGTTTTCAGGTATTGTTTCTTTCTGTAGATAGGTTCTTTCAGATAAAATTGTTCAGATTATGTATGGTTATATTGTTATGGGGGAAGAAACTATGATTTATGTACCTAAGGTACATTTAATTTATAAATGAGAAAAGCAAACAATGGTATTAATTAAGAGGTAGTTGTTTCTGCCTTAGTTTTCTATGATTCTTTTCTTGCAAATAGCCTATACTTCATCTGTTATAAAAATCTCAACTTTCACATTTATCAGCAGTGTGTATGATTCATTAGAAACTACTTCCTAATTCTATCTTGAGCACAGCCAGTGCTCTCTCTTACATAATTTTTCTATTTTGGCAATATTATAATAGCTATGTTTTGATATTTATTTATATGTATGTAAATGTATTCTTATTATTATAACTGATATTTTTGTTATAAGTGTGGAACTATAATTATTAGCAATACCTGCTGCTGGTTTTCTAAGAATGCAAGAGTAAACTCTAAATGTCACTTACTTCTTTCCACCATTTGGTGCACTAAAATGTTATGATTGATGTTAGAAAAGTAGTTTTAGATATGTGTTCTTCAGAACAAGGGAAACATGGTGTAACAAATGAGTGGTTTAAGTCACTTAAAGAATTAGCATCAAAGGTATCAGCAAAAGCAGGTTTCATATAAATTTGCAAAAGTACAACAAAGTTCAGTAGCAAGATTCACTCTGTCAGTGGCTACATGGATGAAGCACAAAAGGAAAATCAGATTAGAATCAAGCTGGAATGATTGTAACAGAGTCTGGGAATGCAAAGGGGCAAGGGTATAAAGAGCTAGGGGGGACCCTTCTGTAGAGTCAAGAGTTTCAGAGAGGACCCATTTGCTTTCTAAATTCCTGATGGAGCCTAGGTGTGACTGAATCCAAACTTAGCTTTAAACTAAGGGTCCAAGTCCAAACTAACCCCCAGGTTTGTCTAAAGGATTTAGCAGCACTTAGTCACTGACTGATACAACATTTACAAAGTGATTTAATAAGATTTACTGTAAGTACCCCAGTAACTTCATTACAGATCTGAGATGGAAATATTCAAACTATACTTGCCATTGTGTTTAGGTGGCCGGTATAGTATGGTGTTTAAATCCATTAAATACCATATGATGGTATTTAAATCCATTCACACATACATGCACACAGACCCAAAGAATTGATTGCAAAGGTGTATGTACCTGTTAAAAATTCACCTTCGGTTCAGTGAAATACTCCCATCTCTTGACAAACTCAAGGGTTGAGCTTTGAGGATTGGGTAGTACTGGAGGGTAGCCCAGACCCTCATTCAGCAGTGCTCCTCAGAGTATGGCAAACTGGAGGAGAGCTGGGGGGCTCAGAGAGGTCCCACTGAGAATGAGGTGCTGGTGCAGTCATAGCTGCCCAGGAGAGGTCAGAGGGCCTGGCTTAGGACTCATCTTCATAGTGTCACAAAATTGTTATCTTCAGTCATCTGTCAGTCTTCATCCTGTAGACTGAAAACTACTGGAATTTTCCTCAAAAGTTCCAGTTATAGTAATAATGATATTGTTCTGTTTGAGCTGTGATTTAGGCAAACAGTATTCCAAGGCTATCCATTAGGCAAGAACTGTTCTTTAGGCAGAAGCAGTTCCTGAGAACAGCCAATGTTTCTGATAAGCTGAAGGGGACCTTAACTGCTCAGGAGCTGTTAATCAAGGCCATGGCCTAGAGAATGCCTAAGAAGACTGGAGATTGTATAGCAGCCCAAAAGGAGCTGGGTTGGGACAGGGAGTGCAAAAAACTGCCACACATGGTGCTTTGTGTTCATCTTGATTTATTGTTGAAAGACTATATTCGGTTGAGGTATGAAGTACCATTAACTGAGCTGAGATCCTTGTTTTACGTCACAGACTGCTACGTGCGTTAGAAAAATATGCTTCTGGGGTAACTTGCCTTTTATGTCAACCAATTCAAATGGAAAATAATCACAGGATTTCTAGTGCTTATCACTTATAAACATGGTCAAAAAGAAAAAAAAATTGCACTGAATTTTTATTAAAGGATTGTATGTGTTGCTCATTGCTAGTTCACAGGAAAACTCAAGAAGGCTCTGCAGTGGAAATGACTCCTATAGAGGCAGATTTCTCCTGGCAAAAGAAGATGATAGAACTTGAGATGGAGATCCAGGAAGCATTTCTCCGTTTCATGGCATCTATTTTGAAGGGTTACAGAACATTCCTCAAGCCAATCACACAGGCACCTTCAAATAAAGCAACTGCTGCCGATTCCTTGTTTGATCATCAAGGTGAGGGTGGGGCAAACAACCTGCTGATAGCATTGGCAGTGTTACAACTTTAGAGGTGAAGAGCTGCATAACTTTAAAAGGTCGAAGTTCCCTTTGGTTGTGCAGTTCTTGGCAGTATTTAAAGTTGCAGTTGTCTAAAGTTAAGCTATTCAAAGTTGATTGGAAGACAGATACATACACATAGAACTGCAGGTTTGCACTAGCTCCAGTGTTAGAAAAAGCTTTTTTTTAGTAGCATGATGCCCTCTCATCCTGGCATATTCTGCAAGGGCAGCTCTTGAGAATGAAAAAATATTTCTCAGTTTGGGTGACACAAAAATACTAAAGGCCCAGTAATGAGGACTGAAGTAATGGTCTTGGTGGAAATGGAAAAATAGTAGAGAATGGGGCTGAAATCAGAAGTATGGCAAAGCAATAGTCAGCAAATGTCACTTCCCTCATCATGGTTGACAATTCATGTTCTGTGCATGAGTCAGATGCAACATAAAATGTCACGGGTTTCGTCTGTGTGGTGTTTTGGGTTTTGTTTCTTCTTCTGGGGTTGATTTTTTTTGTTTGTTTGTTTGCTGTAATTACTGGATAAGAGAGTTGAGAGGAGATTTTTGGGTAATCATTTGGAGAGTTTTCAAGTTTATCAGGCCCATCACCTTTTAGAATGACGTAATTTTTATTTTAGTATTGTTTTGTCTGTTGGATGCTTTTGTACAAGGTCATCTTTTTCTTGCATAATGAATTACAAACAGAGTGAGAAGGGTTTACGTGGGTGTGATTGATTGCCAACTTAAAAAAAATAGATATTAAAAATGCTGTCATTTTAATCTTCCAAATGCAAGTAGATATAAGTAGTTGTTGTTATTGATAAAACATGTATTAGCATCTTAAGTAATTCTTATTGATTATGTGATTTATATGATTTATGTTTATTAACACACTGCATGTGTTAATTTCTTATGGAACTTTTAACTGGTATTTAGTTGTGTAGTTTTAGTATTTAGTTGTTTCCTTTTACAACCAGGATTTTTAAAAAGCAGAGACCGTGCCTATACAAAGTTCTACACGCATCTCACCAAAACACAGATATTCAGCCGCTTTATTGAAGAGTGCAGTTTTGTGAGTGACAAGGATACTGGCTTGGCATTTTTTGATGACTGCATAGAAAAGGTGAAAAATATGCTACTAAATAATATTATTCTGTTTGCTTTGTGTTACTGTCCTGTCCTTTAGTTGAGAAGGTATGTAACTTCTGCAGGAAGTATTCAAAAGGATTGGAATTCTTGGTGATTATTGCTGAGTCATTTTCCGTTCTTCATCTTCTTGCATAGTCATAATTTCCATGTTGTTGGAGGAAATTTTAATTAAAGGCCTGTAGGATTTCAATCTATAAGATAATGTGAGAATTACCAGTAGCTAACACTTTAGCAAAATACCATCCATATCTTCCCACTAGGTGTGGGAATTCTAATGTGGAATTGCTATCAGTGGTCATCTGCCATGACCAAAAACGTCGTTGTAGTTTTTCTCATAATCTCAATTTTAAACATGCCTAGTGCTTCAGATGTGGTCAGGACTGGTTTATGTGGATAAGTTCCCCTTTCATTACATGCATGTTATACGAGAAAGATTGGGTTTGTTTTTTTTGTTTGTTTGTTTGGGTTTTTTTTGGTTTGGGTTTTGTTTTGTTTTGTTTTGTTTTTGGGTTTTTTTGGGATTTTTTGGGGGGCTTTTTTTTTTTTTTCTTTTTTTTTTCTTTTTTTGTTGTTTTGTTTATTTGTTTTTGTTTGTTTGTTTTGGGTGGTTTTTTTTTATGATGTCACATCAGTATGGTTCTGGTCTAGATAGATTGTGGAGTTTATAGTTTCATTTTTAAAATTCCAAGTTCACAATATTAAAGTTAGGAGCTAATGAATTTTATTTATTTTTTAAGGCATATGCATATGATTCTTTCTGGGCAGAACCTTCATTTTAACAAGTTCTTATAGACTGAATCTTTGCTTCAGTATTGATTCTAATCAGATTAACATTTATGAATGGATAACAGTTAATTTGCCCTTCCTTTTCTCTGCTAAATGTGGAGTATGCATCTAGAGAATACTTTGCTAATAATTTGCTGTAACTGCAAGTTGTTGTATTGGAAATAGTTGAAAAACAGGAGTTTCTCTCAACTAAACAAAATGAAAGCAGTTTTCCTTTGATAGATTATGGATTTTGTATTTAGTAGATAATGTGAGCAGATTGAAAGTGTGCTGATTACTGAATTCTTCACTGAAGTATTTGAAAAAGAGCTTAATTGCTTCTACAGTAATATGGAAAATTGCTGTTTCTTCTTTAATATTTCAGCAAGTGACACAGCTTTAATAGAATTATTTAGGATTTTGGTTGAGTTGAGAAGAAACTCTTATTTTTTTTTTCTTTTCCCAGCTCTTTCCAGATAAAGGAACAGAAAAAGGAGAGAAGGTACTTTGCCCTTGAAAATGTTTAGTAATATCTGGTCATGAAATAAAAATGGAACGACAAGGCTGTGGACTTGATAGATGAGTAATTAGAACAAGTATAATTTATATATATCCAATCAAGTACAGCATATATTAAATATATTTCTACATTCCAACATAATTGACATTGAAAAGGATATTTTGTTACGAAGCCAAACTCTGTATTTAGTGTACAAACTCTGTTTTCAGGTGGATGTAGATTCTGTTGAAGACGCACGCTTGATTGAGCTTGATGAGTCACAGAAGAGTGAACACACCGTGTTCATAATGCCACCAGAGCCACCTGCTGATGATGGACAGGACCGAGTGCCAAAATACAGGTACGAGTTAGTCAGTCACACAGAGTGGAACTAGAGTGCTTATGATGTTCAGCAGGGCAGATATTCCATGATGGTGCTAGACTTACCTTAATACAGTGTTCAGGAGAACTCTTTGAAAGGTATGAACTGCCCAGATTCTGGTAAATTTCTCAGCCTCTAGAGGTCAGTGTTTTGGATGTGAATGTGTGAGGGCATGTGGATTAATTTTTCAATAACTTCTTGCCAACTTTGTAGTAATAGTTTTCTGCATGTATTCAGTGTCCTTCTTGTTTGAGCTATTTGTGTGTATTTTGTAGCAAGTGCAGTGCGCTTTGTTCCATGTTGGGAACGATGAAAGGTGGGTTATCAGTCTAGCCAGTACTACTGATCTGCAGACAATGAACCAAAAGAACCAGACATGCACTCCAGTTTTCAGATTTCTTGCATTCCAGATTTCTTGCATTCAGTCTTTTTCAGCCCTGTGCAGGAAGTGTGGAATTTCAGACATTCTGGGTATGATTTGTTTCTTCCTATCTCTTGGAGATCATGAGGGTTCTGTGTTTTGCTGTTGTCCTTGTTAATCATTGTCTGTGCTCCCCTGACCTTCATGGTTAGCAGTCTGGTTCTTATCTCCATTGTCTTTGAAGGTTTAATGTCCAAGGCATCTTCTTATAATATCTTTGTGAATAAGGCTGCTGTTTTCTCTCTTTTTTCCTCCTGGTTCTTTATTCTCCTGTTTGTCATTTTTTTCCATACCCGTTGTCATTGTATGGCTTTCCTACTATGAGCAGGTATGTGAAAAACTTTTATTTTCTGGTTGTTTTTTTTTTTTAATCATCTTTACAGCTATAAAAACTTCCCACGACTAGATTTGAAGCTCTTTGACAGGCCACAGGAGCTCAAGCTCTCCTTCAGCAGACACCCAGCTGGAAGCACCATTTCAAATAGTCCAGCACTCATGGCAAAGAGGACAAAACAGGTTAGATGAGTCTCACTGTAATCACTATGTGGTCACTGAAAGATACAAATTTTCTTGGTAAAACTGACACTGCCTGTTTATACTATAAGTTAATGCTGTTAGAGGTTTGGTCTCTGTAACTATTCAGAATGAAGACTTGCAAGTAAAAGAAACAGAAGAGAGTCAAAAATTATCCTCTGAGATTACAGTTTATTGTCAAATGCATTTTTAAGCTTTAGACTGTAATGTAAAATTAAATTAAAATTAATGCCTAGTGTGGAAAAAAAAAGATTGATCCTGATGCTAGTTTTTGCTTGCAGAGTGTCTTAGTAAGATAATAATAGAAAGGGATCTTCAGCTAAATATGTGTCTATTATTATTAAATGCTTACTCTTAAGAAGCCAGTATCTGAATTAGATTTGCAGATTTGATATATTACATCTTTTGTCTGCTTTTGTGCTTTGTTTCACCCTTACAGGAGATAAAAACAGCCCATAAATTGGCCAAGAAATATTATGTAAGCCCCTCCCAGTGGGCTAAGTGTCTCTTCAGTCATAGTTACAGCCTATGGTTTATTTGTCTGCCAGCCTATGTCAGAGTTGCACATCCCAAGGTCAAAGCACTGCAACAGGCATATGATGTTCTGATTAAAATGAGGAAAACCGATGTGGAACCACTAGATGAGGCAAGTGCAAATCAAAAAAAAAGTTATGACTGTGAAATAGAAGACAAGGTGCAAATACAGCCTGTTTCGCTGACACCACCAGGTTAAGAATACTTATGGTTAGTTATACCTGTGTTAAAACCACCTTAAAACCATCTCAAGTCAGCCTAACTATGGCAACTGGAAATTAATTCCTTATTTTATCCCTAGCACAATGTCTGCCAGGTCAAGTGCTCCAACTCAGTGTTGCTAGTCTTCTCACAGATGACTTCCAGAAGGAAGTTCATGAATATCCCTGGCTTTTGTTGCACTTTAATTAATGCTTTGCAGCCTTACTGCACTGAAGGGATGATGGGTTTGTGTGCAGCATACTATTCTTTCAGTAATATCCACAGGCACACAGCTGCAAGTTATCCTTCTTTTTGTATGGGCACCTTACCTCCTTTATTTCTCAAGTAGAAGAGCTGAGTGGAAAAAAAAATCAGCATGCTCAATAGTGTGACTGTTGCTCTTATTTCAGGTCTTATGACTTCCTGTTTAATTTTTGCTCCCTCTTCTGGCTGTAGCATATTATGGACTAACTAGTTGTTCTCACAGTTTTCCCTTTTACATGTGTAAAAGTTGGAAATCAGAAAAGAGCTTAAGATGCTTCAAAGTTCTTGTCCTTAGTCCATTTATGCATTTCTGTATCTTGTCAGGTCTGTTACAGAGTAGTAATGCAGCTCTGTGGACTGTGGGGTCAGCCTGTTCAGGCTGTGAGAGTCCTTTTTGAAATGAAAAATGCTGGAATACAGCCAAATGCCATCACCTATGGTTATTACAATAAGGTAAGAGTCCAGTGTCTTTTGCAGTTGCCACTCCCAATGTCTGGTAGCATGTTTTTAAGTTTGTTTCTTGCAGCTCTTTGCTTGGATTTGCTGCTTGTGTTGGTCAAGCAGTCCTTTTGGACATGCTTACAGAATGACTGAATCTACACTAAATGGTTTTACACAGTTAAATTTACATTCCCATGATGTTTGGCTAACCAGAAGTTCTCTTGAAATGCAGATTTACACTGTTTACATTTGCAAATTTTGGAACCATCTAGTGCTTCCATGTCAAATAAATCTATTCTAAGGTGTATTCTTTAAGATAGCTGGAAGAAGGCTGGAATTAGGCTAGTTGAAGTAGACTCCCCCTCTTTCCTTGTTTCCAAGTTCCTGTAATACGCTGATGAAACTTCATGGTAAATTATATAAAAGAAGAAGAAAGGAGATGCTACTATGGTCTTCTATATATCGATGAGAACAAAAGTCACCTTGTTTAATTAAAGAAATTTTGATCAATTGTCTGGTTTTACTCAGCTACTGTGCACTGAGCTGCGGAGTAAAAGGGAGGAGCTCATAAAAATTCAAGTATTTGTCCTACGTTATGTGGTTGACAGTAAATGCTTTTTTTTAATTGCGGGGGAGGAAAGGCTTCTCACCATACTGTGCTTTTTAATGTATCTTCCTTACTGGTTTTTTTTGTTATTGTAAAAATGTCTTTTTCTGCAGGCGGTTTTAGAGTCTTCTTGGCCTAGCAGTAACCGCAGTGGCATATTCCTGTGGACAAAGGTACGAAATGTAGTTCATGGCACTGCACAGTTTAGGCAGTGCTTAAAGAAATCAACGCAGAGCCCACGAGTGCCTGTGATACCAGGTAATAAGCGGGTTGAAATAGATTTGTGCCTGGTGAACAGGAGCATGACATGCTTTCTGAGGGATTGCAGCTAAAATTGTGGCTTTTGAAAGTGGAATATCTGTCCTTAAATGTATAAAAATTGGTATTTGCCAACTTGATTCTTGTAACAGGATTAGAATGTCTTTTGCATCTGAAGAATTAATTATCTTGATTTCTATTGCCAGAATTTCATACTCTTATTTTATATGTGCAAGCTGAAGTATTTACTGTTGTTTGAGAAGGTTAGATTTGTGTAAGAACCTGAACAATTAAGTCCTCTCTTACTAATTAGCTCTTGTTCATGTCTTTAGCTCTGCGGAGTCCCACAGGTGGAAGTGATGGGGACATGGTGAGCCATGGTAGCGTGGATAGTTCTAATGATGCTAACAGTGGGGAGCACACCCTCTTCGTCAGTGACTTAGTCAGGCTTGATTCCGTTGATAATCACTCTAGCACAGGTACTAGATTCTGCTGGGTTTACTACTAACAGTTCCCCAAAAGGCTAAAGTTTCTAGTCTCCTGTTGATTTCCCCTTCACAGCTACTACTTTCCCTTCTTGAGGCTGTAGTGTGGAGTTAACTTGTGTAGAAAAATAAGTACACTATTGTTGAACATTTCTCCTTTACTGCACATAATGCTTTAGTTCAGAATGGACCATAGCATAAATACTGTTTTAGTTAAATAAATGGTTTGCTGTGGTCTCATTTTGCATGTACCCTGCATTTTGTGTTAACCTTCAGAAAAGGTATGAAGCCTCTGACATATGAGACTGTGTAATTTTTGTGTGTTATCATTTATTCACAGAAGTGGTAGTCTATGTCAGTAAAATCTTTCCATGAAAGGAAAGGAGAGATACTTGGTTAGGTGATTAGAAGGTTAACACTTGAAAATGTTTTCCCTTGATAATATCCCAGAAGGGTCTAATTAGCACTCATGGAATTGATACGTTATGTTAGGGTATGGTAAACTATGCTTTTAAAGGCCATGTTCAAGTGACTTAATAGTGGTTGCTAAACTTTGAAGTAAATACAGAAATTGTTAGAACCTTATACAGTTTTTAGGAGACACAATGAAAATGGAAAGTGATAAGCTTGAGAAAAACTCCACGTTAAACATAGTGTGCCCTCCTCCTGACAAACTGAAGTAAAAAGAGTGCACAGGAAGTTAATAATTCGAGATGGCAAGACAAAATGCATGGTTCTTCTGCTTTAGTACTGATCACATCTTACCTGTGCGGTCTCAACTAAACATCCTTTCTGTGTGTACTTCAAAACTTAATGTACAAAATAATTCTTGCACACTCTTCATGTTTTTAATATCTTGAGCCCTTCTGTAAAGAGAACTTTGAGTCTGATTCCTGTGCTTCATCTGATATGTCTGCCTAGATTACTGAACTTCCCTTCTCTCTGCTCTTTGTTGCTCTGCTTTTTGCTCTTTGCTGTCTCTTGGGTGCCGCATTTGTCCTTGGCTATCACGGTGTGGGGTGCAGACTTATGGTGTGAAGCCTTGGATGCACGTGTGCATTATTTCTACCCTTGAATGTTACTCCTGCAGGTAATTCACCCATTTATTGATGGGGTATTGGCACTTCTGCTCAGGACAGGGAGACTAACATTATTGAAAATCTGATAGAAAATAAGCACCAAAGAATATCAGAACTTAATTTTCTATGTGTAAACTTTTAATAGAGTAGCCAAATGTATTAATTGATGGCTGATCAAATTTTTAATTCTTTTTAACATAGTTGTTATTTTTTGGTAAAATAAATAGCAGTGATATGTATGGTAAATGAATTGTATCTGTCACCCAAATTTTATGGAGCTTCCTAACACCTTTCACACTCAATAATTTACTTTGATCTTTTTTATTACAGTAACGAGTGCTAATAGGTACTCTGACATATATAAACAATGCTATTTAACATGTTTCTGAGAAATATGTCCATACAGTATTTTTGTCCTTTTGCACATGGAGCAGCACTTAATATAAAAATAAAAAAGAGACTTTCTGAATTTTTTCATGTGACAAACATTTTTGATTACTGTAAACTTTGGGTTTTTTTAGTGAGTTACAGCTGGCAAGTTTAACTGCTAGAGCAGAGGAACAGACTTCTAAAAATGTTTATAGTTTTACTTTTGTTTCTATTACAATTTATACTTTGGCATGCAGTGCATAGTTACAGCACAGTTTATAGTATAGGTTTTTTCCAGGGCTGTATTCAGTATTAGAAGCTTGCTCAATTATAGCTGTGCTTGTCTAAGTTTCTTTTGTTAATACATTTGAGAATTTAGCTTACCCAGCAGTTAAATATTTCATGCTAGTGCAATAGGAAAGGAATGAGAGCAGATAGAGTGCATTAAAAAGTTAGTCACCATAGTGTTTCTAGGGGGATAACTCGCATTTAATATGACTAGAAAAGTAAATTTGGATTGTCATAGCCAAATTATCTCTGGTGTTATAGTCACTGAGTAGATCTTTCCACAAATTAGACACTTTGGAGATACTACGATGAACTTTTCTGGAGAGATAACATGTGAAACAAATAAATTTCAGATCCTTTATTTTCTTATTGAGAAATAAATTTAGGAAGGAAAAATGAACTTGATGTGAAATGTGTTTGTATTTTTTTAAACAGGTGGTCAGTCAGATCAGGGTTACAGATCCAAGGATGGACTTTTGAGAGATGGTGAGGATAGTCTTCCTGCAGCTGAAACACAAGTAGAGAAAGATATTTCTTCTAACATTGAAGACTTAATAGGAGGTTAAGTATGCGTGTTTATGTTGGAGAAAGCTTTTGGCAATAAATGTATTTCATGCATTAGATTACCACAGATATTCAATTAATAATGTTCCAAGGCTCAGTGGAATGTGACAGGTAGAAATATATAGCAGTGGAGTGTGTATAGGTTGAAGTAGCCTTTTATTAGATTAACTTAATATAGAGGAAAAAATGGAAAAACTGGACAAATGTTGGAGTACACAGTAATTTACATTCCATTCCTCTCATTCATCTGTTTGAAATTTTGACAATTTTTTGGCTGCACCTGTTGACCTAATAAAAGGCACTGCTTTTTCTTACAAGCTCTTCCCAGCTGTAGACCGCCTTATAGTCATCTCCTGTCTTCTGTTCAAATTTTACTCTTAGCTTTTCTGTATTTTGTTGTTGTCATTACTGAATGTGTTTCATATCTGGGTTATGAGATCCTTTATGTGAGTCAGGGCTTTTAAAGCTCACATTGAACAAATATCCCTGCATGAAAATCTCTGAACTACTGTTCTTACTCTGCTTTGGTTAGTTGAAAAAAAGTACCATGGAGAGAAATTGGCAAATGCTATAATCCTGTGAACAGCAAAGCACTCTCTGCATAATGCTGGCAGCTGTAACCTTTCTTGCTATTGCTTCCAGGAAATGCACAGTACCTAGTATGAGTGATCCTTTAGTTTCTTATTACATAAGGGGACAGTTGGAGTTTATGTTTTACATACCAGTGCAACTAATTACTAAGTTACTTAACTTTATATATCTGTATCTCTGTCTCTATCTCTATATACTAATGTTCACATTCTCTTTCTTGCAGAGATTTCTACAGAAAAATCTTACAAAAAGCAACAGCTGAACATAGAAACTCCAAGTCTAGCTGATCCACCTGCGTGGGGTAACAGTATTGTGAAAGTTCCATCAGGCATTTTTGATAGCAGTGGAAAGAAGAGCAGTGATGGTGAGTCACTGGGTGAAGCAGAGCTTGCTAAAGTCCTGATCTTGTTGTGCTGTAGTGTTTTGCAATCTATTTTGTGTTATGAAAAGAAACAAATCTTCTGTTCAAGGTGCAGATGTCTCACACAGTGTTTGCTTTTTCCACCATTATTATCCTGTGCAGGTGACATAGAAGGAACCTCTAGATTTTAAGGTTGAAAATCACTGTTTTGTAGATTGAAATCAAGATTTTCCCTTACCTGCACTGAGAGTTTTTCAGTAATATACTAAGAAACAAAGAGAAATAGTGTCTCCACTCCTGATTTTGTCATCTAAACCTTGCTGATCTTGGACAAGTCTCTTTTCCTGCAGCTTACATTGCCAATCTATTGTGCAGAAACAATGTGTGTTGTCTTCGTGCTGAACAAAATTTATTTACTTGTCTCAAGATTTGTGATGAGGAAGATTTATGGATATATAAAAGCTAAATCTTGGGGATCAATTTTTTCTGCCTTTGTGTCTGTCCTTCACTAGGACAAGATAGTCCAGTTTCAGTGTAGCTTGATAGCACAGAATGGAGTCTCAGGTAAGAAGTTGCCTGGAACATTTCAGCAATTGTGAGAATTTATGGCTAGCCAGGAAGCAGCATTGATGTGAGACTCAAAACATCCTCCAGCAGGTAGATATGGTACAACAGGTCTTCTCTTGACATCCTAATATGGTAGAATTTCCATACTTACAGAGGTTTTAACCTAGCTAGCACAGCTATCCAGGTAGTAAATATTTCCAATTACCCTGAGAAAATAGGAACATTGATAAGATCAGTTTATATCTTCCACTTATGCTAAATGCTAAACTTAATTAGCATTTTCTAAATATACAGCTGTGTCACAAATTAAATAATACATCTGTATTGAGCAGACACACATGATAGTTTTTTTTCAGAACCAGAATGAACTGTAGAGTTTGGTGTTTAAATCTGTTAATGTAGCTCTTGGGGAAAAAAAAAAACAACTCAAAACCAATTGAGCAACTTCTAGTTAAAATTGTAGTTTCCTTTAGTTCATGGATATAGTACTTACTCTCTGGTAGTTGGCACATGGAAAGGAGGTAGAAGCCATAAACAGCATTGACTCCAAAGAGTAGGCAGCTTTTGATCTGCAGGATGTCTTTGCACTGAAATAACATGTTCATGCTAGTGTAACTTTTCAGTGGGTATCTTGGGACTATGGTGCTCCCAATCATCTCTATGTAAGGAGATTAAGGAGATTTCACATGATTTCAGGAAATAAACTTTTTTTGGTGGCTATGGTTACCATATTATTAATGCATTTTCTTTTTTAGAAACTGTTTCTAGCCCACTGTTCATAACTCAGGATTCAGTTGAAGATACAGTCTTTGGTAATGTTTCTCCTAAGAAAACAAGTGAAAAAAGACAGAAGAGGCAAAAACTGTTTTCAGAGAGAAGCTGCAGTTTCAGCAGTGAAAGCAGAGCTGGAATGCTGCTGAAAAAAGGCAGCTTGGACTTGCATTCTAAAGAAATAGCAATAATGATGGGAGCAGATGCCAAGATCCTAACAGCAGCTTTATCTGGGGCCAAAACTTCACCCTCTCATATGAATAAATCCCACAGCTTTGAAAATATCACTGACCAGCAGGTTTCTGACATAAGTGGCACTTGGAGTGGTGTGACTGAGAGTGATTGGGACCTAGAACACAGGTCTTCACCAGTGCTGGAAGAGCCTGGGGAAGGGCAGGAGCATCTTGAGAATGGAAGAGATGGAAACATGACCACAGTGGAAGACATGAATCTTGAACAGTCAGTTGAGTCTAAAAACCAGAAACCAGAATCCAAAGATGCAACTGCTAAAAGAAATAGTTTTTATGGAGTGGTTAAGCCTATCGAAAGGGAAGATGTTGAAGTAGGCTTGGACCCTCTGTCTTTGCTAGCTACTGACAGCACACAACCAGGTTATCCAGAACCTGAGGAAAAGTTGATGTCACCAGTTGCAGCACGTAATTTGGCAGATGAAATAGAGAGCTATATGAATTTGAAGAACCCATTGGGTAGTAAGTTTCCCAGCATGGAACTACACAAGCCAGATAAGGAAGCAGGAGCTTCTGGTACACTTGGTCACTCCCAAGAAAGGAGGTCAAGCCTGCCTTTGGATCCCATCCTGCCATCCTCCAAGAGTTACGAAAATCGGAAAAGTCCTTCTGTCTCCAGATCCAAAACGTTCACTGGACGATCAAAGCAGCAAACTCATCTACAAGTTCAAAAGGAGCGGTCTTTGTCTTTGACAGGACTGGGTCGTTCTTCTCCACATGGCTCATTGGGAACTGTTGTAACAACTTTATCCAATCTGAAGTTAGACAATATACTGTCTGGACCAAAAATGGATGTTTTCAAATCAGGCATGAAGCAGGCTGCCAATGTGGCCAGTAAGGTGTGGGGAGTTGTAACATCAGCATATAGTTACTCAGATGATGAGGTAAGTGTTCTTCAGGATGAAAAATTTGGGGACACAAAGTTAGAGGGCTAACTTCAATGTCCAGAAGATTGCTTCTCTAGGTGGTGTTTTTTCTTAAGTATTGACTTGTGTTAGCTAATAAAAATTACACTTTATCTATGGTGTTTTTCCTTGCTATTAAAACCCAAAACTTTTCAGACAAAAGCAAATTAGATGGTCTCAATGCAGTAAGTTTTAGCTTTTTGTTCTGAACATTTATCCCATTTGTTTATTAATTTTTTTATTTTTATGTAAAGAAACTGAACCAAGAAACACTGGTAAGTAAAAATACATGTCACCTTAAATGATGCATACTACCCTGTCCTACTTTAGAAAACTATGTTGTGAAAATAAATTACAAATGCAGGAAGTCAGGTTGGTGAGGGTCAAAGTTGAAAGTAGTAAGGGACGGCCCAAGATCTAGTAAATTTACTTATCAGGAATTTGGAAACTAAATGTTATGGTTGTTCTGTGACTAACGGTATTTTTCAGAGTAAAGCATTTCACACAGTAATGACAACAATGAAATAGGATATAGAGGGATGAATATTGTAACTGCCTCTTGTTGTGTCTTGTTGTCGTGCCTTCAAACCCGGTTTTCTCAGTTAGAAAGGCCTCTCCTTGATCCAGTTAATCCCTCAGTCTGGTGTTTGGTTTTAAGGATCTTTTTTTCTCTCCAGGCTATTAAAATAGCTGCTTCTTGCCTTTCTCAAATTCTCCTTTCTTTGCCCAGCTTTCATAAAAGGTAGAGAAGGGAAAGATAACTTTGACTTTATTTCTATGTGAAACAAATTTAACTGATACTAGTAATAGGGTCTCTGATACTAAATAAATAAATATAAATAAATTCTGATTTTTAACCAGATGTTGCCTGTGGCAATGAAATCTTGCTGCCTTTCTTTCTTTCCTGAGATGTTTTCCTATGATCTGTGTTTTCTTCTGTGCCTTTCTATTAGACTGACCTGTTGCATAGAATTTTGTTTAATGGCACATAATTCCAAGGATGTAATTTATTTCACTTTTCTTCAAGCATCCTTTCATTCTCTCCTATTTTTTTTAATGTCCTAATTATTGTACTTTGTTGCATCTTGTGGTTTTATGACTGAGTTATTGCTGCATCATTTCAGCTGGTATGTTTCCCTCCTGTCTTCAATTCTGCAAATAAGACTTTAACTTAAACCTTTTTTCTGGTAATTACTTCATTTCGTGTAATGTCTGACAAATTGCTGTTCTGCATCATTTTTCCTTTTTCTCCTGTAATGAGGAAAGTTATATCCCTATTGTTTTGTCACTCAGTTTTTCAATATCCTCCTACTTTGTCCAATATCTGCACTTTTTTGAGGCTACATAGATTTAGCTTACATCTGATAATTTTTTTACATTAGGATTTATCTTAATTTGCTAGTTCAGTTATTTATTCTTTAGGATAAAGATGGAAGTCAAATAATGGGTGTGGAAGTATTCAAAAAGGCTACTTTTTCTTCTTGCATTAAAGGATGAAAACCATCAACCAGACTATAACTTCCCTGTGGGCTTTGAAGATAGTATTTTAGGAGATAATCTGTCATCAAGAACTGGAGTCCCAGGACTACTTACAAATGAGCTTGCACAAAGCACTACTAGTCTCGGCAGTAGCAGCAGTGGTGGAGATGTAGGAAGACAGCATTATGGTGCAGGTGAGATGATTTGGTTTTGTTTCCCCTGATAAGTTGATTATAATACAACAAACAGGGAAAACTGTTGTATGTGAAATCACTCAAAACAGTGGAAGCTATGAGAATGTGAAATTATTTCAAGTCCTTAAGAGGATTACAAGCAAATTTTTACTTCCATTCTATACTCTTCTCTTGCAGTAGCAAGTAGCTAATGCTTCTCTTAGTTGAATGTATAAAAAGCTGATACAATATGTAGGAGTTTAATCATAAAAATACTTCCTGTGTATGTGATAGGAAGATTGCTAACTAGTTATAGCAAGAGACACCTGCTCATTCATGTAAAGTTACAAGATCCTTGAAAGTATTAATAGTGGAATGTTAATATTGAAAAGTTGAGCAGTTTGAGAACTAGAAACAGTTGCATAACTAACAGAGACAGATGATTTGAGGGAGGAAAGATGCAAGCTAACCAAAATCAAATCAACAGAACAACCCCATAGTTCTGTGTGCACAAAAACCTAAAAGCAATACACATTAAAGGTTATTCATCTTTACTGTGGAATAGGAGGTGTTGGATACATACTTGATTTGAACTTACAAATTTTTGATGGCTGTGAGACTATTGCAAACTGTCCTTTCCCCCTCCCTGCCAGATGTAAAACTGGATTAAATAAGTCTAGTAATTTTCAGTTCAGATTTAATTCAGTTAGGTTTGATTCTTATTTTGAGAAAAAAGATGTGTTTCTGAACCAGCTGTGGGGTTGATTTAGGTCTCTTTGCAATACACTACTTCAGTGATGCAAATATTGTAAAGCTGTCTGCATCAAGAGAGGAAGAACTACTATCTTGCGTATTGGAGATAAGATGGCCCTGTATCACAAAACCTTGACAAGACACCTTTTAGTTCCAGTTAGTTAGGAGGGTTATAAGAGCCAGCTATAAAGAGTGGCAGCCAACAGGGTATGTAAAATTTGTTCACAAACATAATCTTGAGCTGAAAAAACAGGAGAGCCTTCTTTATGATGAAAGAATACTGGTAGTGAATTTTTTTAATAGAAAAATTTGGGCTTGTAACAAATAATTTTGATAATTTTGCCTTCTAGGAGTGATTCCAACCATTTCCTTCTGGTGAATGTATTCCAACTCCTTTTCCCCTTTTCTTCATAACCATAACCTAGGTTAAGGCTCATAACCATAAAACCTAGCATTACCAAAGAAAGGCTATTTGTTTTAGTGTAGTGTTAATCAGGGAAAATCTAAGTGCAGTAATGGCATTTTGGTACCATATGCCTCACCTGGTGCTGTCCTTATATTTTCTCTATACATTTTCTAACGCATATGGATGTATTATTCTAGAAATCATGACTAACTTTTTAGAGTTGGTCAATGTACATTGAGCATTCTTACAGCTCTTTACCAGTTTATTTTTGTTTGCATTATTCTTTTGCTATATCTGTGATATACTGTGTTAGAAAAATAACCTTGAAATACTAATCATGAACATTTTATTTATCTATATTGTAATGTCAGTGAGTTACAGATACTCCTATCTTTGGAGATCTTTTGGTACAATTTTCTTGCCTTGGCTGAACAGCACTTATTTTCTTTGGGAATGGATTAATTATTCTTTGCTTGAATGCAAAACTCAAATTACTCTTTTTTGTACAGGTGAAGTTTCATTCCCAAAAAGTATGAAAGTTCTAGATTTTGAGAAATCAGAACACAGCTCTTCACATAATACTAGTTTATCCAGCATTTTCCAGAACTATGCAATGGAGGTAAGATTAATAAACTCATAGATGAAAGCTATAATTAGTCAGTAGTGCTGTATGCATTAATTAGTTGTTTAGTTGCATTGTGTGGGTGGTTTTTTCAAAACAATTTTTTCATTGTTTCTACTGCAGAGATACATTGTACTTGTAGCTTGGAGTGTGACAGCAGCTTTAAAAAAGAAGAATGTCTTAAATACTTTTATGCATCCATCATATATATAGAGAAAAAGTTGTTGAGGGAAGGGTCAAAATTTGAAGTGAAAGAGGAGTTAGAAATAAAACAGGATCTTTTGTGGGGTTTTAGATTTTATTTTCTTTATGAATAAGTGTTGTTACCGATTAATTTTGATGAGTTGACCACAGCCAGCACCAAAGCCCTCACACAGATATTTGCTTAATCCCCTTTAAATGGGGGCATAGAATTGAAAGGGAAAAAAAAAATAAACAACAAAACTTGAGGATTGAGATAAAGATAATTTAATACATGAATTTTGGGAAAAAAATAGGGAGAAACACAAAAAATAAATAGTAATGCAGAGATCAGTCAGCACCCTGACACCTCAAGGAAGAGCTACCTTGAAAAACACATACAGAGTTTTATCTCTGAACTTGATGTTACACACTGTCAGTTGGTCAGCTGAGGTCAGCTGTCCTGGCTGTGTTCTCTCACATCCTCCTGGCTGAGTTGGGCAAATAATTTAGAAAGTCCATAATAATGTATGAAGCCCTGTGCCAGAATAACTAAAACATTGGAGTGTTGTCAATTAACATGGAGCTACTTACCAGTCTGAAACACAGGATTATAAGAAAACTAACAAGAAAATTAACTCTATCCCCGCCAAACCAAATGAAATAATGTTTTTGTGTGTTTTTTTGTTTCAGTTAGTACCTGTAGATGCTTTCAGATTTCAGATACATAGGCAACAGTCACTGCATTTGCCTTGGTTGCTTTTCATTCAGCTGCAGTGTTATTTTGCTAGATTCTATGTCATTTTCACTTATGTTTGGTGTACTGGACATCTAAGTTTGTCAAGCTTCTGTACTGCATTATATAAAGGGTATAGCATAGTAAAAAATGTCATTATAATGAATATTTAAATTATATTAGCTCTATAATTTATTAGAAGTTTTTTGGGTGTTTTTAACCCATGTGACTGAAAAATGAAGTAAGAGGAACAAGGTGTATAGTCCATTCTTCAGTTAGTACTGGATTAATTTTGCCATCTTTTCTCCAATTCCCTTTCTGGTTTAGTGGGGAGACTTCTATTAGGTAAAGACACAACATTCTGGTTTTCCACCTGTACTGGGTTTGCATGGTAAGGATTTGGTAGAGGAGCTGCCAGAACTTTCCCGTATGTCTGACAGAGCCAATGCCAGCCAGCTCCAGGATGGAGCCACCACTGGCCAAGGCCAAGCCCATCAGTGACAGCGGCAGCGATGCTGGGATAGTGTATTTGAGAAGGTTGTGCAACAGCAGCTGTAGGAGAGGAGTGAAAACGTGACAGAAAATCCCTCTGCAGATACTATGGTCAGTGCAGAACAAGGGACAGGAGGTGCTCCAGGCACCAGAGGAGAAATTCCCCTGCAGCCTGTGGTGCCCCTGCAGCCATCTACACCATGCTGGAGCAGGAGGATGCCCAAAGGAAGCTCACTCCATAGACAGGAGTCTATGACCCCATGGGGAGAGGAGCATGTTTGCTGGCAGACTCATGACCCTGCAGGAGATCCATGCTGAACCAACTAGTAAAGAGCTGAAGCCTATGGGAAGGGCTTACGTTTGAGAACCTTGTATAGGACTGTGTCCTCTGGGAGGGACCCCATGCGGGAGCAGGGGAAGAATGTGAGGAGGAAGGAATGTCAGAAAAACATGGGATGAATTGACCATAATCTTCATTCCCCATTCCCATCTGCCATTTCAGGGAAGAAGGTAGAGAAGTCAGAAATAAAAGTGAAACCTGAGAAAAAGTGAGGGGTAGGGGGAAGGTGTTTTAAAATGTGGGGGTTATTTCTTATTACCCTACCTGAACTTTTAATTGGCAGTAAATTTAATTAATTTCCCCTAGTCAAGCCTGTTTTGCCTGTGACAGTTATTGCTGAGTGATCTCCTTGTCCCTATCATGACTCACAAGCCTTTTGTCATATTTTTCTTCCCCTGTTCATCGAACAGGGAGATTGCTAGCGTGGCTTTGGTGAGCATCTGGCATCCAGCCAGAGTCAACACACCTTTTAAAAAGGTTTCTTTTGTGTTTGATTGGTTTTGTGGGATTTCTTTCCACTTTTGGATAAGTAGACATGTGTAGTCACTGCTTGTCCTGTTTCGGTTTTTCTCAAGTTCTTTCCCAGGGATCTAAACTGGTAAACAAAGTCACACTCTGTAAACTATCTTGTTTTTCACATTTCTCTCCTAAGGAGGGACTTTGCTTATTGACCCTTGGTATGACCAATGGTTCAAAAGATCCCACCTCTTAGATGGGCACATTGTAAAAAGGTACAAAAATAGGTTCTGAGAATAAACCAGCCCCTTTTTGGAGCATCAGCCTTCTGAAATCACGAGTCTGTGTCTCATTCATTGTGTCCCACAGCAACAGACATGCATCTGCTTATACAATTCAAAACAGTTTGTATATGCTGAAGTCTTCATAGAAGCAAGCAATTGCAAATGGTAAATTTGTAGCCTTTTACGGTAATGATTTTTCCATGCCAGAAATGAATTACTAATATCTTCATTTCATAGGTAAAAGTTAAATGTGGATGAGATAATTCTGAGTCTGGTGAGAAAGAAGTGGTGAACTCACTCATTTCTCCCCACTGGCTTTCTGATACCTGTTAAACTTCCATGGGTACTAAGCCTATAAAAAAAACAATTGTAAAAGAACCTCAATAATATTAATTGTTCCTGTTCTAGGTCTTGATGTCAAGCTGCTCTCAATGTAGAGCTTGTGATGCTTTGGTTTATGATGAAGAAATCATGGCTGGGTGGACAGCAGATGACTCAAACTTGAACACTACCTGCCCTTTCTGTAAAAGTACCTTCCTACCTTTGCTTAATGTTGAATTTAAAGACCTTCGTGGCTCTGCAAGGTCAGTGTGTTTTATAGATGCTCCATTTCTGCCTTTGTACCAGTGTATGGTTATACTTTTTCACAAGAGGATCTTTGGTATCTTTCCCCATCTACATGTGCACAAGAATGTTACTGCCTATTTGTGATTAGTCTTGATTGTACTGAAGGAAATTATAAGTTGTGTAAACTATTGAGTTGCATTGTAAAACAGCCAAAATCCAAAGAACTGGTTGTCTTTTTATCGCATTTTTGTTTCACATTTTCTTTGTAAGCTTAACTGTACAGAAGGTGTAAGTCAGTTTTCATTTTGTTTGGATGTTAAAGCCTATGGACTTTGAAGTTTATAAAAGCATATTAAGAGGTTTTTAAATCTGTCAGCAAAGAATTTTTTCCAGATCAAGATTGCTAACAGCTTTTAGTTCCAGGTGTTCCACCTTATTGTTTCCCAGTTTAAGCTTCTCTGCTTACTGTTTTTAACCTCTTCTAGTAGCACAGTGAAAAATGGAACTTAAAATTTTAAGTTCCAGCTCTCATTGCAGTGGTTATTGCTGTGAAGCAGAGGTTCCACTAGTGTTCTCTAATGCAGAAATTGAACATCTGTATTAAGTGTAGAGTGTGTACTTTAGAGACTTAGCAAAGCAAGAAACATTTGTGTTGTCATGTGCTTATGATGGTGTATGATCGTAGTCTGTAATGTCACATTACAATAGCAACTATTTTCAGTGATGTGTCACCTGTAATGATTTATGTACAGTGTAGGATGTCTTCTTTTGTAGATCAAATCTCTTTATGTATTAATTTACTAATAATTTAAATTATTAATTTAATTTGTATAAGTTGCAGGGGCAAGAGTAGGACATGAAATTTATGTCCTGTTGTCAAGCATTTTAATGCAGCATTTCCTTTTTTTGCTACTTTTGAAAAGTAAATGTAGAAAATAATAACTTCATGATTTTATGCTTTTATCTTTACCTTTGTATTTTCTTCCTTCCCATTCATGTTGTAACTTTAGCTTTTTCCTGAAGCAAAGTACCTCAGGAGATAGTTTACAGAGTGGCACCCTCCCGTTAACCACAGATCCTCTGGAGCAGAAGCCGTTGACCAGTCCAGCCGTTGCTGACTTGATCAGTTTTTCAGATCACCTGCAGTCCAGCCACACCATAGCTGAAGAAACCAGCTCTGCAACTGAGCAGGGGTAGGTAAAACAGGATTGTTAGTTCTGTCAGAAATGCATCAGTGCTTCCACACTTACAAGGGTAAGGTTGATTTTTATACCAAATGTAGTGAAGTACAGTTATAACTTGAGGATCATCTCTTTCCTTTCTCACTTTTTGGATGTTTTCATCTTGCTTTTATCAGTTTGAAACAAACTCATTCCACCAAGTGAGTAGGTTTTAGAGATAACAGCTATAGAAATGAAGCTTCATCTGCTATTTATCAGTAGGTAAAACCTCTACTCAGTGTGGTTAAAACCCACTCACCATTTAAACTCACACAGAAATTCGAGCATTGCTTGTCCTTTCCTTATATGTATGATTTAATAAGAAGGACACTGCATTATTGGAAAAAATAAGTCCATTTGCTGGAACACTTTGCTTGAGAGAGCACTCAAGACTTGTGCCGAGCTTGTGTTCTCTGACAAAAAAAAAAAAAAAAGAAAAAGGAAAAAAAAAAAAAAAAACCAAAAACACTGAAACTCTGAAAAACACTTTTGAAACAGTTTGAGGTAAAAAAGCATTAAAGGAAAGGTATCATGTTGGAGAAGGGAAGAACTGAAATAATTCTGCTATGAATTGTGACCTTTTTGCTGGGATTGGTTACATTTTGTTGTAACTGTTTGGGGTGTTTTTAATCATATTTCAGTTTGAAATTCCAGAGTATTAGTGCCTGAGAGTAATGAGCTAATAGCTGTGTCAGACAACTAAAACTTACATCAATGCAATAGTAGTTAGTCTTAGTACACTAAAAATTAAAGGTGGTATTGCTTATATTAACATCTTAATTTTGATGACAGTGTATTTTTAACTAAAGTAAAATTTAGCACCAAAAGTCACCTATAAATAATCTCTTTCTCTCTCTACAGATCATATGGAAGCAAACACTTTCTGTTTTACTTTGTTTGTTCTTCTGTATTGTAGTTGAAGCTGTAGTTTTATCCATTGTAATTATAAGGAGTGCAGAACAAATATTCCCAGATCTGCAAATGTCTTGATCGAGTGCATTAAATCTGACAAGCCTGAGTTTACTTAAATTAGTTTGCTGGATGGAGTTGGACATAATTTTTTTGTATTATTACTTTGGCATGCAATTTTCAAATCACTTTCTGCTATACTGTTGTTCTGTTTATGACACTTAGAACACAAAGGGAAGAGGAAGTAAAGATGAGCATTGTCAAAAGAAGATAAACTTCATAGATTGGCAAAACTGTGGATTGCTCTTTTTTTAAGCAGAGGTAAAGCTGTACAAGAGCAGTAGTTTCTGCACAGAACTGCAGTGCTTTCAGATTCATATTATAAGTTATAGCTAGCTGCTTTTCTGGAGAGTGTTTATACTTGTCTGAGAGGATTTTGTTCTGTGTTTCCCTAAACAATGGAGCTAACTGGGAAAATACAGTTTCTTATTAACAGAGAAAATTGGTTTGGGATCTTCACTTGGCAGCCTTTCTCTGCTTCCTTCCTATTGCCATGGAAATGCTGAAATATTAGCATATTTTCTTCTAAAATTCACACAGTGGTTTGGCAGAAGAACAGACTACAGATCCCACAACCATGAAGACATGTGCCAATAATCCACCTAAAAGGGGCGTGTGCTTAACTCGGAGCCACAGTGTCGGAGGCCCACTGCAAAACATTGATCTCTCCCAGAGACCATCTCATGGCATTTCAACAGTTAGTCTTCCAAATAGTTTGCAGGAAGCTGTGGTAAGTCTAGAAGCTGCATCTTCAGTTGAGAGAAAAATATTGAAGACAATGAACTTAATAATATTCTACTACTACCATTCTTGTCCATTTGAGGAATGGGAAAGGCCAAGCATATTTTCACCTTCTTACATACAACTGAAAAAAAAATCTAGTTTACTTAATCTAAAATTGCTTTTCCAATACTCAAGTTCTACTTGATTTGACATGTTCTCTCTAACAGAATGAAGCTAGTCTTTGTCTTTCTAAAACTGGAAGTACAATAGTAAAGCAACTCCGACAGCTTACTAAACACAATAGTGCAAAACATTGCAAGAATGAGAGTTTGTTCTGTTTCTGTGCATTTACTTACACTCCTGCTGTATATTTTGTTAGGTTTATCTGTTGAGTGGATGGGAGATGGTAAGAGGCAGTACTGAGACTCTTACCTTTTTTTGTGAAAAAAAAGAGTTTCTCCTCTCTCTCTTGGTACCTGTTATTTTCCAGAGGGTGCCTTATCATGTGAAGTCATAATTCAGTTCCACAGCTGATATAATTACTGACATTCCTCTTCAATTTCCATTGCTGGAGTTTAGTACTGGCTAGCAGCTTAGACAGCTTGAAACTGCACAATCAGGAAAAAGTTCTAACAAATTAGCTTTTTTTTCTTGTTCACATAATAGAGAAAGCCGAGGTGATTGATCTTTAAAATTAAGAAATCGCCAACAGTCAAAACTGCTGAGGCTGTTCAAAGTTATTGTGTGTTCAGTAGCTCCAGAAGCTTCTTACAAGTGTCAGAAGAAACTCTGCAATGAAGCTTTCCAGGGCAAATAATCCTGAAAAGTATTTCTGAAAGGAAAATCTTCTTTGATTTAGTAAAAAAGCAAAAGCAAAAACAAACAAAACCCCCACAACAAACAAACAAAACACACCACAAAGCAAACAAAGAAAACCAAAAAACCAAACCAATTTTTTTGTGCATGTTCTGTTTTTAGGATCCTTTAATAAAACAACCTAACCCTGCCCCTGTATCTGTACCGTATTTGAGCCCACTGGTACTGCATAAGGAGCTTGAGTCACTGTTGGAGAATGAGGGAGAGCAAGTAATTCATACATCCAAATTCATCAATCAACACCCCATAATCTTCTGGAACCTAGTCTGGTATTTCCAACGGTTGGATCTGCCCAGCAACTTACCTGGACTCATTCTAACATCTGAACACTGCAATGAGGGAGTGCAGGTAAATGGCTTCCTCATGTTAGATCGGCAGGTATTACAGTGAGTTAAGCTGGAGAGCTTGGTTCAAAACCACTGGGTAAGTAATTCCTGAGTAGCTGAATGTAAGTTCTTGGGCTTTTATTTTACAAGTAGATAGGTTTGTTTACCACAAGGATTCTTGAGGGGAGATATGTGAAAAGAGTCTTCAAATTCTAGTCAAGATGGTCTCTTTTAAAAAGCCAGAGAGTAAGATTCATTGAGGAACAGGAAACAAAATGTGCCTGCGAAGAACTCTAAAATTGTAATATATTGCAATATACACTGAGTGAGTTACACACTTGAGTTTACAATCTTTAAAGTACACTGAACAGTATTTTTTGTTCTCTTCCAACAATAGATTTTGCTATTCAGACTCCACAGAGTTTCATTACTACATGACTAGAAGAAAAGAATTGCAAAATTTAATTACAACAGATCTATCTTTTGAATATTTTGCCTTTCTAATTTAGAGAAGTAGATTGAAGCCGATAAAATTTTTATGTGTAGGTACAAATTGAAATTAAATTCATATTTGTACCTGATGCATGCCAAAAAAGTAGTATTTTCCTATGTACTTGTACACACTTCAACTTTAAATTTTTTCCCTCAATTTTCAAAAAAGCACCCACCTAGAACTGAGAAAAAAATTCCAATAAATGTAGTTGAACACAATACTAATGAAATCTAAAGCATCCTGTAAAACCATGATGCATTAACAGGGAAAACACAAGGCGGGACATAATATCATGTAATTATTATTTAAATGGACACATTAAGTGGTGAGTTTTTCTTGCCTGGTAATTCTTATTGTATTAGTGATTCCAGACGCATTGAATTTTATAAAATAATTATGTAAGTTTTGTTTTGACTACCATATATTTTTAATGGAAATAAACAGTTCATATTTGTATACTTATGAAGATTCTTTCTGCTTTTTGGGAAGGCCAACATGAATACCAAAATGTTCATCAGGTCAGAAAATATTGCAATATGATATGATTAGTAATATAGATAAAGTATGGTGTCTGGTGCACAAAAGGTATTTCCAGGTATATGTTCATAAATATTTTCTTCAGATGCCTGCAGAAAACTAAATGGTCTTCATATATTAGCATAAGGTAATTAAAATGTAAAAGGTAATTAAATTTTGCAATACTTGTGACTGCTCTGGTTGAGTGCAGTTTACTGTAGAAGGTAACATCTGCTCCTGTTTGTTAGATTCAAGTTAAATAAAGTTAACTTTTTTTTTGCAAAAATAGTAAAAGAGCAGGATTTTTAAATAATGTAATACTGTACTGGTGTTTTTAAAACATACTCCCTTTCCTCATGTGTTCTAGCTTCCTTTGACATCTCTTGCTCAAGATAGCAAGTTAGTGTACATCCATCTTCTATGGGACAATATCAACCTCCACCAAGAGCCAGGGGAGCCCTTATATATATCTTGGAGAAATCTCAGTAAGTAAAACAAATACTGCAGAAAACAGAGGGAGAAGGGACTAAGGAAAGAAACTGTTGGTTTATGGTGGCTGAAGTGTACAGCCCATCAATTTGCAATGGTTTTTTTTAGCATGTGAAGAATCTGCAATCCCTTATGTACTTCACATAGTCTAGGTATCAAATTAGTTGTGCAAATAAGTTTGATATGCTCATTGTATGTCATACACTTACAGGATGGGAGGAACTGCTGATTGCTCAAGACATGGTGTTAAATAAGCCTCACTTGATTTGAATGTTTCACTGCATTATGTGGTAATAGCTGTGCAGGCATGTACAAGAAGGCTGTATTACAAAAAAAGTATCTCTTACTTCTGTAAATGAATGAAACATCATCAGTCCTTTTAATAAGTGCATTTGGCATCCCTCTTGATTGTCAAAAAGTAAGACCAAAGGAAGCCTTGTCTAGCATAAAAACTGGCAGACTGGTTACAAAAAGTTAAGGATTTCCTGACTTCTGATCACCAAAATAACTTTGTTGACCTAAGCTTCTAAATCCATGTTTTAACTAGTAAAAAATATACTAAAAACTATGTTGCATACTAATTTTGGTTCTAAGGAATTAAAAGGGATTTGTTGAAAAATGTCCTAAAAATAAAGAGACTAATCAGAAAATTACAGTCAAGAGCACAGAACAACATGTGCTATTTCCCTCAGATTCTACAAAGCATTTTGATGTAATCATAATAGATGAAAAGCACCCCCAAATCATCTAGTCATGAATGAAGATGCATAAATATATATATTTATGTAAACAGAGGAGTAAAGGGCCTGTTCCAGATGTAGAAGAAAAATAGACAGGCCATATAGCAGTGTCAGAAAATATTCTGAAAACACAAAATTACGTTTGTAAAGCATCATATATGTCAATCTTATGAAACATCATGTTGATGTGAAGATTACTAGGCTTGGTCCTGCAATTTATTTCCACCCCATGTACTCACTGCCTAATCTGTTAACTTATTTCTTTGCCAGCACATGGACTTACTCTTCCCTCATGAGTCACTGTCTTCCAGAAAATAATAGTTCAGTATAATTCTGAATGTGGCATTTAAAGTAATAAATCATGATGGTAAATGTCTTGGTCATTTTCTTTCCTGTTTGATTCAACTGTGCATTATCTATTTCAATTTATATCCCAAAATTATCAGTTAATTGTAGGTGGCTTTTAAGAAGGGTTTTGATGAGAAAAGTTTCTTTGCTAAGAAAAGTGACACTTCTATTTCATTTTTTCTCCCTTGTGTAACAATAATCTTCTTGCCGTGAACCTAATTTTTAAGTACAGCAATAAAACTGAACTAACTAACCAGGCAACATCTGATACTGGGTGCTCTTCAGTCACTTGTATTTCTCTGTCATGTGGGACCTCTTGCACATAGATACTTGATGCATCCCGTAACTTCTGGGTAATGTCACTTTTGAGTGAAGACTATAAGCAGACAAGTTCCTTCTGTTATAACAAATTTCTCTAGATTGAGTAGACATTCTTTATGTATCTCACTTTAGGAAATACTTCTGCTTATTAAAGTGAAAAAAATCTTTACTGCTGTAATAGTCTGTATGGTTCCACTTCCCAGATTGTTCTGAAAAGAAACCCTCCGCACTGGCAGAAGATCAGCAAGCGACAAACACTTTGTTAGAGAACATCAAACTATGTATTCAACACAACGATGTTATTAAGCCAATCAACCTCCTCCTACAAAAAGTTAAGCCAGATGTGAAACGACAGAGGTAAAGGCATAATCTCTTCTTAGTTTCTCCCCTCTAAAAATTAAATAAGATCAGACTGTATACATTTCGTAATGATAATTTCAAAAGGACCTCTGGGGAAGGTTCCATTTCCTTTGTGTCCAACAAAAACCATGTGTATTTTTTTTATGGCAGCGTTTACGAACAGATACACTCTATATTCAAATGTATAGGTCATCCAGATCAAATGGATGAATATGATTCTTCAATAAAAATGGACATTTTATAACGACTAAGAAAAATGCAGGTATTAATTACACAGATGTTGCTCCAGATCTAGCACATTGATAAATACAACTGTGCACCATCCTTTTGCAGCGTGTGGAATATTCTCCCTAGTTATATCTTCTGAAATTCTAGCAACCTTGAGTACTGGCTATGAGAAGTGGATGCAGCATGAGCCACAAAGAGAGGGAGAAGTGTGAATAATTCTTCTATGGTACATTTTGTCCTGCACTGCCGTTCAAGGAAGGCTTTGTACAAAAGCACAAACTCTGAAGTAAATTACAGCAGATACAAGATGTGTTTGAAGTGTGTCATGTTATCTTTGTTTCTGTGTTTCGTAGTTACTAAAAAGAAACAGAAACTGATCTTCCTAGAGAAGCATCTTAATAACTTCCAAAAGGGGAAAAAATAATATCTGATTATTTAATTATATCTGTTTCTGAGATTGACCATGACATTATGAAACAACAAAACAAAAGTATGGGTGATCTGAAAGAAACCCACACCCCACACACTGCTTCATGGTCAGGCAGGATATATATGAATGAATATTATATATATAATGAATATTAATATAATGAATTAATATATAATGAATATTAATATAATGAATTAATAAAAAAGTGGTGGTTAATTTAATATTTCTTGTTTGTTAGGCATTTTTATGGCAGAGGAATTTTTCATAGAAAATGTATCTACTACAATTTGGCAATAATATGGCTTTCTGCATCAAGTAGAAGTATTCGAGCATTAGAAAACCTTAAGCTAGTAGTCATGTAGATTGGTGACTTTCTTCACAAGCAAGGTTAACAGAACATTTGCAGAAAGTACATAATGAAACTCTTCAATAATGACTTTGTAAACAGGATAGTTGATGCTTTCATTAACTAACCCTTCAAAATATTCCCCTAGGAGTTTTTACAGGGAAATTCTTTTCCTGTCTCTGGTGTCTCTTGGAAGAGAAAACATTGACATTGGTAAGTAAAAAATACTGTGAAATGCATAGTCACTGTGGATATTTTACATGAAAGCTAGTGTATAAATCCTGTTTTTAAGATTTAATTGTTGTTTTAGTGAAAAATACTGCACTGTCAGTCTTTAGGTGCTGCTATTATGTAAATATAATTCAGATGGAACCATTAATTTTGACCTTGTTTGAAACCAGTAATGAGTTACTTTAAACAAAGATTATTTGAAGAACTTGAAAATTTAATTCTTCATGTCTGAAAGCTTGTTTCCAGTCTTGTCCATCTTTCTCCGACCCACATAACAGACCTATGTTATCTAAACACTTGATTTCCCACCCTCTCCTGATCTCTTCTATCCTGTCTTCTATTTGGTATTATGCAATCAAAGTGACTCCCTTATGGAATGTGATAGGGGAAATACATTGGGAACAGGCAAATGGAACTGTGAAAGAAGCAATGGGCATCCACTGTGATGTGTTGTGGTGCCACACCATCTTATGAAGACACTTTTCCAGTCCCCTGAGAAGGTGCATATTGGAAAAAAAATCATCTAGTTAATGAAGATAATTTTGTTACTATATAAAAATCACCAAAAGCATTTAATAGGAATAGTAGTGTGCATTGTACAGTGTTTCTTAAATAACCTTAACTGTGTTTTTTCTATTTCAGAGGTCTTTGATAGTGAATACAGACTTGCACTTAAAAAACTACCAAAGGAAGTTCTTGAAAAGATGCAGAGAATAGATGCTCCACCAAGCAGCAGAGTTGAGTGTTGCAGGAAGTGCTTTGGAGCACCTTTAATATAAAAACAAGGAAGATGCACACTAAACTTTGGAAAGACAAAAGCAGAGGTGAACAAACCCAAGAGCATGGTGACATACACACTTCTGAGTCTCAAAAGGTGTTAATTCAGCAATTTGTCAAACTAGATTCATTGAACTTCAACATATATTCTTCTCATTCATCTCATAGGCACATTGTAAAGTATGTCAAAATGTTTTAAAATTATGAGTTTGTTTCAGTGGTTGATCTGCTTTTCCCCCATATATATTCTTTAATTTCCTCAAAATGTTTCTCTACAATATCAAGTTGTTCAAAAAGCTGATGACAAAACAGCAGTCTGTAGTTGGTGACTTTTAAAGGGCCACCAATATTGGTGTATTTTAATGAAGTACTTTTCCAGTGATCAGATTCTTCAATGATTCTTTAAAACTGCCTTTACCTAGAGAGGGATTCTTTTATTAGTGTGTGGTATGGTTGTGTGAATGTAAATATTTGAAACCTTGGATTGGTAGCTGCAGCGCAGTTGCCTTTGTTAAATCACAGTACCTTAAATTGCTAGCCTTCTCCTGACTCTTGTCCCAATCAGTATGCTGAATTACCTTTGCTGACCTTTTCAAAATGTGTGTCTACAGCTGTGTGAAAACAGAGACTTACACTCAACTTCCCTGTGTTCTCTATCTGATAAACTATAAGATCCTGTACACAGCCTGGCTGCTTTTTCCAAAGAAGGACAGGCTTCTAAAACAAAGCAGCTCAGAAATGGATGACTTTCTAAAAATTATGTAGGAAGCTTAAATGGTATTAGAATGCACACAAGAACTGTCAACAGATACTGCTTGAAAAAGAATTATGCTTTATACTGTTTGCATGTGTGCTTAAGAGGTGTCTTCCTCGAATTCTTGATCATCCTCTGCCTTGGTTTCATATTAGCCTGTGGGTTAATTATTTTGCACTGATAATCCAGATTCAATATTTCAATTAAGATGTATTTAATAAAGGTGGCCTTCAAGGTGTATATTAGCAGAAATGAAGTGCTATATGTATGGTCTGAAAAGATGTATCCATCTTTTGTATTGCGTCTAGTAGATAAGACACTTCCTCACCTCACATATTTAATTGACTATGGTAGTCATCTTGGCAAGGAGAGCCTGGATACTGGTCAACAGTTTGTTTCTGTTACTTGAAGAATATGATAAGATTTTTTCCAGGTTTATGCTGAAAGTTGGTGGTATGGCTTTTACAATGGAATAATTCATAGAGAATAAAAGGTATTTGTAGCATGTAATAGGAGCATAGCTTAAAATATTAATTGCATCTGGGTATGAATGTATTTACGTGATACTACTTTTAAAAATTTTCATTCTTCAAAATTATGAGGGATGAAGATCTATATGGAACAATTTTTTTACATGAAACAATAAAACCTTTTTTTTTAATGAGGTGAAAACAAGGGAGTTGCACTATTTATGACAAAATATATTTACATCATAGACTGATGCCTTGTATTTTGTCTAAAAGTGCTGATCCTAAGTTAATATGGGGATATTACCTGGACAGATTCTCTCCAGATAAAACTATTACGCTTTCTCAACAACTAAAAGCAAGAAAGCACACAATGATTTTTTTAAAATTCTTTATTCTTTGGGTTTATGCATAGTTGCTTGCTGGTATCACAATTAAAGAACGGTCCTCGATTCTTTAACTTTTCCTCTCTTTTCCAATTAGATAATTGACATGGTTCCATCCTTCTAAAATTAAAGTCTATCTAAAGCATTGGTCCAAACTACTTAGTATTTCTACAAATCAAACCCAGCAATTTTTTCTGTATAACACTATACATTATTTTTCAACAGACAGCTACACAAAGACCATTTATGCATGTTAAATGGACAAACCATGTGTTTATGTGATGAAACTTGCCAGGACTCAAGTTTAATTAGCCTTAAATTCTCCCAGCTCATTAAATGGCAAGGAAAATCTGTCTACTGAGTGCTATTTTAGATATGTGACATCCAAACAGTTTTAAAACTTAGTAAATAACATTACTATGAACTAGTTTCTGTAAACACATCATCTTTATCTCCAAACAACTTTCTCATCAGTTGCTGAAAATACAGATTAATAAAGTAGTAGTGTTATAAAGACAGCAATGCAGATTGTGTCACAACATCTAGTGTTAATTGTTAAATCTTTCCCAGCTATATACCCTAAACAAACAAAAAAAACCCAACAAAAGTAAAGCCAGAGGAGAAAAGGACAGCTGCAGAATTAAACTTGCTTTGATTTGCTCTTGCATATTGGCATTTTTGTACACTACAAATTAATTGCTGTTCCTGGTGTAGGCACCTGGATTTCAGAAGTAGAAGTCCTGTATGTAGCTACTTGAAATCTTGAATCTGCATATTGGAATTGATTCTTTAGTCTAGAATAAAAAAGGAAGAACTTATCCTTTCTATAAGAAGTTCTTAATGCTTAGGTGTTAGGGTAGCTAACTAATCAGTTGGATTTTTTATGTAATCCATAGCTCAGATGAAAAGGGAGATCTCGGAAAACAATATGTTTTCATCTCAGATGCTTTTTTGGGGGAAAAAATAAGAGTTTCACAAAATCTGGCCAAAAACAACCAGGGAAAAGTTTCAAAAGTTTTTGTGGGTGCATTGTGAATGCTTTTGTTCTTCTGAAAATTAGACACTAGAGGCACACTTCTGCAATTTAGTTGACAAGATGAACTTTTGCTACATGGGGATGACTCAGTTACGTACAAATGCTTCTAACTTGTTTGACACCCAACTCCTAGGAATCCAATTTATCTGAATCCATAATACATTACTGATCTGAGCAAAGTGTTGTGAAGGAGGGATGGGGATAGATTTTGGTTCTGCTTTTCTGTCGATGTAAACAAAAGAAGTAGCATTTTGCTCACTTGTGAAACTCTTGCCTCCAAATACTCTTTCTAGTATCTCTGCAGCCAATGTTCAGGAGATGATTCTTCTGCATATATTTTGTAATCCCCACATACAACCTGAAGAAAACATTTGCAGATCAGCATTAACTTCAAAATATGCAATGTATGCACAAAATGAGGGTGGTAAAGCAACCTGATAACAGAAGTGGATGCAAACAATGAATTTCAGGTATGCCCAAGAATTTAGAAAGTTTGTATTGGAGGAACAGTTATCAAAGAGAAGCTTCCTTGAATTGTTTCCCTAAGGATGTTGAACTGCAGCCAGTTGTACTAAGATACTATCTAGCACCTTTCACCCAGCTATAAATCAGTTACATACACAGCTTGTGCGCTCACATGAGAAGAGCTGGAATTTTTGTGGAATTAAAACAACAAATAAGATCTTAAATGTTTAAAATCAGGATTCTTGAGTTACAAAGCTTTTTTTAATAATTATATTCTGGCACATCACCAAAACCCGACAATTTTGAAAACCCTTTAGGTCTAGGAAAGTGATGTGGCTGCAGTGTTGGCACAGTAATTGGTACCAGCTTTTACATGTTAATAGAAGCATCTGTATGTTACTTATAATCATATCCTGTCTTCACATTTTGTATAACTCAAGTTTAGACAATACAATTATAATGGAAAATATTTTATTTACTATCTGTGTTTCCAACTAAATTAATTTTGCAAGTAACTTAGTCTTGTTTCTGGTGGAATTTCACATTGGTTAAGCTCAAGCTACATTGCACTTGTGAATGAGTAATATTCTATTTTAACTGTGAATTAATGGCTTTTTGTATTGCAGCAGCTAAAAGAATATACCTTTCATTGAGTTTACTGCTTTCCTTGAATAACTGCGACATAGGGGATATTTTCAAAATGTATATTAAATTAGATCATAGAAATTATATTTTTAAAACAGATTGTTAAAATGTAAGGAACTGAAGAATCACTCAGTAGTTTTCTCTTTTTAAGCTCTTAATTCAACAGTTATTTCAATGCAGATAACTCCTATTTTATTAACAGTAAGCAGGTAATCTTATTCACATAATTGTATATTTTCAACAAAAGGATTATTTTTTCTTTCAGCTAATAAAAATCTTAAAATGCATTCTGTATATCAGCTTTTCACTATGGATCCTTTTAAAAACAAACACGCTTTTAACTTGTGTTGAAACAGAATGATTAAATTGGACTCTAGTTCTGTACTCTCCTGTGCTGTATATCGTGATGCATGCATGAGAGGATCGGATGGCGTTTTTATTCGTTCTTTCAGTCTACATCAACCAATGGTGCAACTAAAAGGGATTGTTTGCTGTTGTTTAGAAGCACAATAAACTCCTGTTAGGAGCTTAAAATAAACTGTATTGTAACAAGGATGAAATGATGTAGTGTGAATAAATTATGAATCTATTAAGTGGGCTGGGAAGCTTAATGCAAAAAAATTTGCACTGGTTTAGAGACTGTTTTGAACTGTTGAAAATGGTATCCATTTACTGTGCTTTGATTAATAATTGTTTCTCTGTAATATTTTTGTACATTTGAAAGAAAATTGAATTTAAAAGGGCACTCTATATCCTGAATTCTGTATAGATATTCTAGACTAAGAAACAATTTTTAATGTTGTTCCCAGAATAAAATATATATGCGTCCTGTGTAAAAATCTGCCCTTGTTCAGCTTTTTTCACCACTGGAATTTACATGACTGACAGAATTTAATCTTAAGTGCCAGTTCAGCCTACTGTTGGGTGAAAGACTTTGGACTGTCTTTTTGGGTAATTATTTCACAGTACCTCAGTGGCTTCTGAATGGTGGGAAAGAGCAGCAGCAGGGGGAGAGGAAAAAAAAAATGGGATTCACTTGTGGAGATGTGGCTTCAAGAGAGGATGGCTCTATGGCACCTTCAGCAAGCACTGGGCATCAGTAGAGGTAAGAACAGCTGAAAAATAAGCTCAGTGTGCCAGAATCTGGAAAGCTCTTATTTGTAGGAAGAGTATGGCTCCTGGCTTCCTGAGGACAGCTGGTGCTCTCTGCAGCATATTTGTGGCTTTACTTGGGAGAACACTTCCCAGGAGTTCTGGTTCCTCAATGGCTTTGTAATGGGGGCACAGAGTGATGCTTTCACCTGATGCATCCTTAGCCTGCAAAAACATTGGTGGATCTCTTGACTCATAACATAATTGCAGGTTACATGTAGTTTCCAGGGGGTTTTTTGAGGGTTGGGGGTTTTTTGTTGTTGTTTTGGTTTTTTTTGTTTTGTTTTTGTTTAGTTTGGTTTGTGTGGTTTTTTTTTTGTTGTTGTTGTTGGTTTGTTGTTTTTTTTTTTAATGGGGCAGGGGCAGGGATAGGAGTGAGGCTGAGATGAAATTTAGGTAGCAGAAATTGCCAGTGCCTCAGGCCTTCACCTCTACAACTGAGTATTTTTCAAACCCCCTTGTGTATGAGTGTCTTAATCTGACAGTAACAATACCAGACCTTAAAGACCTTTCTTTCTGATGAGACTGATATGCATAGCACAGATTGATATCTTGTGGAGAAGATTCATAATAAACCCATATTTATTATTTCCAGACCTATTTTTAGATAGGGTAACTTTCTATCTTCACATTTCCTACACTTCACATGGCCTGCTGAGGGAGGAGACAGAAAAGGGAGAATGCTGTGCAGGACCAGACGCTTCCCTTTAAGGAATCCCGAAAGAAGCATGAATACAGGTTTGGGTTTGTAGAGCTGTAGAGAGGAGGAAACTGCTACTTCCTGTGCCAGAATTTGGTGGGAAAATTGAGGAAATGTGATGGTAAAGAAAACAGTAGAAGGTGCTTGCTTAAGGAAGCTCTCATCCTTCATGTGTTCAGAACCACCTTGAGTGGTAGTTCCCTCCTAATAGTGATAGTTACTCCCATCTCTGTAGAGACAAACTTCTACTGTCTACAAAGAAAAGGGTCAGCTAACTTGCCAGGCTGGAGAACTGATGAGGTCCACAAGTAATCCAAAAGGTCTTGACTCCGTGTAGGAATAATTGGATGAGCCAATGCAGGCTGAAGAATAGCTGAGCAGGAAAGACCTTGTGTTCCCGGTGGGCACCAACTTCACCCTGAGACTGCCCCAAAAAATACTCAGACTTGACCAGCCACTGCCCTGCGTCAGCAGGTGTTTGCACATTACTCTTTTCCAGAGTTGCCTGGAGGAGTCTCTGGTTCCATGGAGCTGGGTGGCAGACAGAAACTGCTGGAAAGAACAGAGGCTCACTTCACCTAGTTACGAGAGTAGTTCAGAGGGATCTTCCAACATTTTTGTTTAGGTTTCCTCAAGATGATTTCCTTTGGCATTTTTTCCTCATTTGTTTTGTGTGTCATGCTGTCTAAATTCAGACCTTGCTGGTTAAAAGTGGTTATGTATTTTCAGTGTTATGTGTATCCTGTTTCCTTAGTTGCAAAGAGATAAAATGGCAACCTGTCAGGTTCTGACCAGAGTCCATTACTTGCCCAGAAGCTTAAGGTGTCTCTGAGTTTGCAGCCAAACTTCAGACTTGTAGAAAAACTGCCCTTAATGAATAGAAATCCTACCAAAACTGCTGAAACATTCAAGGAAAGCTGCTCTTCCCAGATAGCACTTGGTATTGTGTTTCGTTTCACAGTTTTTGATCTGCTGTTAAGGGACTTCTGCAGCTGCAGGCCTTGTGCTTTTATTGCAGTTTCTACTGCAGTAAAGCCAGAAGTGCACAGGGGCAGAGAAAACATACTCTTACTTCATGAGCCTCTTTCAAGTTGGGGATTTAAGTCATTCATGACCCAAAGCCATGGTGAAAGTAGGTGACTGGGAAAATTCGGTAAGTTTACCAAAGGCAAATCATGCCAGGGCAAACTGGTAAGTGCTATAGAAAAATAGCTCGTCAAGAGAGCGCAGTATTATTTAGCTGGACCTTGGCAAAGCATTTGACGCTGTTTCCCATAGCCTCCTCCTAGACAAACATCAAATACACACTGTATGGGGGTGGACTGCAAGATAGGCAGGAGTCATCTCACAGGTGATCAACGTGTTTTACTTACTGAGGCTGGCAGCCTGTCACAGGTGGGGCCCCGCAGGGATCAGTACTGGGATACATGTAACATCTCAATGAGTAATCTGGAGGATAAAACCAAAAGCACCCTCAACACCTTTGCTGTGTCCCTAAGCTTATGTCAATCGAGGTGTACATGTCTGCAAGGAGAGGCGCCTTTCACAGACCTGAACAGGCCAGACCACATGATCTTTCAAGGTCCCTTCAAACCAGGAGTGTTCTTTGAGTCTTCAAGTCATGATGTGCTTGAATTGCACTTGAACGCCCAAGACTGCAGAGGGAAGCTGCCAATGAACTATTAAGGGAGCTCCAGGAAATAAGTGAGGGAGAAAAGTGCAGAAAGTTTTTGCTACTGGTGATAAGTAAGGCCATGTACTTCCTAGCCACACATCCTCAAAGCTTGATAAAAATAACTCCACTGAGTTTTTACACACATTAATACAACGGGGTATTAGGTGCACTGCTTTGGAGAAAGACAATACTTAGCCTATACCACAGTACTTAGTAGTAGCCCATTCAGAACATTCCTATTGTCCAGGACATGCTCACCTGAGCAGTGCTTATTGACCCTGACCAAAGTAACTGTGTGAAAGTACATTTTACTAGGATGAAGAGGCTACACAGTGCTATTTCCCCTTCTGCAGCTTGTAAAATTCTCCACTTTGTGAATTTAGTGAGTGCTACTCTCCTACCTACATTTTCTCCATTATAAGTTTTGCAGCCGAGAGACTAAGGGGGAGTAAAAAGGGACCTTTTTATTTAGTGAAGCTCAGGTTTAACAGGGCCTATGGATCGTCACTATTAAACTGTAGGCTATGAACATGTTCTCCATTAAAAAATACACTGTAAAATGGTAGCCTTTTAAAATTTTATTGAACTAGCCAGCATTATTTAACTCATGCATAACCACAATTACTAGCCCTCTTTAAACTTTTCTGATGAGTTGTACTTTAAAAGGATCTCATTTAAGCTGTGAAAGCTTGTAACTGCTTTGGCCAAGTCTCTTGGTCCAAGGTTCCACTGCACACAAGTGCTTCATGGCAAATTCTGTCCTTATCAGAGATGGGTATCCCATTATCCTAATACAAACCCAGAATTCAAGGACCACGGGTTTGATCATTCCATTCCTCTAATGTACTGCCAGCAGTACATTCTGCATTTTTTTTTAGTCCAATTTTTTATCTGATGCCTTAAAATCTGCTTCTAGCCAGGTGGGGCCCTAACTTAGAAGAGCCTTTCCATACACACAGGAAGAATAAAAACCTGCCCAACTTCTTAGGTTGTGATGAAACCTAATTTACTAGAAAAAGAACTGACCTCTAAAGTAGAAGTGGATCCCAATCACTATTTAAAGAACTAAGACAATTTATTTAGCTGCAGACCATTTAACAACCAACACATGTATTTCTACCCTGGAGTCAAATTCCCATTACCCTCAACCAGCTCATAATGAATACATTAAGGCTACTGTAGTTTTTAATCCTTAAATCAAATTTTCAAGTCAAACCTTTTAAAAGGTGCCTTCTCATACTCAGTACCAATTTGAAGAGCAGAATGCTGCAATACCTACAGAACCACATATAAGGTTTGCAGTAACCAATAAGGATCATCAAGAGCAACACCAGGGCTCCTCAAAGGAGTACCTACCACTAATGCTTTTGACTTAGAGCATCATCCAGATGTTCCCACAACTGTGGCAGGTTAGTGGCCACTTCCCTGGGGAACCAGTTCCAGTGAGCATCTCTACTGCACTTAATTCAGGGTTAGAATCAGCTGAATGTTTGCCAATGTTATACTCAGTATCAAAAGTGACACAATCTCCTCTTAAAAGAACTGCATCAAGATCACAGGTTGTGGTTCCAGTTTGATGTACATAATGCAGTTTATCTGAACGCCTTTCAAGAAATTGCCAATAACAATATGCACTACAAAGTCTCATACTGGAAGTTCGCCACCAAAGGAGTTTATTGGTAATTAAATGTACGGGTTTTTTTTAGTACTGTGTACAACATCTTTACTTCTGACTTGATTCAGACTTGGATGTAGAAGCTCTCAAAGAAGAAAGCCGGCGCCTCTTGGCAATCTGCTCCTGGCGTTTCTCCTTGGCTTCCTGAAAGGCAGAGTATGGAGATGTTACGTACGTCAAGCACTTCAAAACATCTACCAAGGAACAAACTAGGGAAAACGCAACTTGAAGGAATGGATTCTGTAAGTCAATAGAGCAAAATAATTTCCCTCCTACAGTCTTGGATACTCCGCAAGTATCCAAACCAGCACAACCTGTGTCTTTGCACAGTAGTTAAGAAACTGATGTAGAATTCTCAACACACCAAAGGTGCATTTCTCTGTTTACATCTGGAAATCATGAAATTTAGGAAGCACTCTGCCAAATATTCCAACTACACTGCTTACAGTACTGCTTCAGCAGTCATTGCAGTTTTAGGAGCAAGGGCAAACGCATGCTAACAAATACCTTCTTGCCAACTTATCCTCCATCAAGATCAACTGCTGAAACACATATCTTCACACAATTACTCAACCACCTGGGAATCCTGAAGTTACACCAGAATTCATTCAAACTAAAACAGCTATAGAAAAAAATATCCTTGGCGGCCATAACTTCATTTCCTTCAAAAAAAGCTTTAAAACTAAGTGTGCCTGGTTGATTTCTCTGGCTCTATGACTGGCAGAAACAGAAAGAACTATTCAAAAACTCCAATTGACCAGCTATGTTTATACTCATATTTGGGCACTTCTATCCAAAATGAGCAGGTACAGAGCAGCTGTAGGCATACAGTCCAGTTTACCAAATCCCTTGGTTCTGGGAGATGAGCAATGTTCTATACAGCTGAGCTGAAATGGCAAACATACCTTCATCCTCTTGGCCAACAGCTTCGCATACTCTGCAGCTTCCTCCTTGTTCTTCTGAGTGCGCTGCTTCTTCAGGGCAATACGCCTGCGCTTATGCTGCAGCACTCGAGGGGTCACCAGTCGCTGGATCTTGGGAGCCTTCGTTCTGGGTTTCTTGCCTAAAAATCACTACGGATCAGCAGAAGTGGCACAGTACTTTCCAAAGAGGCCACATCTTGCCAATTTTACAGTAAGATTGATTTACTGTTACTGTAATGTTATTTAGCATACTACATATTACAGCAAGTATGGAGTTCAACATCTTCACAGATTTTACAGGAAAAATAATCAATTATCACCAGATACAGCATTAACAATATACTGTCTTAATGCTCATGAGTTGTTATTAGCAATGAAGTGCGAATTCCTAGCTTCTCAGCAGGTATGTCTCTTGTAACTCCCCCTGGACCTAGACTTTTTACTAACAAAGGAATGCATTAATTATATAGCTTTCAGAACAAGCTGTTGTTTTCCAGCATTAAAAAGCCATCTACAATTTTACATTGAAAAATTTACAATTTGACACTGTTTATCCCAAAAAACAGATTTACAGTCCACTTACAGAAAATAAAACACTACTAGACCATCTGCAAAATAAAATTTTACTAAGCAATCCTGACAGACTAGCAGTCATATGCCACAGCCTGATGTCCACCTGGATTGTATTCTTTAATGGAGAAAAACTGTTTCCTATGATGTGTTCTTTTCCCTAACAAACTTTCACAGTACCCAAGTCTTACCATATTCTTCTAAAAACTCACTTTTTTTTCTCCTCTGACCAAAAGCAAAAAAACCCCAAAATTAAAATCTTACACTGCAAGAGGAAGGTAGTAAGCAAAGCAGTGCCCTGCCAATAAAACCTTATTTCAGACTGCCTGCCATAAGCAGGAGGGAAAAAATCTTAGCATCTTCTCTCTACACTGCCTTTTCCCCCACACTCTAAGTTTTAGCAACATTTCACCTTGTACTTAACTTTATTTTATCAGCAATAACTTTTGGGCTATTCTTAGAAACACCAGTAAAAAATTACTCCAGATTCTACCAAACATTTAAGAACAAACTGTGACAAAACATGGCAGAGAGGAGTGAAGAATATGAGGCAGCCAAGAAACTCTACTTTTTCCCCACAAGTTACAGCTGACAAAACTTAAATATAGCAAGTGTCAACTTCCTGGATGCACTATTAACTGCTTTATTCAGTGCAGTAGGCTGGACACTTCGGCAGTAATTAGAGAAACCCCAAGAGCTGTACTATTGGAGCTCTTACCCTCTTTGTTCAGAGGCTTCCTCACAACATACTGGCGAACGTCGTCTTCCTTAGAGAGGTTGAACAGCTTGCGGATCCTGCTGGCTCTCTTCGGACCAAGACGACGGGGCACAGTTGTATCAGTCAGCCCAGGAATTTCTTTTTCACCTTTGGGAATGTAAGTTTAAACATGCCAATTACTACATTACTGAGCACCAGTTTCACCAGCAAAACACTAAATTTAAAATATGTAAGAATTTAAGGTAATGCTGGGTAATCTTTGGGGTTTACCTGTCAGTGGCACCACCCCAGCCACCCTTGGCTGCTTTGACATGATGAGGTTGCTGGCAGCAACAAGAAATATTTTAGTGACCAATCTTAGCATTGCAAGAATGCAATGCTCAGAGGGATTTCTTAAAAACACATTCACACTCTGAAATTGGGACATTTCCATTCCATACAACATACCAACCACTACCAAACAGGCTCAGAATTCTAGGTGCTACATCTACCTATTGGTTGTTTCACCCATACCCTTACCCTTTTTCACTATGACCAAGTTCAGGACACTCAAGTTTGCATCAACGATGCAGCCGCGGACAGACTTGCGCTTTCTCTCGCCGGTTCTCCTGGGGCGATAGCAGGAATGGCCCTTGCTGAGCAGAAGGCGGACACGTCCATGAGTCAGGACACCCTGCTTCATGGGGAAGCCTTGCTTGTCGTTGCCACCGCTTATCCGGACAACATATCCCTAGAAAAACAGAGACGCTTCTGAGCTATTTGTGCCTTTATTACCTCAAGAGGTAGTAGATACCTCAACAGACGGCACGGAGCAGCATGTCCATGGTTCAGCATAAGTCACTGTTACTGCTAGTGCAAACAACTTTAACCAACACCTGTGGAAGAGTTCAGCAATTTTACTCAAGAAATGTAAAAAATACCTCCGTATACCAGAATTTACATTTAGGGTGATTCACATCACTTTGAAGTTTTGTTGGGAAGTAACAGAGTACAACATCTTTTATGACTATTGTCTAGCTTTCCTGCAATTGTAGACATAACTAAAGCCAGCAGACAAACTAGAAATCTGCACACAACACAGGAGCATCTAGAGTAGTGATACACAGGATAAAAGAAAGTGTGGGTTTGACCATCTTCCTTCTGAAGACAAGAAAGCAGCAGAAAAGATCACATTCCTCAAATTAGCTGCACAGCCCGTATTAACAATTAACTACTCCCAGACAGGAAAATTCCACCCACCAAGCACAACAGGTCTGTCCCTGAACATTAGCAGCAGTTTAAACAAAGTCAATTTCGAACAGAACTGCAGTTTTATACTGCAGATTTAACTTGTCCTCAATACCAAGAGACAGCATTCAAAGGAAGAACAGTAAGTTACTGCAAAGAGGAGCAAGAAACACCAAACACAAGGCTCTAAAACCAACCCCCCCCTCAGATAAAGTACTGAAAAAGGCTAGCCTAACCTTAAAGTTTAGTACATATATAGCAAAAGAAACTTTCAACTTGACTGCCAAACGCACACCATACAAGCACTATAGCATGACAGTGCATACTGGAAAAAAAAAATGTATTTTAAGCTCTTATAATGTAACTCTTACACATCATTCTGCACTACTTACCTTCCACTCCTCACCAAGGGAATCAGCCAGCACCTCCGTGGCCATTCGCTTTTCATAAAACGTCCTGAGCTTACGCTCATCATCTACTTCAATGAGCTTTTGGCAGCCAGTAGCCGGGAAAGAGATGTTGAGCTAACAAAGAAAAACAAAACAAAACAAAAAATCTGGTTAAAACGTCTATGGAAAAATTTTAACAAAAAATCAGAATTTGCCTGATGGTTTGATTTTGGCATTTCAAAGCTGGAATTCCACAGCTGCTTACACAAATGCTCACCAGAAAAACCTGTCATCACCGCCACATTTGGGAGAGCCAAGGCAGGAAGGTCTGTGTTGGACCATACTGGACTACACAACTCGTTCAGTCGCGTAGAAAATTAACTTTATCGCAGCCAGAGATCAATCACAGAATGCGAGCCGCAGACACCTGGGCTCTTCTCTTCCTACACACGCCGCTTTAGACTGACGCGCAAGTCACCGCAGGGGAAGAGCACCTGCTCTGCTGTGCGGGATCACTTGTGCTTCCTTGGGGCCGCTGCAGAGGGCAGCGCTACAGGAGCGCCTGCCGCCACTGCCTCGGGAACAGCGCACTCGGGAACAGCGCACACAGCACCTCCCTCCCGGGCCCTACAGTCAACTGCACAGGACTCTCACCCGCAAAAGCCCTTCCGAGCCAAGCGGCCGCTCCGCAAGCCCAGCGCTCCGCAGCCCTGCGGAAGCAGAGCCCCGACCGAGGGAGCGGGGCCCGCCAACAATCCACTCCCATCCTCCCCACAGCTGCGCTCCAGCCCCGCCGCCAGGGACCATCGGCCACCAACGGCGGCTCTGCGGGCAGCGCCGGGGCCATTTACGGCGGGGGAGCCCGAGCTCCGCTACCTGAGCGCGGCCCCGGCCGGGCGCGGCCTTACCTTCATGCTGCTCACGCCAGACGCCGCGGGAAAAGGCCGCACTTCCGCCCGCACTTCTTACATACATCCAGAAACTCTCGCGAGAGCAGCATCACCCGGGTCCGCGTGACCCGGACTGCCTAATGACGAAGAGAGTTTTACGGCGAGGGGCGTGGCCGGGGCGGGTAGGGGGCGTGGCCTCGCTGAGTGGCCGCGCCCCGACCGCCCCGCGCGCCCGGGTTCGGGTGCTTGGCTGCTGCCTGGGGCGAGCGGGGGCCTGTCACTTGTTAATTGAGGCGCCACTCGCCAGGGAGAAAGTGTCCCTTAGGAGCGGCCAGTGGAACAGCACGCAGGCGCTCCGGGGCTGGGAGCACTGGCATCTGTAAAAAGAAGCGCCGTCAATACGCGACGCACAGGGTTTCAGGGGAAGGCGGTTGTTTGCGCTGTATGAGTAGCTCCCGCCGGGATGGGCTTCCCGGTTCCCTGCCGGCGCTGTCTCCAGCACTTTCGGTGCACGGGGACGTGCGGGGAGCGGCCGCTCCTCTCCATCACACGGCTGGAACTGACATTGTGTCTTGTGTCCAATTCTGGCCTCTGCAGCACGAAAGAGACAAGGAGCTACTGTAGAGGACCACAAGGATGATCGGGAGTTTGGGGCTTCTCACGCGGAGACACTGCAGGAGCTGGGCCTGTTTGGTCTGAGGAAGACTGAGAGGGGATCTCATCAATACATAGACACATCTTAAAGGTGGGTGCCAAGAGAATGGCGCCAGATAAATTTCAATGGTGCCCAGTGGCACAGCATAGAGTAATGGCCCTAAAATAAAACACAGGAAGTTTCACCTTAACATGAAGAATTTCTTTACATTGAGGGTGGTTAAAGCACTAGAACAGCTGCCTGAGAAGCTTGTGGAGTCTTCCTCTCTGGAGCTGTTCAAAAGCCACCTGGACATGCACCTGTGTCACCTGTTTTAGGTGACTCTGCCTTGGCAGAGAGGTTGGACTGCATGATCTCCAAAGGTCCGTTCCACCCATAACGATTCTGTGATTCTCTGTGAGCTATCTCCAAGCGTACAAGGGAGGCGGGCGTGCTGTCCACGCCTGTGGTGCAGCTGGCTGCTCAAAGCCGCCAGGGAGCGGGGAACTGGCGCTCCCACTGCCCGGCTGCCCGGTACCTTCACGACAGGCGCCAAGAACCCCAAGCAGTTCCGAGCCCCGTGACCTCTGCCGGTGGAGGGCCGGCGCGGGGCCGCCCCGCCCCTTGCGCGGGCCGCGGAGGAGAGGCGGCGGCGCGGTCACCGCCCCGCAGCGCCGCCGGGCAGGGCCGGAGCGGCCGCTGGGCGGTCGCGATGGGCGCGCTGCTGTGGTGGGACCCGCTGCGGGCCGGCAGCTCGGAGGTGGACTGGTGCGAGGACAACTACACCATCGTGCCCGCCATCGCCGAGTTCTACAACACGGTGCGTGGCGGCGGCGGTGCCCGGCGGAGCGGGAGCGGTGGCCGGCTCGGCACCGGGGGGCTGCGGGTGGGCGAGCGTGCGGCGGCGGGGCGGGCAGGTCCCGCTGCAGCCCGGGAGGCTGCTGCTGCCAGCTCCATCTCCTGCGGGGTTTTCGTGGGATTGTAACATGCCCTTCTATGGCTGTCGACTTCTTTTCCTTCTGCGGTTGCTGGAATGCCTAAAATTAAGGAATTTTTACCTAGTTTTTCAGGTATAAAATGGGGGGGGTTGCTAGTCATGCTAGTACCGTGTGCAGCAGGCCCTGTCCTTGTCTTTGTCGAGACTTGTGGTGGCCAAGCACCGAATTTTTCGTGCTACTTTGCCCTGGTCTAGTAGCATTTGCATAAACAGGTGTCAGCGTCTTGATGGGCGTGCACGGCAGTGATGGGTCAAGATGAAGAAGTACCTTGGTGTTCGAAGGCAAAACTGGCTTTCTCCCAAACATGTTGGGCTCCAAGAAGGCAAAGCTTTCATGGAGAGTTTGCCTTTAGGTTGCAGGATGAAGAGTGTATGTTTGGAAGAGGAGGAGATACCTGTTTAAGAAAGCAACTGAAGAATGGAAGGAGAGGGAAGAGGAATAATGTTACTGCTTTCTTCCAGTTAGTCATGGCTTACCCCCGAGTCCTCTCACAGCTTTCCAAGACCTTTCAGTTGTGGGAGAAAACTTAAAAAAACAGCCACAGCAGCAGAGCCACACTGCCCTGTGCCACGCACGTTAGAAAGGGAGCAGTTCTTTCCTGTTGATGTAAAGAACGGCAGTGACAGATCTATTAGAGTAAGATAATCCATTGGCTTTTGGGTTGTTTGCCCTTCCATGAAAATCACCTGTCCAGGAGCAAACCTGCAAATGCTGTCTGTTTTCTGTTCTATAGGAGGTGGTGTGTACACAAATGAGGACCTGGAGTTTCTTCTTTGTCCCTTTTATACCTCAAAGTGGGCAGGCTTTTTTTTCCCAAATTCCATCCTTGTTTGAGCTGTCTTTCCCTTTCAAGCATGTTTCTTTGACTGCCAACACACAGTGGAAAAAGAAGTAGGTGTCTGGCTTCCCGCGCTGGAGTTTGTTATAACGGAGGCTCCGCACACGTAGAGCAAGTAATTCTATGTTGCACTGTATACATTGCTAACTTGTTTTTTCCCTTGTGCTTAGCTGCCAAAGTCCTAAAAATGGTGGCTGGTCCATGCCACTGATGAATTTTGAGGATGTGTGAGGGAAACTGTCAGCTTTTTTTGTGTGACTGATGTCACTGTGCAAGAACCAAAAACAAAGGGAGGAAAAGGTCAGGATAAACAAGTTATTGAAGACAGAAAATGTGTTTTGTAGCCAGCTGTGCAGGGGGATGGGTATCCTACTGTGCTGGTTCAGTCTGGGGTAGAGTGAATTTTCCTCATAGGCCACAGGTATGGGGTGATGTCTTGTGCTGGAAACAGTTGTTAACTCAGACATGGTTTCCTTACTTCTGAGCAGGGCTTACTCAGGCCTTTTCTGCTCCTCACTTCACCCAACTAGCAAGTGGGCTGGGAGTACTGAAAGCTTCTGGAGGGGACACAGCTGGGACAGCTGATTCCAACTGATTCAGTGAATTTCCCAGGCCATATGGGAATCTACACTATCATCTACATGATCAGCATGTAGAGCTGGAGGAAGGAGAAGGAAGCAGTTGGGGCCTTTAAGGTGGTGGCATTTATCTTCCCACGTCACTGTTCCGTGTGATGGGGCGCTGCTTTCCTGGGGATGGAGAACATCAGAACTCCATGGGGAGTGCTGAATGAATTCCTTATTTCACTTTGCTTGTGTGAACAGCTTATGTTTTCCCTATTGAACTGCTCTTATCTCAACCCCCACAAGTTTTCTCACGTAAATTTACCCTTCTGATTTTTTCCCCCATCCATGTGTTCTGATGCAGTGTAACACTACTCCAGACCATAACAAATGCCTTCACATGATCAAAATAATTTTCTCTGTGAAGAGGTATTTACAAAGTAAAAGATTTTTTTTAAATTCATCCTGCTGTGAAGGGAGTGAGCAAGCAGCTGGGCAGTGCCTAGTTGCTGGGTGGGATTAAATCACAACACTGCTGAGCTGATTAGCAGTGGTATAGAAGCTTGCCAAAATGCTAGAAGCTGCACTTGTGTCCAGATGAATGACTGAGGCTTCAGACAGGTGGACAGACACAAAAGAAAGTTGCCTCAAAGCCTGCTGTATTTGGCAGCTGTGCACAAATCAGTAAGCAGTACACTGAAAGGGGAGGAGAAAGAGGCAGTGATGAAGGCAGTCATATTTAGGCTCTCAACAGTAATACCAAGTCATTGTTAGGGCTTGCTGAAAGTTAAAACAGTGAGTCGCAGTGGATTGATGAGGTTGTGCAACTGTGTCCTCAGAAAACCAGACGCTCACAGGACAGTTAGGAAGTTTCGGTCCTACTCTAAAAAGTATCTTAGGTGGCATTTATTTAAATAACTTTTTTCTCGTTTTCTAAGTTTTATTCCTTCTAGGGGGAGTTTGTTCTGACTGATTCAAACTCCCTTGAAGTTCCTGGAAGCAGTCTTCAGCAGACCTGAATGTGGCATCTGGGTCATTAAGCTTTAGATTAAACCCTTGGTAATCCGTATTTTAAACTGCCATGGCTGAGGTCAGAGTTGTGGTTGAGGTCTAACGCAATATTCATATAAGCACAAAACTGGAGCAGCTTATCTGAAATGTATTTTTTAAAAAACTAATTATTTATTCTAGTGGGGCATAAACCAAAGCACTCAACAAGATTAAATCTGTAGGAAAAATCTGTTTAGAGGTTTTGTATAAATTGATCAAACTAATTTTTTAAAACATAAGCAAACTAGACTTAACATGATTTTTGTCTAGCTAAAGTGATTCAGGGCCTACACTTTCCTGGTAAAGAGTCCACAAAACATTCTGTAGCTCAAGTTGAAGGAATAGTTATATAAAAAGTATATTTTTTGAATATATATAATATATATATAATATTATATATATAAAAATATTTTTTTTCTGAAATGAATAAAGTAATGTGTTCTGATGCAGTGTAACACTACTCCAGACCATAACAAATGCCTTCACATGATCAAAATAATTTTCTCTGTGAAGAGGTATTTACAAAGTAAAAGATTTTTTTTAAATACCCAAAACCAGTATTTTTTTTCTGTTGGCTGGGAAAGTCAATACTTAGCAATTCAATATGTTGCATTTAGTTGTGCTTGTAATTTCCATTTATGAAGGGATTTGCCAGGGGTTTATTCTTCTTCTTTTATTCCCTAGTGGCGTGGAAATACAAGTTTTAAAAAGTTATGAGGTAGTCTTAAGAGTGTGAGAGAATATTTTGTACTCTTCCTACAGTATCTTCTTTTATCACTGAAGAGTTTTAGCGGAAGTGAATGTCATGTTTCGGTACCTGGATATGGATGATACACACTCTCTGATGTTACTGAGAGCTACTTTAGTTCAGTTTTGCTTTCTGCTTAGAAAGACATGGTGTGGTAGGTTTTTCTGTGGTAGTTGAATCCTGCAGCAGCTCTCTAGGAGATGTTATCAGTAATGATGAATACATGAGCTTTGGTAGGAAACATACTGTATCAAGACAGTGGCCAGATGTGAGTGAAGTTGCATAATCATGATATACGCAAGCCTGTTCTCTCTGTCCTACAGGCCTATGCCCTGAATTTCTATAATATAATAAATTAGTTGAAAATTAAAACTAAAGGTCCAGAATTGTATGAAACCAAAAGAATGGACTGTTACTGAAGGGCTGCTTGCCTGTTTTCCAGAACTGTAACATTTAATCATTGCCTTTTGCAGATGTTGAGGGAAGTCTTCTGTACTAGTGATGTAAATTTTTGCACTTACTGTAACTATTAAAGTATTTGAATTGTACATTACCAAATCTTGGCGGCCAATTGTATTAATATAAAAAGTGCACAGGCAGCATACTTTCTGAAGCTATGTTTTCTGAAGCCATACTTTAATACTGAAATTTTTAGTACTACAGTTATTTCATCTTCTGAGATGTTTGAAAGTCCTCCTGATGGCCACTGTGAAGAGTACTCCTGTTTGCAAGGGGTTTCTTGCATTCGCAGGCAGGACCTTAGTATGAGTGGCAGTTCATTGCCAGAGGAGCACTACTATAGCACAGAACTGCTCCCTTGTTGGCTAATCACTTGTATAAATCTACATTGCTACACCTGTGGTAAGTAGATCTATTATATCCTTTGCCTTCTTGTTCCTAGGTGGAATAAGGACTTTCTAGCCAAATTTTGATAGATTGTGATTGCCTGTTCTGATTTTCTTCATTGGTTGGTTTCAGGTGTAGAGATGGAAAAGTTTGCTTCCAAACCACTTGGTTTATAATCACTTATTTTCACCTCTGGACACTTCCCTTTTGCCTAACTGTGTCTAAAACCCAAAAATACATAGAGCACTCCCTGGCCCACAGAGGACTTATTCATATTCCATCATCCCTGCTGTCACTGGATATGCTTCCTACCTGCTTTGGAGTGAGGGAAGTTTTCATGTTCTGTGTGTGTACCAGCACACCATGCACTGGGATCCTGGTCCATGACTGTATTCCCAACTTTTCCTGACAGTCTCTGCTGCATGGAGACTGGGTGGGATTTTGTGAATGAAAGTTGCTCAGGTGAACCTGTTTTGTTGAATGTGTAGATGGCTTTACATGAGTTAAAAGAGCTTCATCTGCCTCTTAAAATCTGTTCTTAGGCCATGTTAAGAGGTTGACAACTGTAGCTGAATGAAAAATTTCCTATGTTATTCTTGAATTATTTCTCCACTAAATTATCATTATTGTCAGTACAAGTTTGTAAGTCTCTGTGAAGAGGCAATCTGTCCCAAAGGAATATTCTTGACCCAGAGTTGTTTTCTACATCAGCTTGAGAGAAGTGTTGCTGGGGGTGATTTTCTCTTGTGCTTGGGCTAAGCAGGCAGCAAACATGAGAAAGCTGAGGCTGGAGACTCCTCCTGTCCTTTGGCCCATTATGAAGCTGCAAAAGTCTATTTTCATAACTGCACAGTTACTTTGCCATGGCTGGCTGTCAGCACTGGCAACTCCTGGGAAGAACCAAGTGATCACTACTACAGTGACAATTCCTGTTAATTGATAGTAAATCATTTTCAGTATTTACAGAACCATGGTTTAGGGTATTTGTAAGCAAGAAAAAGCAGAATGCATGTCCTCATTCAAATCATATATATTAAAGTAAAAAAACCACAAGCAGCTGTCTGAATTATAGCCTTCCCACATTCCTGTAACTACTTTTCAATCATGTTCTGTAGTGGAGAACCAAGGGAAAAATTGAAGTGTAAAAGGACATAAAGCTCCACGCTCTCTTTACCCTGCACAAAACCTTGCAATGCAAAAGTTACTAAACTACTACTTCAGCCTAGTGTTGTATTTCAGACCTTCCAGACAATAACTATTGCTCAATAAATTGACTTCCTCAAAGCTTGTCTAGGTCTGTCTAGTGCCAGTACTTCTAGTGCTTTTTCCATGCTAGGCTTGATAGCCATTTTGAGGACAGGTCACTGGTCTGCAAGAGCTTGATCTTGTACCCTTTATGAATTGCCACAGTCTTGAATGCAGATTCTTAATAAAACAGCATTCCTTTGGGAATTGACTTGAATTGTGACTAACAACATTTTACATTGCTAGAAATTTTTATGCTGTTACTAATTTAATGATGTTAAACAAAACAAGTTACTGCTTTTGCAAAAGCAGCTCAGCATAGGCAGAAACAGTGGGTCATAATTTGTTGAACTAGGGCTTCACTGAATGACAGAATGTTATTATAGAAAGCTTGTGGATATTTAAATTTGTTTATTTTCTGTCTTTGTGAGACCGTTTGTTTTTTTTTTTTTTCCCTAGATAAGCAATGTCTTGTTTTTCATCTTACCACCCATATGTATGTGCTTGTTTCGTCAATATGCAATCTGCTTCAACAGTGGAATATATTTAATATGGATTCTGCTAGTCGTGGTTGGTAAGTCTGTGTTTGCCAAGTCACGTGTGAACTGAGAGAGGACATAAGTTTTTCCTGCTTGTACTTGATTGTTTTTTAAATCCTGACATTTATGGAAGAATTTGCTTGTACTTGCTTAAAGCTGAAGCAGCCATGGTTTCTGGAAGGGAAAATGCCTTTTGCAAACTGAGGTTGGTGGGAAATTTGACCATAGTTGTGTTCCCTTCCAGTACTTCCTTGCACACTTTCTTTTTTTCTGTGTTTGAGTTTACTGTACAGCAGTGCTGACACTCTTTGCTTAAATGAAAGCTGTAGTGCCAGTTGAACTCAGGATAGGAGTTGGGTTTTCATTGTACTGGGAAGGCCCAAAGATGTAGATGTGAGGTTCTGAAGTTTGTTCATTCCTGGAGGCACTTACAAGGGGATAATCAGAGCCCTCTGGACTAGTGTGACACTTTCCACCTGTGAATCTGTATCATGGAGTAGTTGTCAGATGCTGCTTTTCTCTTTGTCTTACCAATTCTTGTGCTATTTAGAAAATTCCAAAGGAGCATCTGGCATTTATTTCTTAGTTGGTTTTGCTTTATACTTTTCCACCTAATGTTTCTTCATGCACATCTTCTATAGAAGGAGCTAACATCTTTAGCTGCAACTTTTGTAATGTACTTTTGTAATGTACTTTTCTTCATGATTAATGAGGGTATGATGACTTGGATTGCCTTTTAGTAAAGTTGGTGGTTTTTATCACTTTTCTAGACCAAATGGCAGCTACCATCTCCTGTGAAGGTCTGAGCATGAGCAGAGTGTTTCAGTCTATTACGGTACTGCAGCTGTTCATAATACTGTCTCTTAATTAATTCTTCCAGGGATTGGATCTGTTTATTTTCACGCCACCCTCAGTTTCTTGGGCCAGATGCTGGATGAGCTGGCTATTCTCTGGGTTCTGATGTGTGCTCTTGCCATGTGGTTCCCTAGGAGATACCTGCCCAGAGTTTTTCGAAATGACAGGTAATCATACAGTGATACATGTATGCTTTCATGTTTTTTGAAACTTCTTGTGCTAACACCTAGACCTGCACATAATGGCACAAAGTTATCAACCTTACCATTGTCACTGCTGTTTTTTCTTACTGCATTCTCTTCCAGCTGCTTGTATCTCATTCAGCCCATTTTCTTCAAAATTCCCAAGTCAGCAGTTGCTGGTAGTGGGAAATGTGTCCTGTAACTTCAGGTGATTAGATGAGATGACTTGTCTCTGGAATTGTCTGTTCTTGTTGATTCTAGGGAGACTTCTATGTTGAGTAGTTTATATAACTTACGTTATATAAACGTTATGTCTTTCACTGTCTTGTATATCCTGAAGTGTACATCAAGTGAACCTATGGAAGTCAGCTGAATGTTCATCTGAATTTTTAAGACAGTGGTTAAGGATGCTGTTTAGGTATTCAAAAGCTAAGTGTTTCTTTAGAAACCTGTTGTGTAAAGGGATTTTTTTCTTTTTCTTTCAGGTTTAAAAAAATACATTATAGCCAGTTTAAACCATTTGGTTGTGGTTTGCCCCCCCACCATTGTATTGTTCTTTTATGCAGTAAAGAAGCTGAGGTAATGGAGAGGTTTGAATTGCAGCATCACTGTTGTTCTCTCTGAAGATTGCTAAGACTGCTGCCTTTTGCCCTCCTACACTGTTACTCTCCGCAGGAGTTTTTTGAGTTTGTTTGTTTGATTGTTGGAGGGTTTGTTTGTTTTTTTCTTGACAATATGCCAGATTAGAAGTTGCTAATGCATGGAGAGAAGTTTAGTGCCTAGACTCACTATACCTCAAAATAACTTGCACTGGGTGGAGTGCCACAGTCTTGAATGCAGATTCTCAATAAAATAACTTATACTGTATACTGCCTATGTGCATAGCCCATTTCTCTTCAAAATCTTCATAAATGGACTTGGACACAGGACTGGAAGGAATACTAAGTTTGATGACCACACTGAATTGGGAGGAGCTGTTAAATCCCTTGAGGGCAGAGAGGCCTCCACAAATGAAAGCAGTCACAAACCAGCTGAAGTTCAACAATGGAGTATGCTGGATTCTGGGATGGGGCAGACCTGGTTGTATGGACAGATTGGGAAATGAGATGCATGGAAAGAGACCTGGGAGTCCTGGTCAGTGGCAAGCTGAACATGAGCCAGCAGTGCCCTGGCAGCCAGGAGGGCCAAGCCTGTCCTGGGGTGCATCAGGCACAGCATCACCAGCCAGGCAAGGGAGGGGATTGTCCTGCTCTGCTCTGAGCTGGGGCAGCCTCACCTCCAGTGCTGGGGGCAGTTTTGGGCACTGTGATGTAAGGAGGACATGAAACTGTTAGAGAGCGTCCAGAGGAGGACGATGATGGTGGTAGGTCTGGAGGGGAAGCTGTATGAGAAGTGGCTGAGATCACTTGGTTTGTTCAGCTTGGTGAAGAGGAGATTGAGGGTAAACCTCACTGCAGTCTTCAACACCCTAATGAGGGGAAGAGAAGGGGCAGGAACCAGTCTCTTCTCTGTGCTGACCAGCTACAGGACCTGAGGGAATGGCCTGAAGCTGAGTCAGGGGAGGTTTATTTTGGATGTTAGAGAAAGGTTATTCACTCAGAGGGTTGTTAGGCACCAGAACAGCTCTCCAGGGAAGTGGTCACAGCATCAGCCCGACAGAGTTCAAGCATTCAGACCGTGCTCTCAGGCACATGGTGTCACTCTTGGTGCTATGCAGGGCTAGGAATTGGAGATGTTGGTCCTGGTGGGTGCCTTCCAACTCAGCATGTTCTATGATTCTGTGTGGTTTAATGGCTTTGTGGCATTAGTGTAAATTTAGTATTTCTGTATATTACAATATACTTTTATTACAGAACATCATCAATAAGCTTTATGGGTGTCTTTTGGTTTATTGTGTGACTCTTAGATGTTCAGTTCAAGTGAAGAATTCAGAGTCCTAAATTTATGTGTAATTTATGTAAAATCTGGAAATGAGCCCCCAGAAGCCTAGTTACATTTTGTCAATTTGTGTCTTTTCAGGGTATTAGATTGCAGGATATTGCAGGGTAGGTTCATAGTATGGACCAAGATGTTAAACTATTGGGTTGTAAAGGAATAACAACACTTTGGGGGTGAAATACTGTTTCTGTTCAACTTTGTGTTAAAATTGTAAATACTGAGATGAAAGATCCTATTTCTATCTTTCCACTTCTCAGAGAATGTGTCAAGATAGTTACTTTTTAGGGAAGGTCTTGATTCCTTTCTGAAGTATGCAGTCTGGGCAGGAAACCTGTGCTGGTTTGAAGGCAAACCAGCAGAAGGAATTAACTCCACAAAAATACCTTTTGAGGGATTCCAAGTCAGAATTACAATTTAATAGGAAAAATTTGCAGTAAAGGGAATAGTAGAGAAACGCTGGCTTAAACTGAGGAAGTCTGAATACGACCAGACACCCTGTTGGTCAGAGTGGTGGCAACAGTGTCACTGTTAGAGTGATGGATGTGATCTTGTCAAAGCAGTGATCCTTTAGAAAGGTCTGGTGGTCCAGTGGTGGTTATTGGGAGCTCTTGTCCTCTGGGAATCAAGTGGTGGTATCCTGGTGTCCCAATCCCCAGATTATGCACAGGCAGGAATGCCCCTGGGGTGGGGCATCTCACAATGGGATGATGTAACTTTATGATTCATTGTGGGGAGTCCTTGATGGCTCATGAGTAGAGGTGGTCCTGTTTTAGGCTGAGTATGCATTGGGCAGCTGTTGCAAATGACTGACCAGTAACAGCTCATTAGAAGGTGCCATAGGTGGTGATAGAATGCATACCTTACATTGTAACCCAAGACAAAACCCTAACCTAGAACAGGTTTGGTTAACACTTCTAATTTTTGTGCTTTGCCTGACTAATCTAGTATTATGTCTATCTTGTGCTCACAGCTGTACTCTTCACTTTCTTCATGACACTTTGAATTTTCAATGCTGAAAATGTTATTATCTATTTTGACCAATTTATGATGTATTTATTCATTAAGACATTTATGTCAGATCGGAACTTCCTACTTAAGTTACTTGTTGCTTTCCGGCAGAAAGAAAATCTTTACAGCAAAAGGCAAATGGAATGAGCCTAGGTGAGGGTAATGACACTTGTGGCCATGGAATGGTACTGTACAAGTATATTGAGACCTTCCTTGAAACATATCCTTGGACAACAGCTGTTTTAAAAAGCTGTGGGCCAGAAGTTAAAAGGCAGCATGGTGATCATCTTCCTGCCATAGCACAGCCATAGACTGGATTTGGATTGTTTGAAGCGCAAACCTGAAGTTCAAACAACAGATAACATACACTTAATTTAAAAGTAGTCAGGCTGTCTACATAGGGCGCAATAGTGATGTTGTATTTGCTAAGAATATACCAAACCTTAGTCTTACAAAAAAATCTGGGAATTTCTCACCTACTGTTGAATTTGATTAAGGAAGTGTTCTAACTTAGAATGTAAGTTTCAGCATCTTTGAAGGCTCTAAAGAGATAAAAGAAAGTAAAGCAGACTGTAACATAGCTATAGAAGTTGGGCCATTAATAATAAGAAAATATCCTAAAAATTCATGTTAAAAGCTTGAAGAATGATGAGACAGAACATTTTTGAGGAAGTACAGTGCTGTGTGCAGAGGTAGATGTAAATTTTGTTACATTATTAAAATAATGTTGAAATTTCTGGGCTTAGTAATTAAAAGTTTTGAATTAAAAGCAGGTTTTCTGCTCATATAAACTCTATCCAGGAGCCGATTTAAAGCTGCTGTGGGTGTCCTGTCTGGAGTTACCACCTGCCTGGCCTTCATTAAGCCTGCCATTAACAACATCTCGCTAATGACACTGGGAGTTCCCTGTACAGCTTTGCTCATTGCTGAGTTGAAGAGGTAAGTACAATTCTCTTCAATGCAGGCAGCATTTCCTTCTCAGATCCTTAGGATGCCATGAGATGATAGACTAGATCCAGCTTCAGTGCTTGTGACAGCAGATCAGAAATGCTTCTACCACATGCAAGAGCAAATGTAGTATAAATTTGTTTGGCAGTTAAAACATTTTTTGACAAGGATTTATTTTCCCTAAGACATTATAGTAGGTCAGATATTTTCTGTGTTCTTGCAATATACTTCTTGCTGCAACCTGATTTAACTCAAGTTTGTTTGTTTATTGTGAAATTAGGGTCCAGGTTTTGTTTTATCGACAGCGTTTTTTCTGTATAGTGTGCATAAGGGTGAGGTGATGGCATGGTTGCAGTCTGGATGCTAGTGGGAATGTGGAGCAAGGCCCAAGCATATGTGGAAGATGTTCCAACTCCCAAAGTTGTACTGTGAGTCTTGCATGACTTTGATATGAATGTTATCTGATTTGATTTGATTTCATGTGATATGAAAAAGATGATGGAGTCAGAGTGACATTGATAAAGTTAATCACTGCATTTTGGAGGATAATTGTCAAGGCTGTAGAACTCATAAAACCATAATGCAAATAGAGAAGAACCTGAGACCAATTTCCACGTTTTTGAGAGTTCTTCTGTTACAGTGATACCAGCAGCAGTCCAGAGACTATTTTTTTCATCTCTTCACCCACTGCAAAAAGGACCAGGGGAGTACTAGCACTTGAACTTCCTTTATCACCTCTTCTCCAGTGTGAGAAAGATTTTACAACTTAGGCTTGCTCTTATATGTTGCATATGTCCATCAAAATGAGTTAGAACAAAATGTTTTCATTCTGATTGCATCTGTTAGAATAGAGATTTTTCTGTTTGCTGTTACCCTGGTCTGCCACTGCTATACAATGCAAGCCTCTCCAAACAATGTTTTGTAAAGGTGTTAGTGAGTCGTTCCTCATTAGGCATCCTTCTATATATTTCTGTGGTCAAAGACACTTGGAAACAGCACTTGGAAATTAGCTGTGGACAAGGTCAGTAGCAGAACAATATCGGTGGTATCTCGTCTTGATGACAGCACGAAGGAGCTACTGACAGGACAAAGGGACATCTGGTTGTGGCGCTGGATAATCTGTGAATTCTCTGTCAGTTCTGTATCATTTTTCCAGGCATGAACTCCTGAGAAGCTTGAAAGGACAAGTTGTTAGTGTCTCCTAAGTTTGAGTACTGTTGTTTCAAATCTAGGAATTGGTATGCCAGGTATTTGTTTTTAAAAACTCTTTCTACAGGGTCATTGTCCTGGTTCAGGACAGATTCGGGAGGAAATCCAGCATCATAAAGTCACCCCAGGACAGTCATTTGTTTACTAAAATGTCTAGAGCTTCCCGGTCTTTTTTTTAGAGAGAGAATTAAGGACACAGATAGATGTTCTTCTTCAATTGGTGAATAAAAAGGGACCAGAAGTGACATAGGGCCCTCTCTGCTTGGTTCATTGGGATGGTTTAATACCACTGATATTTGTGGATGTATTCCTAAGTGTAATAGGCAAATAAGAAGCTTTTATTTTAAATTGTGCTGATCCTTTTGAAATTTAAAGGGTTGCATTCTTGTAAACTGAGAGGTAAGGAGTCATCTCATCCCCTTTTGCAGGGGGAAAATTAATCCAAGCACTATTTAAAAAGTTTGTTATTTTTCCATTTCTGTCATAGCTATGAGGGGGCTTCACATCCAAGTCTGGCTGGCTGCAGTGGAAATTTTTCTGTAAAATAGATATTTAGGGAAGAAGGGAAAAGTTGTGTCTGTTCCATGATGTATTTTTGATATTTTAGACCAAAACTCCTTGTTGCCATTCTTCTTCTAGGCTGTGTCAATTTTGTACAGAATTCTGGGGAATCAGAACCACTGTGTTTTTAAACGAAGGTTTTCTGCTTTATGTTTGTCTTTGATGAGGAGATAATGTCACAAAAGAGCATTACATTCTTAGATGTCGACCTGGTAAGGTTGAGTGTATGGCTGGGAAGTAATGTGGATGGGAGGTGATCCAAAGAGCAAAAGGTAGTCAAACATCCTTGAAAGACAAAGAAATTGTTAAACTTTATTCTCATTTCTGTCACAACAAATCCCTTCCTGTGTTTCTTAAAACAACAACAACAACAACAACAAAACAAAACAAAACAAAACAAAAACAAAAACAAAAACAAAAAAAAAAACCAACAAAACAAAACAAAAAACCAAACAAAACAAAACAAAACAAAAAAAAAAAAAAAAAAAAACCACAAAAAAAACCCCAAGCTCTCCTAGAAGATGGTATCAGTGGTGGTATCCTTTGATTTGCCTAGTCCAAGCCATTGAGATTATAATGTCATCAAATCAGTAGGTATTTAGGGAGTTACCATCAGACATATAACTTCCTCCACGTGCAGATAGATGAATATTGTTGATCAGCTGTGTTCTGAGCCTTCAGCAGTGAAAGTTACCCTAGTTTCTGGTCTGACCATTATTATTTGAATCTTCTACTAGAAATCTGACTGTGGGGGGAGTCTTCTTCACTATTGCAGTTTTCTTTATTCCCTTGAGTAAAAGGTTAAGTTAGTTAAAAGTTTAAAATACTTCTTAGGATAGAAATAATAAATATTATAAATAAATAAATAAAATATTTCTTAGGATAAAAATTTAATCAATCAACGTTGCACTGGTTTGATGAAAAGCTGGAATGCTTTTTTAGGGGTTTCAAGCCATTAGAAGAAAATGCCAGTGGAACTGTGTAAAGTGTCCTTTATAGTAAATTACTGGAGGTAACAAGTGTTTGCAGAAATGCTGATATTTGAATGATTGTTTTTTGTTAAACAGAGAACATTGTGCATTGTGTAGATGAAAAGGGAAATAGAAGTGCAAGATTTGTGGGATCCAGTTTCTTTCAGAATAGAGTAGGATAGGATCAGAGCAGCATCAATGTGTCTTTTAGACCCTCAGCTAACAAGTTATATTTTAGCTCTTACCAGTGTTCATGTCTGTTGAGAAATAAAAGAAAGGCTACATGTCCAGGTGGTATTTGCATTATATCTCTTCATTGTGGTAAACGCAGTGGCTTTGCAGTCTCTTCAGCAAGCACGACCTCACCCCATCTGATGCACAGTTACTGCAGAAACTGAAGACTCCATGATGGGTGATCTCAGAAAACCCAGGAGTATTACAGAGATCAGCAGGCTGTGCTCTTCTTGTTGTGATTTTTCTGCCTTAAAGTAGTCCTTTGCAGGACACCCTACAACATCTAGTCTTGAGTTTATAAAAGTAATTTGCCATACATGATGGTGGTACTGAACAAACCTGTCATTACAGTCTGTACCATTGCTATGGCTGATCTTGTACTGGGTACGTAACCCTTCAGTTCTCCTTTGCAGCCTTGAATTCTTTCAACATGCAGATTAATTGCCTTTTCCTATTGGTATTCAGGTAGTCAGGTCCTGACTAAAGGAGCTCTTAAGTTTGAGGCCAAACCTCTTACCTTATGTGTGATGCAGTTGCATGTGTTTATCTCCTTCGGATATGTCCAGGAAAGCCTCATATTCCCAATACACACACCCTTTCCTTGATCAGAACACACAAGTACACATCTCAGTAGTCTAGTTTTATCTGTCAAATAAACAAAATTGATTCATATGTGTATCTGCTTAGGTACATGGTTTAGTGCTGTTAGGAACAGTAGTACCTCTCACTGAGGAATATAAATGCCTTAGCGTTAACAGAAGTCTTTAGGCAAGAACAAATAAGATGCCTTGCATCAGAGCCAGACTTACTGTAAGTGAAGTTCATCTGTTAAGTACATATATGGTGGAGTAATTTTAATGATATGTGTCTGGCATTGTTTTATATCTATTTATTTATGTTTTTCTCCTTAGATGTGAAAACCTGCGTGTATACAAACTGGGTCTCTTTTCAGGTCTTTGGTGGACTCTAGCACTTTTCTGCTGGATCAGTGACAAAGTGTTTTGTGAGATCTGGTCCTCATTTAACTTTCCCTATTTGCACTGTGTATGGTAAGTGTTGTGTATAAAGTCCAGAGTTTGATTCAAAGTGATCCATCCTCACCATACTACCCTTCTGTGCTGTTTGGTGGCTATTTCTGGTTAGTTCTAGACAGAATTAATGGTAAGATTTTATAAGCCCATAATAAGTCTTGTGCTATTCAGGGTGGCAGATTTAGGAGCCTCTTTGGCCTGACAGTATTCTTAAGCCACTAGACTCATTAATTGTAACTGAATTCTGTGTCATACAGGTTACTAAAGACCATACCTGTGACTATGAGAACTTAAACTGCCATTGATAATGATGGTAATCATCCTGATCGATGAGGATTAGTGATTAATTAATGATGGTAAAGTGGAGGAGCAGTGAAGGGCTTTGATGGCTTTTCTGTTTTACCACCCAGCAAATCATGGTTATTTACTTGAGGTGCCATATCTCAGCTCTTCTGCATAAATCTGACAGGTGCAGAAAAGCCAAAAAGCTGAAGTCTGTTTAGTCCAGGGATAAACTACAGTTTTGTAGTTTTCCTTGTTCTCTATATTCTTTGCCTCCATGCAAAGGACAGACAGCAATCCTATGGGGGGCTTGTGAGAAGATGAAGGACAGACTGATTTTAAAGTATGGTGATACAGTTGATTTCTTTACTGAGTTTATGTTACTGATTCTTTTTTCTTTCCTTTTTTTTCTTTTTTTCTTTCTTGGTGTGTGGGTGGCTATTCTCAGGCACATTTTAATTTGCCTTGCGGCATATCTGGGATGCGTCTGCTTTGCTTACTTCGATGCTGCCTCTGAGATCCCTGAGCAGGGCCCTGTCATAAAGTTCTGGCCCAGTGAAAGGTGGGCATTCATTGGAGTTCCCTACGTCACCCTCCTCTGCGCACACAAAAAAACATCTGTGAAGATTACGTGAAGTTGGAAGCCATGGAATGGGGATGGATTTTCAAGATATATTCCAGCACAGACAGTATTTATATAATGATAAATTACTAGTGTTGTATTTTCTCTTCTTCCTAAGACAGGCAGCATTTCAAGTGTCGTAGGAAGAGGGCAGAAGTGCGTTCATTCCTCTCTGAAGAAGAGAGAGGAAGCAGGAACATGGGGGCACTTGAACACTAAAGTAACAAAATGGCTTCTTTGTTTTTTGCAGTGTTTTTGATGTAGCATTTCTCTTGATAAAAGCTCTTTTTAATTACCAGGGTCAAGGAATAATCTTTTTGTAGTAGGGATCTACTGGTGCTTGATCCACTTCTTTTGTAATTTTCTATGTGAAAGAAGGCAGTCCAAGATGCCTACATGCCATCCTGTGTCCTTCTTAGCTCTGATTTTGCTGCACTTACACATGGCCACAAGGGTGTGCTCGAAGCCCATGCTATTCCCTACTGTGGCACCCAGGCTGTGATCGCTTTGGATCACAGAATACCTGGTTGCTTTCCCAAGTACAATAGGAGATGAGTGTTTGCAGCTGGATTTCTCTATGAGTGCACTTAGGCAGTGTAAATGCAGAGGGAGCTGACAGAAGTCCCTAGGATTCAAGGATTTTATTGTATTTCCACTGTCCTGTGCATACTTGTATGCTGCACATTTCCTTCTTGCAGAAATGTCATAGAAATCCCTCTCTACCTCTTGAGACGTGTTCCGTCTTGAATTTGGCATTGGAAGTGCTCACAGAAGTGTGAACATTACCTTCAGTAAGATCTCAGGTCAACATTGATTGACAGTGTAATTAAACTGTAAAAATTTGTAGGTGCCTAGATGCTTGTCTAATTTGAGAGCAGACTTCTCACCAATGCATTACAAAGTGATGTAAAAAATAGTCCAGTGCTCCATTGGTTGTACTTAGGAAAAAAGTAGATAACTGCTTAAAAACCAAGCTGAAGACCTAGATTTCAGTGAGCAATGAGACATGATACTGAGACTTGCATTCTTGCAAAAGATTCTGATTTTCTGGGGTTTTTCTCCATTTTGTAAAGGGATGTCTCATCCATTTAGTTTTATGATTATTGGTGTTGAGCTTCAGGAATGGCTTCTTGCAAACAATTTATACAAGGCCTATTTTAAACAATGGTGCAAAGTGCAGGCATGTTTTTCAAGTATGAACAATTGTAGCTACTAATAGCTGCAGTTTTGGAGAAAAAAGTTCTCACATTCCTCAGAACTCTAAGCAGGATAAGGCTTTGAATGTACACTTTTATTAATAAGGGTTATTTCCTTCTTTTGTATTAGACCATGAAATATGATTTTCTCTTTTGCTTACGCGTGTCATGTTGTACTTGTTTTTCATCCATGCAAAAATGTATTCCATACAATATAATCTTTATGAAAGTGGCTTTTAGCAAGAACTTTGGGCTGAATTAATTTTTAAGCATTTAAAAACCTTTAGAACTTTTATATTAAAATTTATGCTTAGACAGCAAGAAATAAGGTATATGCTGATAGTCTTGAAGCAGATTGTTAGTGGAAGATACGACTTTTTCATGAGACCTTCAAAATAGGGGAGTAGACTACTGTCAGATGACTGCTAAATCATAAAAGCAGCATAAAACCTTTCCAATAGAACACTACATATTTATACCACTTCTTAGTAGATTTGAAACATCTTTTTGACACATAGTGACACAATTTTTGTATGAAACCTGTTTGTAAAAAATTATGTAATGATGTTTGTTACTCTTTGAAACACAGCTGTTTTTTCCTTTTCCTTCCTCTCCCCCAATCATGAAATGCTCAACTTCAAACACTTCTCAGGTATTAAAAGTTCTATTATTAGATCCTTTTATATATAGGATTGCTGGCTGGAACCCAGCTAAGTTTTCTGATGCCTAACATGGCCCTACTTTGACTTTTTGATAGTGTTTGCTAAATTATTATGTTATGGTAAGTAAGTTATTTTCAGTTTTGCTTGGGAACTTAATAACTGCAGACATAATGTACTATTCAAAATGACTGGAGCCTTTACTTAATATTTTGCTTGAAAGCGACCTCTGACTCAAAGGTCTCTAGTTAATTTGCTGTCAGTTGCTGCCTTCTACTCTGCAGAGTCTGACTGCTCACAAAGAAGTAATTTTATAATTTAAAAAATCTCAGTAGGGCATTCAGCTATTGAAGAAGTAAATTAATGCAGATAACAGGCCAAGAATCATCTCCTGTATTTTTATTATCTAATCTCTAGCCTTTTTACCCTTTGTGAGAGATTTTGTGCATAAAGATCACTATATGTTCAAAGCCTCACTGTAGAACTGGTTGGAGTATTCCTCTGTAGCAGCAGCTCACGACTTTTAGATTTAGATATTGCACTTTACATAAAATTAGTATTAACTTATATAACTGAAAGTAGCTACACTTATTTAAAAAAAATACAAACCAAGCATTTTTTACAAGATTCAGTTTTACAGATTGCACCTACACAATAATTTTAGTACCCAAAGAAGTGTATGTTTGGCATACAGAAGGGTTTGTGCACTGGATTGTACAGATTGATAGAGTATGAACAAGGAGCGTATTACATTGCAGTATAAAGTGATTTATATGCACCTGCAGGTTTTAAAGCCCTGGAATGCTTTCTTTCCCTGCCAGCAGGAAGTGAGTTAGTTCCTAGTGTTTAGGTTCAGTTAGTATTTTAGTCTGTTTAGTGGGATGCAATACTGTATTGTAAATATTGACATGTGATATCCATCATTCCTTTAATGTTAAACTTCAGGTTTTTTAAGGAAGGATGGTTAGTTTTCAGTGGTAGCAAACACCCAATTCACAGTCATAAGCAACTCAAGATGCACTGTGCAAGGAGTGGTGTAGGACTGGGGGTTTCTTCTGTCTCCATTTAAGTCTGTATACTAAATGTTTGTGGAAAACATGTAATACTTTGCAGCATTAAACTGTATTTAGAGTAAATATTGTTTGTTTTTGCTTACATCATGTTTGGGGAAAAGAATGCAGCTACCAGTATAATGCTTTGAACTATATTTTTTTCCTTACACAGTTATCATCAATTCTGACTCTCTGAGGAGGAGGGAGACTGCATTAGACAGAAGACAATTGATTAATGAGATAGTGATTACTTTTTTTGATTACTTTGATATCAAACTGGTTTTTGCAACTATAACAAATATTTGAAAACTTCAAGCCTGTGAATCAGAAAGACAAGTAGCAAGAATGGTTAAAAATGAGCGGCCTGTATTTCCGCAAATAGACAAAACCGGGTCAGGGTGAGTACATCTGGGAGAACAAAGTGGGGATCTTCAGTGTGTATTATCTAAGACTGTGCTTACAAGGTAAGAGAGTGACACTGTGGCTATATAGTAGCCTTGCACCTGCCCTTCCCCTCCTGCTTCCCTTTTACCATGGTTCCTCTCACTTCATGTAAAAGACCATTTCTGAGACATTCATGGATCTTCATAAGCAATTATAATCAAGCTGGAAATAGCTGTTTTGTGAAAGCATAGCTATAATTCAAGAATGTTACTCAGAATTAATGTCTGTAGCTGCTAAAAATTCAAAAACAGCTGGTGGGTTGGCTCATATATTGTTGTGTCACTCAGTCTGCTCTTATGTGGAATTTATGGACATGGTTTCCCATGGAAACGAGAAGAGCATCATCATACCACTGCATTTCCCTGATAGCTTCAGAGCTCCATGCTTACTTTGTCCAAATCTGACAGAGGCAAGAGCCTTGGGGGTAATTTTCTACAAACTGTGCAAAAGATGATCAAATAGAAAAGCCAAGCCTCTGACACAAGCTGTTGTTAAAATAATAGAGAACTTATCCAGGAAGGAAATCAAAGCAGTGCTCAGATTCTGGATTCAGTTTCCCTGTGGCTTATACCAGCTACAGCTGGTATAAGGAGCTCCTTACACATGGAAGGAATTTCACATGCTTCTGTTCCAGAGATAGAGGAATTACTTTCTGGTACAACACACAGAGATCAACGTTTTGCTCCAAACTTACAAGGCAGAAACTCCCCCGAGAGGCTGGCTGGCAATGTCTTGTATTGCTATACTCCAGGCTGTCAGTTAAACACAGCTGAGAAAGACTGCAGTTTGAAGGAGGTGACTTCCGTGCCACAAACTCAGGAACCATAAAAACCTGTTTGTAAACTACCATCATATAGTTAGGAGGTTGGTTAAAAACAAGTTGTGTCTACCTAATTTAGTTTTCTTCTGCAACAGGGTATTTGCTGTCCCTGTGGCTATAGAAGAAAATGTACCATTAGATTTTGACACGTAAGCATTCTAGCATGGTTTGACAGGACATTTAGTATAAAAGTGCTAGAAAATCTGTGCTTGATAGAAGTTCTGTCTGTGGATTTGTGTAAAATTGTTTGGATAACTGTTCCTGAGCTGTGGGCTCATGTGATATCCTAGGTAATCCATTATAATATCAGAAAAAGGTGTAGAGTGGACCTTAGCAGAAGGTCCTTCCTGAGTTACCTTCTGTTTAATTGCCCAGCAGTGCCCATATAAAAGTTACTGATAAAGTCTGGGAAGATTTGTGGATACCTTGGGAAAGAAATCTAAAATGCAAAGATGGTTGAGCTGAACTTAAAAACAAACAAACAAACAAACAAAACAAACAAAAAACCCCCACAAACAGGAACAAAATTGAGTAAGAACAATGTATTCAACCTGTATAGTTACTACTGACAATGCAGAATGCAAAATAACTAGGAAAAGAGAAGTTCTTAATACAAGAACTGAAGGATTAGTGTGCATCAGGAGCCAAATACAATACAATAAGACATCACTTCATTAAAAAGAAAAAAACAAGATCATACTGAAAAAGTCTTGTAAGACAGAAAGAAATCCATTCATTCAGAGAGTAATCAATGAAGATTACCAGCAGCTGGAAAAAACAAAAGGTGTGTATGGAGAAAGAGACTTTGCCTTAAAAAACTGTGAGATAGATATGAACACAATGTAAGTATATGGAGGGAAGTGTACAAAGATTCAGGGCATTAGGAAAGGGTAGGTGCAGGAAACACAGGAGTAGGCTGTGGAAGGTTGATACCTCTTCATGAAGATAGATATTTAAGGAGCAATTGGAGAAGATACAGGCATTTGTATACGACATGGACATTGCTGATCCTGTCTTGGGGGAGGGATATGGAGTAGCTGGTGACAGTCTGGAGTTTCAGACACTGGTATTTTTTTTTTCCTCTTGTTGCTGTGCACAAGGGCTGGACAGAATGATTGTGGGCAGAGGTAAAGATGAGTGCTTGGCCTGATTACACTGGCAGAGAAATACCACCTGTACATAAGAGCAAATTGTAGGCATTGCTGGAAGGTAATTGTCAATTGAAATTTTTATAGATTCTTAGCTTAGGAAGAATCCAGGAACACAAAGATGAGCCACGATCATGCTTATGGGAAACCTACTGTGACACTGATGCTTTACAAAACCCAGTCTGTTTGGAGAGCCCAGAATACACAAAATCATACAGGATTTTCTGACTAGAAAGGGACTCACAAGTTTCATTGAGTCCAACTCGCAAGCAAATGGCCTCTATGGGGATCAAACCCTCCACCATAGTGTTATCAGCACTATTCTCTAACAGAGCTAAGTTTTAAAAATGGAAAAGCCCACACAGCACTGGATATGCTGACATCAGATAGGACTCACTTTTCTCAGCAAAGCAGGAGGGTCTGCCAGGGAACTAGCAGGGTTCACTGGCAGAGCATTAAACTAGATGTGATGGGGGGAGGAGGACAAGATCAGGCTTGTCCCTGGCAAGCTCTGGGATGAGAGGCAAAAATGTTAGAGGGACAGGGTGCTGACAAGGGGCTCTTAGAATCTGAACTGTGCTGAGGCACACCTGCAGTCTTACAGAGATGAGACGCCTCAGGTAAAAGGAGCCAACAGAGAAACACAAGAAAAATATCTCAGGAGAATTAAGGGGTGCACCTCTAGGAAAGTGGCACTGCTGACAGCCTAGTTGAGGTGCCTTTACACCAATCCTCATAGCATGGGCAATAAGCTGGAGTTGGAAGCCATTGTGCTGCTGCTAGAAAGTTATGACTTTGTTGCCATTACTGAAACTCGATGGGATGAATCCCATAACTGCAGTGCAGCTGTGGATGGCTACAGGCTGTTCAGAAGGTACAGGGGAGGAAGGAGTGGCAGAGGGGTTTCCCTCTGCATCTGCAGGTGGATCAGGTGTGAAGAGTTGTCTCTCAAGAAAAGCCATGGCCAGGTTCAACTTTGGATCAGCTGCATTGTTTTGCAACACATGCAGTGCTCTGGTGCAGGGTCTGGGTACCCTCCAGGGCCACCCCCTCAGCTACCCCTCACGTGACTTTCCCAGGTGAGGGGTCCTGCAGCTGAGCTGGTCTGCACAGGGAGGATGGGTCAAAACCACTGCCTCTGGCTAGAGGTTTTTATATGCACTCAAACTCCTCCTTCTCCCCCCTGGCGGGGTGTCTGTGCAAACCTGGCAACAGGTAAGTCTGGAGCTATGGCCTTCACTCCTAAGCTGCTGGGCTTGGTGCTTCTATGGATGCTTTCCATAGAAGCCTTATCCATTACTTCCTAGGACTGAGATGCTTTGAACAATAGTGTCACTTTTCTTATCTTGAATAGCCACTAGTGGCTTAAATCACAGTTCAGGATTTCAGTCAGGAGACCCGTTTAGGGTGAGCTTTGATGGTGCACCTTTGTTATAGAGTTTTACTATAATCTTTGCAAAAAAATTTTTTTTGCAAAAATCATTGTGACAATGTTTGGGCCATGAATTATAACATTTTAGTCTCTGACACCGACCTAAAGTTCTGTGTCCAGCTCTTGGGTCCCCAGCATAGGAGGGACATGAACCTGTTGAAGCATTTCCAGAGAAGGGCCATCAAGTTGATCAGAGGGATGGGGCACCCCTCATATGAGGAAAGGCTGAGAGAATTTGGATTGTTAGACCTGGAGAAGAGAAGGCTTTGGGGTGATCTAATTGTGGTCTACTTGAAGGGAACTTAAAGATGGAGACTATTTACAAAAGTATGTAGTGACAGGACAAGAGGGAATGAACTGAAAAAGGATAGACCTAGCATAGATGTTAGGAAGAAATTCTTTACTATGAGGGTAGTTAGACACTGCTACTGGTTTCCCAGAGAAGCTCTGCATTCCCTATCTCTGGAAGTGTCCAAGACCAGACTGGATGGGGCTCTGAGCAACCTGGTCTAGTGGAAGGCATCCCTCTCGAGGGTAGGAAGGCTGGAACTAGGAGATCTTTAAGATGCGTTCCAACCCTAGACATTCTATGAATCTACAATTCTCTAAAGCTTCTTACAAAACATTTTGAAAGGTAGTGTGATTCTGTCTCTATTCCCATTATCTCAAGTATCTTTATGTCAGGGTTTCTATCTCAATGTGAAAGTATATATAGCACTTTATTGTGTTGCAAGCATTTTGTTAAGTCAGTGTAGTTGTTTGATATTGGCTAAACACCAGGTACCCATGAAAGTTGTTCATTCACCCTCTTTTGCTATAGTTGGGCAGAGGAGTGGGAAAAAAGATTAACAAAGGGCTCATGAGTTGAGATAAGGACTGGGAGAAAAAAAACACTCTAAGGGCAAAACAAGTTCAAATTTAAAGGCATAAAGTATATTTATTACTAACAGAGTCAGGGGATAATGAGATGTAAAATAAGCCTTTAAAACATCTTTTTTTCCCCCTTAGCCTACTGACTTCCTCTCCCCTCTTTCCTACTGACAGTGCAGGGAGACAGGGTGTGGTGGGTTTGGGCAGTTAGTCACTTGACATCTTTTTCTGTTTGCTCAGGGAGACAAGTCTTTGCTATGCTGTGGGGTTCTTCCCACAGGCAAGCAGTCTTCTCAAAACTGTTGTGGCATGGGTCACTTGTCCACTGGGTGCAGTCCTCAAAGAATAGGCTGCTCTTGTTTGAAAGCAAGGGCTATCTATCTGGAAGCAGGGGCTTCTCTCTCTCTCTCTCTCTCCAGATCTCCCGGTAGACCACAGCTTTCTCTAACATCCACCTGCTCCAGCATGAGAGCTTTTCTCATGGGCTGTGAGTGGATCTCTGCATTCCCCATGGACTTTTTGCATTACAAGGGGACAGTTTGTTTTACCATGGTCCTCGTTGCGGCCTGCAGAGGAATCTCGTTCTGATGCTTGAAGCACCTGCTCCTCCTCTTTATTTTCCACTGACCTTGGTGTTGCCATATTGTTTTACCTCACGTGTCCTCACTTCCACCTCTTCTCTGACTAGAAGAAAAACTGCTTATAGGCACCATTGTCAACAAGTTCCACTAATTCAAAGATTCTTGCAAGATCCTGGAGTGCCGTGAAGTTGATTTTGTCTGTGTTCCATGTCAGGGAATCGCGTGTCATGCTTCTGCTGCTGGCCAGGAGGCCCCGCTGCCGTCGCACAGGCAGTGGTGTCTGCTGCGGCGCCGGTGCTAGTTAACGCCTCATGCGGGGCGCCGGCAAGGGGAAGCCACTGCCGCCGCCCCTCCCCTTGTGGCCGGAGAGCGGTTGGCTGGAGGCAAACAACGAGAAGCCACAGGCCGCACCAAGATGGCGGTGGCTGCGGCAGCGCACTGCTGTGTACCGCGCCGGGGATGCCTCCTCGTGGTGGCACTTCTCGACCCCTGGAAAAACTCTGCGTGCGCTGTTTTGATTTTCTTCTTAAATATGTCATAACAGAGGCATTACGAACCTCTTTATTGGGCCAGCAGCATGTCCATCTTCAAAGCCATCAGAGATTGGCTCAGTTGGACGTGGTAGAAGATTCTTGCAGCTTCTTACAGAAGCTACTCTGTGCCTCCCCACCCCTGCTACCAAAAGCCAGGCTGTGCCCAACCAACGGTCAGTTAACGCTGTAAAACTTGTTTTTCATGTATCTCATAGAGTATATGAAACATTATTAGAATTAAAAAGTGATCAGTTTAATAAATACTAAAGAAGGAAAATATCAACAACTTACAAGAACAAACTTCCAAAGGAGTTGTTTTGATTCTCATATTCTCATATAACCTTGGTAATAATGGGGAACATGGAGAGTTCAAAGAATATAAAAGGTCTGGAAGTTTTCTCTGGATGACTGTCATGGGAGTGGATGAAGGCAAAACGTATTTTTATCAAGAAAGAATGGTGAAATACGGTCACAGCATGAACAAGTGTTGAAAGACTCATCAGCAACCACATGGGTACAAAATGAAAGCAAAAGCACTTGGATAAAAAAAAATACATGTAATGAAAAAAGATAGAAGTTTTTCGAGAAGACTGCATACACTCAATATTTACATAATTTGCTGTGGGACTTTGCTCTGTTTATAACGTATCATTTGTAACCATGTTGGATCAGGTACACCTCCATGAAAAAAGAAGTTACAAGCCCTAACAGATGCTAGTTTACAGTGACTAGTGAGTGACATGATCTCAAAAAAAACACGTTTCCTGAGAGAAAGAAAAAAAAGAGCGCATATTTGAACAATGAACCAGAGGGCAAAACCTGAATATTGTGTTTGTATAGAAGTGATACCTGTTACTGACATTAATGACTACTTGGAGAAATTACTAAAGAGCTGGGATGCAAAACAAGTTCTTCACTAGTCTGTGGGGAAAAAAGGGCTGTGTTGGAGGTGACTATCTATTCAGGGAAGATGTTCTGCTGACAAGAGGAAGCTACTAAGTTGTCCATGAGAGAAGTGGGAAGGAGACAGTGAATGATGGCCTTACTGGTAGGCAGGAGAGGAAAAATCACAAGCAGACAGCTGCCTAGGGAGAGACTATGAAAGGAAAAACCTAAAACAAAATGTGGGCATTTTAAGAGGACTGCAGTGAAGGGAAGATGACCTAGTTTTTTGTAGAAACATGTACAGCTCTGCAACGTGATTCTCCACATGAACACATTTTGGAGTGATGTACTCCTTATAAGTCTGTCTCCAGAACTGTGGTCTGCTTTTCTGCTGGCAAGGATTGCAATGTCCTAGGCAAACAGGTAATTCAGTGTTTCAATATTGTGCTGTCACAGCTGCACATAATATGACCACAGAGAAGTGATATGGTCTGTCTAACTGACCACATTATCTGGACCACCTTTGTAAATTGCTAAGCTGCTTTGCTGAAAGGAGATAAGTTGATCAATAGGGCAAACTCCATTTATAAAGTCTGCTGTCATGAAATGATGGCAAAGTAGGACTAGAAATCTTCTCAGGAAGTCACATAAATCAACAACAGCTCAAAAGCAGGCTTAGCCCTTCAAAAATGCCTCAGGAAGGTTTTTGCCTAGCCTGTTGTTCAAAAATTCCAGTGCTGCAGTAGCCACATTTTCTACTTTTTCCAGTCACACAAGCAGAAGAGACCAGTGGACAAGCAGACTGCAAGACTTACCAGCACATTTGTGCGGTATGAAGAAGAAAGGTGTCGTAGCCTAGGAAGGCTTCCTGCTGGTCCGAAACTCATGTGTCTAGCTGAGTCAGGGCTTTGATGGTGCAGAAGTCCCTTGGGTAATGTGCTAGTTAGTGTGCTATCTTTGTGATGGAACCACAGTGAAAGCAATGGGTCAGACAAAGGGTGTGAAGATACTAACTTAGGCTTGCCTTCTGAATTTAGCTGTAAAAGAAACCCCCAAACCAACCAACCAACCAACCAACCAACCAACCAACCAACCAACCAACCAGATATGCAAACCACAAAGCAAAACAACAACAACAACAACCCCATGGCAGAAGTCACTCAATATATTAATAATGCCTGTTATATCTTCCTGTAAAAATAAAGAGGTATAATCACAACATGACTTTTATTAGTTCACTTCTGTAATCTAAATAAGTCCTTATCCTGAAAAATGGAGTAAATAATTTGGACTAACTTTGTAGTACTATTATGGTATTTGAAATAAATAATGAGGTGGTGATGTGAAGTAAAGTATGATTTGAATGCTGGACTGAAGTTCCACAGCCTGCATTAGTTTTATAAGTAGAATGGTCTATCTTGGTTACTGTAAACTCTTGGCAGTTATTAGAGCCACTGTTAAACCTGTGAGCAGGATGATAATCTGTCCTGCACTGCTCTTTGGCCCTCATTATATGGGCTGGATTTAGCACTTCTGACTTTTCCCAGAAATCTTTAGCTTTGTTACTTGTGATGCTATTATGTCTCAAATTCTCTATATCTAGATGCCCTAACTTGTGGTTTTCCTGGTAGTCATGAAGCTGCAGTGTTATGAAGACCTGCTGAATTGATTTTTGTGTCTGTGTTAAGGTGCCGTGCTATCTTTCAAAATCAATGTAAATCCTTTCTCTGACAGTGCATAATCAGTTTCCAATGCCTTTAAAAACATACTGCAATAGGACTGCTCTGGCATGTTCAGGTATGTGTTTGTGTGAATCCCATTAAATACTACTGTAACCATATCTCACACCTGCAGAGACTGATGTGCTGCCATCCAACTGCTCACAGGTGATAAGGGAAGTTCCTGTTAAAGTTAGTGACACTCTCCTGTATCTTTGGCATCTGAGGACAAGGTATGAAGTCAAGCCAATCAGGCTCTATATAGATTATTGTGAGTCTTTACCCTAGATCATGAAGTTTTTGTCAAAAACTACACTATTTTAGACTTAGGCAAGCAAGACCTTTTCTGGCATTAGCTTACATACTCGTGCAATGTTTCCATTCCTTGTTTTAAATAAGAGCTACACATTTGAGCCTAAAGTCAGCATTTCGTATTGTTTCTATGGAACCAGATGTCATAATCCATATGCTGAACTGAGGCCTTCCATCAAGGGTAGTCAGGGTGACCTGTCCTTCACCCATTCAGGAGAATGAATGAAGAAGCCAGAGCTGGTCTCCTGGTCTCTGAACTGTAGCATTACATCAATTCAAGGATACTGCATGTTTCTTTTCACACAGCAGAGCTGTACCCTTGTCAAACTAAGGTGTCTTTATAAAGGGTCTTCTCTTGAAGACAAAAATCCTTGCACTGAGATTGTGTGTCAGTCACAGAAGTCTGTTCAGTTGAGATCATGAGGAGTAAACTGGGTAGGTGGGTCATGTCTTCTCCACAGGCACACTGGATGGGAAAAGGGTTAATGGCACTGCAATGCCTAGAGCATGACATGAAGCATCCACCAAATGCAAGGCTACATCTGCTATCTAGCAAACGCTTCTTACTTCATGCTGTATTAATTTTGTGTGACTCCCTGAACTGTGATGCACAGCACTACATCTTACCACTGAGGGAAAGCTTGACTGCAGAAAGGGAGAAATGCTACAAGGAATAAAATACATAGGAAAGGGAATTAGCTCACAGTATCTATATATAAGTAATATTGCTGAGCACTTTCATGATGCTTTGTAATCTCAGACCATGTGGCACAGCAGCCTTGTCCTTTCCCCTTACTGCTTGGTACTTTTTCTTCAAATCTTCCTTTGCTAGTTTCCTATTTTTCTAGTTAACCTGATGTATGCTCTCAGAGTTCAGTGTCTTTGTAGTTCTCTTTTCCTCTCTCTCTTATTCACTGCAGCAAATAAAACTGCTGTGTCCTGGCTTTCAAACTCATACGTCTGCTAGACTGAGTTAATAAATCTTTAGTTCTCAGTGCAGCCACTGCCAGTGATTGCAGCAATAGTGAAAACTATTATAGTGTATAGTGAAATATAATAGTATAGTGAAAACTAATACAGGCAGCAGAGCTGTTAGATGCCTTCTAACCTGCTGGTACTGGTGGCAGCTTGTGGCTGCAGTGTTCAAGCAGCGTAGAAATGTCTAATACATAATATACATTAGACCCGAGTACACAAAATAAATTTGAATGTCAGCCATAATACAAAGACCTTTCCACAAGCAGAGCTCTGCCTAAAGTGAAAGGTGCTACATCATTTGCAAAGGGGGAGATCAGCTGCTCTTAAAAGACTGTTATCTTAGTACTGCACATTGCTGTAAATTGTATGAAAGGCCAGTCCTCCACTGAACTGTGATGAATGCCAGACTTCAAATATACCTTTTAACTATGAATATCAGAATTTAATTGTAAAGTGTGAGAGTTTGTTCCTTTTTACAAGTGCTATTTTTTTTTTATTCAATATTTTTATACTTGGAAAACTGAGGAATAAAGATCTGACAGTCCCCAGACTTTAGCATGCTGTTTTATAGCAAATAATTATCTACAATATGAATAATAATAAAGGTAACTTAAAAAGATGTGTCTTATCCTGGTCAGCAATTGAATGCAAGTTTTTGCTATAAGGCTGTAAGACTGTTTCTGATAAAGCTGAGCATTTAGATAAGAAAATAATTCTTACTATTTTAATTAACCACATCTTCTTTACATATTTACAATATAGATAAGTATAATCTCTTGTTATTGCTCTTTCGTTTTGGGAAGGTTAGATGTGACATTAGTAATGCAAGTCATTCTGTAATCTCCCTGATACTGCAGCAATCAAAGCTGTAGCATAGGCAGGATGTTGGCAAATGTAACATAGAGTGAAAGATAGACCAGGGAAAATCACAGAAGTCTTTTCCCCTGGTGGCATTTGTGGCAGATAAAAGTATTACATCATAGGAAAGGCCCTGTATGTGGTATTAGTGATATTATTTCTTGAACCTAAACAGCATTTAGGAAGTAATTGCAACCCTGAGAATTCCAGCCCATTTAGTATCTCAGCTGGAATCAGAAATGGAAAGGGCAGAACTGCAGTATGAGCTGTCATTTTTTAATATCATTTAACTGGAATACGTGGGTGATAGTATCTTGATAGTGTGAAGAAAATGCATATCAAAAAATGCCTTGACTGTGGTAACAGCTTTGAAATCACTGACAGGTTTGCAGCTGAATGACAGCTTAGGTGCTCCAGGAGATCTCATGTCAGGCTCTCTCTGTGAGAAACCAGCTCTTTGCTTCTCCATTCATAATGAAATGTGTGATTGATCCTTAAACTGTTCCTAGCAATAACTGTCATGAAAAAGTGGACATTCTAATGGAAAAAACAACAACTTTGAAATATTCTAAAATTGTTGCTCTTGGACACGAAGGGACAGATGCGAGTCTGGTTCAGAAGGCTGTGGACCCCTCACAGGAGGAGCTGGCCGGTTTATTTTTCAAGCCTATTTTATACCTTTCTACAAAGCACCCACCTTAGAGGTGCGGACTCCTGGAACCACTGGTCACTTGAAGAGACCATCACACAAAGTCCCTTCCATGGGAAAGCATGTAGAAAAACATCTTAGTTTACAATAGCATGACCTTGTTTACCAATTCTGTCCTGGGAACAGAATCTCCTGAAACCAAAACATGGCAGGCACGAACCATGGCTACATGCAATAATCTCATTTTTTCCGCTGTTCCCATCGCTTCTCCCTTCGCTGACTGCAGATTTTTATTTTAGGAAAAGGATGACTTATACAATAGAAAACTGTAAATGTAAAGCATACACTGTAATGTAAAGCATACACTGTAATGTAAAGCATAGGTAAATGTAAGCATATATGACATTATTTGTGTCTATATAAATGTGCAACTAAGAAATTGTACAGTTGTGGACCTTGCTTTTGTAAGGTCAAAGCTTGAAGAAAAATGCATGAGATGGTCTATACACACCATAGTACCTGAGTACCAAATTCAGCTAGCTGATAGAGAAGTCTTCTTGATAGCATTCAGGACAGGTTGTCTGTGATGCAGATTATTCATTCCTTGTGTGCTGCCTTTTAGTGGGGGTGGAGGACAGCACAGAGGAAGCTTCTGAGAGAGACAACTGCTCGAAGCTTCTACTATGTCCAGCAGAGCCAGTATTCGAGGGCTCTGACAATGGACATGTTGCTGGCCCAATTAGAGAAGCTGTTAACATCTCTGTGATGACATATTTAAGACTGTTCACAGCCCTTTTTCGGAGGGGTGGAGAGGTGCCACGGCCAGGGCCTTGCCAGCACCGCAAGTGGCCGCGCAGCTGCCAGATCCACACGACCAGGACCATGTGGCCAGGGTGCCATGGCTGGGACCACGCAGCCAGGGCAACGTGGCCACTGTCATGGCTCGCGATATACTTTGCCTGCTTAGCCACTTTTAACCAGCTGTGCCACGAGCAGAAGGGCAGAAGCAGTGAGTGGCAGCAGCTTATCCTTTTCGGTGCCCTGCGTGAAGAGGGGCACTGAATAGTGCCAGCGCCGTGGCATCCAGCTCTGCCCATGTGGTGCTGGCAGGGACCTTGTGGCCAACAGCGAGGGGCATGGGGAGCAATTCTCTGATACAGAGCCCAGATGAGATCAACCTTTCAACACTGGAAAATCCTATAAGAACTTTTCAATTGACAGAACTTGAGAACAAATGGACCAGCAGACAACAATTTTCCCCTGAGTTAGAGAAAAAGAGAACGTGGAAACGTGAGGAGAGCAACATGGCAACACTAAGGTCAGTGAGGGGTAGGAGGGAAAGGAGGGGCTCCAAACACTGGAAGTGAGATTCTTCTGCAAACTGTGGTGAGGACTATAATACAACAAATTCTTCCCCTATAACTCATGAAGTGCATGGGGGGGTGCAGAAATCCACTTGCAGCCCATGAGAAAAAATACTCACGCTGGAGAGAAAGATGCTGAAAAGCTGTAATTTAGTGGGAAGCTTGAACAGAGAGAGAAGATAGAGGACCCTTGCTTCCAAACTAGAACAGCTCATCCTTAGAAGACTAAATCCCATGAACTAATGGCCCACACAAAACAAGTGTGGGAAGACTGTTTGCCCATGGCAGGGTGGGACTCACAATTGCAACAGGTCAGGTGGGGCTGCTATTCAATGAAAATTAAAACCATGCTGGAGAAGTTCACAGACAACCGTCTCCTGTGAGACCCCAGAGCACAGCAGGAAAGAAACCAAAACTCCTTTCCCTAAGTGAACTGAAGGCAGATTTGCAGAAATAACAAACTGACTAAAAACCCCATGCTTTTTCTCTCTACACTGTTGGTGAAAAAGAGGGAAGGGACTGGGAAAGAAAGGTGTTCTAAATGTTTATTTTAGTTGTTCTACATTGTTTTTTAATTCTATTGATAAGTTTTCTCTGTACTGTTTAAATTTGAGTCTATTTTGCCCTTAGAGCATTTCTTCCTGTTTCTTATCCTTATGAGCCCTTTAGTTTTTCTTTCTCCCTCTTCTGCTCAAATATAGCAGAGGAGAATGAGTGAATAATTTTTTTGTAGGTGCCTGGCTTCTGGCCAGTGTCAAACCACAACATCCTGCTTCAAGAAGGAAGGCTTTAAAAGCAAATAAAACCTCAGTGGGTGAGGATTATGATGCAAATTCATCAGGCCGTTGCTAATTGGATACTAGGAGGATGACAGGTTGAAAGGATTCTCCTGCTTTCAGTCAGCACTGGGGAAAGTCCTCTGGAAATGTCTTCTCAGTGTAATTCTCTTGCCACTGATAAAAACAGGAGAAGTGGCAGATAACCAGGTATTTCTGTTGAAGTTAATCACTAGAGGAAGAAAATTTATATCTTTAGTCCCTCAAGGGATGGTTAGTTGAACTTTAATCAGAAGGCTAGGAATTAATCCAATAGGCAACCATTGGAGATAAAAGACTTTACAAAAACGTTACTCTCCATCAGTATTAGGTCTGCAATTCAAATATAAAGGTCAGCTGTCTTTCTGTATATTTCTTTCCAGATATCCTCAATAGGAGAAAACAGATGTCAAATTTCCTTCTTCATATAAACCTGATAGCCTTTTTAATAAAGAATGTGGAAAAACTTTAAAACATAAGACGTTTCTCTGTCTGTTGAATGCCTGAGGATGCTTAATACCTGGATGAAAAACCCTACCATGTTAAGCAAATTAACATGTAAGGCTGACAAATGTAAGCCTTCAGTGGTGTTTAAAATCTCCCCAACATATTCAGCCAGGATACACCTTAAAGATATGTGTGGTGTAATACACACAGAGAAATGGATCAAATGTTAGAATCATCATAGAGTCATAGAATGATTTGGATTGGAATTGACCTTTAAGATCTTCTAATTAAAACCCTCCAGCTTCCACAAGATCAGGTTGCTCAGAGCCCCACCCAGCTTGGTCTTGATAATACTTCCGGGGTGGGCCGTCCACAACTTCTCTGGATAACCCATTGCAGTGCCTCACAACTCTCACAGTAAAAATTTCTTCCTAATATCGAATGTAAAACTACACTCCTTTGGTTTAAGGTCATTCCCCCTTGTCATATCACATATCATTGCACATCCTTTTGAAAAGTCTCTCTTAAGCCTTCTTGTATGTCCCTTTAGGTACTAGAAGGCTGCAATTAGGTCACTCTGCAGCCTTCTCTTTTCCAGGCTGAACAGCCCCAACTCTCTCAGCCTGTCTTCATAGGAGAGGTGCTCCAGCCCTATGATTATCTTCATGCCCCTCCTCTGGCCTTGCTACTGTAGGTCCATGCCCTTTTTATGTATGTGTCCAGCACTCCAGGTGGGGTGTCAGAGCAGAGCAGAGGGGCAGAATCTTGCCCTGCTGGCCACATGCTTTGGATGCAGCCCAGTACGCAGATGTATCTCGGCTGCAAATACACAACTAATTGCCAGGTCATACTGAGCTTCTCATCCACCACCAACCTCAAGTCCTCCTCCACCCTGCCTGTGTTTTGTACTTGATATTGCACTGGCCCAGGTGAGGAATCTTGCAATTTGCTTTGTTGAGCTTCATGAGGTTCACACAGGCCCACTTCTCAGGCCTGTCGGGGTCCCTCTGGATGGCATCCCTTTCCTCCAGCATGTTGATTGCACCACACAGCTTGGTGTTGTCAGCAGCCTTGCTGGGAATCCATTCAATCCCACTGTCCATGACACTGATAAAGATGTTGAACTGAGCTGCTACACCTGAGGAACACCACTCATCCCTGGTCTCCACTTGGACATCAAACCATTGACTGCAACTCCAGAAAATTCCTTATCCACTGAGTAGTCCATGTGTCAAATCTATGTCTTTCCAATTGAGAGACAAGGATGTCATGTATGACCATTTACCCTTTTTCAAAGGAGGTGTTGTTTCCCCTTTTCCATTCAGTGGGAACTTCACCACACTGCATGACTTCTCAAATGTGAGGGATAGTGGCTTAACCACTTCCTTGGCCAGTTCCATCAGGATCTGTAGATGTATCTCCTAAGGCCCCATGGACTTATGAACCTTTCCTTAAAGGGTGTCAAACTCAGTCTTCTAGAGCAGGCAGTTCTTCATTCTCCTAGTCTCTGATTTCACCTTACACAACTGGAGCATTTGCTGGTGAAGATTGAGTAGTTTGGCCTTCTCCAAGGCCAAGTTTCCCGTATCCTTTGTGAGAGAACTCACATTTTCCTTAGTCCTTCTTTTATTGCTGATTTTGTTACTCTTGGTGTCCTTGGCCAGATTTACATCCATCAACTTTTCCAAACAAGATCCCTATCTGTTTGGACAATTTCCTATATTCCTCTCAGGCCACCTTTCCTTGCTTCCACCCTCTGTAAGCTACCTGTTTGTGTTTAAATTCATCTAGGAGGTCCTTGTTTGTTCATGCAGGCTTATTGGCATTGTTCTGTGATTTCCTGTTAGTAGAGATGCTTTGCTCTTTAGCCTGAAGATAATCTTTGAATATCATCCAGATCTCTTTGGCCCCTCTCCCCTGCAGGGCTTTTTCCATGTCACTTTAACCAAGGAGATCCCTGAAGAGACCAAAGCTTGCTCTCCTGATGTCCAGGGCAGTGAGCTTGCTTGTGCCCTCCTCCCTGCCCCAAGGATCTCAAACTCCACCTGCTTGTGGTCATTGTAGCCTAGGCTACCCCTGAGCTTCATTTTCCCCTCCAGCCCCTCGTCACTAGTGATAAGGAAGTTCAGCATGCATCTCTCCTTGTTGTCTCCTCTGTCACCTGCAGGAGGAAGTTCTCGTCAAGACATTCCAGAATTCTGAGTTGCCTGTGCCCCTCTGTCCTGTCCTTCCAATGGGTGTCAGGGTGTTGAAGTTCCCCATGAACACCAGGATTTGTGAATGTGAGGCTGCTCCTCTCCTTCTTAGTGGGCCTCATTGGCTCAGTTTTCCTGGTTGGGTGGCCGGTAGCAGACTTCACTATGAAGTCACCTGTCCCTGCCCTCCCTTTATTCCTGACTCATAAACTCTAGGCTTCTCATCCAGCTCCTGGTGAAGCTCCATGCACTCCACACAGTGACTATGGCCACTGAGATAGAGGGCAAGACTGCCTCCCTGCCTCCCCTGCCCATCAGGCTAAACCGCCTGTTCCTTCCATTCCAACACTCCAGTCATAGGAGTCATCTCACCATGTTTTTGTGATGCCAGTAAAGCCATAGTGTTGCAGGTGGGCACTCATCTCTGGTTCCTCGTATTTATTCCCTATGTTGCATGCATTAGCATAGAGACGTTTAAATTGGCCTCCAATAAAGCTAACTTTCTGTCTGGAGTGGCTGGAATTCCTTAAAGCTGCCCTTTGGAAGCTCTCCTGCTGACCTCTGCATCCTCTCAAGGCTCTGGGCATGTCTTGCTGGCTCTGGCATCTACTCACCCATTGCAGTGGGGCATGAAAAGCAGCTTAGGTTTTTCTTGTTGTTCAAAAATTCATATAATTCTTCCACTCAGGAGACTGACAGTATATGCAGCACTGCTAAATTGTTAGCCCTGCTGGGGAACAATCATCTGGGATAGCAATCAGTCCTCCATCCCTTGTTTCGTGCCTAGAGCTGGCACTGCCACCAGGTTGGTGCCTAACTCAGCCCCAGCCTGGGCACTCTGAGTAGGAGCTTGTAGCAGGCAATCTGTGTCTTCAGAATCATACCCTCCAACACTTCATGGTTTTACTAACCACTTTCTTTTGTAACACTTGCATGACTGCTGCTACAGAAGAGGCTTTAGTTACTGGAGAAGCCCACTAGCCAGCCAGGAAAAATGAACATGAGGAGCTCCATAAGCTGAAAAAGCTTAACTTAGAACAGTTCTCCGCCTTAAAATTTGAAAGCCTTCATGTTTTTAAGGTATTTATAATGTCTCTGTCTTTGCCTCCCGTGAGTTCTCTATGCTTAAAAGTGCAGGAGGTCATTCACCTCTTTTTAAACTGAGGCATTTGATAGCAGCTCTTTGCTCTGCACAAAGGTAGCTGCTTCCATGTAGCTCATGGAAACTGGATTGCCTTTGGGATCTTCACCTTTCTGTCAATTCTGAGTGAAACTAGCCACTGAGTAAAATACAAGACATATGCTGTCACAGGAAGAGGCAGGCATCCTGTCATAATTTCACTGGAAATCATTTCAGACTTTTAAAAGAAAGAGGGACAACTGAGATACTGGGAAATCTGTTTCTGTTGATCCTCTGTTGTTTTGACTGCAACACACTTCATACCTTCTGGATATTTCTTCATTACGCTTTAGAAGACTGAGGTAATTGTCTAAAATCAGCAATTACCATTCCACAGGATGCATTTTGTCTTTTTTTTTCCCTACAGCAATACAATGAATTTGAACTTCTGTACTGTCTCCCCAGCCCTTTTGTTCATGAAGCAGTACTGCACAAATTATGCCCATCTGATTGTAGTTTTAGTCTTTTGTTGGCACTAATGGATTTATCTTGCTTTTAGTTCTCTTTATGCAATCTCTGAAAGCAACAGTCCAGGAAGTAAGACACAAAGTCACACTTTTAGGCTCACTCTTCATGCATCTACTTCATCTCCCACTGAAGCCCGTGGAGATTTTGCTATCACTGAGGGCAAGGGCAGTCCTGTACACACTGTTCAGTCTGTGAAATAAGCTAGCTTGGTTAATTCAGGCTGCACAACAAAATTAAGGGAATGCAGACTCCACTAGGAGTAATGCAGACCCATTATAAGGAACAAAGAACTGTAGACCTGACAGAAACAAGACAAGGGACTGTGTCATGAAGACACAGTCTTTCCCTTTTGTATTCTCTCCCTGACCTATTTGCAACTACAAGATAGATGATCATCACTCAGGCAGCACAGCTGTACTGTCTTTGGCTTTGATCTGAGGGCTTTAGAGTGCTCTGTCATTGAAATCTCCTGCCTGAACTTTCCCCACTTGTCCTTCTAACAAAGGCATTAAAGGTAAAGTGAATAGATTGTTCTTTGCAGCTGCTCAAGGAGCATTTCCCCCTCCTTTCTATGAATCCTATGATTCCCAGTATTGCCCTTGACCCAAATAACATCCCACAGTTAGAAGAACTCACAGCAGTTCTTCAGCTTCAAGGACTGAACACTATTTGTACACAGCAGAAATACCTTCCTTCAGACAGTCATTGTCAATTACAAAATCGTACTATGTATTGCTTCAGGTAGATACATCAAGAAGGGGAGATCATCATTCCTCATTCCTCATGGGTTCTCAGTCATGCTGCTGTGGACAGAAAGCTGAAATACATCTTAGAGCTTGTGGTATCAACTTAAAGAAAAGTCATTAGAAGGAATGCTATCAGCCAAGTTGTCACTGAAACTGTGGGAAAAACAGAATCTCTCCAACATAATCTTTTCAGTGTTAGATAATCAAGGCATTCACAGGGAGAGGCCTGATGAGCTTAAGATCTATGGACTGGGAGTAGCCGGAAGATACACAAGACAGAAATTAACAGTAAATATTACCCCAAATATGGCTAGGTCAGAGACACCTGGTCTGGGAAAAGATTGTTGAGAGAACCAAAGAATGAGGACCAAAGTAGCACCGGAGGTGAGGGGAACAATAACCAATAGGAGATTGAATACTAAGAATTGTGTAACCTAAGACCAATGTATGAGAATTTGTTTGGGTTTTGTCTGTATAGGCATGTGAAAAGTCTGGTAAAGAACCATGGAATGATTCCATTTGCACATCCTGGCCAGAATAAAGTAGTGCCTTGATTGTCTAACACAGAAAAGATGTTGTTGGAGAGCTTCTGTTTTTCCCACAGTTTCAGTGAAAATACCTCCACATTAGCATGCAAAGCCAAATTTCCAAGCAACGAATTCATGCCCAGATATTGTCTCCCAATTCCACAGAAAGGCCAGTTTAAATACATTCACTTGATTTCACCTAGATGTGGTTAGACTGCTTTTTCTGGTGCCAAAGAAAGGTGTTATCTTCTCAGACTCTGCTCCCAATAAATGAGAAATTGAAGAAGTAGTACTGTTTCGAGTAGAAAAATGACTTTTCCTATATGAATTTGACTTTCCTGGGTTTTATTTCTTTCAAATTAGCTGCATATTAACTGAGATTAAAACCAGACAGCCCCATAGGAGAAAGAGAGAGGTTCATTGAGCCTCCTTTCTTTGCAGTTTCTAGCTCTGTGTAGCTTGATAAGCTTCCCAAAAACATCAGATTTTCACTCTGCTGCTAACTCATTGGTGGTCCACAGATCAAAATCAGCAAGGCCTTCAGATGCAACCATTCTGGACAAGTTGCTCCCTGCAGCCTGCTTGCAGGCTGCGTCTTGCACAGAGGGTTTGTCTAGCTCGGAATGTTGAGCAGATGTATGCCTTCTCCCAGAGCCCTCCTGGAGGTACAGAGATCCCCAGGAAATGATGGGATTTACCCCATTACTTAGCAGGCCAACCGGAACACACAGTGAACAGAAGGATATCTATTGAATCTCAGTCTAGAAGGAAGATACATTCTGCAGCTCTTTAGAGGTATGTGGTGGGGCTGAGGAAATTCACCCCATGTGAGTTTTAAGTAGGAAGACATTTCTACATGGGTCACAATGAAAGGCAAAGTTCCATCCAAGCCTAGCTGCTCTTTATTGTACCTTGGGCTGGTGCAGGAGCCTGGAGAAACCTAGAGGATTTTTGGGCACCTGCCCTGTGTTGGCAAATGTACTATTTACTGCACTCTTTATGATCTTTATCACTGCCCTTATTCTTTAACATTCAGAATTGAAATCAGCCCAGAGGAGAATGCTTTTGTTGCAATGAAGGCCAGCAGGGGTTTTGACTGGAGAACAGCTGCTGTAATGCTAAGTATATATTTGGAACAAGGACACTATGAGATGTACTGCCCTGCTTAATGTCCTTGCCTGGCTGTGCCTTGCTCTCTTCCTGCATTAAGGATTTTATTATATCTCCTTGTCAGCAGAGATAATTGCCTGCAAATGTCCGCAAGCACACCTGCTACCAGACACTTTGCTATTAAGGTAATTCCAAGAAAATGAAAGCTTCAGCAACCATGCCAGCACCAGTTATTAAACCAGATAAAACCACCTTCTATACACTGAGGACATGACCTGTTTGTGTTTCAGTCCATCTACCTCCCCTGACATTCTGCAAGATTAGTGTTTCTCTGGGAGATCAAAATCTCTGCCGATTTTGTGGCAGACCTGGCGACTAAGAGGTCTTATTTTTTATCCCTTTCCCAGAAGTGTCCACTCACAAGGTGTGCATTTTGGAGTCTGTTACTTTAGAGCTGCTGCTCTAGACAAGTTGGTATGGGTGCCAAAGTACCTTCTTGCCATCAAACTTCATGTTGGGCAGGAATGGTAGAGTTCACCAGGGCAGGTGAGGCAGTGGGTGTATGTACACAGCATCACCTTTCTGTTGGTACCCAGACTTTGCACAAAACCACTGTGAAATAACTGAGGATGCCCTGCTTCTGCCAGTTGCTCTCTGCTCCTTTCATGGTGCCTGGTGGTGTCTGCCTGCAGAGCTGACCTTGCCACTCTATGTTTAGCTGTCAAGTGATACCACAGACAGCTAGAAGTGGTGTCAGCTGCTGTGCCAGCTGGGACAAACTGGCTTTGCCTGGAGAATGGCAGTGCTGGCAGTGTACCTGAAGGAGCATTGTGGGCATTAGCCCCTTACACTGCTTTCTTCTGTAACCAAAACCCACACTTCTCTCATGGGTGTTATGGGTTAGAAAAATATGAATGACTTACTGAGATACTAATTAAGATGAGGAAAGGTGAAAATCTCAGGAAAGGTGAAAAACAAAGCCTCAAAGAAACACATCTTACATTACATCTGTTTGATTCCAGGGTTGTGGATTTACTTGTAGGTGAGGGTCCTTTCTGCTCTTTTAATGCTTATGAGGCATCAAAAGGCCTGAGACCTTCATGCTCTGAGCATCACCTACCTCCACTTGCTAGGGCACCATTTGTGACCAGTATTATTTTGAATGCTGGGCAGTGTGAGGAACAGAGAGGATAGGAGTGTTGAGGGAGTCAGGGCTGTAAAAATAGGCCTGAGGACGGGGAAGATTTGGCTCCACCATGCTTGTCTCAGCTATTCTCAGGGACAAACCCTGACATGTTTTAAATAGGCTTTTAGCAGGACAAGTGATAGTAGTGGGGAAAAGCTGTCCAGGAAATTTCTTTTTGGAAAAATGGCATACTAACAATCATGAACCATTAGAAATTTCTGTTTTCAGTCAGTTTCTGGTAAAATCTTTGCTGATAGTTGTTTACTTTCCACTCCACTTTGAGTGGAAAGTAAACTAAATTTTAGAGAATAATTTTTCAAAAATCCCTTATATAATATAGCAGAAAATGGGTTTGACGGAGGCACAAATGCTGAATCCTACAGCACATTAGCCTGGACCAAGGTAATGTTCCCAACACTCAAACTGATTTTTCTTCAATAGTCTTGTGTTTTGTGAACTTTAATGGAACTCTTTGGAGCTAGTTTTGGCTATCAGTGTGTCCTAGTTCCAGAGGATCAGACTACAATCTCTTAGACTTGAAAATTCAGCTACCATATTAGCAAGAGCTGGTCGCTGCTGTGAGAGGCAAATTCTGACCAGCAATATGGCATTGGACCAAGGCAGGCAGGCAAGCAGGCAGGCAGGCAGTACATGACAAGGGCAGATCCAGATCTTCACAGGGAATTTGACAAATCTGGGAGTAGTTTCCCTTTTCCCTCATACTAGTTATAACAAAGAGTAGGAAATAAGTGGGTGTGAGGAGCGGGCAGTGGGAGCATTTTTTTCACTGTCACCATACAGTGCACTACACCATTCACAGAATCACTGAATTTGTAAGGTTGGAAGGCATCACTGATGGGCTCATTGAGTCCAACCTCCTTGCTTACACGGTGTCCCCAAGAGGTGTTATTCAGGGTTGTATTCCTTCATTTTACAGCAAAATAAACTGGGCTGCAGAGAGGCGGGAGGGAAAACCATCTGCTATATGTCCTTTTAAACATAAATTGTAACTAATTTTTGTGACAGTTTTTCTCACATTCTTCCCTTTTGCCATGCTCTCTGGATCACAGCATCAAATGCAAGGTGCAACCGTGTGGCATGTTTTCCCATGCTGGACAGTGCCAACAAACACAACCTCCCACCCACCTCCTCCTCTGCCTCCTCTGCCTCCTCTGCCTCAGAAGTAAGCCTAAGCCAGACCTGCTCTTTGGCTATGATGCAACCCACTGCAGGCAACTCTCCAACACAGCAGAACTAGCACATGCAGTTTCACATTTTTAGCAGCAGTTAGTGGAAAGCTGTAGCTGAGGGCTGGTATTTGCTCATTGCTGGTGAACAGGCAAAAAGCATTTGCAAGCAACACAAACTTTTGTGGGACACCTCCTGTTCATTCAAAGTTTCATGCATTGTAAAATTCTTGTTCAAACATCCTATTCAGAGTGCTTAAAACTTACAGGATGCTGGTAACTTCTCTGACTATCCTCATATTTAGCTAACAAGAAATGGTTCAGTTTGGGTTTGATGACTCAGAAGCAATACTGTAGATTTACAACTATTTGCTAGCTCTTCATCATCCTGCCAAAAAACGCCCCCTTGTCCACAAAATATATATGTTGTTCAAACTGTGATGTGAAAATATGCATAAATAAGAGATGAAGGGATGAAAAAACATCTCTTCAGGGCTAAAATCTGTAGTCTAGCTCTCTGTACTCTTTGCAAGTTTCTGGCACAAATATTTATTTCTCTGAGATACATGTTGACAGAAAAGGAACTCCTTGTTTTAAAGGGAAATTCTGAAGTCTTTCCAGGGAAGGAAAGTTTGAACTCTGTTTTAAATATGCATATTGTTTTTCTCCTTGTCAAAAAACAAATGCAACTACTTGTAAAAGAAAGAAGTAATACTGAATGTTTTTTTCAGCACTACAGGTAAGGCAGTGAACTACTTGCTTGCGGACACACAGTAAGGCAACTTGCCTTCATTCCTTCAGGCAGGATTGTGGTGAATGTGTACGTTTTTCTTTTCTCCCTGCTCAACTCAGTCATATACCATCAAGGCCTGCTGTGGTACTGAAAGATTTAAAATTCTCCACTTTACAAAAGTCACTGCAGTTAGGGAAGGGATCAAATGATAGCAAGCAGAAGGGTAAGAAAACACACGCCCATAGTGCAAAGATATGAATGCCTCAGTGTGTATATGTATGCATGTTTACTTCTCAGGTAAAGCCTAAATGTCTTTTTACAAAATCTCTATCTCCAACCTAAATTTTGAAACATCCCACATGTGTATCTGTGACTTGGAGCCTACACCTGCTTTCATTTTTGTAGGATATGTTTGATCTTGTTGGTTTTTTTTTTGTTTGGCTAGCATGAATGTCTCAGGAAAATCACCATTCTCAACTCCTAAGTTATCTGCAAATTCCTTTGTTTCCAATTTAAAATTTTAAGGCTCTAGTAAGGTTAAAGATGAATGAAAAGCCTCTCTCCTGAGTCATACCTTCAGTATTGGCATGATGTCTCACAAAAAACCACCTTAATTCATTGGGGAGGATGATTTCCTGGGGCTACTATGGGAGAAATATTAAGTAATAACGTCCATGTGCAATGTTTTATAACTTGTGAAGATGGAAAGTTTGGTTGATTATGGGAAAATTTTAGTATTATTGACTTTCTTTTGCTGTAATTTATTGAAGATCATTCTTTTATTTAAATGTATCGTTCACCCAAGGACAGACTAAAAAAAAAAAACCAACCAAAAAACCCCCCCAAAAACCAAACCAAACCAACCAACCAACTAACCAACCAACCAACCAACCAACAACAACAACAACAACAACAACAAACAAAAAACAAAAAAAAAAAAAAAAAAAAAAAAAAAAAAAAAAAAAAAAACAACAAAAAAAAAAAAACCAAAAAAAAAAACACCAAAACCACACCACAGAAAAAGCCTTGCTGGCAAGGACAACAGACTGTGCAGTCTGGAGATTTAAGAAGGTGTCAAAGTAAAAACTGGCATTCAAAACATCTTGTGATCAAATGTATTAGTTAAGAAATGTAAGGGAACTTGAACCTTAATGGAATTACAGGGCTCCAGACATACACAACTCCAGGTGGTTTGGATTCACATTGGGCTGTAGATGAAAAATCCTGGTCTAACAAAATTTTAAAGCTCACTGAAAGATAAGCAATTTCCTTACTCTCTGTATACACAGAAGATAGCACTGGGACATGGCAAGAGGCAAGTGCAGCTTGAACACCAATGATGACAAGCAGGACTGCAGATCCTCACTCAACCTGGAGAAGGTAGTTAAAATACTATTTTCAGAGTAACAGCAAACCCAGGACCATTAAGACAAAAGACACCAAGGAAATTGACAGACTCTTCAGTCTTTTTATTAGTATTTATTATTGTTATTGTTATTCACACTTAGACAACTCAGTTACATTAAGTGATTTATATGAAGAACTCTGTATTAATATGATAAGGTGAGAAAGTGTACACGCCACATTCTGCAGATAGTGAAGTAGGACCTTGATAGAAGGGATTATTTCCAAGAGCCTATGTAAAAATAAAGGTAACTTTCATACTATATACAAACTTATATTCACAGAGAATATACTGATTCAGAAATACAAGAGTTTCATCTAATGAATAATGATCCATACACTTAACACATGAGAAAAACTGTAATTTTCAGGGGGTTGCCTGGACTTGCAAAATAAAAAATACACAGCAATGTATTCTTACTTTTAAAGTTTGAAATGAGTAAAGATGGGGGACTCCTGATTTTTATTACAATAGGCTGAAAATGGGGGATGATAAGCGTATGAAAACTACAAAGTGAAACAAACATGCTAAAAATGCATTATTACAAAAATAGCATCTGATTGTCAGTTATAACACACTACGATTTTCACATCACAATACCATGTCCTGATCTTGCCATCTTAAGTGACAGAAATAATTTTAATTCATGTAAGTCCACTCCCCAGAGTCAGGATTGCAAAATTAAAACTGCAACAGAGATCTTGATAATGGAAATGAACACAAAACCTGGAATCCTTTGGCATTACTTATTTTTGATACGGGATTAAAATAAATTATTGGTTTCTATTGGATAACCTGACTCTGAAAACTTTTTGAAAAACTGACAGAAGCAACTCATCTCTTACAAACTTACTAAAACATAAGGATCTTCCTTCATTGTGATCTCAGTGGGAGAAAACATCAGAGCAGGTAATGATTTAATTGCTTCATTGGGCCTGACTCTGCAAGCATTTTATTCCTTCTTCTGGGTGAACAAGGGTAGCCAGCTTGAGTCCCTACTGCAAAGGTAGTCTGCAGCATTTTGTACAGCCCCACAGGAAAACTCAAGAGTATGAAGAGCAAACTCCCCTGACTTACAGCACCACTAAGTCAAAACCAGATCCTGCTTTACTGAACCTTTATTTGTCAGTATGTGACATTTACCTTAAACAGAGACATGGAATTGATTCTTTACTTTAAAATTAATGATCCCCTTACTTAGAAACCCCATACTAGTCTTCTGGGTTTTTTATGGCTTCTTTTTGCATTAAGACAACTATGTGACATAAAATAAAAATAAAATAGTAAAGTGCACCATCTTTAAAAACATGTACAAATTTCGTTGTTGGGATTAGTTTTGTGTTTGACGAGTGGTGAATTTACAATAAATCTACATGAATGTACAGTTCATTTACCAATCTTGAATTACTCAGGCTGTTTCACTTATGGCGCAGGTAGGAATGATATGGCCAATTATGTGTCTGGTCTACCCACACTCAAGGGATTACATGGCTTCTAGGCTGGGGCTGACTTGTGCCTGGCTGGCTGAAGCATGGCCTCAGTGCCATGCTAATGTGATGACATGACTTCTGGAAAGACACGGCTTGCATCCAGTCAGGCAGGAGCACGGGCAGGGGAAGGCTCAAACTATCTGCACCCATCCAAGGAGACAAGTCCTGGGATGCTGCACACTGACACCTAGCAACACACTGCAAACATACTGGATGGCCTGTCTGAACTACAGGGCTGTGAGCCATATGTGACTGTTGTATTTGATGGGTGCACTGAACCGCAGAACTTCAGTTTGGAAGTGACTCTCCCCAGTTTCAATGGAAATGATGGATGATATCTCAATACTGATAGTCCTGTAACTGATAGCAACAGACCCAAGAAGGATAATTTTAGCATCAACCAGGAATGAAACCCATGGCTGTTGGAGGACTGGAGCAGGATTCTTCTCCACAATGTTGAGTGCAAACTATTCCATTTGATAATCTCAAAATCACTTTCTGCAAGTATTTTTCCAAGTACAAATTCTTCAATTTAACTTTCCAGGAATAGCAGGAAAAAAAAAAATCACCTGCTTAAATCATGCCTCTTTCTCAGTTGTGTCATTGTTATTTACAAGAGATAAAATTGTTTCCAAGAATATGAGTGAATGTAATTTATCTCTTTGTACATAGCTCCCAGGACAATTAGGTTTGTTATGTAATTGCATTTATGAAATATGGGAACCTAAGATGAAAGTCTATCTTGTCCAGGTTAATGGCAGAATTCTTCTGTATTTCCTTGGGCCAGTTCTTAGAGAAGGGATTATTTCCTTGTTAAAAATAAAACCATCTGATACAGACTCATACTTGACTCAGAACGTAAGTTATATGGACCACAAGATGCTATTTTAAGGAATTACTGCTGAAAGAATAATAATTAAAAAACATTGAATATCCCCTTTTTTTGCAAAGTATGTAATGAAATAAAAGACAACCAGAGAAATAATCCCTTAAAAAACACCCAAACATTAATAATATTTCTAAGCATCTATTTTTTCACAGTACTTGGATTAACTACATGTTTAACTTACCACTTTGTGGACCTTCATATCCACACACAACAGTACCATGAGTGACAGTGACCATAAACTACTTCAGAGTAGTAGATGTGGAAATTATATGGTAGGTTCATTGCCATTACAAACAAATGACACCTAGATAAGATTGCTTGTCACCCACTGTGCTTTATGCTTCATGAAGTTTATGCAGTCAGCCACATCAACTGGATACATAAGCAGAAGCATACAGACACAAGAGCCTGTCTGCACTGTAAGAAAGCACTAGCTTTCAGTAAAATAGTTAATTTAAAATACATAGAGCTTTGCTGAAAGATTTTTCCATGTCTACAGGTAGTCCTTAAGGAGAGAATCTTCACACCACACTTTTAATCACACTTTTGTATCTTTTACCAAGTTGTGACCAGGGTGGCCTCTGCAGAGGAAAAACAGGGAATAGTTGTAGAACTCCAATGGTATTTTGTACCAATGGGGCCCATTCTCATATTTAATTGCAATTAAGTTAGTGCAGAAAACCTTTAAAACTGGCTACAATCTGAACCGTGATCCTATTCAAATGCTACTAAATATCCCTTCAGAAAATTTTGTTCAACATTTATTCCATTCAGAGATGATGGTGGCACAGAGAGCTGGTTATTTATTCTGAAGTTGCATTCTTATTTTACTTGCTATGTTGCCAAGCTGGTGTCCTGAAAGTGCTAAGCTAGAACAGGATCTTTGTATAATGCCAATTTTTCTATTAATTATTCATTTATACTTCATAAGGATTATGTGGACAGCAGTATCAATTGAGTAAGTGAGCACAGGCATACAAACAGGTGGAACAGGCTTCAACACCAGCAGCTTGCTGGAGAATTTGGGCAGCATGGAGGACCAGATCCCTAGTGAAGTCATTCAGAACTTTGGCTGAAGAAAACAGAAACAAAACTTTGGCTTCTAGATGTGCAATGTTCAGAAGAGTTCATGATCCCACACTGAAATAATTACAAAGAATGAGAAATACTTTATGCTGGGAAATTTGATGAGATTGTAAAATAGGAATGTTGCAAAAAGTGTGTGCATTTCTGGCAGCATTGAGCCAGGACAACTCACTGACATCCAGTCACTGGGTTAGAGCAGCTTTTGACTGTTTTCTCAGCATTCCAGTTTAAGATTGAATTCCTTCTGTAAAGTTTAAGAGACTAAGCTTTTCCCTCCATCCCACTTCTCTTTTTCTCTACCAGCCAGCAAAGCTGTTGCAATCAAAGAGCACACCAGCATCTAAGCATCCACAAACAGTTTACCCTAGCAGTAGAAAGGTGCCTTGGCAAGTATAAACATCATTCATAGAGATGAATGATTATTGGCAGCCTTCAGAGAAAGCATCACACAATTGAAATCTGTCCTATCATCTCGGGATCTGAGGTACCACTGGCACAATTATTCAGCCATTTGAAAAATGAACTGCCCAACAGATACAAGGCAGTGGGAGACAGAGGTGTCTTATTCTGGAGGAGAAAAAGTTTTAATATCTTCCAAGACAACTACATGATAGAAAAAAACAGACATGGGAAAGAAATGAAGACACATTTTAAGACAGTATAGAAATGTCATTACAAGATACCAGTCCTTAATGGTACACATAAAGGTCTTCCTATAAGCTGTTGGTGCCAGTTACTCTCTACTCCCTACCTGCCCTCAGTGGGGCAGCAGTCTCTGCTGCTGATGCTGTGAGCACCAAAGTGCTCTTACAGCTCTGAAGGTCAGGTAGGAGTTTCCCTTTTCCAGTATGGGAGTTTTACACCATGATGGCATGAAGTTAAAACAAACAAACACACAAACAAACAAACAAACAAACAAACAAACAAACAAACTACTCTGGTCTGGTTTCTCGATTTGAAATGTCAGGTCAGTGAATCTGGGCACCACAGTATTTTTTAAGTGCCTGCATACACAACCCTTCCTTTAGATCACTCCTATGTCTGATTCTGCATACTTGGGAAAGGATTGCCTATTTTGAGCACTGTCATCAGAAACAAAAGCATCAGAAACAAATTTGGTGACCCCTTTGGAATAGATAGTACTGTGGAGTCAGGTCTGTATTTTGGGACACACGTTTCAGTTGAGGTCAGAATTTGGTTATAAATTTGCTTTAGGTTGCTATTCTGTCAGTAGAGGGCACCACAGTTATGTAAATACACCTACATTTCCATTGCGTACACCCATGGGAACAAATGTTAAAGAGAGGGGCAGTACTAGCGTTAAGACAGGTAAGGATTCTGCACCAGTGAAGGATCTTGAATACAAAGACAAGTTTTTGCTCTCAATGTGAGACGTTCACTCTAAAAAGCACTAAGAAGTAAGAGATGTTGAATGGTTAAGATCAAATACTGATTCTGCATGTGGCTAAGATTTAAGATATATATGAGTAGCAGACATTGCAACTCCTAGTATCCTTTCTTTATTTTATTAACATCTCTCTTTTTTCTTCATGATATCACATAATATTAATACTCCTAATATGAATTTTGTGTTGTTTTCTCTACCATTGTTTTCTGTCAAGTCCTTACTTTCTAATCATAAACCATTACATACAAACACATACAACAGGAAAAAAGTAAAGGACAAAGGGGATGAATGAGAAACAAACAGTGTGGAGCAGAGAAAAACAGACAAGACAAAATGTGCTGAGCCTTCTGTTAAACAGATGTGGGCAGGGCATTGCCATTGAGAGCACAATACACATACAATGCTGAAACAGGTCACAGAAATGCACTGAAGCCTCATGAACTCTTAATTGCACAAAAGACTTGAACAAACAAATGATGATTATATGCAATAATTTCTTAACATTCATTCCAGTCCTCTCATTTTTTAAAAATCAGCCAAACTACAGGAAGATGAACATTAGTTGACTTCTCCCTTTTTTTTTTTTTTTTTTTTTTTTTTTTTTTTGGTTTGTTTTGGTTTGTTTTGTTTTTGTCTAGGTTTGAATCTTCTCCTTCTCTCAGTATCTCAGAAAAAGGATGTTGCATTTTCACTCCTTCCTGAGTTTCTTTAGACATGCACACTTCCAGCAAAACTGAAGAATTTTCATGTAAGTTTCCTGCAGCTCCACTATATTTAAATTGTGTTTCTCCTACCTAGTTTCAAGATTTATAACAGCAAATGTGAACTGCCCCAGCTTTATACAACAGCTGGAGGTCTCTTCCAGCAGTAACTATATGTAGCTGTGAAGGTCCTTACACTCCTAGTAATAGTGAAAGCCTAGAAAGTATATATTCACTTAGCAATTAGGCTGCCACTTTGTAACTACTTCTATTTTCTGTATGAAATACTATGCATAAGCAAATTAGCCTTTTTATTCTGGCATGAAAAGGCAAACTCATAATCATAACAGCATCTGAAAGCCATTGGTACTGTTGATATTGCTGCATTAGAAAAAATGGTGTGTTCACATAGCTGTATGATGTCACTGCATGCTGCGTTGCTATTAGAGAAGAAAGATTATCCCCATTCTGGTCTTTGCATGAGAATGCAATGAAAATCTGCACCAGTTACAAAATGGTCAGGCATCATGGCTCCTTCAGTCCCAGAGACAAGAGTTTCTGAAACCTGAAGAGTTTTGCAAGATGTAAAAAACCCACCAATTAACATCCTGCTGATTGCCTTTACAGACCTGTGATGCAGATGATCAAAACACTGATGAATTCCCTGGCTTTGCTGAAATCACATCATATAAATTACATGAAGAGACATACAAGCCCTTCCCTGTTTGTGACTCATCATTTGGTGTATGCTTTCCACTCAGGAGTTTCAGCAGGTTATCGGAAAAATCCTGTGCCAGGGTGTGGGGGGGGTGGTGCCCCCACGAAGTTAATATTAGCATTCCCCTTAGAAAAGGAGAGCATTAAGAGCTGAGCACACTGCATGTCTGTGCATACTACTACAGAGAACGAGAAGTCTGCGGGTGTGTGCCGTAGGCAGAGGAGGAGCAGTAACCTTCACTGTTGCCGTGCCCACGTAGCATGTCCAGTACTGAGCAGCAGGGATGTTCTGCAGCAGAGAAACCCTCGGTGCACCTGGACTCAGCCCTTCAGCTGTGACTGCACTGTCCAGCAGCAGCCTCTTCAGCTCTGAAATAGACTCTTTGTATCCTTTTCTTTCTTTCACTCTTTTAAAATTGAGGAAGAGGAAATTTACAGATCCATGGGTTATTCCCACTGAAGTTTTCCACTGTGGTTTTGATTTTTTCTTTTTTTTTTTTTTTTTGCTGTTTTGTTTTGACATATGTATCTTTTCTTTTTAAAATATCTATGCTTTGTTTTTCTTTTTTTTTTTTTTTTTGTCGAGAAACAGCACTTTCCACTAGATGGAGACAGGACACTGGATCACTTTGTCCTCCAGAAGGACACTGACAATCAGGAACACAAAATAAAGCCCAAACATGAGGAAACCCAGGATTTTATTCATCCTCCACTTGCAGGAAGCAATGGAGAGGATGACAAAGAGTAGCATGATGAAGAGGAGGACAATCGCACAGAACAGGCCATTGCTGCTGACTGTCACCGGGGCAAAACTGTTAACCACAGCATACAGGAGCCATGGAAGCGGAAGGCTGTTAAGAAACAGAAAAAATAATTTAAAACATTGCAGAAGGTCCAGAAAGGAGCACTAAGAATTTTCTGGTGACAATTCAAAACACAACCAAAGGCCTTCTGCATAAAGTGAGGCAGGAAGAGTTTCAACTCTTCTAATAATTGCATAAATATAAATTGTAAGCTTTTTGGTTCTTGCAAAGAACACATGGGATTTTTGCCCCCCACTCTTCCACAATTATACTGGTGAATTTTATTTCCCTTGGCTGGCAAATCACCTGGCATCCTGTCTGTGAAGTGGAAAACCCCTTTTATTTGTTTCTAGATTTCACACCATCTGCAGAAGGAGCTATTTGCACTCTTTCCAAGAGCCTGCCTGACAGGAGGGTGGGTTGCATAGAAACATGTCCTTGCCATGAAGAGCCAGCACTCTGCAAGGCACTGCTCACAAAATTTCACCCTTAAATATCTTTGCCCGCATTTACTGTATAAACCTCTGTTAAACTGTGAACTTCAACTGAACTTCAACCTAACTTCTATTTCTGTGTTTGCTGTCATTGCATTTCTCATCTCTCACGCCAGAGAAGGAGACAATATCCCTCTCAAGATGTCAAGCTGAAATAAATATTTAAGACACTGATTGGAGCTTAGCAGGCTTAGAAAGCATGAAGTGAGTTGTCAGAAGCACACAACATTAAAACTTTGAATAAGCAGCTCAGGAGAGAATAATTTATTACAGCTGCAGTACTAACTACACCAGCTCAACTGTGCCATTTCTGTTGTAAATGTAGCAGACTGGTATAGGACAAAACTATTTCCATCAGCAGGAAGATTAAACATTTTTTTAAAAGTAAGAAAGCACTACAGAAGAGAAATAATTTTGTAATGCATCCTCTGTACTCCAAATTGGAGGGCATGGTTTTCATGTATTTTACAGATTTGCTGTATATAGATATTTCAAAGACTTAGTGCTTCTGGATTAATAGAAAAGTGGTTAAGTATTCCTATTATGTCTAAAGTACTGCCTTTAGCTAACAGATAAAGTAAGAAAGATATTTACTATGCGTTTTAACTTTGGGATCCCTTTTTGTACCCTTGTGCAGTTGCTGGTATATTTTCAGCTGTGAAAACCAGGATCTCTTCTACAACCAGGCTGTCTGGCACTGTAACTATGACTAGACCTGTTCTTCTGTTTGTGTGTGTTAGCAAGAAACAACCAAAGATGGAGAAACTGAAAGTAAGGACATGATTCTCAGTACCTCCATCCTATGTTGAAGATGGGAGTGTGGGAACAAAGACAGAATTTATTTGTGTATTTCCTGCACATTTTTGAAATACTGAGGCATAGGTTACACTATTTCTGAACCTGATCTACCTTAGTCTCAAAAGATAAGAAAAGAATTTGAATTATAACATTGTGCCACAAATCATTACCCTAGAGCTGCCATGAAGCAGTGAAGTGTAAATAGAAAACTTCTACACAATCTCATGCAGCTTCACATTGTCAGAGCTACAAAAAGGGTTCTTTTTGTTAACAGAGAATTGGTTTGTAATTTGGGACTTGTCAGGTACAGAAAAAGAAATTAATCACATGTCAACAGCAGCCTAAACGATATACACAAGACAATGATTTTCTGTTGTTACAGCAAACATGTTGAATACTGCAGAGGCAATGAATTGTTCCTGATCATCATTTATAAAGAAAGATCTAATATAATCACAATGAGTGGTAGCTGAAAGCAAATAGCAACCTCACAAAAGTATAAAGAGCTTTGAAATTCCTTTTCAGAACAATGCCCTTGCACAACTTTAAAGTGCAATTCACTTGCCTAAGCCTCTCTGTAATATATCAAAGCAAGGATTAGGCAACAAATTTAAAACATTTCTTCACACAGATATCTATAAATTCAGAGCACTTGCCACAGTAACACTGTGCATCACTGTCCTTTTTAAAGATTGCTGATTGTGGGCAATACCACAGCAATATGCTAAGAACAAAAGGCTTGTTTAAAATAGACACAATTTTCTTGATGTAGAACTTACCCCACTGTGATGTCAAATATGTTGCTTCCAACAGAACTGGATACAGCCATGTCCCCCAGACCTTTGCGTGCTACAATAACACTGGTAATAAGGTCAGGAATGGATGTGCCAGCAGCTAGAATCGTCAATCCCATGATTTCTTCAGTAATACCAATGGTCTCTCCAACCTAGAAGGGTTTAAAAAAAACCAGAATAAAGTGTCCTGAAGTGAAGAAATGTTTTCAGCTGTCCTGGAGTTTCTCACTAGCTTGGAGAATACCAGGCAACATCAGAGAAATACTAGTTTTCACAGATTTCCCCGTGTACCAGGAGAAAGACTTTTAAATAGAAGCATAAGGTCTTGACAGGCAGTTGCTGATGGTTCTTATGTTACAAGAATGATCGAGTCCTGTGGTCAAGCCAACCACAGCTCTTTGAACCACTTTCCATTTAGTGAATACTGATTTACTTCATCCTTGGTTACAGCTCCCAAAATAAAGCAGCACCCAGCATGAGATACATGGACTATGATTAGAAATTATCTTTTCAGTGCAAAACATAATGCAGGGCTTTTATTTTGTACCAGTATCACCTCCTTACCTGGTGTGCCCACCAGACCATCAAGTAAGAAAAGAAGGCAATCCAGCTGATAGAACCAAAAAACGTGATAGGAAAAAATTTTCTTGATGTCTGAAACAGAAACAAGGAGAAACAGTGAAAACCTATATTGAAGGGTGACATGCCAAACTCATAATTACTTCTCAATATGAGAGTGGCTCCTCATTTTTTCTGATGGCCTGGTCTAAGCAACTGCTCTGATCATCATCAGATGATCAAAATACCTGTCAACAAAGGTAAGAAACAAATGCAATGACATTGGTATATACTTATTTATGCTTCATTCTTCCAATTGCCTCAGTCATAAAATAAGATCTCCTAAGCACTTGTATCATAATTTGTTACAATGCAGTTTGAATGCTTAGCTCAGTAATTGTTTGACTTCTAAATTTATTAATAATTTCATGTTTCTTCAGAATTAATGTTTTCAGATTGCTTCAACAGGTGCCCATATCTTTCCTTTCCACATTAGTAACTTTTTGCAACAAATTCCACAATCAATATAACAAAGACTGCCATAAGGCAGAGCTAAAAACATGCACACCTAAAACTTACTATGCATTTGCTCTGCTTGTGAAAGTTACTCACTTTCTCAATAGAAGATATATTAAGCACATATTTCCATGCTTAATTTTGTAGAGAAATTTAATGTTATAAAAATATGCAAAACATACTCTCAGGCCCTTCAATGAATTAAAAACTATGTAACACAAAAGTAACTTAATTTTAATTTTCACTATCTCCCCTATTAGTTTCAGATTTTGAACAGACAGTGTTCTTGCAGCCAATGAATTGGTTATATTCAGATTAACGATTCATTTTGGTTTCTGTTCTTCCCAGTCTTTTGCATTTTTTACATTTCCTAACTGACTAACTGAATCTATGCAACAAAAAGAGGTCAAGTTAACTACTAAAGGAAGGAAACAAAACTGCAGTACTGCACCAGGCAACCACTGTCTAAATCAAATCAGTACTTAAAATTAAATTTGCCTTGTGAATGAATTCTACCAGTCTTTCTTTATGGTCATTGACCTTCTCATTTCTAACATGTGACTAGCAGAGTCCTACAAATTTGCACGAATAACCAGTAGGACTGCCTGTGGAAGTAAGTTATATCACTCTGAATGCCTCTTTCAGCTGCTGTTCAGTCCTGCAGTACTTCTTTCCATGTGGTCCTCACTAAATCCACTTCCACTCCAGAATTTTTCTGCACCTTTTTATTGCAGATCATGCCCCTGCTGCACCAGGAGGCTCATAAGACTGTGGATCATTTCTAGATGTTCTGGAGTAGATGAGATTGCAGGGCTTTCCCTCAATGTGATTTTTGGAGAGAAAATACTATTTGTTCTGATTCAGATTCTTCAAGCCATAATAAACACTTCTTTTTTAGGGAATTTACAGAGCTGCACAGCCAGCTTTTCTTATATAACAAGCTCAACAGGAATTTATATGAAACAGCTTCACATTTAGGAACTGATCAGCACAGAAGCACAGGGTGGCTGTAGACCAGGAGGTGATCAGTGTGCTGGGCTGGCCATTAGAGCGGGTCAAGCAGGAATGTCTCTGTGTTTTGCCAGCTGAACCTGAAAACAATCAGAGACTGTGTAGACTTCCTGCTGATGTAACTGGAATGAGCTCGGGACATTAACTGATGTAAAAAGGGTAAAGTCAGCAATAGCAATTGTGCACAGTCATCTACAGCACGGGACAAATAGAAGGTCCATATCTGCTCCAGCAGCAGATGCAGCTGCCAGCTATGCTGCAGAGCACTTACTCCCTGTGTGTACTCTGCATAATACTAAATGTCCTCCTGAAAACTGAGCATGTTGACTAATATGACCTATACAATTTCACAACTGGATATACACAGGAACACATATTAAAAATGGTACAGATTTAGCAACACTACTAGAGGGATGGAACACGTCATCTGTGAGGAAGGGCTAAGAGAATTTGGATTCTGGAGAAGAGAAGTCTTTGGGGTGACCTAATTGCAGCTTTCCAGTACCTGAAGAGAGCCTCTGAGAAAGATGGAGAGAGACTATTCACAAGAGCATGTAGAGTCAGGAAAAGAGGACTGAAAGAAAATAGGTTTAAATTGGACATTAGGAAGAAATCTTTAGTATGAGGATGGTGAGACACTGGAACAGGCTGCCCAGAGAAGCTGCAAATGCCCCATCCCTGGAAGTGTTCAAGGCCAAGTTGGACTAGGATATGAGCAACCTGGTCTATTGAAAGCTCCATGTCATGGGGGTTGGAACTAGATTATCTCTAAAGTTTCCATCCAACTCAAACCATTTCATGAATCTATGATTCTAAATGCCCTCATAATATAAATAACTGAATTTCTGTTGCAGTAAAAGAAATGATCCAGTAGGTGTTTTAAACAGATTACCCATAAATAACCACCAAGGCACCTGGAAACATAATTTTCATATAAATTTCACTACTTCACAAGCACTATTTTTAAAACTACTCAGGGTACTTTGGTTGATCTATTTCTTAATTGCTTCTCAACTCATTACAGAGTTACTTTTTCAGAAGAGAGTTCTAAATTTCTATCACACCAGAAAATATGATAATGAGCTTATGATATTCAAAACCTACTCAAATGGACTTCTAAGTTTAAAATCAAAATTTTATATGCATTGAGGGACAGAAGACCTTAATATGAAAAGGAACACAATTTGAAAGAAACACATTGATGGCTGTTATAACAATCTGAAAGCAGTAGGAGCAGAATTAAGACTGGCAGAAATAAATGAATCTAAATAGCAATTTCCTCCTTTAAAACTAAGCAGCTAGCACTTCTTTCCCACCATTCTTAGTAGCCAACTTTGCCAACTTTCAACATTTTTCATCTTCCTTGTAGAAGCTGCAATCTTTTGGCAAGACATATGGTTAATGAGACAGTGAAACAATAAACTTGTTGGAACTGGTCACAAAATCTGCACAGAGCACCTTGCAGCAATGCAATTTGAATGATCACTGCACAATACTCAAGATTTAAGTACACACTGGCTTAAACTAATACAACCAGAGCCATACTGGTTAGGAATAGCTCTCTGATGGTGCAATTATATACACCAAATGCTTCTTGCAAAACAAGGGAAGACTGCCTATCTGAGTCAGACACCCACAGAATTTGGATGGCTAAGAATTACAAGTCAGTAACTTTGCAGCATGTGTACTCCTCGCCTGTCTTAGCTAATCCTCTCCCACTAAAATTAACTGATAAGCAGCAGTCCAAGATACTTTAATAGGCTTAAAACTTAAATTACCTATTTTAAAATGGGGAACATTTAAATTTAGAAAGGGCATAATTTAAAGCTTGTACATTTTACAGGTGATGAAATAAAAAATGGACTCCATAGATGCTGCTATATTATTTGCATATGGATGAAAATTTAAAAAAGCCATAATAAGAATGCTGATTCTTTTTTGTATGTTGAATTTTATTCCAGACTGTAACAACAATAATCATGCTTGTTTTGTAACTAGTTTCAGCATTCTTTTGAGATTTATGTAGTTTCTACTCCCTAACTCTTTGAAATAGAGAGAACTGCCAATTCTAAGCATTTTCCTAGAAGAATTAGTCAGAGACAGCAGACAGCAGTAGTTCTCTCCATCTTTTTGAGTAGTTGTTGTGACGGTTGCCTTGTAAAGACAAAGTGCAGAGTTTATTAGCAACTGGCTCTTTTGTGGTCCTAACAGATAAATGAGAGAAGCCTTCAGTTCTCTCATTCAGTTCTTATGCCATTTCCTTTAACAAAAGCAAAAGGGTTTTGTAGTTCCACTATAGATTAGATGGATTGGTACTGTTCCTGTCTATCAGAAAGTTTAAGAACATTTTTCTTGATATATTTCTATATATTTATTTAATGCCAATGTCTGAAAAAGAGGGCTATAAGTATCAAAAATAATCCAGGTATGAAGGCTTTTTTTCTAAGAACTTGATCCTGGAAAGTAGTGTGTGCCGAATATTTTGGAATGTGACTCTTTTAACTTTAGCCAGCATTATTACCAACATCTTTAACCTGAATGGTTCACATGTTTGTCTCATTCATAAATGTATCTGCATTGCAAAGTTCAATCTTTTTTTCACACTTAACTGAACACACTGCATACACTTCAGTGCTTAACTCTGATTACTCAGAACCTGCTCCTCTAAGTGGATACAGGAACATGTTGTCCTTGTCCCCTTGGTAACAGTGCATCTCTGTATGACAACAAGAGTTCATGGAAGTTGTTGCTCTTCATTTGTAATGAAGAGATAGAAGGAACTTCCCCATATGGGTCCAGTGATGGCAGGACTAGAGCCCCAAGAGCCATTCTTTCTGGCCTGTAATGCAAAGGGATGGACAGTGTATTAAGGTTATAATAAAAGAGGTGGTGTTCAATATCTGCTCCTGACCTACTGGGGCACATTGGTCACATAATTTTTCTTTTGATCTTTCAATATCTGTTACTCCAGGAGGTGGGCAATTATATATGTGACCTTTACAGAGCCACTGGGGAAATGAGCCATTAGTACAGGAAAAATACCCATTATTGTTCAGAATACCTGAGCAAAAACTCAGGAAAAAAAAAAAATCCCCGAGGGCTCACCTACCTCTGGGATATGCCAACAACAATATTGATGTTATAGTAAGGATTTTAATATATACTGGCTTAATGTGAGCAGGTGTTATTAAGGCACTAAACACATTAAAACATCTCAGCTAGTCATTCAGCTGACAGTTAGCTGAAGTAATGCATAATCTACTCTAAGTATATAAAAATCTGCATATGTGTGCAACAGATCATAATAAGGAAGCAGAATTTTGCTAACTTTAGAACCAGAGACCTTGTCTACAAAATAATTTCTCTAGAGCTTCTGGGTTTCATGGAACTAAATGTATCTCAAAACAGTACAAATAAATGCAGGCAAATCATCTCCTTTGTGTGGAGATAAAATGTTCATTAGAAAAAAGACTCTAGATGGAAAGAAGAACTTATTGAAAAGTGGAAACCCAGAGGATGCCAAAGGCTCCATATGGTCTTTCAAATTAGTATATAGCACACAAGCATTGACTTTATATATGCATATGCCAATCTGAGCATCCTGATGCAGAATTTGGGTTTCTGACTAAAATTACCACACTTGTGCATCAAGCCTCTGATGGCAGGCCTATCTAAAAAGTCTAGTTGAGTATTATTTTTGGTTTGCTTTAACTTTTATCTCACAGATTTCACTGAAAATTGTTTTCTGATGCACATGCTGAGCTGTGATAGTAGGCATTATTTTTTTTAGGAAGGGATTAGTGGAAATGGCACACAGAAATAAGTGAGAATATTTTGAAAATACATTAATGAAGCACACTTCAAATGTTAGATATTTTATGCAACTATCAGATTAATTCTTTGACAGCTATGTTCAAAGTAAGCAGCTTGTCATACTGATACAGCCCATTATCTCTTCTGTTTATCTACGTGTAATTACAATTTTTTTTTCTGTATAAAAAACTACTCCTTTCAGTGAATGGAGTTTTAAAACTCTGTTATTCATTTGCCTATCTGGCACATACAACCATGTTTATCTTTTGTGGTATGGCAGGGTATTTTAGCTGCTGGATGGAGTTCTGTTGAGAATGGTATTAATGTCAATAACCACATGCATCACACACTTGCAGGCAACTTGTCAAGATATTCACTTTCAAAAACTATTATTTACAAAACTGTTCTCATTTGTACAGTACAGATTATTAGATAAGGCTACAGTCTGCTTGTATTACGTTCAGATTTTCAAAATTCAAAATGATGGCCATAAATATTTCTTGCTCATTTAGATGACATGAAAAAAAATTACAAGGATTGTTTTGAATGACGAAAGGAGGGCATAAATTCAGAAATAAACAGTCTTGAAATTCATGTAGTATATTCTGTGTGTTATGGAAAAAAAAGTGATTTCCAGAGTTTTCTGGAATTTTTAAGAAAAAGAAAGCTTAAAGATTGGGAAGGAAAAAGTGTCAGAAGGCAAAGAAGGGAAAATGTCACTTTATAGCCTTTGGAACCTTTTATCTAAAAACAAGTCAGGGGATCTTATTTTAGCTCCTTCTTGCACTGAATTGCAGTTTTTCAGCATGTGGGATGGGAAGTTTTTTTACTGTGTGTGAAGAGGAAAAAGGAATTCAGGGTGTTGATTTATAAACTTTCATGCTGTGCATGCCTCTCTTGCAGCAGTTTTAAACCCATTTTGATCCAGAAAGGAAAAGAGATTAAAACACCACTATTTATTTTTTTTCCCCCAACTCTTGCCACACTCTTTTTTACTTTCCATGAGTCTTCCCAGTCTGGGCTATTTGTATAAAAGTGGTAAGCCTTGGTAACTTGTCAGTCTTACATTACTTCAAGCTGTGTTTAGGACAAAACTAGCTTTATACATGAAAGGACTTACAGATCTCATCCTAGCATGAAAATTACAAGATTATGGGTAGAAGAAAAAAGTTTAATAGAATATAAACTTAAGAGAAATCGTATTATTATGTTTGAACTACAGAAAAAGTTTAGACAGTCTAAAATCCTTCTGGTCATTCCGTTTAGGGCACTGCAGACAGATAATCAGCACTCATGTTTCACCAGAGATTCAGAAATACAAATGTAAAGGCCCCAAAGAATTTTTCAGACCATTCACTTTATGTCACTTAAAAGTGAATACAAATTATAATCTTTATAGAACTGTTACCAACCAGTTGCTCATAAACACCCATTTGTCATTTGAAGATTTAAATACTAATGTTGTGGCCTCTTCAAAGAAAGAAACATTAAAGAAACCTAATAGCTCTAGTTCTTTTTTTGGCATTTAACTAGAGAGCCACCCTTTTGTGCAGAACACACTGACTTTACAACAATTACTTACAGGTTTTCTGACATCTGGCAGGGTAGCCCACAGTGGAAAAACAATGGGTAACACAAGAAGGTAGGTGACCTGCTTGCGTGGGGTTTCAGGCCAGGCCAGGCTGAGAGGCTGTTCCTCCTCATCCTCTTCATTCTGTAAGAAAAACTCCAGTGAGCAGATTATCAATGTGGATGAATGAAGTTAGAGATTCTTTCAAAAGGAGTTCAAGGACAGCGTTGTGTTTCAGGGAGAACTACGGCATCTGAAAACATTCCATTAACACCACACCTACCTAACAACGTTAGCTAGGACACACCAATTAGACTTTGTGTGGACTGTGAGGTATCCCTACAGCACAGGCTGCCTGAGGATGTCCATTTGTGGACAGTGTGGCTGGTCCCTTGGGATGCTCAGGGTGTGGTGTCTCTGACAAATGTTCTCTTGGCTCTCCCTTGGAATGTGGGCTAGTCTAGTGAGGGTTTTAAGGCATGTCTGGGCTGCATCAAGCCTGGCCACACAGATGAGAGAGAGAATGTGTGCACATATATGCCTGTGTGTACACAGACATGCATCTTTATGTGTGCATATAAATGTATACATGTATCTAACTTCTTAAGCTTTGGAGAGTAACTTGAAACCTTACTATTAAATATATATGCATATATATTTGTATGTATTGTCTTCTCCACAGAGGGATAGGTAATTCAGGCATCTCTGGAGCTCCAAACTGCTGGGATCAGACTGCACTGCTGGGGGCTCTGCCCACTCAAACTGTGAAACCAACAAGGACAGAGTTAGCCCAGCTTCTCTGGGCCCCAACACTGTCACCAGGTTGTCCACATGAGGAAGGGGCTTCTCCTTGTCTCTACCCAAAGACTCTTGTGTTCAGACCAGTCACAACACAGCAGAGTTCCTAAAACTTGGTGCTAAAACTGAAGACGCTGCTCTCCAATTTGTGTCGCTGATTTTCAAATCGATCCCTAGTCTCCATTTATGTGTAAGCTGCCCACCTCTCATCCCTGCCATAGAGTAGTTGTATAGGAACCCTCTCCTATCACATAAAACATTTGGCTGCAACACACATTCCTTAGACTGCCTCTGCTAACAAAATGGAGCAAGTATAGTAGGCAAGACTCAGCCTTTTGCACACATGTATTAAAATAACTTTTTAAATTGTTAACATAGGTAGGTGAACTGCACATAAATTGGAGAATCAGGCAACTGAAAAATGGCCTGAACAATACTTTCACACAGATGTGTGTAATGCAAATGCTGTTAAAACTGTAGAAAGATCTCTAGAGACCTCAATGAAAGCTCTGAAAAAGAGCACTTGGTGAAAACTGTTTGACAGCATGAGTGATATATGATGACTTTTTCCAGTAGCGTCCCTGGGTTTTATTTTTAAGAAAAAGATAACTAAGACATCTCCACAATATGCATGTTACTCCTCCTATAGATTTATAATTGGTTTCTTTTCAGTTATTGCCCTGTATTAAGATTGCTTGCATAAACTATATGACAATGCTATATGAAGCAATCATTTAAATGACCACACCAGTTGTTCTTTTCTAAGCAAAAGAGTTATTGATGAAATGTCACCATATGTTGACACCGCTAATAACATTTTCTACTTACTGCTAATTTTGAGGAACTGGTCTTGATTATTCCACTATTGTGAACTTCTGAACTGTTCAATTACCTGAATTGATCAGTACCGACGGAAACAAGCTCTGCTCTTAGATTGGGATCTTTCAGTATGAAGGTATCACCTGACATCAGTGGACCGGAAGCAAATTTCTGTTTACCTCTTGACACACTGACAAGTCACAGCTACTTTTGAGTTGTGTCAACAGAGGACAATATTTTGCTAACCCCTATACTTTGTGAAACTCCCAAAGTGCACAACTGTATGACAACAGTAAAGTGAGCAGGTCATAATGGTTATAATAATTTTAAAAAATTTAAAAATGTATTAGCACAATTTGTAGCAATCAACACAGTACTTCGGAGGCTCCTGAGCAGCTTAAGAGGCTAGCTTTTGCCTTTAGCTTTCAGCTCTTCATTGAAGTGGACATACTATGCTGCATTGCTGGAAATCTACCAAAGCCTGACTTTAGAGGAGCTGTGCTGGAGGAGAAGTTTGTGAGGCTACTTCCCAAAACCAAATCCATTCATTTTTCATTCTGGTAGATGCTTTTGGGGTGGGAAAATCAACCTGAGACACAGGCTCAGCTTTGAAATATGATGACTGAGATAAAATTTGAGCACAAAAGGACCAGTTGAAGGGTTGCCTAGGTAACTCTTTCTGAATGGCCTTTGTGTAATTCAATCAGCCAGCTCAGCTGGAATAAAGCTTTCTAAGTGACTGCTGTATAAACAGCACTGAGTAGCAAAGTACTTCCTGAATTGCCATCTTTAGAGATTAGCCATGATTAACAATTATATTTAATCACAACAAAACTTTACATTAGTCTGAGTTTGCACATGAGTCTTAAAAATATCTAGATAGTAATCCCTGTGTTGGTTCATGCAGTACTGTACCACTACATGCTGTAGTTCAACACTGGGCCTTGTTCATGTCTGTGTCAAACAGAGGCAACATGAGTGGCTGTAGCAAAGAACCACAAAGAATTGCTTTTGGAGATTGCCAGATGTCTCCTGAGAAACCCTGATCTGTTCAAGATCTTTTCACCTTCCAGTTGTCCTACACCATCCCTTCCCCCAAGACAACTATCCCCAGAATATAAGGCCAAACACAAGCTCACAGTGCAAGCAAAACACTTTTTCTTGCTAGTTTAACTCCAGGATACATTACAGGTGTTTCAGAATGATATTAATTTCCTATTTTGTAAATTGGATTTGGCATTTGATTTTCAATGCTGACCTTCCAAAATCAGTGTAAGTAATGAAGCTCAAAGTATTCATAGATCTAGCTTCCATGAATTTCAAAGCAATTATCCACTGATGCTGAAGAGAAGAATGGGAAATAATTTAATCAGCTCTAAAACCACACAAATGCGAGTGTCATGCTGTGGACCAAGCAGCAGTGACAGAAAATGACTCAGCATAGATGTATGGCAGAGATTGCATGCACATGGTTCTAGCCATGTACATACTGAATATGCACCATCACAGTTTGTAGAAACGAAACCTGAAAATACAGTTTTATTTTAATCTCTATGATGAAAACTCTGTACTTGCAATGTTCAGTATGATTATATTCTGTAATGCTAAGAAGAAAATGTGATTATAACATGATACATACTCAGGAATTCAATTGCCTAAGCAGATATGATGGTACTATTTTAGATACCTTCTGGTATCTGCCTTGACCCTCACATGCTCTAGTAGAAGAAGAGAATATTCTGCTCACTTTATGACACATCTGCCGCCACTGTGCAAAGATCTCCACTTCTTTGGGGCAGGGAAGTGCTACTACATACCCATCTCCACACCAAAGCTCATTCCATACTATGTCTCTGTAGTTAATTAACTTCAACAATCCTGGACTGGACATGTCCTGGGGACATGGGAAAACCTGCATCACGTGATATGATGAACTCTGATGATAATCCATTAGAAAGAAACTGCTGTATTAAATCAGAACAAAAGCCAATTTACACCAGTACCCTGCACTGGTTAGATAAGGGCATTCAGAGACTAACTATTGGAATATGCATATTTTTTTCATCTTCCACAAATTCATAGAATCATAGCAATATTTAGGCTACAAAAGACACTTGAGATCATCAAGTCCAATCATAAACCTTACACTGCCAGCTCCATCACTAAACCATGCCCCCAAGCACCACACCTACACATACTCTCAATTACACATATTCTAAATACTTCCATGGATGGTGACACAACCACTTTTATGCTTGGTAACTGATCTGATGCTTGATAACCCTATCCATAAAGCGATTTTTGTAATATCTGATCTAACCTTCTCTCACACATCTTGAGGCCATTTCCTCTTGTCCTGTCACTTTCTGCTTGGGACAAGTAGAGTTGTAGAGAGCAATAAATTCTCCCTTGAACTTCCTCTTCTCCAGGCTGAAAAACCCACCTTCCTCAGCTGCTTCCCACAGGATTTATGCTCCAGACCCATCACCAGCTCCATTGTCCTTCTTGGACACAGTCCAATGTCCTTCTTGTAGTGAGGGCCCAAAAGTGAGCACAGGATTTGAGATGTGGCCTCACCCATTCCAGGGGTATGGGGGGAAAATCACTGCCTTGATCCTGCTGGCCACACTATTGCTAATACAAGCCAGGGTGCCACTGGATGTCTTGGCCACCTGGGCACATAGCTGGCTCGTGTTTAGTTGCTGTTGGCCAGCACAGGATCACAGCATCATAGAATAGTCAGGGTTGGAAGGGACCTCTGGAGATCTAGACCAAATGGCTCCCCTTTCCCACCATGAAGGTTTTCATCCACTCTTCCCCAGCCTGTTGTACATTGTTGTTGTGACCCAAGGGCAGACCCCAGAATTTGGCTCTACTGAACCTCATACCACTGGCCTCAGCCTATTGATGCAGCTTGTTTGACTCTGCAGATCCTTCCTACCTTCCAGAAGATCAACACTCCAACCCAACTTGCATCATCTGCAAAATGACAGGGTATACTTGACCCCCTCATCCAAATTATCAATTAAGACATTAGGAAACTGGCCCCAGTACAGAGCCCTGGAGAACACCACCAGTGCCTGACGCTAGATTTACCTCCATTCACCACCACTCTCTGGGCCCTGCCATCCATTCAGTTTTTTACCCAGTGAACCATGCATAGCAGTCCACCCATCCACACCATGAAAAGCCAGTATCTCCAGAGAAATTATGTGGGAAACGGTGTCAAATGCTAAGGTCCAGGTAGACAACATCTACAGCCTTTCCCTCATTTACTACATGAGTCAATTTGTCATAGAAGGAGATCAGGTTGGCCAAGCAGGATCTGTGTTTGACAAACCCAGGCTGGTGGGGCCTGACTCCCTTGATGTCCTGCATGTACTGTGTGATGGCACCCAGGGTGATCTGCTTCATGACTATCTCTGGTATCGAGCTCAGACTGACAGGCCTGTAGTTCTCTGGATCCTCCTTCCCACCCGTCCTGTAGCTGGGCATCACATTTGCCAACTCCGGTCAACTGTACCTCCCTAGTTAGCCAGGACTTCTGGTAAATGATGCAAAATGGTTTGTGAACACTTCCATCAGCACCCTCAGTACTCTTGAGTGGATGCCATCCAGCCTCAGAGATTCATATGTTAAGCAGTAGAGCAGGTAACTAGCCATTTCCCCTTGGAGTATTCATTCCAATGAATGGGGGCTTCATTCTGCTCCCCATCCAGCCTAGGGGTCTGATTGACCCTGGCAGCAAACCTTGCTTTAAAGCAAGATTCTCTTTCATGAAAGAATGAGGCAAAAAAGGCATTCCATATATCTGCTTTTCCCTTATTCCTTGTCACAACGTTTCCCATTGTATCCAAGGAAGGATGGAGATTGTCCTTAACTCTCCTTCTGTTGCTGATGTCTTTCTAGAACACCTTCCATTTCTAGAAACACCTTTCATTGCCTTTAACTGCAGAAGCCAAATTGAGTTCTAGATGGGCTTTGGCCTAATCTAATTTTTCCCTGCATAATCTCACAATATCCTTGTAGTCCCCCTGAGCTGCCCGTCCCTTCTTCCAAAGGTCATAAACTCTCCTTTTTCTCCTTAGTTCAGCCTGAGTTCTGTTCAGCCAAGCCAGTCTTCTTCCCAGACAGCTCTTCTTTCAGCACATGGGACAGCCTGCTCCTGCACCTTTAAGATTGTTTTCCCAAACAATGTTCAGCCTTCCTGCACTCCCTTGTCTCCTTGGGACCACATCCCAAGGAACACTATCAACCAGCCCTGTAAACAGGCCAAAGTCTGCCCCCTGGAAGTCCCAGGCAGCAGTTCTGGCAGTTCTGCTGACACCCCTCCTTACAGCTCTGAGAATAGAAAGTTCTCCTTTCTATTCTCTGTGCCCAAGATGGCCTCTGACCACCTCATCTCCCCCTAATCCTCTGTTCACAAGCAAAGGTGTCAGCTGGGAATCTTTCCTGGCTGGCTTCCTCACCCACCATGTCAGGAATATCAAGGCATGTTCCACACAGTTCAGAAACTTCCTGAACTGTTTCCTTTCTGCTGTATTCCATTTCCAGCAGACATCTGGTATGTTGAAGTGTCTGGAAGAAAAAGGTTCAGCAATTTTAAGACTTTCTCCAGCTGCTTAGAGTATATTTTTGTCTTCCTCTTTCAAGTGCTTGGGATGGTCTATATTAGACTCCCACCAAGATATTGATTTGTTGGTCTTAATAAAAAACCCATGAATATTCAACCCTTTTATCACCATCATCAAGCTCTAGAAAGTTGAACACTCCATAATATACAGGGCTACCACACCACTTCTCCTTCCTTGCTTATCCCTTCTGAAGAGTTTATAGCCATCTATTGCATCATTCCAGTTGTGTAAGTAATCCTACCATGTTTATGTCACTGCAATTACGTCACAGTTTTCCATCTGCCCAATGGCTTCCAGTCCCTCCTGTTTGTTGTGCACGCTGCATGCACTGGTGTAGATGCACTTTAGTTGGGCTATCAGTCCTGTCATATATTGGGGGCAAGGAGCCTTAGTAACCATGTGACTGCTCTCAGGTACTTCTGTTGTTTCTAATGGCTTAATGGTGCTTAGGTCTTTGCTGCTGTATATGGATCTTGATTCATGACCTCCACTGAGATGGTGAAGGTGCTATGTGAATTAGTACAGGGATATTTCAAATGGGCTCTGGTGTACTCAGCACATGATGGAGCAGACTGAAGGACCACACTAGCACATTGTTCCTCAAACATTGATGTACCACTCCTTAGCTTATCTCTAACATGCCTGGTTTCATCCCTTTCTTCTTTCAAATCTAGTTTAAGGCTCTTTCAGTAAGCCCCACTAACTCTGATCCCCTTGCCCCTTTGAGACAGGTGTACCCTGTCTGTCATCAGCAGGCCCAGACTTGTTTAAGCCAATCCATAACCAAAACCCCTAAAATTCTGCTGGTGCCACCACGCTTGGAGCAACTTATTGACCTTTTGAATCTTCCTGTTCCTTCCCTCATCATGTCCTGCAATGGGAAGAATACAGAATGACATTCTTGTGCCCCTCATCCTTTAACCAGTCATTAAAGATTAAGACATAGCTGCATTAAATCTTCACATATAATAGTCATTATTGTGTTTCTATGAAATCGTTACTAATTCTGTCATAATTCCTTCTACCCTTTATGCATAGAATTCTCATTTCTTCTTGCTAATGCTTGAGACAGTCTTTTTGTTACAGAGACATTTTGCAGTGCTGAATATCAAATGTATGCACTAATGCCTAGATGGGATAATTGTGGTACCCTGGCATATATTTTATTTTTGTTACTATTATTATTATTAATGACGATAAGAAAATGAATCCTCTATACGGAAAATGCCCTCTTTGCATCTTAAGAAATGTGATTAGAAGTGTTATTCTGCCTGGTGTTCTCTTTCATATATCTGTAACAAATACTCTTTTAAACCAATCTACATACATTCTATTCTTGCTACTTCAACTCTTCTTTTATTAAAATCATTACAAACAAAAAGGTACAAAAACTATGGATGTTCCATATTTCACAGTTCTGTATGTAAGAACATCTATCAAATACTCATCTGTAATCCCATGGAAGAAAGCACTTACTAGTTTTCTCAGGACTCTTTTAGAAACATGGGATGGTTTGGGTTAGAAGGGACCTTAAAGATCCCTAGTTCCAACCCCTCTGTCATGGACAGAGACATCTTCCACTAGACCAGGTTGCCCAAAGCCCCACCCAGGCTGTCCTTGAACACTTCCACAGCTCCAGCTGGGGCATTCACAACTTCTCTAGGCAATCTGTTCCAATGCCTCATCGACCTCACAGTAAACAATTTCTTCTTGGTAGCTAATCTAAACCTATCCAATTTGCCCAGTAAATTTTTTCCAAACAGGAAACTACAGTATGTTTCATATTATGTAAACAAAACAAACATACAGTGACATTTCATCCACAATGATCTTGTTTATAAACAACAGCTTACAGCAAACTCCATCTGCCAAAGTGACAAGATAGTCACTCTTTCTAGCAAACATCACAAAATCAGTCTCCATAGGGGCTTATATTACATTAGGAAAAACAGTTGCTTTTCTGGCACATTAAACAGAATTTTACACTTTTTTTTCCACACATTAGGAGGAAATGAAAAACAAGTACAAAGAACTACCTCAAACTTACTAGAAATACTGAATCTGCCACTGTTCACCAACTACTTGTATTGTACAACAGCTAGAACATATGAACTATAAATACCTTAGTCTGAGGATTAATCTGTTAGTCCACCTGAGATGAAGAGCTAAGCTATAAATTCTCATGCTTGTACATTTCTTGTGCATTCTGATTGTTGATACTATTTATCAATTAAGAATTAGCATGAGACCTCCAGAAGACAGGAATTATGTGCAGTTCTATTTGCTTATGCTACAGTATGGATATTACACCACCTATAAAGAGGCAATTTCCTTGCTGCGTAAGACTGCTCAGGTATTTTGTTTTGTTTTTGGGTGGGTTTTTTCTTGTTTGTTTACTTGTTTGTGAGGGTTTTTTTTGGAAATGAGCTCTGAACAACCCAAATTTTCACAATGAGTAATTCAAGAAAAATTGATGTGATTGTTATCTCAAATGTTCTCTGACCCAGAGGTATGTAGTTATTTTCAAAACTGAGGTTTATTTTTTTCTTTAGAAGGGCACATCTCACATTAATCTATTTCACTAGAAAGGCAGAAAGTATAGGCAATTTGAGCCATACTACAAACAACCTCAGTCTCTGCCTTCTGTTTCTTGTCTGTAAGCCGCATCACTCATTTATCTTCTCCTACAAGCCGTTAAAAAATACATGAAACAAGGTGAGATAGTAAGCTAGTACAAAAATATGCAATTTCTATGGGGTGACATATAGAAAGCAAAATCTTTCCTCACAAATTCTGGAGGCAAATTCAAGCAGGCAGTCAAATTAAATCCATTAGCTTTCATTAGGACAGCTAATTTGTGTTAATCCTTGCTGCACTGTAAACTCACTGAAAAGAGCTATCTTTTGAGTGTACCCTTCAGGAAGGAGTAAGGTCATGTAGGTGTTTGGTCCAGATTCTCCTATTGATGCTTGTGTCCTCTTGGGTACTTGCAGAAATGAGTAAAATCTCAGCTCCCAAAACTTATATGCTATTTTTTATGGTATGTTATTGGAAGCATTCTTTGGAGAATTAGAGAAGAAATTCTCAGAATGTAACACAAAACTGCAGTCAACTCACCAGGAGAAATAATAGCTATGGTATCATGGAGATAGTTCTAAAGAATAAGCCTTTGTCTTCATGCCATTTTTCAAAGTGCTAATTTTAAAGTAAGTCAAACAGCAGCAAAAAATGTGGAGTAGGCAACTGAGTAGCATTGTGAAAATAAAGATCAACCCCTTTTGATAGCAGCACCTTCTCTTTAAGTTACAATGAGCAAACAAGAGGCAGACATTTACTTTAGACCAAGTATGGCAACTGAAAAAGTATTTGGGCTTTGGAAAATAAATTTCTTATGATGAATCAAACAAATACCAGGGATGCCGGAATTTATCACAGCCTTACAATGAAGGCTGCTCTAGTCTCCTCTATTCTCTCTCTCTATGGAACAGTAATGTTTAAATATAACTCAGATTAATACCCTGAGACAAAGAATGCAATGCTACTTACATTCACACCAAGTTAAGTTGATGTGAATGGAATGAGTATTCCAGGGCAGGGGAGATATGCCCCCATCAGGGCATTCTGTCCTAAAATGGTGCTGCTGTTCTTCAGTGGGGAAGGCAAAACATGCTTTGCCCAACTCTTGCTCAGGTAAGCGGATTAAATCTAATGCAAGCAATGAAACCTTTGCACCATTCTCCTATGACATAAAAACTGCCTTATATTTTCGTGGAAAAGTTATCTCAGTCATGGTTGGCATGTAAATACTTTCCAGCGGGGTTTCCACGGAAACAGGAAAAACTGGGCGCATGTGTACTTGTGCATGTGTGTATGTGCGTGCATGTGTGCATGTGTGTGTAGGTGGGAGGAAAAGGTGTTATCTTCAGATTGGAAACTATTTTTAGGTAAGCCACAGGTTAAAACGACTACCAAATGCTAGTTAAGAAGGTGGTGGGGGGTGGAACTGGACTTCTAAGAAGGATCACATTCTGAAGGACACTTTATAAAACATTTAATGAGCAATTAAGTGTCCTTCTAGTTTTCTTTCATTTTCTTATGCATGCTTGGTACCACTCTATGAAGTGTTATATAACAGAATCTTCTCCTCTGTGGCAACCTGCTAAAGGTTAAAGACAGAATGCTGCTGTAAGTAGAACAAAATCCCCAAGAAAGATGCAATATCCAGCAGAAAGGAAGGCGATTTCTGACTTCAAATAAAACAGTAGTGCCTTACAGATGGTATGGTGGGAGGAGGTATTGTTCCCTCCTGTGCTGGCTAAGGAATGGGAAGGAGACCGCAGCCGTCTGTCCTTCTTAGCTGATGATCCCAGTGTTATCAAAGAGTAGGATATCAGGGTATCAGCTGCTGCTTATAGTTAAGTGGGGTGATAAGAGTCTCACTATTTGGCACAAATGATTGGGTTGCTGGGTACATTTTCTGGACACCCTTTTTGAATTTTTGCAAGCAGCATTAGGGGAGAGTTTTTCTTGCTGCTCAAGAGCTTGAGCTAGAAAGACAACAGTTGAATTTCCCTGGAGGACAGTGGAGTAAGAAAAATGGAGTTGAAGTCCTAGGAAAAAGGGAAAAGCAAGACAGTGGACTTTGGAAGAGAGAAATGAAGAAATTAAAAACAAAACAAAAAAACCCCAAATAAATTAGGTGAAATCCACCTAGTCACAGCACCTTGCAAAAGTCATTAACTTGACAGTGTCCTCGCGTCTGTCTTGTGTGGTGTTCAGCTCTGTGTAAGCCTTTCCTTCTTTCTTGAAAAAGAAGGAAAGGAGGAAAGAAAAAGAATTTGGAAAAAAATACAAAGAGGTTCCTAAAAAGCCCATAAAGAATTCAGGAGAGGCATATGGAAAACTAAATCATAGCAATTAGGAGTATTATGCTTTAAAAAAAATTCCAAACATATGAAAATTAAAATACAATAGGAAAGCTATCTCTTTCTCCTTTGCTTGCAGTCTTAGCCTGAGACCATTTTTTCACAAGGGTCTTCTCCTCAACATTGTAATTTTAAAATAATAGGGGATTTATAAGCAAAATAAATTTATATGTGGTTTATGTTATGGGATTTATATTATTTATGTTTTATGTTAATGTGATTTAGGTTATATATGTCATTCTGTTTTCACCAGAGGAACGTAGAATATTTAATGTACTTTTCAGACAATTCTAGCTCCAATATAGAGATTGATATTCTAAAATACTTGTGTCTAGGGATTTAGATCCAGACACTATAATCTGCATCAGTGAAAAGTAAGAAAAAACCCAAAAATATGCTTGTTTTGCAAGACAGAAAAGCATGAAGACCATAGTGAAACTTGACAATGGAGGAGAAGGATTAGATGCCTATGCAGGTCTTCTGTATCATCAAACATGCTACAGGATGACCTACTATGTGACTGTATCCATTTCACATCCTGCAGATTTCAGGATATTTTTTCCTCCCAATGGCATATTTGAAGCTTTGTCAGTCCAGATTGACAGTGTCTTTTGTTTTCTCAGTTCTAAATTATCATTACCACAACATGGAGGCACTAACAGTTTTTTTAAGGGATTTTTCTAAGCAGCACTTACGGATCGCAACATCTGATCTTCAGACTATACAAGTCGAAAACCAGAGATAAGCACTTTTATACTATCTTTCCAGATTCTGATACTACAACAATTCCTTTTGTGTTAGAGTAAGGAAAAATCATCAAAATTTCAAGCTACTTGATTGAATTCTACTTAGAAGCAAATGGTATCATACAATGGAGAATACTTGGTTACAGAAAGATCAAAATTCAAGACCATTTGTAGGTCAAGTTTGGAAAAGCTAAAAAGAACACCTAGGAGAGCAGTGACCAATTTCCCTTCTTCAAGTTTTAATATTCATCAATGGAAAGGGTCACAGAAATGCAGTCAGTGGGCTTTTGTTTTTGCCTGAAAATTTTGTTGTCTTCTATAAATTGAGAGTAATCTCATTAGTGTCCATGAAGTCAATATAAAGAGCAGAAGGCAGCTGAACCACCCAGTGTAAGCTTCAAAGTGATGCTAGAGTTTGGAAAGGTGTTAAAGGAAGCTATGCACAGAAAGCCAGGCAATACATTGAGGAGAGGCTCTGGTACACTACAGAGCTGGCAGGGACTCTGACAGTGAAGTAGGGTCCTAAGTATTATGGAAGCCTATTTACTTGTTCCATGGATGAGTAGACTATTTTTATTACAACTTCTCAAAAATTCCAGTATGTACATTTAAATTACAAAGTAGGTTTCAGCATATCAATAACTCAAACAGCCTAAGAAAGCTGCCAGGTTACCACTGGAAGAAGACAAATTTGGAAAGGCCACTGGGGAGGAATCCAGCATGGGCCATCTCAAAATGCTGTTAGGAGACTGCCAGTTTTTATTTTGACAGCAGATTCCTGAAATCCTTTCATTCAGATTGATGGAGCTAAATCTGCAGACTCATTCCTCCACCAGTTACAAACCTCCCTGCTTTGCTCTATTATGCCATTTGATAAGGATAAATAATGTATCTCACATCTAAAACATAAGAATCATTGTTCAGAATGTCCTAATACTTGCTGAAATTAACATAAAAGTTCCAAAGCTTGCATCACTGCAAATTTAAACCGCCCAAAGGGAGATGAAAGGAATTGCACATTGCTGAGTAATGCACTCTTGCAATAATTTCCCCTTCTTTCCCTGCAGTGGCTTGAAATTGAAACCATTATCTCAAATGATAAAGCTCCTTGACCTTGCAGGTTTCTGAACAAGCCTAGGAAATGTTTTATTACAATGTAAATTGATAGCATGTGGACATTGCTGTGATATGTGATTGCTTAAGATTGCTTTTTCTTAATTGTTTTCATTGAACAATCTCAGTGGGAAAAATACCTTATGAAGCAAGATAACAGAAGGCAGGATGCAGAATTTTTTACAGGTCCTCTGTCACAATGAATTTTGACTATTTCATGATGCACATCATGACAGGTTGTCTTAAGAGAACAGGTTCTGTGCAATGTGACAAGCAATTTCTATTAGCTATATTTGGGTCTGCAAACATCTTATCTGTAAATTAAAAATACATTTCCCAAAAGAATAGATTGCAGGCACCCACCTTACCTTACACTGAAGGGCAGAAACAAAAGAGACAAAAAAAATAAAAAAGAAACAAAACCTTTTATATATGGCAAACAGTACACTGGGTTCAGTTGTAAATGAAAACTAAATATTCTGTAGACAGTTCATATTGTCAGATTCTTTCTATTAAGACGCTTACTTCCAGTGAAAAGCACAATCAAGCATGCAAAATATTTACTAACACAAGAATAAAAAAGTCATTAACCTCTTCAACATTATGGGCGATTCCATTCTGCACTGGTCCCGAATCACTTGGTGGTGTCACTGCAACTTCCACTTTTGCACCTTTCTCTGTGGCATCATCCATAGATAAGAGCAGGAAAACAACAGGTCAGAATATTAAATTACAAATATACCAGTGAAATAACTGTCATATATTCAGTCTGAGCAAATTATCAAATACTAAAATTGAACCAACATCTAACCACATGTTAAAAGGGGAAAAAAATTGCCTAGTACACATTTTCAATAAAGCTCTTATAAGCAATGAGCTAGCATTTAGAGAAATATTTAAGTTCATTGCAATATCCAGTGCTCTTGGTTTATGCTAAACACACTGAGCCTAATACTTCAGGTAGAAAGTGACATACAACAATCACATTTACATTATAAAATGCACCATACTGCATTTACAGGTGAGGGGATACATTCAGCAATACAAGTTTTGTAACACAGTAACACCTCCAATTAATAAAGTTGTTTCCAAGCTGTAATCCTGCTGTCTCCCATGCAAAAATGTGGGAAAGAGTAAACAGATGGTGTAATAGCATCTAATAATAGAGGATGATCTTTAAACCAGAATCCTGCAGTCCTTGTGCTAAACTTCCACAGGAGTTAAAGCGAAAAAGTTTGGCCTTTGGTTTCTGATGCCAAATTTATTAAATTTTATTCTTAGTATGACTATCTTGGAATTCTCTAAGCAGTGATTACCTCCATAAGTTTGTAGCACATAAATGTGTCAACGGCCCAAAATCCCTTGGACAGTACAAAGTAATGGGGAACAGCAATAAGAAATGCCTTACTCAAGTTCAACATGCCTTATGGTATGCTCTTGTGCATAGAAATAAATACAGCTGTCTAGTTACATTACTGCTATCCTGAGATTCTTCTAAATTAAAAATCTGAGATCACAGCCACAGTGGAGTGCCAGACTATCTGTAACTATTTCAGAATCTGTGTGTTGTCTCTTAACCCTGCAGTCAGCATTATGGTTTATTAACAGACTGTCCCAACCAACTGCCTGATTTTGGAAGCAAATAGTATGTAAACATAACACAAGGTCAGGAAAAGTGTCAAGTACTAAAATGATTCAGATTTTATTGGGCACATTTGTATCTTGTTCTCTGATGCAGATAATATGATGGTATGAAGGTAAAATAGAGAAAAAAGGTCATGGTACAGATTTTCCTTCAGCATAGTAACTTTGGAACTAAAATATAAATTAATGGAAACCCTAGTAAGTTAATTTTGCACAATTAGCATAGCCTCAGTGACTTCTAGCACGTAGTAAGTATACAGACAAATCTTAAATACGAAGGTGATGCTTTTTGTGATGAGAGTGATACCATATAAAACACATATTCTACTAGAGCATTTCAATTAATTAATTATTTTTCCCTATGCATACTTCAAGGAAGTTTTGCCTCTGTCACTTCAACATATAACAAAATCAGCTTTGCTTTTTATTTTCAAACTGCTAGACAGCTTTCTATATGCCTTGACTGGCTTTCTATTCTTGCATTTAACTTCTGTCCCATCCATAAATTTCATACTCTTTGGTACAGAGAATCAGAGTATTTTTACTAAAATAGCCTATGTAATCTAGGAAAAAAGTAATGATTAACAATTTTCAAACAAAATAAAATAGTGTAAGAGACTCTGAGGAACAGGTGATAAATCTGTAATGCTGCACTCACCATGATTAGCAGCTCCATTCTGCCTTTCACTGTCTTCCACCTGGCACTTCTTTTTGGCAATCTTATGCAGAATCGAGGCCCTTTCCTTGAACTTTCCTAAAATAAAACATTGTCATTATTAAAATGCAGCCATTTTGAGATGCAAAGTTTATTTGCCATAGCTTAGTCTCCATAGATCACTGCTGATAATCCACTTCAATTTCTCCTCAAACAGCAAATATCCTATTAAACACTATCTCATGTTCCCATATACAGGATTGGGGTGTCTCTTTGTGGAAATAAAACTGTAAATTTTTTTGAGAACTCAGCAACAAATAGAACAAGAAATTGAAGCCAAAAGCTATGATTTTTCATTGGAAGAAGTCAGTAAATTTCCACCTATAAATGCTGGTATAACATTTCAGCCGAAGCAGAAGATGAATACTGATGAATCATGATATCATAAACAAACACAAACAGTTTCAGTTCTCAATAGTAGTACCTTAGAACAGAATTTCATATTAACATGTATACTGCATTATAGTGTGTGTGGTCAGTTTTGTCACTTTGGATTCATCTGTGATGTGTTTGTGTCTTCTACTCACTTCAGTGCTTGGTAAAATTGTGAAGAAGATTGTTCCAGGAGTTAATGAAAAACACCTGAAAGACAACACAGTCACTTATCACAGCCAGCATGGCTTCATGAGGGGAAAGTCCAGCTTATCAAGCCTGATTTTTGTTTAGGAAAAGGTAACACACCCTGTTGATCAATGGAAACCAATTGGTGTGATCTTTTGAGATTTCAGTAAATCTTCCAACACTGTCTCTCACAGGATCCTTCTGGACAGAATGTACAGCCCATAATAAACACATCAGGGATGGGTGAGCAACCGGTTCATAGGTCCAGTACAAAGGGTTACACTGAACGGGGTGACATCAGACTGGGGACCTGTCACTGATGGGGTTCCATAGGGCTCCATCATTGCCCCCGTGATCTTTTTAAATTAAAGTTGAATCAGGGGAGGTTTATGCTCGATGTTAGAGAAAGGTTCCTCACCCAGAGGGTGTTGGGCACTGCAACAACTATCCAGGGCAATGGTCACAGCACCAGCCTGACAAAGTTCAAGAAGCATTTGGACAATGCTGTCAGGCACATGGTGTGTCTCTTGGGGATGGTGCTGTGCAGGACCAGGAGCTGGACCCACTGATCCTTGTGGATGCCTTCCAATTAAGCATATTCTGTGATTCAGAAGGGGAAGAAGAAATGATTTTCATATCAGATTCTTAAGGTAAACTTTCTTCTAAACCTGCCAGGTTGGGGTTTTTTTTGTCTCCCATGAAGTTAACCATGCAGCTCTGCACTTTCTCTGGAGCAACACACTCTGTAGACTTCCCAGGTTTTGTCACTCTTTATTGACCACTGTGTCCAAATGATACATTAAAACAAGGCAATGTCAAAGACGTCAAACAGTGAAATGAAACCCTCTTCTGCCTTGATAGGTCTTTCTATGTAAGGACTCTTTGGACATCTTATGATGTGTAGAAAGTTGATGTATCTGCATTTACTGATTTGCCCTGATTGCTGTTGCACTTTTAGTATTTTAAAATATTTTTTTAAAGTTTAACCACTGGCTATTATACAGGACATTTTTCTAATTAAAAATACTATTACAATACAGGGACTATAGCTCTTTTAATTCTTCATCTCCAGTTAAAAAATTCCATTGAAAACTGTTGGTGTCTCTGCAGCAAAACCAGCACAGACTTAAAACCAGAAGATATTTCAATGGAATTATATGAAAGACTAACAGTGGAAAGTAAAAGTAAGAAGTCATGAATTAATTCAGTTATTTGGGTAACAGTCATTTGTTGCCAAGCTAAAAACTTGGAGAAATTCCAAGCACACAAGGATAAATCATTAGTCAGGAAAGAAATCATCTCTTCCCTCCTTAAAATGGAAGCTTCAAACCCCTGTATCCACACTCTTGTATGTGAAGAAGCATATGAGTAGTTCACAGGGACTAGCAACTATCATTTTCTGGGAAGTGGAACTAATTTTTTGACAGCAAATCACTTGGATATTAATAAAAATACCACAAATATTTATTAAGCAGTACTGTCCTTTCTGCAGCTTCTATCTTTTCAAAAACACGTCGTGCTATAAAAAAAATCAAAATTAGCAATTCACAATGTTATGAAAATATTATCTTTTTTGGCACCCAGAGTAATACGCCTGCAGAACAGTATTTAAGCAAAGAACACAATCATAAATAACAAGGCATCTCATTATTTCACTGCACAAGGTGAGAGGCAGGGATTCTAGCTAGAGGGGAAAAAAGTAACAAAGAATTAAAGAAAGACAGAGTGAGAGAAAGAACAGGAACCTTTTGGGATAGCAGATGAAGGAGAAAAAACCTCAGAAAAAATACAAATCATAGCCTCAAATATTTTAAGCCAAAATTATGAATCATGGAAGTTCCAAATTTCTTTTGAAAGAGTAGGGGCATTTAATTAAGAGGTGCCTGATATAATTTCAGTTTGCTAAAGGATTATGCTAGCTTTAAGACTCCAATTCAGCTTCATATGTTTAAGAATTCAGCTTGTGATGCCACATATATACAAATGCATTTTATGCAAGAAATGAAAATGATGCACCTGAGACATTTTCTGAAAAATATCTGTGGAGTCATCCATGTCTCCACCTATTTCAAGATGGTGTAGGACCTTTCAATAAAAGGTTTTAGAGGTTAATTAAAATGATGAAGAACCTAAGTATATTCTAGTATTTTATTTGAGATTGTGTGAAACTGTGTAGGTTTTCTTAACAGGGAAACATGGCCATTATTGAACTGAAAAGAAAATCAGCTCAATAAGTTCAAAAGAATCTTTGTAGAGATTCACACTGCAGTTTAGCTTAATTGAATGTGTCCTCTATTTTTTCACATTTACAAAAACTTCTCAGCATATTTAGAAAGAATTTCTGACACTGACTTTTAACAATTTTAAGTTACACCATTTAATTCAGGAGACTGTTACCCACTGTCAGTGTGGAAGTTAAAATCAACACTTGAAATGAAAATGGGTTCTGCTTTATTTTTGTTTCTCAGCAGATGCATGGTTCAATTTACATTGCTTTATATCACTGCCTTCCATTAGATTCACTCAATAAAGGTAACGAAAGCGCAAGGAAATTATTAAAAGACATTATTTACTATCAAAAAGATGAAACTGACAAAAGCAGTAGTAATCGCCTGCATGAAGACAGTGAAATGTATAAAGACAGCAGAGCAATACCTCCTCCCTCCCTCCCTTCTCTACCATTTTCCTCCTTTAAATCAAATCAAAACTTGTTCACTGAAGAGGAAGAACAGAGCCACCAAGAAAAAGGACCAGCTGAGGGTGTATCTAAGTCATTCCAATTTTCAGAAAGCCAATAAGATAAATCTTAGGTACATGTATTCTTTCTTATCTTTAGGTGGTGTCATTAAACAAAGCATAGGAATCTTATGTCACTGTTCTTATTTCTAGAAGGTAAGTGCCTATGTTTCCTCTGGAACAGTCCTATGTATTACAGTTTAACTATGTAAGAGATTTTCCCAACATCTGGTATAATGAGAGTTTAGGTGAATGACAATGCATGCTTCCATAGATCCAAAATAACACAGATCATCATAGAAAATTCTTAGTTAATCGAGGTTTACTAAACTCCAACAGATTTGGCAGCTCATTTTAGTTTGCAAAGAATGAAGGAGAAGGAAGAGGTGATCAAGGCCAGATGATTACCAAAGAAGGTAGTTTAAAACTACATTGGTTTTATTTGAAAAGATACAAACAAGTCAGTATTGTATAATGTAGACATGCGTTGATCTGCATGAGTAACTCCAGCTGGCTTCAGCTGGCAGAGAGTCTCCTCCTGATAAAGGATACATTAAAAATCCAATCCTTTATCTACAAATTAAATAGCAGTCTACAGGCTCCCTGGGTCAGAAACATATCTGATTTGATGTGAAAACAGTTCTTCATAAATTCACTCATTTAAAAATTCAAGACTCTACCACTTGCCTTGTTTTCAGTCTGTGATCAAAGGAAAATTACTGCATTTATGTAGCTATAGCCAAGCTTTCATGAGTCTGAACATGTCAAATCTGCGGCTGTTGAGCACTCTGAACTGTACTTACTAATTCTGCTCATGACCTGCTGTGGAACATAGCTAGTGAGTCACTGCCAATCAATTCCAGAAATCTATCTTACATGCTTTCTCCTTTAAGATCAAGCAGAAATATCAAATGAAAACACATGCAGTTTTGTCATGTTGTAGGCTATTGGTGGAGTACAAGATTACAGTGAGGGTCTCTTCTCATCTTGTAGGGCACATTTACTCTCTCAGTTCAACCTGATTAATCTAAAAGTGATTTAAAGTCACTTTCAGATGAAAGAGAAACAATCAAAACAATAGAAATCCGTTTCTAATATATGGAACACAATGGCTCTCTGGCCATTAGGCTAAATCTAATTGTGTATTATTGCTTAACCATTAATTCTTGTCCCTAATTGTTCTCATGCAGCAGGAAGAATAAATGCACCTGAGTTTCTTCACTAGAGGACTGAAAGAATATTCCCCATCTCCATTCCAGGCTTGAGGACATAAGAATGTACTTTATTAGTAAAAAAATCAATGGATTTGTAACTGGATTTCTGTGTTCCTGTGAATAAGTTGCTGTGCAAAAACAAAAACCTCACTCAAAAAAAGGAAGAGAAAGAAGAAAATGGGTAAGGCAAGTAAGTGTGATGCAGAGTGATAGCAATTAAACTTCTGAAAATCCAAACAGAAAGCTGAAAATATAGTACACTTTGATCAAAAATACAACTTCTGAGATACACTAATAATTTCTTGCTTTGTGAAAGACAAGTGAAAATGATGATGGTTGTATTTGAGAAGGTAAACTGCATCACAAACTCTTGTCAGTGTTTCTAAAGATGAAGAGCTTCCCTTTTATTTCTGCTACTGGATTTTCCCTGTTGCTACAGTATGGTCCTTAATTATTTATTCATGAGAAACGCTTTCTGAGATTATATTGAATATTAAAAGCATTACTTCTCTATAGGCACAGCAATAATATGCATATATGTATATATTATACTACAACAGGTGTTTCCCTACAAATAACTACCTTTAGATATCAATAGAGTATGAATTTCAGAAGGCTACTTTTGAAATAGTAGATTTAATACTTCACCATAAAAAATAAAGACCTTAACATACCCAGGTCTAAGGCTACAATGAGAAATTACCTTTTTATCTTCATTGTAATGAAGACTGAGATAACATATACTGCTAATGCTTTACCTCTGGTAGCCATATCTGAGTAGCCCAGATTAATGACTCCTTACAGGTGCTTGAGAGGTGTGTTTAAACAACACAGACACCGCTGTTTGCCTGTTAAAATCTACTTTCAGAAATCTTTTCTTATATTGGTGACACCCTTGTGAAGCAGATGCTTAATTTGGGCAATGAAGCACAGTGAGGCAAGACTATTCTATGAGCTCAGGCCTGACACAGATGAAAACAGCATCTTCCAACACCTGTTGCAAAGGTGCACGGAACCATCTCCCACAGCCAGCCCCAGAACCAGATGGATGTATTGGTGTATCAACAGCAGGTACAGAAGGAGGGAAATAGACATTATCACTTTCCATGCTCCCTGAGGAATGATCATGAGTAAGTCATGTAATGAAGAATGTCTTAAAATCTTCAAGATTACTCAACACTAGAAAGCAACTGTGTTTTTAAAAAGAGAGAATTTCAGTATTTGTCTTAAATTCCCAAGATTATAAACAAGGAGGACTAGGTGGCTAAATTTTCTACCTCAAGACCTCAAGATTTTCCCCATCCCCAAACGTGCTGCTAATTTCTAAACTTAACATAATGAAAACATCTGTCTGGCATTATAATCAGAGAGCTGGACAAGAGACCTTGATCCTACAGACAATTAGGTCTCAGTTCAGGGATAATTCCAAATTGTAGAAATGCTGACTGCATTAGGACAAAAAGCATGTGTTGGAAATTTAGTACAGAGTTAACTGCTTTCCTGAATTAGTATGATAGAACTGCAATGCTTTTGAATCAGCAGAAAAATTTCCTGAGATTTCACTGAGCCCTGATTCAGGCCCTAATTACTTCCTTCTTGCATTGCTAGAATGAGGATTTCAAACTGCAAATGTTTTGCACTGCAATCAAGCATACAATTAATACTCCAGGAATAAACACGCCTAGTTTTTAAAGGTTATTTATTACTTTTCAATAATACAGTAAACTGAAGTTACTTAGCAATTGTTCTGAGTGAAAATCCTTAAATTAATTCCTCTTCTTGAATGCATTGTAAAATATTGCATCAAATCTACGTTATAGTGTGCCATATAATTTGCAAGTATGGTTTTGCATATGTTCTTTGCTAAAAGCATCCCATTGTATTTCTTTACCTGAAATAGCAGAACTGAAATGTTGAAAACAAAAACTTGAAAAAAGAGCTGTAACTGATTGAGCCATCAATAAAGACATGCAAAAAGGACTTATTCAAAAATGGAGAAAATGAAATGAGACAAGAAAAAAAAAAAAACAACAACAAAGGAAAAGTGTAAACACACAAAAGACGCTCAGAGGGCTTCAAAAAAAGCTCATACAAACAATTCTAAAATATTTCTTACCTTCTTCAGTCATTGTGTCATAATATTTTAGGTTTCCATATGATCCAAGCTCTATAACATCACAGTAAAAGACACAGAGATAAGGAACCAGCAGACATTTAAGAAATGTACATGTTTTTCCATGTGCTTCATAAACTGGAACAGTGATTATGCAAAACATTTTCCAGGACGACAAAACACAGATTACAGAAATGGCACTGCTTTCTCCCTCCAAAATTTCACAAGTCATTGACTTTAGCTAAAGTGTTAAACTTGCTAAAGTGAGATGTAGGAGAAACACTGAAATCTTAAATCTAGCCTTTTCAAGTCTCTTGTCAATTTGGTGCGTTTACATTTGGGAAAAGATAACAAACCTTGAGAGTACCTAAACAGTTGTAATTTTGCAAACTAAGCTCTTTTATCATTCCCCAGGTCAGACATTCAAGTATTTCTGTATCTAAATTAAACAAAAAAGTCTCAAAACACATAATTTTAGGAACTGTTCATAATGCTGTCTCCCAAACACTGTTTTGATACCAGTGCTGATGTTGACTGGATTTAGAGGGGCTACTTAATTTAACCACTTTCTTGTCACTTGTGAAATCAGAAAAAAGTTACTTGCTTCATGAGGTGATATGAAACCTAAACTAATAAATCATTAAATCTATCTGAATATATTGCATTACTATTTTCTGCCTTATTGGGAAAAAAAAAAAAAAAAAAAAAAATGCAGAGCTGTCCAGGTCTGTAGGGCTACTACTATTTACTTCTGTGTGATACAATCTTGCATGACATCACCTTTTTACTCCAGATGTGGCTTTACACTCCTTTTCTTGGTTTTTTGCTTAACATTTGGCATATATGTTATTAAATGTATAAACACAATAATTAATATAAACTTACAAAACAGGACAATGAAAAATTAAGCTCAACAAGGATTTTATAAATGATCTGGCTGAGGAATTTGTGGATGACCACTCATCATTTTTATGTAGAGTTTTGCAACTGAGATTCTGAGCATCCAACCTTTATAGACAGAATGTAACCATTAAAATGGATATTTAACAGTTTGATGATGCTTTTTTCTTTGCAAGTATTCTCTTTTCATATTTATGAAACAGCTTAAGCAATTAAATACAAAAGTGATATCCAATTATTTTGGTTTTTGATGAGGCATGATGATTTTTCAACTATTTTTCACAAAGGTGAATTTCAGTAGAGGCCTGGCTATTCGTTTTTAACTGTAAAATACTGTGATGATATCAAATCTGACACTTTGAGAGAGAGATACATTTAAAAATTTTAAAAAAGGAATCATATTATTTGCAGAGACAGAGAATGCATTATGCCATGTAACTAAAACATACAGGATATTATCATTGTTATTTTTAGTAAGTATGATTGGATTGTAATGATTTTTCATAGGCATATTATAAAGAAAAAAATATGTATATACTCTTGCTATACAATGCAGTATGTTACTTGCCCGTAAGTAAGCCAAATAGAATGGGACATTAAGTTTCTCTTAGAGCAAAGGAAAATGTAATTTAAAGACAGAATTTAATATATTGTTTTACAGCAATAAAGAATGCATATACTGTTTTGTAAAAATGTTCTTAGTCTTCCAATAAAGTCTTTATAGCTGCTAGTACATATAGGAAGTTGTGTCCTACCATCCTAATTTTAGTCCTAAAGATTTAATTTCCTTACCTGGAAAGAGCTCCCAATAACTTCAGTATAGACTTCCTTATATACAGCATTTGGAAGTACTTGTCCTATTTAATTAGGGCTCAGTATTTTCTGATTCTACGGGCAGCACCTTTGCTTATACTTATTCTCACTGATCTTTGCCTCCATGTGTCTGGGGTATGCTCTGCTAGAACCTGGGCTGAGGCATTCACTGGATATTGAGGACAGGGCTGGAACACATATGCCAGAAAGAGTCTGCCAAAAAGAGTGTAAGAGTAAATAAAGAAATGGGGGCACGTGGAGAACAAAATGTTGGCAAACTGCATGAATGAAGTTGAGAAGAACATTGAACCACAGCAACAAACTTCAGAACTAACAGACTAGCATGAGGCTTCTGACTCAGCAGATGAACTAGAAGATTTCAGAGGAAACCAACTGTGAATTCTAAATCTCAAAAAAAACGCACAAAAAACCCCCCAAAAAACAGGGTGGCAGCAAGGCAGGACATTTCACACACTGGCAATCCCATTTAAAACTATTTGCTTCCATCTGAAGTGAGAGACAAAAGACAAACAGGAAAGAAAAAAAAAGGTTGACCTGACCTTGCAGAGAACAAAAAGGAAGAGAAACAAGGTGATGCATGACAGTGTATGATGCTGATGAAAATCATGTTCTGGGTACTTCAGCAATTCAACACACCATGGATTAAACTAGGTTGATTCTTGCAGTTAGCAAAATTATTTCCAGGAAAACTCTAATCTTGCTGGTGAGATTATGTTCTCTAAATCTTATAGTCCTACACCCAGAGTAGAACACTTCATACAATCATCAACCTACTCACTGCAATGCACTACTATAATCTCAGAAAACATCAGCTGCATGTATTCACATGAATTATATTTGAGGGTTTAACGATTACTTAGGTCAGTGCTGCTTGGCACATACAGTCTGCCTCCAATATAAGGTACTTCTGCTGTAAAATTTGGACTAAATCCACTCTTTGTTTTTGAGGTCTCCTGTTATATTAAGATATATTCTGTTTAAAATAACTTTAGTAAACAAAAAATGAAGTACTTTTCAGAAAACAAAAAAGTTGTATTGGAAAAGTTTCACATCTTTAGAAGTAAACTTGTTTGAAATTGGAATTGAAATGGAACTTGTAAAATTATCCCCAAATCCAATACAATTAAAATTTGACAATTCCATTTTTGTGAACATGCTATGCAATTCCCATGGTGAGGTCATAGTAGATAGACCAGATGACAGCCAGGGCCTGCATCCCTGCTGGTCACATGAAACAAAGAGGATGCAGAGAGGCAGCTTAACAGCTGATCCCCAACAGTTACAGAATCACTGAATTAATTTGTTCCCTTCTGAATATTTTTACACCAGAAAAGAATAAAAGGTTCCTGATAATCCTGTCTGACATTCCTGAAGGATTACAGCAACTTTGTCTTACTACCTAATGTTCTCTGCTGTGTTCGTAGGTGTCACACCACACCAAAACAACACCAACAAAACAAAACAAAACAAAACAAAACAAAACAAAAAAAAAAAAACCCAAAAAAACAACAACAACAACAAAAAAACCCAAAAAAACCAAAACAAAAACAAAAGTTGGTTAATGGGGCTATGTTATTTGCGATTTTAAATTACATTCAAGACACCCAGCATGACTTCACCAACAGAAAAGTCCTGCCTGACCAACTTAGTGATGTTTTATGATGGAGCAACTACATCAGTAGTCAAGGGAAGAGCTACAGATGTCACTTATCTAGACTTCTGTAAGATCCCCTCATGCTCCCTCTCACTGAATTGGAGAGACATGGATCTGTTTAGCAGAAAGAAATTGACTGGATGATTACATTCAGAGAGTAGCGGTCAACTGTTCGGAGCCCTGATGGATGCTGGCAGTGAGTGGTGTCCCTCTGAGATCATTCTTATTTAATATCTTCATCAACTACATTGACAGGGGAGATCAAGTGCATTCTCAGAAAGTTTGAAGACAACATCAAGCTATGTGATGCAGTTGCCACATCTAAAGGACAGGATGAGACCTGGACAAATGGGAATGGGATTTTCATGAGGTTCCACAAGATCAAGTGCAAGGTGCGGCACCTGGATTGGGGCAATCCCTGGTTCCAACACAGTCTATGGGATGAAAAGATGGAGAGTAGCCCTGGGGAGAAAGACTTGGGGATGCTGGTGGATGAGAGGCTGGACATGACCCAGCAAGGAGCACTCACAGCCCAGAAAGCCAAACATGTCCTGGGCTACATCCCAGAGCACCATGGGCAGCAGGGCCAGGAAGGGGATTCTGCCCCTCTGCTCTGTTCTGCTGAGACCCCACCTGCAGTGCTGCATCCAGCTCTGGGGTCCCAGCACAGGAAGGACATGGACCTGTTGGAGACAGTCCAGAGGAGGGCCACCAAGATTATTAGAGGGATGGAGCCCCTCCCTTATGAAGACAGTCCATTAGGGTTGTTCTGCATATAAACAAAAAGGCTCTGAGAAGACCATAGAGCAAGCAGCCTGTCACTTGAAGGGGAACTGCAAAAAAGATGGGGACAAGTTTTTTAGTAGGAGTCACCGTGGTAGAAAGTAGATTCGCACTAGACATAAGGAAGATACTTTTTATATGGAGGATGTTGAAATAATGGCCCAGGTTGCTCAGAGAGATGTGGTAAATGCCCCATGCCTGGACATAACCAAAGTCTGGATGGATAGGGCTCTGAGCAGCCTGATCCGGTTGAACATGTCCCTGCTCATTGCAGGGAGATTGTACTAGATGACCTTTAAACATCCATTGCAACCAAACTATTCAATGATTCTATTACATAAGATAGCCAATAACTCTGTTTATTTTACACTCACTAATTATAGTACATAGTCTATGATGAAATACTCATTTCTGTTTGTTAAGCATATAGCCCCAGGCTGCCATAGAAGAAAAGCAGAACCAGTATTTCTCTTCACTCTCCTGTGACTAAAATCTCAGACACAGATTGCAGCTGACCCTAGTAAGGTCAGAAATAAGCCTGTCTCAGACTTTCTCCAACTACTTATAAGCCATACAGCTATTTTAGAGACAGCAACCTGCAATACTGAAGGTATGTATCCCTTCATGGAAAATGTAAAGTTAAACTCTCAAATGAAAGAAACTCATTCTGGATTTCTTCAACAAGCATTTAATTAAAAGCTTCAAAGTTGATGTATCTATTATTTAAAACAAAACCGGTAAAGACAAATTATTGATAGCAATCCCATAATTTTTAGTACAATTCCCCTGTTGCATTTACTAGATATTCTTTTTGTTTGACTTCTACAGTCATGAAGGTGTCAAGGCTTAATTCTCCATCCGCATCAGTGGGAGCTTAGCTTAAAAGAAATCTTGAGGCATTCTGGAACAGGCAGATGGAGAACACATATTTTTCCCAAGTTTTCATACTCATAAATTCAAACTACCAAAGGGTTGGATATCTAGGACATAGAAGAAAAGTGAAATTGGAAAATAAGGGCTCAAAACTAGTAATTAAAGTAAGAATATGCATGCCACAAAGAACTTCACCTTAGAAGAAAATAAATAATTATGAAAAATTCTAAATTTATAAAGTTTACTTTAGAAGTAGACTGAGCACTGGAGACAGAAGAGAATTTCTATGTAAGAAGTTGTACACAGAACTCTGAAAGTCAGCAAATTCCTGGTTACCAAGACATTATTTTGGAAACCCACTCTTCCCCTTTGTATCTTTTCGATATGACATCTAATTTGCACTTACTATTGTCATCATGCTTAACAGGATGTCCTTTTCTTATTTGCACTTTTTTAAAAGAAGGCCAAAAAATTGGCCCAAGGAATTAGAGGAATTCATATGATAACACCAAGGAGCACCAGTATGTCTTACTGTTTTTTTCTCCTAGACATCATGGGTTTGAGAAAACTTAATTAGATGATCAGTCTCATCCATAAACAGAAAAAGGAGGCCACTTTAATAACTTTTCTAGATAAGTTGTAGTGACTAAACTAGAATCAAAGTTTGATTTGGTTTCAGCAATGGTGTTAGATTAGGAACAAAGAACTTTTGATGCTAAGAACTCGTGAAAGATCTAGTGAAGATTAACATTACAGGTTTAAAATTAGAATCCTAACCTCTAAGAGATCTTTAACAAAAGAAAATGCCTTTGTACTTACACTATTAAATGAAAAAACACACCAACTGAAGACTAACAGGAATTGTGAATTTGAAAAAGAAAGAATAGTTTCAAATAATTTTTTTTCAGTGAATCTCATTCTGACTACTACTGTTTAAACCTCTTAGCTTTCTGTCCTGGTTTAGGGCAAATTTGGGAAGAAACCTCCACATGGGGGTCCTCCTAAAAAGCAAATTGAAGTGGCCCCTCACCCAACTGGTTTGGGAAAAGATTTCCTTGGAGAAAAGTAGAAAAAAACCTGTTTATTTAACAGGCAAAGTGTTCACAAGCATAAAAAATGAGTAATATTGAACAACAAAACCTCTCACTGTTCTGAAGAGTTGGCAACTACAGAAAGTCCTTTTCATGGGGTGTAGCTCAGCTCACTCAGTCTCTTATCAGCCCCTCCTGTGCTGGAACGCAGCATCCTGGGCCCTGGTGGGCCGCAGGTGTGAGCTCTGGTGTTTTTCTGGGTTTTCAGTCCAGAGCAGGCTGAGCAGTTCCAAGAAAAAGAAAAGCCACAGTCTGGGGGACTTCTCTGCCTCAGCTAGCCAAAAGCTAACAAAAAGCAAAGGGGAGCTCTCTCCCACTGTCTGTGCTGCAGCCAACACAGTCGGTGAGAAGGAGCGCGGGGGAGCGAGTGCAGCCTCTGCAAACAAACTGCGCGCTTCTTCTCCCACCTTCGCTCTGAACCAGTCTGAAAGGTGCAGAACTGAATATCCAGCAGAAACAGAACAGACAGCTGGGGATACAAGCATCATAAAGTCACCCTAGGACACTTTCTTACTAAGTAATTACATTTCATCTTGGATAGACTGGGACTGCTGTGGGAGTTTGTGTATAGTATCATTGCAGAATGCAGAGGAGAGAAAACAAATATTCTTTTAAAAAGCAAAATACTTATTCTCCTTCTACATTCAGATAATCAGATGCTGTACCGTACATTTTCACTTGTGGACCTTCCATCTACCAGCCCTTCAAAAATGGAGGGTTTGCTACTGAGCTGTTTCTGTGCAAAATACAAAAATATCCCTTTTGCATATAAGCAATAAAGTTAAAAATTGCATTGAATTTCAGAATTACATCTCATTTGCTTATGCTACTATACAGTAATGCTTTATTAACACTCCTAAACAAATACAGAAAATAATATAAATTAAGTCTTTCAGGTACTTGGCTGTTGGGCAGTACATTGGGAGTAACTAAATCCATTATTAATTTGTCTATCTGAACTCTAATAACACACGTGGTCGCCTTTCATCTTGTCTTTAAACTGCAAGCCTTCCATTCCTGTTCTTTCTCCTCATGCGTCCATGCCCATCTGTTGTTTTTTTATTTTAGTTGGTTTTGCCCTGAAAATAATTTTATTAGAGTTGTCTGCTTTTATATAATTGGCTTATTGCAATTTTATCAAATTGGAGTGTGAGTAGAAATATAATTAAATTTTTTTACAATGATATCAGTAGAGTTCTGGGCAGCTTAAGATAGTGACAACATCCAAAACCTATTACTTTGCTCTTAGTGTAACATTTAAAATGAAGAGTGAAAATCCACTGTTTTCAGTCCATACCATCTAACAAATCTTCCTGTGGTGACAAAAGGAAATTTGTCAATATTTTAAATGATATGGGCTGAAGAGCAAATATTTTTAAAGGGATGGTCAATGACATATGCAATGGAGCAGAAAGTAAATTAAATTACTATTGCATGTCAGACTCAGATTTTGACATTTTTAGGTGATTTTATTTTTCTTGAATTAAAGAAAAGCATGAAATTCGTTGTTCCTGAGAGCTTTGTTTCTTCCTTCCTCTTAAGATACTTTTGTTCCATCTGCCATCAACTCTTGAAGACATGGGCATTCTCTATAAAGTAGTAACATCAAAAGACAACCAATACAGAATTTACTTGCCCTGGATCAAACACAATTCCTGGTAGATGGTATTTATCTTCAAACAATTTTCAAATATTCATTAAAATAGGAATTCCAAAGTGTAGAAGTGAAAACCTCACTATGCTGGTGATATCGAGAGTTCTGATTCTAGTGGGATCAGGATTTCCTTGAGTTTCTGTTGGGCCTGTAGGGTCTGGAAACCTACAACTCCAACCAAATAAACTTCAGCTGTTTTGCTTTCCAGCATATCCAAGGAGAATAACAGAAGGACAGCATGTCTTCCTGTCAGTCATAAAATCCAACCAACCTGTGGACGATGAAATCATCTGTCATGTGCAAACTGTACTAAAGGAAATATCCCACTTTCAGCTTCAATGGAAGGCTCCTCACAGATGTAACTATTCCCTGACCATAGAGGTTTACACATTATTTATGTTCTTTGTTGTTCACATTTTTAACAAAGAAATACTGAGTTAGGAAGAAACTTAAAATGAAGCTAAAGCCATTAAGCATGTAAATATATAGTTAGAACAGCTGTAGCCTGTGCTGGGATCATGATTGTATTTAAATATTCATGTCTTCCGCACATTCTCTGTAGAGAATCCCAAGAAGAACATACTGTCTAAAGAACAGGGCATCACTGGAAAATATTATGGAGAAGAGAAACAAGAATTCTGCCTTCAATGTACAATTTGAGTAGATTAGTTAAAACAACAAAACAGGGTACAGAAATAAGTTGTGAAAATGGACAAAAAGACAAGGATTATCTTTCAAATTCAAAACTAAATTAAAAGGGCTTTGAAAACCTTTCATTATTTAAGTGTTTCAACCTACAAAGGTTGAAGCTACAAATATTGATTTTAAAAGGAGACCTGTGCTTCAATTTTATGTAACTACAAATTCACTGAATGAAACTAGCACAATGAGTTGTGCCTTCTCTCTGACTTTTGTGAACTTCTGAAGATAAGCAGATGCGATACATTTTGCTACAGAGTCGGAGAGCATTATAACAAAGAATTTTCCCAGTGAACTACCCTTTCTGAGAGAAATCTGCAATCTTCGTTGCCCACGAAGTTATGTATAAAAAACCCCACAATCTATTCTTAACATCATGGATAGGATAAAAGTTGCAAGCCCACTCACACTATAGTAATGTAAGTGCAACCTCTGTTATCTAGAAAAAGCAAGATGTATGTCCCCAAAGCATGACAAGAATTAAATGGTCCCTGTATGTAAACTAAATAGACCCACTCAGTAAAATAATTCAAATTTTGAATGTCTACTTCTTCTATCATAAGTATATATTTATGATTGATGTATAAAAAAATCAGCTGAACTTTGGCAGTGTGGGGTGTTTGATGTTGGATATACTTTTAAAATACTCATCTCATCTATATTATCATGGAACCTCAGGTATCTAAATTAGGAACACAATTTTGGTGGTCTCTACTGTAACTGAAACATAATGAAAGGTGAAAGAAGACCCTGCTGGAGAACGATGTGCCTCATTGCTTCACCAGCTCATTTAGCTGTTTGAAAACTTCCCCAGGAAAAGCTTTCTTCTTGCTCCCAACTGCGCAGAAAGTCACACCACGGAAAGCTGGAAAAGTGCCACTGTACCCAAGGTGACCAACAGCACCCTTAGGTGCTCCTCCAGGGAAAGCACTGCCACCAGGTCAGGAAGGAGATACTTTCCTTCCACCAGTGCTCATGAGCCATATGTGGGTGCTGGGACTAGTCCCGGGACCACCAGTACAGAGCAGTCATACCAGAACAAGTCCAGCATTGGGCTACAAAGATCGTGAGGTGACTGGAGCACCTCTCATAAGAGGAGAGGCTGAGAGAGTTAAGATTGTTCAGCCTGGAGGAAAGAAGGTTCAGGGAGATCTTACCCCCATGTATAAGCCCCTGATGGGACAGAAAGAACAAAAGGGAACAACACTTCTCTCAGAAGTGCCCACTGATGGAAGAGTCAATAGACACAAACTAAAAACCAAGAAATTCCATCCAGATATGTATTGGGATGATGGGCAAACACTGAAATGGGTCTCCCAAAAAGACTGTGGAGTCTCTATTTATTAACATCTTTGAATCATGACTGGAAGCTGTCATAGTCAACCTGCTGGAGTTGATCCTGCTTGAGCAGGGGATTGGGCTAGCTGGATTCTGTAATGCAAGAAGTCCCTTTCAACCTTCATGAGAAAAACCACATCCATTTTGTGAAAACAATATGCATAAAAGGAGTACGAGTACCTGCCTGACATGGCACTACACTTTGAAGGTTAGCCTAATTGTCCTGTTCACTGGTTTCCCACCATCACATCAGACTGAAATACCATGGGAAGGAATTAAAGAGAAGACACTGTATTATAATAACAGCTCATACATATGACAGCCCGGCAGGGAGCCCCCATCTTCTCTGGCAGAAATCCCTTGCAAACATTTCAGTCTGCAGCTGAGAGGAGAGCCAAAATGGTCTGAGCACTGTGCTCAGAAGACTGTTTTTCCTTGATGGGACAGAAGGGGAACCAAGGACAAGTTGGGTAAGAACAAGGGTGCAAAAAGAAGGACGCTCAGCCTCTTTGCAGGCCTATAGGTATGCCTAAAGGATGCTCAAAAATGATGAAGGATTTAAAGCAGAAATAGTTAATAACATACAAAAATACATTTATTAATTTTGTCTAGATTTGCATATTTCTTCATGTTAAATAAAATACTTCTGTGCTTATCTTCTGAAGATATATTTCTTTCTCCTCTGGCATGGTGCAGGAAGTAGTGAGGCCACACCTTGAGTGCTGTGTCCAGCTCTGGACCACTCAGCTCAGGAAGGATGTTGAGATGCCTGAGTGTGTCCAGAGGAGGCAACGAGGCTGGTGAGGAGCTTGGAACACAAACCCTGTGAGGAATGGCTGAGGGAGCTGGGGTTGTTTAGCCTGGAAAAAAGGAGACTCAGGGGTGACCTTATCACTCTCTACAACTTCCTGAAAGGTGATTGTAGCCAGGTGGGGGTAGGTCTCTTCTCCCAGGCAACCACAGACAGAATGAGAGGGCGCAGTCTTGAGCTGCACCAGGAGAAGTCTAGGTTAGATGTCAGGAAAAATTTCTTCACTGAAAGAGTGACTGGGCACTGTAATCATCTCTCCAGGGAGGTGGTGGAGTCACTGTCCATGGAGATATTTAAAAAAAGACTGGATGTGGCACTCAGTGCCATGGTTTAGTTGATGAAGAGGTGTTAGGTCATAGGTTGGACTCTGATCTCAAAGGTCTTTTCCAACCTAGTTCATTCTGTGATTCTATGACTCTGTGATTCTGTGAAGCACACTCAAGTCCTGCAGCATTGTGATGAATCTGTGGAATGGTTGAAGTCTAAAAGAATGGTTAAAGTCTAAAAAGACTTCTGAAATCCATGTTTTGGAGATGAGGAAAGTGGAAGTGCTCATGCTTCAGCCATGCAGGAGCTGAGCTCTACCCATGAGTTGGTGTAAGCTTAGCTGCCTGGCCTTACCTCTCTGAGGATATAGCGAATAAATAGCTTCAGGCAAACAAGGTTTCCAATGGCACCGATGGCAGTGAGCACAGACATGATGGTGCAGCTCACCTAGGCCACGGGAAGAGTAGGAACATAAGTTTTTATGAAAAATGAGAGAAAAGCTGGGAGGCTGCTGAGTAGCCATGCAGGCAAAGGTTACCCAACCTCTGCCAGATGTCTTTGGGGTGAGCTGACAGTTTCCATGACATCTAAGAAAAGTACTCAAGTAGCAGCAGCAAATGAAGAAAAACAGTTTGCAGTGAATGGAAACATTGGAAAATTCTTAAGACCAGTATGTAGGAACACAACAGCATCTACCAATTCATTATAAATAATTCACTACTATGTCAAAAATTTTGAGGATTCTTTTTTATTTTCCTGAGAAGTATGAATGCAGGTTTCATTTTTTTTTTTGTCAGAACAGTGACAGTACTGTATTTTTCCACATTCAGTGAAGGAAGTGACAGAATTGTAATCTCAGCTTTATGTGACAGAAGGTTACTTCTCTCACCAATAACATGCACCATATTTATATCTTTAAAAAAAAAGTACAGCATATAAGATAAACAATTCATTTTCTGCAGAAGTACATCCTGTAGTTTTCCATTTTGGAAATAGGACTCAAGATGGGAATAGGAGAAAATTACCAAAGATATCTACTTCTCACTAGGGACTAAGCCATGACAGAGATTTTTATCTCACTCATTTTCATGCAGAGGTGGCATTTGCATATGAGTTATAGCCTTGTCACACAGGAGCAAGAAAGTCAGCAACTAGCTAAATCCTCACTTGTGTAAGATGTTTTGCTGGCCTGTGGCACCTTATCAGCTGGCAGAAAAGGGGAGCTATGACAATGAAAAGATCTCATTCCTCCTGTATCTTGATAAAGCTGTGCAAGAAAAATAACATAGCCTCAGATTGCACTGGTGCTCTAAATCCTCACTTCATGCTGATATCTTCCCTGTTCAACAGAGTACCTCCGGAGAGAAAATGCTCCCTCCGCAGTCCTGAAGGAATCATCTTTAAAGCAACCTACAGTTTATAGGGAGAAAGTAGGTTTGCTATTTATGGTATACTTTCATAGAAAACACCATCTTATTATTGCCCTGCTCCCACTGCACAACAGCCATCGTCTATTAAAAAATGTAGAGATCTTTGTAAAACCTACACTTTCATAACCCAGGAATATCCCTTTCAAAACTGGGACAAAGGTGTCTGAGGTACAGGACTCAGAAGAAAACAGCTACAAAAGATCAGTGGTTGTCATGATTTATGTTCAGGTTGCTTGGATTTTGGATTGAGGCCTGACCAACCCAGCAGGTCAAATGATGCCATCCTTATTCATACGGGTAATGTTATGAACAGACCAGCTGGATTGCCAGACTTAAGCAGAAGCAAATATGGCATAGGATTTCCTGGGGATTAATGACTGGTTGAGAGTTGATGATAGCCTGAAACACAGGCAGTCATTAATCTTAATCCTCAGGAAATGATCTCTATCAAGGTCATTATTTCTGTAATAAGATAAAAGCAAACAAAAACCTAATGTCACATAGTTATATTTTTAATGAATGATGATGTCTCAGCTGAAATGTAAAGTTCATGTCCCATTAACAAACATCCTAAACATTCACCTGTTAGAGTGGCTGAACTCTTATCTTCTTAGAAGCTTTACGCTGAGACCAAGATTTTGAAGGGGAGAAGCCTTCCTTGTCTAGACTGTTAAATCCACAGCATGATTGCACACCTGCCTGAATACAAAGAGCCAAATATCAAGCAGCTCCCACTGATCTCAGATATTACTCATCTGTCAGAGGTGGACTGAACACCTTGCAAGCCTACTGATTCTGGAGAGTTTGCAAGTTGGCTTTCACAAGACAGCCACAAGCCATCCAAAACCATATTTATGTGAAAAGGGAAAAGGAAGGACAGCTTCACAAGTGTGTAATAGTATATTGGGACTGCTCTGTTTATCCACATTTTGTGGAAAGTAAATCTTACACTCTCTTTTCATGTTAGCCTACTTGCAATCAAGTGCATTTTTAAGATGCTTTCAATTGCGGTAGAGGTTGGTTCTGACTTCACAAATGAATTATTCAAAAGCAAATTTGATGAGCTGGTTTTCTATAAATATACTGAATGTTAATGCAGTAATAATGGTGTGTAGGTCAAGCTCATCTTTAATAGTCATATGGCCTGTTTATACATTCTGTAGTGCTTTTGCTACCAAGAAGATGCAGATGGGACTTCTTCCATGTCACCTTTGCAAAATCCCCACAGCTCCAAGTGACAGTGCAGTGTGCCTTCTGATGCCACCATTTCCCCTGCAGTTATTCAAGGGAATGGAACAGGGAACTTTATAACTGACTTGAAGAGAAAGAAAAGCTGGGTCTCTCAGCAGCTGTTCAAAAATTAGAAATATAACTTTCAAAGATGATATTTGATCTGGAAGCCTTCAAGAATCAAGAACAGAGCTCCCAGACTTTACCCATGCTTTTCTGAAACACTGTTCACTCGGCTGTGGCAGCTGCAGTGCTGCTAGTGTCTGCTCCGGAAGGGATCTGACAATGGTCCCAGCAGCCCAGAAAGAAGCAGGTGATGAAGAAGCCATATTACAAGAGAAGACTGAAAGAAGCTTGGTGCAGGTGAGTAAGATCCAGGATGGGAAAGGCATAGAAGTAAATGCTACACAAATGTGGAAAAAGGAAGCGTGACAAGGAGGAGGAGGAGGATGTCAGGAGTATGCCCAAGTGCAGGGGATGCCAGAGTCCCCATGTTAGCTTTGATAGACACCTTCCAAACTTTTTTCTTTTAGAGTGGCACTTTTTAATGCTTTCACAAACTGTTCTTTTTCTGCAAATCCAACAAATTCAGCAAATGGTGCAACATTTTTGACCTATTGATCTAAGTTATCATCTGGCAGAAATACTGAGGAAATTTAAGCTGACTAAACTAAGACTGAAAAACTTTTATAACATCTTTCTGCTGTTCCTATGAGTATGATCCATACTTGCATCAGATGATTTGGAAGAAGCCCTTTAGCCTCACAGGTCATGCAGCAGGTCCATCATCATTCATTACAGGAGAGCAGCAGAGCTAATTTTCTTTGCTTACACAAAACTCAAAACTGCTGAGTTGTTTTGGTAGAGGAAAGGACATGGAAATTGGAGAGAGCCATATGGCTCATATGGGCCAGAGCAGGCCCCAGGCAATCCTTTACATTTATTTCTACTTCTCCCCAAAAAATGCATTTATAGAGCAAAGGACCGCATTTCTCAGACACTTCTAATAAATACTATTTCTTTCAATTTGCAATAATTAAATGCTATCAGCTTAAAAAATTTGGTTCTTCAAGGTCATTATACACAGATTAAAACACAAAAACATGGGGAGAATTGGGTAGGTAAGATTCATACAGATCCAACTAGATAATTGACATTGCATACCAACATCCATTTTCACACATACTTTTTAAGTGAATGTAAGATTAAAATATAACAACATCCAAATTTATTAACTAGTATTACCTTCCTCAACCAGACACAGTATTTACATCAAATAAAAACACCTTTTCTCTCATGGAAGTTTACAGAATAAGCTGAATACACAGTAATTAATACGGACACTTAAAAGCTTAAAATCTCAGAAAACAACATGAGTGTGTTCAGTGGAGAAATCCAATATTCCTCATGTTTGCCCTCCAAACTGCCTGCAGTGCAAAAGATCTTGAAAGCCAAGTACAAATGAGGTACAAATGAGGTGGTATCTCAGAAAACATTAATAATGTGACAGAAACATGGATGCATTTTTCTCAGATTTATCCTACAGTTGAAAGTCTGTTTATATAAAGCTAAAACCAGAGTTCCATGTGCAAAAACAAATTTTTGAATGAATTGCACTTTCATGCTGTCATGAACTAAAATTTGAATTCTGTAAAGTCAGCAAAAGCTTAAAATACTGGCTTCTTTATATATACCAACTTAAATATCTTGCACATACACAGGCTATTTTCCAGCAGGTTTTGGGCCATTTCTTCATGAAAGTTTTGCATTAAAATACAATGTCTGCTGTAAATGGAGATAGATTCTTTTTCCCCTTTGTAAATTTAGCTCAGTGTATTAGTTTTAATGAAATGTTCAGATAATTAAATGGCTACTGCTTTGCACTTACTTGAAGGCCACAACATATTTCTATTGCCATTTTTTAAAAGACTATTACTTCCAGAATATATAGAAGACTTTGGAAAGGAAGAAGTCTGTAAAAGTGAAGTATTATGTGTGAAGAAATCCTGAAGAAAATGGTGCTAGATTAATTTAAGTAAGATTTATGCACTGCAAACATCTCTATCAATCCACAGTGATCTCAGTCATTTTACTGACATAAAGAAAACCAGGACTGAGCTACCTGACAAACTTAATTATAAGTATACCAAATTTTCAGAAGTGTAGGGCTTTTGTCTCTCCCAAGATGAATTTCAGATGTCAAATCCTTTTTGTCCTTCCCTGTCGTGAAGGGGGGAGCCTCTGGATCACACTATCTGGTGCAAGCTTACTACAGCAGAAAAGTAGAGAGGTCTGAACACTGAACAAGCGATGTAGGGGAAACAAGGAAAACAAGCTTGAGCGATGGAAAAATACCTGAGAGATATCTTATTAACATTAGGTTCAAATTGTGCTAGAATTGTCAACAATTCTAGCTTTCTTGTAGTCTAGTCTTCAATCTGTCATGTATGCTCACGTGAAGTGTTATATACACTTTTTGTTCACTGAAGTTTGACAGATTTGTCCGTAATATTTTAGGTCTTTTTAGTATTTCCCTGTTCCTTCACAGGTGCTATTTGTCAAGATATCTATTACTGCAGCAAAGAGAAGTCTTACACACAGACATAAGTAACACATGGCCTTGAAATTTTTTGGTTCCTTTACTAGAATCTGAGAGTCAGATCACCCCACAATTACAAAGCCATTATGGTTTTCCTGACAGCTTTTCAGATCAAAGCAGTGGTCCTCTTGCTAATTTGTCAAACAAACAATATATCACACCACACTTGGATAAAGCAAGTAAACCCTTTACATACATGTAACACAGAGGTATGTTGGCTACATTTTTATTAATGTCAGCATTAAACAACCTGAAGTCAAATCAACAGAATCTCATTCTCTTCTACAGTGTACATGACAAATTATCCACTATTTTGACATTTTTTAAAAAATAAAATCAAAACCAGGAAGGAAAACAAGCAAAAAAAAAATTATGAAGTTACAGGACGATACCGTTTGTGTAAACTTCTACATTGCTGCTGAAGCCAGAAGAGAAGAGAATCAGTAGTTATGCATCAACCAAATGACCTGTTTTAGTTTCACTGCAATGCACATTTCCTAGAGTGGAAATTCATGGTGGGAGTATGCATATCACACCATAAAAGTGCACAACTCTCTTAGGAAAACCAGACACATTCAGAAAAGACTGATAAAAGCAAGAGAAGTGCTAAAAAAAAAACAGTTTCATGGAGAGAAAGGAAAAATAAAGCATCTGTTTGCTTTTGCATCAGGAAAGAAAAAAAGAATTAATAGGCATACCTTCAGCAAGTGGGTCAAGTGTGTGAATCATGAGCTGGAAGATGCTGTTCCTCATTAGACTGTTGTGGAGAGATGCAGAACTTCCTCCCCGCTGGAGACGTGGCTTGGTCTAGGGTAAAACATATGGTGAAGAATTCAGGGTTTTTTCGTTGTTTGTTGGGAAAGATGTCTGAAACAGTATGAATTAATCTCACACCTCACTGTACAATGAAACATTTTGAACTATTGCCTATAGCAGATTATGTTAAGCTACAGATTTTATCACCATAAGTATAGACAATTTCTCTGGAGGAGACAGATTGTCAGAACAGCCATCAGTCTCCCAGGACTCTGGAAAAAAAAAAAAAACAGGGCAAAAAGAATCCTTCTTTGTGAAAACTTATAAAGTGTTAAGAAAATTAAAACCTCATACTTGCATCAGGAAGAACTAATAATTTGTTTCTTTGCAGAGCCTTTTGTTTGAATCCCTGAAGTAAGTTACAATTTTTATTTACTTCAGTACATTGCAAATATGCATATGATCAAAACTATGGAGAAAAAGGGCAGATAGTACATCTTTTTAATGGCACTCAATCAGAAACATGCTCCTCACTTTGGCTCAGTCCACTGAAGTCTCATGGCAAAAAGAGATTGAGAATGTGGTAGGACAATACAGACATCTACAGCAACGAATCTAATGTACAAGCATCTTTTGTATGCCTGTAAAGAAATATAAAACATACTCAGATTCTGTTCCCCATGCAATTGTCTACTACAATAATTGATGCATTGTATATATCTCATAGAGTAAGACTGGTTTGTGGCTGTTTGTTTGTTTATTTGTTTGTTTCAAAAAAAGGACAGTGGGAGCCAACGGACTATGGACTAGAAAGACCCTGAAATCCAATTAAAGGGAAAAAACCCCAACACTGAAGAAAATAACATTTAGCCATAACACATGGTTGGAAATCTTTGGTTTCATACACATACAAAATAAATTATAGAAATCAATAAAGAAGATTAATTTGCTTATTTATGTTTGGAAATAAATTATTTAAACTCTATAACAGTATAGGAGGAGAAAGGAACCCCAGCAATTTAGAAAAATGTTGATGCACGCCAAACTAACATAAAGCCTGCCTCACCACCCTCCTGAGAAACAAATGCTCAGATGCATAATTGCTGCCTACCGTCAACGTTTGGTCATCCTTGTCTCCAGCAGTAGGTGACTGCATGAGTGGGAAAAAGAACAAAAAGAAGTGTCAGATGGAGAACACAGGGAATGGAAAGGCAGTTGAACATCACACATGTCTGATCCTATGAATTCTATTTTGACAGATTTTTGAACCACTCAAGGAGTCCTACTGATCAAGTAAATCAGAGTAAATTCACACTGCAGTGTGCAAGCGTCTTTTACTCTTGTCAGTTTCTTGGACAGGAACTGTTGTCATTTCAGGGCCTGGAACAGCAGCTGGGCTGCAGATCACAATGTTCACTTCATACAAATTACCCAGGGAGGCAAACTCCCTGTACAGCAACCAGTTTGAGAGAGTGAAGATAGAAGACTAAGGGCAACAAGAAATTCAGGATTGACCAACTCTTCCACAAAAAGCCTAGAAAGGAGTAACCTTGGTATTTTGCAGGAAGAGGCTAGGCAAAGAAATGAAAAAATATGTTTCAGTTTAACTGCTCCCTGCAAATTACCATTTAGTTCAAACTGGCAGCCCTGATTAAGGGCAAGCAACAGGGCACACACTGCCCTGCCGTGAAGGAAAATGAGACTCTGAATGGGTCTTAAATTATTTTCTCCATCTCAAGGACTCTTCTTTAGTGCTATGTAATACACAGGAAAAAAATTACATCACAGCTGTTCTATGGAACAATCTCTCCCATTCAGTGAAACCCAGTTTTTGGACACACATCAACAGTAATTTTTGGACATGACTTTTGGGTTAATTTACCTTGAAGGTTAAGTGGAAGGCAAGCAGCCATGAACATACACTGATGACAGAGCAAATATCCTTTATATTCCATAATAAATACAAGGAAAATGAGAACCAAACTTGTGTCAAAAATGTACTGCTACAGCTCTGAACTATTAACTCAAAGAAAAGAATTAGACAATAAAAATGTCTTTGTTCTAATAAAGGATTTACCTGTCACTAAAATAAATCTATCCTTCTGCAAGAAAATAATAGGAAAAAAGTTTTATGCTTTATTGAAGAAAACTATCGCAAAAATAACTTTGGAGGAATAAGGAATAAAGGAATTAGGAATAAAGGAAAAAAAGTAAACAGGAATAAAGGAATAAAAAGAATACGAAACAAAAAGAAAATACAAATTCTGTGTTCTAAAATGTCATTTTAAAAGTAGACGCATCTTAGAAAATGTTGGTCTAATGCATATGTATATATGGTTATATGTCTTTCAGATACAAACCCACACAAATGAGCAAATCCACAATTAATATGTGAGTATTTTGAAGGACCTTCACCCAAAAAAAAATCCATCTCACAGCAAAATTTGCAAGAAAGCAAGAAGGACAAGCTGGGAAAAGCTTTTATTGTCCCACAAGAAAAGCAGTTTAGGGTAGTTTAGTCCTAAGGATCAGTGGCTATAGTTATAGATGTAAAGTCTGTGACAGATGGATGAATGTGCAGAACTGGAACTTGATCAGAAATTAATATTAAAAATAATATTTTAAAAAAATTATTTGTAACTTTGATTTTCTGAAGATAGGAAATCTATTTTTGAAATATATCTATATATCTATATCTATATTGAAATATATGAGAATGCATAATTGATGAAACTGAGTAAATTGTACTTTCTATCTGACAAAGGTGTGAAGATTATCACTTTTCAAAATTTCATGTTGAAGGAAACTCTTCTCATTTATTTGAAAAAGAATGGGATGAAGCTAAATGAATGCATAAAAACAGCTAGTCAATCACTTGGACCATATAATTTAATTAGTAAAAGATAATTATATCAAGAAGAGAAAGAACAATGAAACATATTTTCCATATGTATTAAGAAAAGAGAAGTGTGAAATAATTTAATTATTTGCCAATACAAATTGGGGCATACACCATGAAATGGATTTCTAAAATTATTTTTCCCCACACATGATTAGCCATGCAATTGCTTCTGAGTTGAACTTGCCAGTCAAGTTATATATTCTAGTAAAAATATTCAGGACAATTTCAAAACCAGATATATAAACAATTGTTCAACATTCTGGTGATATTAAATTCTTATATTTCCTGGATTGTATACTGGAGTAACAATAAAAACCCGACCTTTAAATAAGTGTCTTAAACTACGGCAATGAAAAATTCAGTTGTGTTGCTGTTTACTGTATTGGATGGCATTTTGACCACACCAGGATGGAAAATTAAACTATTTTACTACTGCTCACAGCAAGTTTTGAACATGGTCTTTGCTATTTAGTTTTGGTATCATACAACTGCATGGGGAAGTATCTTAAAGCATCATTTTTTCCTTGCAGAAACACTGAGTATTCAGGCATTTTATGCCATCTTAATTTGAGACAACATCTAAAAACTGGTCCACCTGGTGGTGTTTCTTTGCACAGGGAGCAAATACTGTATTTGTGGACACACTCAACAATGATATTTAAAAGAAAATACATGTTTTCTGTGAAGATTGTTTTGCTTTTAAATCATGGGAAGTGTTGCATGCTAGTTCCCTTAGGATCATAAAGAGATGATGAAAGTGCCATGTCTTATACAGTACAAATATTTCTGAAGATTTTACTAATAAAAATTATCTTTTACAGTTACATGCTTTAATTTCTTTAAAACCATTAATTCATTATGATTCTGCAAAGTGAAAAAATGCATTCTAGCATACCTTCTTATTCAAAAGTATTTGGGGCATGATGCATTATTGTGTTTTTATCAGAATTATAAAATCATTCTCTAAAAGATCTCTAACTTTTTTACAGACCTCAATGAAGTATTTGCTAGTTCTCCCATGCCCCATGGGAGGACATAAGAATTTGTCCATCCTCCCACCACCGTCAATGATCATGTACTCAAGTTTGCTTCAGATGAGCTGAAAGTCTTAAAACATTTTGTTTCAGGAAGAATACATTTAAAAAATCTACACTATGGAGAAATGGTATTCTTTTTACACATCTCTCTTCCTCAGTGACCTAAGTCCCTCAGTGATTGAGCTTGACAACTTCCTTGCCTTGTTTGGGAACATATATTGTTGAAAACCACGCTTCTGAGTAATTCATGCAAGAGGTGATGGCTCACTAAGTGCCTGGTGAGTCTCCCAGTGCTTTCCTTTGACATAAAGGGCATCATGACAGTCAAAGGAGGAGCAGAATCTATTAAAAGCTCTAGGTGTTTGACACAGAGCATCCCTGTTAACAAAAGATGGCTAGTAACTTGAATCATCTGTCAGATGGTGTAGTCGAAAACCAGACTTAGAGGGCTGACTTCAGCTCTCTGTCTGCAGCTTGAGCAGTTGTTGCTCTAATTGAAGTTTCCATATTAAATGTTCAGTAGCCAGAAAAAAATCAGTGAACTGGACAGACAATTCTCTCCTCCTAACATGAGAAAAGCAAGCTGTCAAACAAAAGCAAGTAGAAACATAATGGGATTTCAACACCCTTTCTGCAGTGTGGGTTCACATCTCTTTTCTGCTTGATAAATATTTTCCTAATGTAATTAACAAAAAGCTGTAAAAATCAATCAATCAATCAATCAATCAGCTTTTCTGGGAATAATGGCATTTAGTGATGTTTGTTATTTGGCAGTGTGGTGCTGAATGCAATATGGTGTCTCCAGTTATTTTGTTATATGAGCCCAGACAGGAGTTTACATAATTGTCTCAAGATGCTTTCTAGCACAGGACTTCTGCTGCTCTCCCTTAGGCCTGCTTTTAAAAGTGGCATCTGGACACAGCAACTTTACAGCTGGCAGTGAGTCATCATTTGTCAGTCTTCAAGTAAATTACAGAAGATAAGTTTTCTTGGAGCATTTTTTAAGGATTCTCTAATCTTACACTTAAAGGTCTGTAGTTTTTTTGTTAGACTGAAGTGCAGAAAAATGAGATACATTTCAAAGGCAGCCACTGAAGTCAATCTAGTTAACCTGAGACAGTTTAGTTAATTTCTAAAAATCAGCATCCTAAGGTGTGCTAGTAATGTACTTGGAATAGAACTGTTCTGCATTTCTTTGAAATTATATGTTAAGTCAGGTTAAGACATAACTAAAATCCTAGCAACAAATTCAGCTAGGCAGATTTCAGAAATAAGTCAAATAAGCTTTGTGAGGGAACCAAGAATTGAAGGTAATACTTTATCTAGTTCTCTTAATACATACATCTCTGAATTTTACGGAATTAGAGTCCCTTAGAACTCCTTTGTGCGAATACTCCAAAACAACCCAAAGTTATAACCTTGGTCTACTTGATGGTTGGTTGGAAAGATCAAATCCTAGTGGTGTCAATATACCTAAACTAAAATTCTTGGTATCCATGGAAATAAAAATTGACCATCACCACAGGGGACAGAACCTCTGTCAGGTGCTGCAGTGGGCCCAGTACAACTTTATTACTGAAGGTGATGCACCTCATTGCCCCACTCTCTAGATTATTTTTAGAAAGGCTGTAAGTAGCTGCAAGGGAGTACCTCTGTGTTTAAGCCATAGTAAACTGATGGTAATGATTTTAACTTATATATTACTGCTTAGACATCAGTATCTGAATCCTGGCTCTGAATTAACACTGCATACAGGACCTTGGATCTTACTTAAAACAGAGGAAGAAAAAGCTTTAGTAACCACACTGTAGAAAAATACTCTAAAGTTATCTTTCACTTTGCCTTCTTTCCTCTTTTCACCTTTCCCTTTCCTAAAAGTAAAATAAAACAGGGAGTTTTATCTGAAGAAGCAGATCTCTGTATTGTTGAAGTAAGTAACTATGATTCACAAAACCACTTCCAAAATTAAACTGAGGCTATAAAGTTGCTTTCTCATCAAAACAAAGAATGTATTAAACTAGAAGTTGGACTTCCATAGACATTAACCTGGACCACCAAAATGGAATATTTGGCTCCATTTACCACTGCTTGTTTAGAGGCACCAAGTGTGAAAGTTGTAGCTTTGGAAAAAGCAAAATGGCTTTATTAATTCAGATCTGTTGTCTTTTTTATGCCAGTCTGTTCATGCAATTACCCAATGTGCATACACATAGTGAATCCTCATAAATGTTCAGAGGACATGCATCTTAGTTGATTTGAACAGTGACAAATAGATGGTGTAAGCCATCAGTCGCTAAATCACATGCTAAAGTAAGGTCAACTGATTTAATTCCAGATATCTGTGCATCCCACTGTGTGAAATAAGGCTCTTCTAGTCAGACTGCATAACCAATTATATAGTATTTAGTTACTCATCATGTGTAAGGAAGAGTCTGTCCCATGTCTCTTACCTTCTCTGAACTTGTTTTAAGTCAGGTATCTTTGGCTTAGGGTGGCAATGTAAAAGCTCAAGCTTAAAGACTTCATGAGTTTTTAATCACCTTAGCGTCAAAAGTAATTATGCAGTTTTAAGTTGTTCCTCTCATCCTCATTTCAAGACTTACTAATGAAGTCACCTTTTGCTATTTTTTGAGTCAAATAATTTAGCACCATGGCACAGTATGTCTGTGTACCTTTCATGAGGGCAAAAAAAATCCTTAAACAAATACATAAATAAATAAAATCTAAATCTGGGTACTTAACAGTCATTAGATACACATGCACAAAACATGTGTTCACAAGTGACAGTTTAAGTACTTCAGTATGGATTTATGTGGCTAACTTTAAAATATGTGGATTTAAAGTCTTTAATGTGCAACTACTTCACCAACAACATTACATGATAAAGCATTAGTGAGTGCTCCAAGTATCAGTTCTCAAAACTTAAGAAATTTTGGAAGTAAATTCACCTCTGAAACAAGAAGCAAATTACAAGGAGGGGGCTGGGAAGGTTTTAATCTGAACTGCAGCTATACCATAGAGACTACTGACAGGAAACGCTTACTCTTCATTTCTTACAAGTCAATCAAACTTACTGGCTTAGTAAGAAACCAGCTAAAAAGCATTTCCTGGTACTTCTTTTTGCCTAAATGCACAAAGGATCTGTTACAGATAATGGCAGTTTCAGAGTTTGCCTTAGAAGTGGTCACAATAATTCCTAGAGGGGTAAATGTTTGACAAATCTCAGCTGTGGCTGTTGCTATGCTGATTTGCAGCTCCCAAATAAATTTCACTGCAGTCAGTTGGCTGCATACTGCAGAGGATTCATCACACAGGCAAATGTTTCACTGCCTTTCCACCTCCAGCACCCTGGAGATCCTGAAGGACAGCTCCAGCTTCAGAGAAGAAACCAGCCTGCACAGCCCATAGGGAGGAAATGCTGAATCAGCACATCCTCAGCTGCCCTCGTCACATCCCTGCACCACCAAGACCTGCTCACTTCTCTCATCTTATTTCACAGCTGCCTTTCCCCTCCACGTGACTTTTTTGCTACCAGGATCTCCACCGACTTTATTGTCAGCTGGCAGAAATGCCTGATTGAGCTCTCTGGGTAGTGGCTGCAGGAAGAATATAAGCAAACGTGTGAGGGGCATATACAATAATGAATATTGGGAAAGTAGCTGAGTATTGCTCCATAGTGGATGTTTTCCACAGCGTTAGAAAGGGACAGAGAACAGAACATAGAATACTGGCCAAAGAGAAAGCCTTGCCTATCCTGTGGGACCCCCCTTTCCCATGAAACAGTAATAATATTTAAAGTGGTCTAACTCACACATTAAAAAAAAGAGAGAGTGGGTCTGAAGGAAAGCATCATCGATACAGTTGGTATTGAGGTACAAATTTTTCAAATAACTGTGTTTCAAAACATTAAATCATTATCCCTAGGAGCATGCTGGCAGCTATGGGCTGCAGTAACATGGGTATCAGTTTTACACCAGTGTAATAGGCAAAATCTAGCAGTCAGCTTCTGTGTCCCCATTTCCCCATTTTTTAGCTAAGAACAGAGACACTGTAAAGAACTTTGTTCTTATGGAGAAGGCTGACTGCTTTAGGGGCAGACCACTGTAGTGAGGGGTATGACTGCCCTCACTACAGCAATTAACTGTGCTCTTTCAGGTTTTGCATCTCCTGCTGAGCACAACATAGAGGTTCACTTCAATAAGCTACAAAGCAAATCTTCTTTGAGGGCAGCATCTCCAATAGCTATAGGTAAAAGGATCAAAATATACCTCCTACAATGTTTTGTTAGCTAACAAACATCTAAGATTTTTTTTTGCACTATTTATGTCTCTAACAAGTCTGAACCTATGGGTTTACAAGATTATATGAGAATTCATGTAATCAGAGAACACAGAAAACCTGTGTTTTTACATCCCATAGGATGCTATACTAATTCCTCAACATTGTAAGAGGGAAACAAATGCAAATGTGATGGTTTAATTATTTTTTATTCACCCACTAACTGGATTTTTACATGTTCTCAGTTTTACAATGTGAAACTAGACATCATGTCCAAGACAAAGTATTCTTATAAGAAAGTGTCTTATTTTTATCTATTTGATTCACCAGAATTTCAGGCTCACTGTCCTCCTAACTGACATTGAATGACATCTGCCTCTATATTAACCCTTCAGATAACCATTTTCAGCTTTTCCATCACTGCCTCTTAGGTCCTTCTTATCAAATGAAACATGGAAATGCCATCTAAGGGTTTGTCTGCTGCAGGGGTAAGAAATGGTAGGGAGAAAATCTTTTATGAAGAAATAGAGAAGAAATTTTACAGAGGAACCTGCAGATAAGAAACCAGCACTGTGCTGCAAGTGTGCCTGATGGAGCTGTAGACAAAAAAAGCAATTCTGATTTCCAAATTTCATCTACAACCATAAAATAATAATAAAAAAATAATAATAATAAAAGAGTTTTCTTCAAATTAGGAGAAGAAAAAAGCTTCTGTCTTTCTCTGATTACACCTGCTTTTAACTATTTTTCTACAATGTTCTGCTTGGCATTAAGATGAAAGAGATCCAAGATTTGTGGCTCTGCAATCAAGAGCATTCCTGCATGCTAGGATTCTAGAGACCACCAGAGGTGTTCTGGACAATCTGCAGCATGCATGTGCCAGGTTACTACTTTATTGCTAAGAGATGAAACTGATGCAGAAAGACCTAAATGACACTGCTCTTCCTAAAGGAAGGGTTACATTTTTCAACCTTAAATCAGACCTCCCCAGTTTTGGCTCTCAGCGTCTGGATCATTAGAGAAATTGTGTCCTTCATGGCAGAGCCAAGGATTGACAGAAAACCTTTGTGCTCACCTTCCTTCATCAGTCTGCTATTTCACACTGCCTTTCACATTACTAATTTGTCCCTACAACTGTGGCCCAGATGTCTGCAGGGAAACCATTGCCAGTACAGAAGCAGTGGCTCTGTTGCTCTTCCCTGCAAAGTCTGGTCCTCTCAAAACAGCTTCCTAATTAATATTTAAGCTAAACGTACAGCTCCAAGGATAGTTCCCCTTGTGATCGAAGAAAATAAGGCATTGGGGAAAGGAGATGTGCTGGAGTTAGGAGGGACTTACATGGATGTAATAGAAGATCAAAGCTGCAGAAGAGCAAGAGAGAGTTCATGGTGAAGTGGTGAGGGTGGCGGCCTAAGCAGCTACTGGTGCTTCTGATATAGAGCTCTAAGCTGTGTTTCACCTCTTTAGCCCATTTACAGCCTATGGCAAAAATATTTCTTCACCTGGAAGCTGCCAGATGAGCTTCTCTGCAAAACATGAAACCTCCCTGAGACTTTTGCTGAGAAATGTTATTTTCGACATCAGCCAAAATCACAACCTAGAAGGTCTTTCAATTAGCAAGAGAAGAGAAACTCACAGTAACCCCATCCATCTTTTATGTAATTCCATTCCACTACAATAAAAATTAAATTCTGGTATCTCTAAGTCTGCAGTCTGTAACTGCAGAAGTCACAAGCACAAGATCACACCATTACCCTAGCTGTAAGCACCCTTTTAGCAATCAGTTACTCCCCAACGCACAGTCTACCTCTGTGATAAAATCACAGAATCAAAGAATATGTGGAGTTGGAAGGCACCCACAAGGATCAGTGGGTCCAAGTCCTGGCCCTGCACAGGACCACCCCAAGAGTCACACCATGTGCCTGGGAGCATTGTCCAAATGCTTCTTGAACTTTGTCAGGCTGGTGCTGTAACCACTTCCCCAGGGAGCTGTTCCAGTGCCCAAACACCCTAGGGGTGAAGAACCTTTTCCTAATGTCCAAACTAAACCTCCTCTCACATAGCTTCAGGCCATCCCCTCAGGTGCTGTCACTGGTCACCAGAGAGATATCAGTGCCTGGCCCTTTGTTTCCTCCTAAGAGAAGTTGAAGACAGTGAGGTCTTTTCCTCTCATGATTTTTCCCCCAGAACCTGTTCTTCTTTCATTGTACCTTAGACTTTCTTGCTGACTTTTATTTTTCTCCTATCTCATTGGCAGGCACATCACACAATGCCCATGGAAACCCAGCCCATCAGGAACATTTCTGTTCCAGGGACTGGCACATTTCTGTATTTGAGAGGGATGTTCTCACTCTTTCAGCTATTTGCTTTCAATAAGAAGTGTGATCATAACTATCTGCACTTAGCAACAAGAGGGCTATTACATCCCACTGCTTTCAATACTGCCTAAACAGACCTTCTTCAATATAAAAGGTACACCAAATGGAAAGATTAGGGAGAATGTTTAACAAAAACTACACCCTTACATTGAATGAAGTCACCCAAGACAGAGAGGATTTGAAACTAAGAGCTGAACTTGCACAGTGGAGCCAGGCCCTCATAATGAAATACACTGGGTATGAATTCTATTAAGACAAATAAAAATACTTTCTAAGCCTTAGTATATGCATTTGCTGATTATTTAATAGCCAAACACCAGTTCCTGTGGCTACATTTTAGGTTAGCATGTTTTTGGCTTTAACATCCAAAAATGAATCTGTTTCCAGGTAGTGCACATACTGCTGGATCTACAAAAATCTGGTTGCTTCAGGAGGAAACAATCTATCTCCCTAGGATACAATTTCAATACAATTAAATTAGTCATAAAAAGAAAACTTTCAGTTATGGTAAAACAGAAATCACTATATGCTTTTTAGTGTTAATCTGTCTGGAAGTAATCCATAAACTGGAAAACTCCCATTGTTATGAATCTACAGTCATTTCTAGTTCAACATGATTTTGCAATCACTCTGCAAGCATATAAAAATCTCAGTGAAAAATGCACACATGATTCTTTTCACAATATTCACCTGAGATTTGGATAACTGCAGTCTGTTTCAAGCTAAATTGTCAGTAAACATGGTTCTTTCATGTGGGAGTTTGTGAGTATCCAATCAAGATCTTATTTAGGTTACTTTTTTATTATATGGGGTTCCATACATGGTCTTTTACATAAACCTTTTGTGCTTGTAATGCTGACCAAGACAGCCAAGGGAATAAATGTATTTGAATCTTCTAGAGTTATCTTTCCATTTGTAAAACAGTGTGCGGACAGAATGAGGAGAAACACAGATTACAACTCCCGAAATCTGTCTGCCTCCTGTTTGCTTTACTGGCAGTTTTACAGTAGACATCTCTGTGTACATACATATTTAATGTGCTTCATAAATAGTATTCCTGCAGTTGTGCTGTGGATGTCAATGGCAATACCTGAAGTGTGCTTGTTTTACTATTTTTTTTTCTTTTGGTTCAAAACCATGCTTATTGAAAGGGAAAGAATCAGATCTGTCACCGTTCAATTCCTGCTAACAATGTTTAGTTTGCAAACTGAACTTTCCTATTTACAATCAAAACTCCTCTCAAACCAATCATATTTTTCAATATTCTAGTTAAATCTGAATTATCAGAACCTCTGCATACTGGTTCACAGAGATTTAGTAATTACATGACAAAAATTAAGAAGATCAGGAAAAATCATAATCTTAATAAAAAAATAGCAAATACACGGGACGCTGCTATATGCCCAACAGATCAAACCATCAAAAAGTCTGATTTCACACATACTTGGAATTAATTTCATGGCATTGGCATAAAACTAAATGAATTGAGAGCAGGATCTGATTGTGCATGCAAGAAAAATAGTGATATTTATTCCACAGCATGCTGAAAGAAAGTGTCCATCTTACAGTTTGTTCGATGTACTGCAAAAATACAGTGAAAAAGACACATTTTGCAATGCAAATTATAGTTTTATCATGGTTATAATGAAGTTTATCTGTAAGATGTGCTCCTGTTTCACACCTTTTCCCAGACATTTCCTGACAAGGGCTTTTGAAGTCATACAGTCAGGCTCTACTTTCACCCTGCAGATTGTTGGAATTTTGTCAGCTCAGCCTGGAGCTTCTCCCAGAAAACAGCCAGATGCAAAAATTTGAAGCCTTTGGTGTGGTTTAAAGTCACAAGTGTCTGACACACAACACTGAGAGCTGGGAAAACCGAGCGCTCAGGATCAAGTTACTTGCCCTGACAAGCTAGATCAAACAGCATTGATGATCTGGAGAGTTCAACTGCTCCAACAAGACCAATTGCCTGAATATTTCTGCAGAAAGCATTTAAGTCACTTCATATGCCACCTATGCTAATCAGCTCTCACAGCAATGGCTGTTTAAAAAAAAAAAAACAAAAAAACAACCATGATTAAAATTGCTTTCCTATGTGTATAGCAAGTTACGGTGAATTTTGCTAGAGTTCTTCCCAGATAAAGGAATGCCTGGTCACTTCCATCTGCAGCATCCAGAGCAGCTTCACACACCAAGCAGTCAGGATGCGGCTCAGCCACGTGCCACAACAATCACTGCTTTCACTCCCGGCCTCCACCACAGTCAGAGTCACAGGCAAGTAAGGACAACATTATAAACTACTCTCTGAGCTCATTAAAGGATGGCAAATCAGGAACTGTAACAGGATTCCAACACTTTTGTGTCTCATTTCTAGCTGAAGACTTGTTCAGGTTGGGTATAAACAAGAGCTGCTCCTGTCTGCTGGATTAGTAATGCCATCTGTAAAAAAAAGGACTGGAGAATCGACCTAGGTGGTTGCAGATTTTGTTATACCAACAGAATCTATCACAGCATTTCCAATCCCTAGCAACCTTCTGGGCACAGCTAGAGAATAGCAGAATACAGATTTGCCTGGGGATGGACTGGTCTTTTCACCAAAGACTTTGGATCTAAAAGCCAACACAGAATTAACATTTTGGTATACCCTTTAGAAAAACTGCTCTCCAGATTCTTATTAGTTCTGTGGAGAAGCTACATATATTAATTCCACTGATGGAAATAAATTGGCCAACACAACTAAACTAGCTTAATTTACAATTGTATGTAATACAGAATAACTCATTCTTTGGTTTAGGCCACATAAAATGATATGGTATCTTGGATGAAAGCAAGGCGAGATGGAAAACTATAACAGAGAGAAGTGCTGTGAAGACACAGAAAGTACGAATTTTTGTGTGCCTGAAGAAAATATGCTGCCCACAGAATCAGTGGTGTCATTTTATATTACCTATCTTATTAAATAGAAGATCAAATAACTGCCTATATTTTCTGTCTATAAAGTGTTTCTTTTCTGCCTGAGAAGCAATCACAGACCCAGGGGTGGGCTTTTTGGGGGAAAGGCACTGATTCATGTTATTTATCTCTCAGAAACACAGGACAGAAATCTTCCAGAGAAATGCAGACCTGCTGGCTAAATCTTTCCAGCCATGACTTTCCCAAGGAAGACTAATCCTGAGATCTATGATTGCATCTTTTTCTACAAAAACCACAGTGATCATGAAACATTTGTGGCACAATTATAATTAGGCCTTCCTGGACTATGAAAGAATATCCAACAAAAGGGCCTTTGTTTGTCTCCGATGAAGGTACTGTGAAAAGCTAATAAGAAAGACACTGCATATCTTGTAGCTAAAGACAAATATATCAGAACACCAACAGAATCAGAAGTAGAAATGCTCCAAACAAACAAAACCTAATCACTTTCATCACAAGGTGTGCAAAAAAGAAGTCATATTATACACAGAGTTGTAAAAATCTGATGTGGCAGTGTGGATTCTCTTTCTAAAGAGAATTCTAGTTATACAAAATATATTTAGAAAGAGAAGGGTTTTTTCACTGGCATCACCACTCTATGAATTTCCTATAATCCTACCCTGCTTGCTATTTAATTGAAATAGAGTGATTTGAAGTCTTTGCAGCAAGTCCTTTATTATCAATTTTCACATAATTCTTCCAAAGGATAATTGGAGCATTAATTTCTTTAATTACTTCAGGCATTTTTTCTCTCAGAATGTCTAGCCCTCTAGAGAAAGGGGAATTAGAATAATTTCTGCATTTTGTTTTTATCATCTAGGACCTCACAGTTTATTGTGATGTCTGCATGCCTGACTTTTGTAGAAAAAACACATTAGATTTTCTTAATTCATTTGTTCCCTTCTTTCACTAGATGAAGAGAAATCATGCTCTGTGACCTAAACCTTACAAACTGCTTTCTCCTGGTGAAAAGAAAGTGTTCCATCTTCTAGGTAATTTTTTTCCTCTAAATTTGCCTTATTTATCACTTACTCAAAGTCATGTCTAGTGTCTAATACCTACAAATTCTTCTGATTTCAGAAACTATGAAGGTGAATTAAGTTTCATTTACAAGATGCAATTTTTGCTGCTTTATCCTTGTGAGGATAACCTTGTAAGTGTATCTGGGCATAAACCACATATTAGGATTAAACAAGTTAAAGCAAGCAAGCTTCATTTCTACATTAAAGGGCTGAGCATGGTGACGTTGCAAGAGCTAGTCTAGTATACACTGAGAAGCAAAACTTTGTCTTATATTTATATCCCATGTTTTTGTATTTATCTCCCCCAAGGTATCAGCAAAACTTTTCAGCAATGACTGCACCAAGACAATGGTTCTTTAAAAGGTTATAGGTAAAAGGCATTGGCTTCCTCATAGCTGCTTTTTCTTAGTCTCTTAGGTTCTTCCAAGGAAAACTTCAGCTTTCAGTAGTATGTCACTCACTCTCACACATGAAACAAAAACTTTAAGTTATCCAATGCCTTTTAAATTTTTTTAAAAAATAATTACAGTTTTAGGGTCTTAAACACAAATAATCCCATTCCACATGCTTAATGAAAAAGGTTTCAGAATCTCCTGCAGAAAAGGCTTGATTCAGGATTTCTTAGTCTGGTTTTATTTTCGTCTTCAGTCTGATATTCTCAGAAGAAGGACCAATTAATTGTGTTATTTTTTTTTTTCTTCAACACTTTCTGAATCAATCTTCTTTCTTACTTTTAATTTTTAAGTTTTATAGCACTACCATATTCATTGTCTTGTCTTGCATTTTTTTTTCTGTAAAACTGCCAGATTTTCAGCAAGGTCTGTCACTGATCTTAGGACTAAAAGTTACATATGACCTTTGCTGTGGTCAGAAATATGTGACAGAACTTAAAATACCTGGGTGGAAAATGCCATGCAGTGCAAATCTCACTTCTTCAGAAGAGATTGACAGAACTACTCTGCTGTCAGTGAATTTGTCTGCTGAATTTGATTTGAGTAAGTGTCACGGAAAGATGCAATTATGACCCCTATTGGTTCACCCTAAAATGTACATACACATTCATGGATGTTTGCCAGTAGCAAACATCCTGAAGAAATGGTTGGTCATTCTCTCCTCCCTGAACTACACCACTGAATGAAAGAAACATATGGGAAAAAACCCTATAAAAATATCCAAGGAACAAACAGTTGTCAGTGTTAAACAGGAAAAGCAGCCTGTCAACTAGAAAGCCCTGAAGAGTAAAGAATCATCAAGTTTCATAATTAGTTTTCATAACTAACTATTATACCTTTGCAAGTAACTCCACTCCAAGATGTTTCAAGGCTATTGCTGTAGTAGCTCCAGCCAGAAGTGATGACTACATTTCATATGGCGAAACTCCCATGAGCACCAATTTTGAAGCAAGGATACAAACACAGAGGAACTTAATATCAACTTCAAGGCCAAGGAGGCTTGGTCTAGTATAAAAAAATCAACATCATAAAGCAAAACAAAAAGCAAGGCTAGAATACACAAATGGAAGGTCACCCAGCAGTTTAGGGGATAACAGCATTGTAACTTTATCCCTGGGTAAACCATGGCAAACTAGGGGAGATGTACTGTAGAGTAGATTCGTGTCTGCATGTGAAGAGCTGGATTGCAGAATTCAAATGCAGTTGAATTTGCATACAGACTTTGTAGCCTGATATTCCTACACTAGGTGATGACTCCTTTTCCTTAGTAATGTCACTGGAACCCACAGTTTTAAAATAAATACAGTTTTAGATTAACATGTATCACACAAATCCATTTGTTTTTTGGTTAGCATGACTGCAAATGGAGCAAAAATCCTTAGCAAAGGACACAGTGGAGTGGAATAAGATAGTTTTATTGGCTCCCCTTGGGAATTTCTTGAAGTTCCTGTCTTCTGCAATATTTTTGTAAGCACAGAATGGCCATCTTGCAGACCCTTAAAGATCAGGCAACTCACCAAGGGGCTCATACAAGTAAGAGTTTTTGGGACTGAGCTCGTAATTTCTAATAGCAAATACATTAGGATTTTATAAGCTCAAAAAGGCTTGTGAGACTAATAATCCATAAAGCCTATTAAGCTATTAAGGTAACCAAATAAAGCATCTTCATTTTGATCTGTCTCCAATCTAAATGCTCAGCATGAAGTCTCCTTAGTGATAAAAAGAAGGCTGAAGAAATCATTCTCTATTAGACAATTTTTCTTGTCTTGTTTTTCAGCTTTGTGTTGAAAACACAACTCAGAAGTGTTTCAGCCTCTGTTAAAAAAGAACATAAATTGCAGAAATTTATGTCTTCCATTCTTACAATGTTATATTAGTGATATGCTTTAAATATTAGAAGATGCCTTCTCTGTTAAAATGATTTTTCATTTATTAAGATAAAGGATAAAATACATTGCTTCCTTTAGACTATTTATATTTTTACTTGTTTCTACTATTTCACACTACTCCCATGGCTATCTCTGCTGCACTTACTATTTGTGACTACTGCTCCACACTCTTTTCCGGATGTTCTCCAGAAGTATTTGTTTCCTTTTTATTCTTCTCACTTCCAGTCAGAATCTGCTTAAAGACAAACTTCTGTGCTTATCACAACAGGCAAGTTCGACAAAACTAAATTAAAAGGAACTTTTTAGCTAATGTTCTTTGGAGGTTGCCATTTTGAACCCTAGATGTTTTGTTTTAACTCAGTGAAATGTTAATGTCCTCAGCCTTTGTCTTCTTTTTGTACATCAAGTAGGACCAGTCACAAAGGTATAGGTAGCTTAGAAAACATTCCTTACAATTTTTTATTGTGTCATGTACTAACATCACAAGCAATAATCCTAGCCTTTCTGCCATAAGCAAATAGGTGCACATTTGCTATCCTCAATGACAGTCTATTAATTTGTGTTGAAAACCTAACTTTCATGCTTCTGAATGAAAATGGTTCACAGTATTGGTTTTATAAATGTGCAATTGTATTCTCAGACATGAGATTTTATATACATCTCTCAAAATAATCATAATCAGATGACAGAAAAAATGGTAATGCATTCATCACTGCAATGCCACTCATTAATTTCTGCAGCATTCATGACAGAAATATGTTTGGTATTTCTCATCTCCAACTATTCCAGAGTCACAGAAATGCCATTCTTTTTTCGTTTTAATAAATGCGGTTAAAATGAAGCCATTCAGTAAAATTACCTTCTATTTCTCACTTAACCTCAAAGTTCCCATTTTGGCAAATTATTTCTTTACATTTTATTTTCTTTTAACTGCCTATCCTTTCTCAGCTCTGAGAAAGTTTAACTTCCAAGACCATGTGCAATTATAATCCAAAAATAACAATTAGAAAGGCTTTACAGATCAGCCAACCAAATAGTACTATACTGATTATGAGTGGAAATAAAAAGATGAGTTCTGTTTCCATGGTAAAATGTAACTATTATATTAGACATGGGCACTGCAGCAATAAACAGAACCTGCAGTCGAGTCATCTTTTGCCTGACTCCAACAGCAGGCCAGGGCTGATCTTCTCAAGTAGATTTTACTATTTTTCCTCTTTACTTTTTTCATGCCAGCTGATTTTGTAACAACACACCCTGTCAAATGACAGTATGTGTCAGAAAGTCTTAGACGACAAAGACTTATGGTTCAGATGTTTGGTTTGGAGAAGACACAAAAATAATCCCTTCACCATATTTACCATTTTTGTGGCCACTAAATAATGCTCGCCATCTGCACATTTGAGCAGTAGTCAGAAAAAGTGAACATGGTGAGTTTGGATTTCTAGAGAATATATTATAAGCACTCGTTAAGTGTACTATTAGATGGTTTTCATATTTTTCAGACATAGGTTCCAGGTTTGGTCTCAATGACACAAGATTAGTAAAAAATATTTTTACAGTACAAGGTAAGATAAAGTACCCATATCCCAACACCAAGCCTTTTAATTGCTCAATCAGGCAGCTTGCAGGAGGAGAGGTATAGGTACTGACATTGAAATGTCAGTAATTTCGTTTATTTTGTGACTTATGTAAGTAATGTAATGATTATGCTTATTTTACAAAGCGTTTTTGAAAGAGTGGACTGAAAACCACTAAGCCTTCTCCTGAACTTACATTTCTACTGACTTTAAAGCCTTTAGTTCTCTCTGTCTATCAAAGAAAATCTCTTTATTTCTCTCTGAAAGACAGCAAAGTTCACTGTAAAAAACCCAATAATTTGAGACAGGAAGAGGCTAAGAAACCTCTTGGGAAAACCAGGGCTATTTGGTCTATATTAAATATTTATTGAAGAGTGTGACAGTTTGCTTTATTTCTATTTACATTGTCACACACTGTTGTAGTGTGTTGCCACATGGCTTCTTGTGTTTCACCTGGATTTCACCCATCTGTCAAGTGGCTTGTGGCTATATCTATTTTACAATGTTCCTTGCAGTGAATCTTTTTCTGGATAACATGAATTGCTCCTTCCAATATTTTATTATTAAAAGACTTTTATATAAGTCCCAGGAAAACTAAGCCAAATCTCAGTGGAAGACTACATCCACACTGTGATTAATGAGGCTTCTTTCCCTGCTGTGTACTGATTCTCATAGCATCCCTGATACATAGCTACACCCAACAAGAGGCAGGAGTCACATAATTCTCCTTGTGTCCCCTCCTACATCTAAATAAAATTAATGCCTGTTTAGATCATCAGATCAGACCAGCATATCAGAAATTTTGCTAAGGCTCTTTTACTGCAGTTGACTATATGAGAAATGAAATGAGAACCAGGGTAGTCCTCTGTGGATTTTGGGCAAACACTGATTTGCTGCTTCTCCCATACAGATATGAGCACTGAGGGGGAATAGCAGGGTTAGTGAAGAAAACTTCAAACTGTTTCTACAGTTGAAGTTCCTTTGAAGGAACCACAGGAACAACAATGAAATCTCACTTGCATCTGTAGGTGGATGTTGCTGTACTGGACAAGTTAGATAAGTTAGGTAAGTTCTATGTAATTTTGCACAAATATCTTTTTATTCAAATGGAACAAAATTAGTAGTGCACTTAAGTCGCATTTAAATATAAGATCCTTAGGCTATCCAAATCACTATTACTAGAGGTGCTTTACAGTCAGCTTAGATCAGCTGTGCTGTCCCTTATGCAAATGGAAAGGATAATCAGGATCTGGCATTTGACCAGACAAATTTGTGACATCTCCTTCCTCCCTGAGATTTGCTGGACCGAGCTGGGGCATAACTTTGCTGGGCAGATGGGAGGGAACAAGATCTTGCTTTCATTTCTTCTAGTAGAGCAAGAATGTACTTAATCCTGGACATCTGCTGAGTGTACTAGCACAGATCTGTGGGTAGTATAGCACTTTTCTCTTAAAAGCCTTGAAACTCCTTCACATAGTTTTTAAAGATAAAAATTACTCCCACACTGTGTGAGAATATCCATTTTGTACAGCCTTAAGTATCTCCATTTCTGGTCTGCTGGGAGATAAGGGAGCCTAATTCTAGCTCCATAATAAGAAAGGTCTCTCAATATACCCACATTTTTATTTAAACAATGTTCGTTCACAAGCTCACTTAGATGCCAGACAACTGTGCACCAGAGGCACTCCATTCACCTCAGTAAAGCAGCCTCAGATTTCCCAAAATAGTTACAGAATTTGGAATATCTTACTAATATTTTCTTTAGAAAGGAGATACTCTCCTGCCAGTTTATACATTTTGGTCAGAGCTGTTTACAAGTGAGGGCAGAGTAATAGATTTGTCAGCTGGGGGAGTAGTAGACAAAGCCCTAGAGTGGCTGCAAGGAATGGGTGACAGCACTTTGTAGGTTTGCATTTTAGCATTTCCTTCATTTTGGGCAGGTAAATGGTCTCCATTATGCACAATAAGAAAGAGTTAGAAAGAAATGTGAAACCTAACAAAGAAGGTGCCTGCTTCTTGACCTGGATTTAGATCTTGTTTTCCTGTTTCTAGGCAGAAAACAGAATTACATTCTTTACACTGTGGCTAAATTCTTGGTTTAAATGGTGGAATAGATCCACACAGCACTAGTTATTGCTGCTGAACCTTGTATGTCCTATCTCTTCTCAACCTTTATAAGCAAAAGCAGGGACAGAATGTCTACAATTCTGGGGGAAAAATGGTCATACAACCTACTGAAAGCTTTCATTTTACAGTTTGAAAGTATCTAAGCACCTATGTAGAATTTGTATATGGATTTATTTAATCCATTAAAATACAAAATGAAAACCAGTATTGATTCAATGATAAGCATTATTATGTAAGACAATATGGTTATATTCCTCTAAGGCAGGAGCTCATCTAAGCTCTTCTTCATTTGCCAAATGGAAGGTTTAAGAATATTCTTTAGACACTTTTTCTAGTCTTGCAGGGACAATGGTGACTTACAGTAGGAGAATCCTGGCTTTATTGAGAGCTTTATTGTTTAAGATAGGTAAGACTTGGATGACCTTGGCAGTCCTAGCAGAGTTGGAGAAGAGAACAGAGATATTTACAAATGCTTTTTGTGATATATCTAACAGAATACAGTAAAATATTGAGGTCATACAATGTTTGTTGAACCCTAAAACCAAATCTGCCTTCTCCCTGTATCTGAAAAATTCTGTTTCCCATGTGCAGGCTCTGCAGCCCCACAGAATGCTTGCTCCAAGTACTGGAAACTGAGAGCTTATGTGAAACTGAAAATATTATTAAATGTATCTTTGATACCACTAAAATGTGTGCTTAAGAACTTTGTGAAGCACATCCTCAGTGAATATGCAGCTTTTTTATTAGCCACAGAAAATATTAAAAGAACAAGAGCAACCTGCCAAGAGCTAGACATGTCTGTCATGATTTTCCTTCTGGAGAGGGTTGCACCATTGCTACACATTTAGAACAAAATACAGAGTTTTAAATTTCTACAAACCAGCACTGCTTACTGACAGCAAAGGGCTACCCCTTTTGATGTACTACTGTATTGCTTATTTTCCCATCTGCAGATTTAAGATAGTATGGACTTTTTGCACAGAGCTTTGCCAATCACACACAAAAAATTCAAAGAATGAGCTAAATATTTGGTTTAATCATCCAGCATCTTCACTAGTCCCTTGTTAATTGATATTTCTAATTCCATCTGCTCCTAGTTAAACCCTATGCATCTTGGGCAATGTTTTTTTGGCCAGTGAGGAAAACAAACATTTGAAGAGCTACTATTTCTGTGTGATGCTCGGAATGCTTTTTATTGTTGCAATGCATACATATATTTGAAAAAGAGATTCAAAGCATCTTAGAAGTATTTTATTTTGCATGTTATGAAATTTGGAAAACAAACATTCCTTTCAATATTGTAATATAAGTCAGACCAGCAATAAGCATATACCAACAGGTTAGCCTATTATACGCAAGGACCAAATCAATGTAACCAGAATTAGCAGTGTGGTGAACTAAATGTATAATAACATTATTTTCACACTTTCCAGAAGTTTATACGTATACTTGTAAATTAATAAAATGTATGTGCGTTGTCACAGCTGGTTCTTGCTCTGCAAAAATCACTATATTCACAGGTTTATGCAAAGTGCATCTTCCAATTGTTTGAGTGTTTCTTTGGCTTTACCTACTGATTTCAAGCTAAGAAAACTCAAAACTGGGAAGTTCTTTATTTTTATTTTGGTTTGCTTTGTTTGAGTACATATTTTATTCATTCTCCCAAAACAAAGTTACAGCTTTCTTCTGATAAAACTGTATTTTGTAATTTTCTGGTTTGTTGGACTTTATGAAGAATGCTGAAGCTTAAGCAGTGCATTTGGTAGTATCAGTTATTTGATGAGTTCTTTGTACTAATGGTGTGCTGGAAATCAGTCGATGTTCTTCCCTGCATGTGTTATAATATGACTCTTGCTGTGAGATAAGGCTGACAACACTGACTAAAGTCTGTCCTTGTTTGATGAAAACAGCACAGATGTTCTCCAACAGAGAAGAAAAGGTCAAAAAAGGAGAATGAATGCTGCCCTGAAATACTTAGTTATACTCAGATATTGCTGGTTTTCACTTGAATTGTTTTATGACACTGAGAAAGGGAGTGTATCAGTTAAGAGATGAGTTCGACTTTTTTTATTATTTGTAAAGCTTTTGATAATTTCACAGACCTGATTTACAACCTTATAAAAGGTACGTGTTGATTACAAAATACACAGCAGCAACACAACTTATGAGAATACAGTGGAAAAAAAAGTCTCCTCATGCTGTCTGTCCTTAGACACTTACTGGGGCAGAAAGCTGCAAATCAAGATATACTGTCCCCATCTGACTGCCTAAGCATTTTTATGCCCTTCAGTGTGATGAAGCCAAACCTGATTCTAATCAAATCTGTGAACTCAGTAGTCTTGTATTTTTTGAGCATTGTTAAAATTCATCAAAATTATAATGGAATCCTTTAGCATGTTTTCTAATTTTGTGGTACACAGAAGAACTACATTGGGTTCAGCAGCTTGCTGTTAAAATAAGGATTGCCATCTAATTTTGGAATTCACCTACAGTAAGTGAATAGTGAACATCACTGAAATTACATTGATAAGTAAATAACAGACTGCATATTTTGGATAGGCCTCTACCATTATGTCCATATAGAGAAAGGGTTTTATAAAGACATTCTATTACCTCAATTAGGCAGAACTGATCAAAACTTAGGGAATCACAGTTAATAAGTAGGAACTGTTGCAAGGAACTATCAGTAAGAAATTACAGAAAAGGAGAAAGGTCATATTCTGTCACAAGATGATGATGAGCCATGTACGTTTTCACTGTGGAAAAGCTAAACTCTAGGATGAGCCAATAAAAGTGTTTCCAGTAGAGACTGGCAGTTCTTCAAAAAGGCACTGACAAAGGCTCAACTGCAAGATGGTGAACAGCTCTAGTCATATGCCAAGAGGAAATATGGGTTCTGACTAGGACACGTGCTGGGAAGGGCGCCAGTGAACAGGAGAAAAGAAGACACCTCAAAGCTTTATTTCTCTACATAGAAAAAATGGGAGAATGAGAACACAAAGCCATTTTCAAAATGTACCAGTGAAACAAGGACAGAACAAAAGGTTATAAGCTGGTCATAAAAACAATTAATCTTGAAATAAAGAGGGTTTGGCATATGGGAACGGTCAAATTCTGAGCACCCATACTTGAATCTGCCTTTTTCCTGTAGCTTTGAGAAGCATATACAAAGGACAGCATAAAATAATTTCCTCTGATTACAAGCACCAGGACAAGTAAGTCCATACCAACACTGTGTTGTCAGGTTTTGCAATGAATACTTGCTGCACATCCTGATGAAAAACCAGGAGATTTGAATTTTACTAGGATTTATCAAAAAGGCATTTAATCAACTTGGTGATATGCAAGTAACAGAACTCTCCTTAATTTTAACAGCTGAGATTCATAGCAGCAAATTCAAAACATGTAAGTACGCACTCCCCCTTCAACCTCCAAAACACTACATTTTGAATGAAGCAAAATTTGTGGTTTCGATTTGGTGGCTGTTATTGTTGTCATTCTTTTTCTTGTTGTTATTATTATTACAACACTTCATTTTAATAAACAAAACCTACTTTTTTTGAATTGTCCTCTAGTCAACACAATTCACAGGTGATTCATTATTTCAACAGCTGTTAGGCTTCTGCAGACCCCTGGTAGGATGGGATCTTGTCACTGTTCCCCATTTAAAGTATTGCAATGGGGAAAAGAAGATTGAGGAACTGGGGTAAATTATTTCCCAGGAAGGAACTCTGGACAGAAAGGGTATTTCAGAAAGCTTTGTAGTCATCTACAAAAATAAATCTCAGTGACAGAAAGTGAGTACATTTTTGGATCTCAGTGATGCTCATGTGTCACTTTGAGAAATCTGCTTATTTTTGTGATGGAAGAGCAAGAAGGTTCATATAATTGCTTTCTCTTTGTGCACTAAATGACAATTTTGAAACAAAAACCTCTGCAGGTTTTACTATCGTCAGAATTACTATGAGCAAACTAGAATTAGATGTGAAGTGACCATCAGCATTAATTCAAGATTACATGGAATTTCATGTCTACCAAGATGGGATATTTTGTGCTTAAGCCATGGAAGGTAGCAACTATTTCAAGGACTCAGCAGGGGACTATACTCATATTGCCTTTTAAATCCTTCCATCCTAGCAATTATAAAAGGCCGTCTTTATTGTGTTATACTAGCACTTAAAATTAAGGGCAGTACATATGTATATATGTTGCAACAGCAATAATTTCCTTGGAAATCATTTGGTTGACTGAATCAAGTGTATAAATGCAATATGATATTTAATTTACCACAATGTATGTCTACTAAAACACTTAGCCATTTTGACAAAATATTAAAAAACTCGCAACAAAAATTAAAAGAAAAATAAGATTTACTTAAAAAATTAAATTTTGACAGTGTACTTTGAATTGTTGTTTTCAAATGACAAATCCACATAGGACATTTTGTGAAATAAACCCACCTGGCCCAACTAAAAATTATGACAAGAAGTCAAAATAAATATTACTCAAATGCTTCAATATAAAACCAGATTGTTTAATTTGGATTTTATAAAGAAATCTGGTTAGTACAGTATCAGGAAAAATGCAATTATTAATTTGAATGCAAAGTGGCCATACTGATATGCTTCATATGAAATAATGACCTTCAAATACAAATAAGAAATAAAATATTGTACAATAGGAGTATTCAACTGCCTTGAATACTCTTATTTGAACATGAGAATATTTAGGTAACCCTTCAGCTGAAAGGCTAATGCAGCAACCCCTTATTCCTGGTGTAATACCCAGGCAGTGGCACACTTCTGTCTGTGGTTTTAAAAAGAGTTAGCAAAGCCAAAATACCCCAACTCACAAACCCCCATTTAGTTCTAATGAGTTAGTTTTATCTAATTTTATGAAACATCAAAATCACTAATGCTAAAGTGTGCAAGCACCTAGTGCTTAGGTGCTTAGATTTAGGTCCAAGTGATGCTGAGAAAATGTACCTTAAAACAGTGCTAAAAGATGAAGGTATCACCATTTTTTTTCTTCATTTAAAAATCCCACCATCACCCCCAACCTCAATTTCCTATTTTAAAAAAAGCATTCAGTGCACTGTACTGAGTCATACCACTGGGGTCTGGCAGGCATCAAACCATGGAAACCAGATGACATTTAAAACTACAAATGCTTGGGCTCCTTAAGGAGCCTGCTGGCTGAAGACACTTTAAAGTCATTGTATCATTTTGCCTTGCACAGCAGGTACCTCAAACTCCCTCATTAACACTTCTGCAGTCTAATCCATGGATGCTAATGATTTAAGAAGTAGACGGGCAAGGAAACTGACTCAGAAACCTTTCTATCTCTGCCACGCCCCCCCCCAAAAAAAAACCTCATTCACTTTTCCCTAAAACTTCTGATAAGGCAGAATTTTAAACTTTTAAAAATGGGACCAACAAAAGTTCAAGCAGATGCATCTTTGGGAAAAACTCCACATCTGATATGACATTCCAGAAGAGAATATTTCTTTTTCCAGTAGCCAAATGTTCTGTCCCAGTCCACTTCTTCAGAGACTGTTCTTTTAGGTTTTATCTCTCAGGCAAAAAAAATATGGGTTAGGTTTGATCGCAAAAAACGTTAACTATGACTAGAATTTTCCTTCCTCCATTCCCCTCTTTTTCTATTCCTCCCCTCTTCACAAGGGAGCAAAAATTCAATCCCTGCAGCCCAGAGATTACCTGCTGCAAGGCTTTAATGTGTATCAGTGTCTATTCCCTTCTTTCTCCAATTTTTTGTCTGCCTGTTTTTTAAAGAGGGAGTTACTGCAAAAAAGCTTTTTTGATGATGGCATCTACTCACTCCATCATAGCATTCCTACAGAGTTATTTCAATGTATAATTAATTTCTTTTTAATCTTTGACTGAAAATTACTTAGAGTAAAACTAGCAGCTAAATCCCTGTTTAAAAAATTTACATACATACTCCTGGGAAAAACACATAGCCAATCTACTTCTTTCACTACTTCTATCTTTATATTCTTTTGCCAGCAATAGTATTGCAATGTGATCATGTGGCATGTAGTAAGTAAGTTTTTGGCTAAGACAAAGACATGGACTTCAAGAAACATATGACCTTTGCTTTAATCTTTCAAAATTTCAGAAAACTATTATAGAGGTGGGAAAAAAAAAAAAAAAAAAAACCAGAAAAAAACCAAAAAACCAGAAAAACAACAACAACAACAAAAAGGAAAACAAAAACAAAATAGTCTGTAGCAGTGAATAGTTATATCTCTGGAGCAAGGAAAAGGAAGGAATTAAATCACCACATTAGAAATTATATCCCATGAATGTTTCTTTAGAAAAATAATGGTTTAGAATGCCTGTTTTTCTTTTTCAAGGTCTGGTGAGAGAGCCTAATTTATATTTCATGACTCTTACAATGAGCTTCAGACACAACTTAAATCAGCCATTGTGCAGCAGCTTTCTGATTATGCCTGCTCTGTGCCCTTCCCCTAGGACCTCCCACGGGATCAAGCAGAGACATTTTGCTGACACACTATCACATGTAGCAATCTCCTAATATTATTAAACTCACAAAACATTGCATCAATGGAACAAATAATTCATTAGTGTTATTTTTAAAAAGGAGGATATAAAATGTGTTAATAAAAACTGCTGCACATTATTGCATCTGAACGTAAGAATGCATGAAGTGAGATGAAGCACAACCACTTCCAAGCACTATGTGATACTGCACAGACACAACTTAGTCACATTGGAAATAATTTCCCTTCCTGTTGTTTTAACACCAATAGCATCAATATTCTACAAACTTATAAATTCCATAAAAAAGGAGGGAGAGGGACTTCTCACACAAGCAGAAAGCGATAGGACATGGGGCAATGGTTTTAAACCAAAAAAGGAGACATTTTGATAACATGTTAGGAAGAAATTATTTACTAACCAGGCAGTGAGACACTGGAACAGATTGCCCAGAGAAACTGTGGATGCCCCCATCCTCGTGGTGTTCAAGGCCAGGCTGGATGGGGCCCTGAGCAATCTGAGTTAGTGAGCACGTGGCATCCTTGTTCAGGGATTGGAATGCCATGATCTTTAAGTTCCCTTCCAAACCAAACCGTTCTGTGATTCCATGGTTTTTCTGCAATGCCTAGGTGCTAAAAAACTGAGCAGAGAGGGAGGAGATCCTTTCATGTGGATACTCAAAAACTATTTCAGTTGCTGGCAAAAAGAGGATTTCACATTTCTAGAAGAATAAATGAACCAGTGCAACATCAGAGCTGGTAATGGGGAGCTCTGTAGGGAACTGTAACTTAGTACCTCCACAGGTGCACTGTGGTGCCACAGAGTACTGGCATAAGGAATTACATGCTGTTCAGCAATTATTTATGGTAACACATCAGAATGCACTGCCTCTATGAAACAGACATCGTAAAAAGCAATGGCTTAGTAATCCTGGCTACAGAAACCTGATGTGAAGTCTTTCCTGAGAAAGTTTTTCTCCTATTTTCCTGAGAACAGGAGAGACACTGACAATTTTTGTGTGAATTAGAAATATGTGGATTATTGTGGGTCTGCTGTACTACCATTTTAAAGTCATCTTTTTAATTTTAATTCCTTTTAAACTAATCTCATTGTTAACAGATCCCAAAGAACACTTAATTAAAAAAAATACAATTATTCTTTAAAAACAAATACTTCCACAATAGCTGAGTAACTTAGGATCAGTTTTTTATAATGATATTAAAATACTTAGTTAAGTATGTAATTTACAAAAGCACTCAAACTCTAACCAACTGTATTATTGCAGCCTATCATATAGTAAAATAGCTTGTAATCTTACTAATAGAAGAATATTTTATTGCCAATGTTTCAATAGGAGCACCCAGTTTATTATTTTCATAAATCTACTACAGGCAATGAATATAAATTGGAAAATCACATGAAGCACTGTGTCATATTATGGCAAAATTATTGTACCATGAAACAATTTTACTTAACATCTACAATATTCTCTACATAGGAAGTGAGCATTCAAACAATGAAAACATTTTGTTTGCAAATTGAGTTCATGAATTGCAAGTGAAAACTTAGAAGACCCCGGAAATAAAAACAACATTACAAAATCAAATAAACTGTAACAATAATGCAATATAAGCATTGCATTTTTTTTTCATATCTTACAAAGCATTCTTCTGCTTATACTTTGGACATATAGGAGTTACTCATAAAGATGCATACCAATAATTCTTTGCAGAATTTGGAAAATCCTCAGTTAAAAATATTGCTTACAAGTGAACCAAAAACTTCTGGTTCTTGGTTAAACATGCCATCTTCTTTTCTTGGAACAGTGGCATTCATTTAAACCATCTTGCCAGCTGTATTGTAGCAAAAACTGCCATTGTGAGCCTTTTGAGGCCTGATGTAACCATCCTACTTTAAATGAATAAGGAAGAATAATAACAAAAAAAAATGTGTTTGGCTCTCCCTCTGCAGGCTTACCAGTTCCTGAGAGTAATGTCACCTTCAATAATCTTTCTTTCCACATCTTCCCTTACCATCATGTCAGTTTCTTGCTTAGTAGAGCATAGCAAAACTGAAACAAGCTCTTCTGCAATAAACACTGAGCAAAAGCATACTTGAGACTACACAGACTTGTGGACAGCTCCAGAAATCTTCAGGTCTGTGAACATATCTTAGAATTATTTAACAGTCTGGGCCGTAAGGGTCTTTTGAAAGGTCATTGAGTTGAATGCTCCTGCAACAAGCAGAGGCATCTTCTACTACATCACATTGCTCAGAGCCCCATCCAACCTGGCCTTGAACATTTCCAGGGATGGTACATCCACAGCTTCTCTGGGCATTGTATTCAAGAGTTTCACCACCCTCACTGTAAAAATAACCTTCTAATATCTAATCCAAATCCACCCCCTTTTCGTTTAAAACCATTACCTCTTGTTCTATTACAATAAGCCCTGCTAAAAAGTCTCTCCCCATTTGTCTTATTGGGTGCTGGCAGGCTACAGCTAGGTCTTTCTGTAGCCTTCTCTTCTGCAGGATGAATAACCCCAATTCTCTCAGCCTTTCCTCAGGGAAGAGGTGAACCAGCCCTCTAAGCATCCTGGTGGCTTCCTCTGGACTCTCTCCAATAGGTGCATGTCCTCCCTGTGCCGAGGGCTCCAGAGCTGGACACAATACTCCAGGTGGGGTCTTAAAAGAGTGGAGGAACTTAGGGACAGAAACCTGAAACCAAATTCCTAACTGAGGTCTACTGGCTTCACATTCAGTGCATGGTACAAGTGCATCAAAATGAAGTCCTGCTCAGCCCATGTTTATGAGCAGGGAACTTACTGGACAGACAGTAGGACTTGGTGAATGTGGTGACACAAACCACAGTAAAGTTTTAGTACCTCAGTCCAGGTGGCAGGATGATGCACCTTTCTGCTTCTGTTCCCCAGCTTACAGCTGCATGCTGAATGTCAGCCCTGGGTCTGAGAATGCTCCTGCCTGCTGGAGAGCCACTTCTGTTACTGGTGCCCACATTTCAGAAGCACTCTAGTGCAGTAATCCACTTCAGAGTTTACAGGCACCATGCAACTACCACTGCCACTGCTTCTGAGGTCACCAGAAAAAACAGCAGTATAGCCCCCCGACCTTGTGTTCACTTCACTGGTTCTCTGCATCCTCTGCCTCTCCCTTGCCCACAAACAGAGCAACCCAGATCCATGAAAATGAAGAATTAAAAAATCATTGGGTACAGACACTTCTACATAAATAACTTAACGGTATTCACTGTAATTTAGAAATTTGTTCTTGGCTAACTTCATTCATACACTAGCGACCAAATAACATTGAAGCTTCCAGAAAAATCAACTCATGAATATAAGGAATTGTAGTGCTGTTGTTGGCTTATTAGAATCAGCACAATACCTAAAGGAGATAATAAATATTGTAATGCAACAATTTAGTAATTAAAAATTTCATTGTTTCTATTGAGGGATTCAGTAGTTTCTATTGCTTCTATTGAGAGACTCAAACAGCTGTTTGACCTTGTGAAAGAATCACCCTTCCCAATTGACAGTGCTGCCAAATATGGACTTTAATTAAAAAACAAGTAACTGCTCTTCACAGTGTCAATAATTGCATTCCAAACTAAACCTACAGAATGCGGTGCTTGTTCAGGTACCAGGAACTGTGCCTGCAAGCTGCTTTACAGAGCTCCACTCAACAAAGTGGCGTATAATTCAGTTTATATAACAGTGCTGACGAATGCTAAGTCTGTGTAAGGTGCAGAGCAGTGGCTAAAGTAGGAAGAGATTAAAATTATACTAAATCAAGTATTTCTACTTCCTGCTAGACAGCTGGAATAAATGATGTTCCTACAGAAAGACAAAGGCTATGAAAAGACAGCTTTGCTTTGAATCACCAGGACCCATTGACCTATTCAGAACTGAACATTCTGTGAAATGTGATTTTGCCTCCCTTCCCTGTTTTGTTAACCAGCATAGGTTAACCTGATAGGTATGGATACTTGCTGGTTAATAAAGCAATTCAGCTTTGAATTTCTATCTGTCATGTAGATACTCACTTCAAGTAATTACTAGGCTTTCTACACTTTTAATATGACAGAGGGATCATTATCCTTGCTGGCTAGCTTCCTTAAAATTAGTTATCTATTATTTACCAATGTTCCACATATTTTGCAAAGATGATATAGGGCCTGAGGACTCCTTTCCTATATGAAGAGATGAGTACTCCTTATGGACCTTTATAACAAAGTTGTCTTCACCTCTACATTCTCTTCATTCTATGCCTCAATCATACAGAAGTCTTAATTACCTCCTATAAGAACCTAAGTATAGGAGGGGTCACAAATAGAAGGTAGTACTACTTTGAATGTCTCTGTTTTCATATCATGTTTTGCATACAGAACGAAATATCCCTCTCTGCCTGTGAGGACAGAAAGGTTATCTTCTACCCAGAGAACCACCAAATACCTATTTGTATTTGTATTTGTATTTGTATTTGTATTTGTATTTGTATTTGTATTTGTATTTGTAAGGACCTACTCCACAGATATTTTGAACATTTCCATGAATGAAGAGATAAACATAGGACCCAGCAGTACTTAGGTCTTGTCCAAAAATTAATTTTGCCCAAACATTTTCAGTCAGGTGTATTATAGTCTTAGCTCACCATTACCCTAACACACTGCCTTTATCTTATAGTACAACATAAAGATAAAAGGCCAAAGCGTCCTCAGATGCACAGCTGCTTTGGGCAGGCTTGTACAACAATACTGCCATTTGTGTCAAGTTTAAGTGATTGTACACTGCCCATCAGCATGAGGCACCCTGCCACCAGCTACCAGAGAAGGACTTTGTGTTACAAACAGCAAGCATGTCTTGTCTCAAAGTGCTCTTGCTTCCCAGAATTACGACAGCACGTGGTGGAACAGACATATTTCTGCCACCCTTACGAGTAACGGCCCCACAGAGCCCATAACTAAATTACTTGGTCCCACTGTGATTTATGCAGCATGCCTAGTTAGCTCTAATTCAGTGAGGACTCCTACACAGAGAGATCTCCCTGCTAGAATAATGTAAATTTTACCACATTTGAATGAAGCAACTGCTTTAAAGTTGCCCCTTGACTAGAGAATGCAAAGAACACTGCCTGCTAGGCCACAGCAAGCTGCTGCAAACAGCTGAAACCACTACAGTGCACAGAATATTGGTGAGATAGATATAAGCAAACCACAGCTTTCACTGCTCTTAGCATCATGGCCTAACACTTATAGTGTGCTGTCATATCTATGGAAGATTAAGCACTGGTGTACCCACAGAGGATTTCTTGTAAATACTTCTGTGTTTAGGACATGGGCATAAAGCTGTGAATAGAAAAACCTGAAATAAGTAAACAATTGCGTGTGTCTGTTTCAGCCAACTTCACAACAGCCACTGTCTGCTCCTCCCTATTAAATAACTCATTAAAACTGAAATTAACCCTTTTGCTTGACAGCTGCTATTTATCTTGCTTAACTCTTCAGTAAACTAGTTCTATGTACACAAAGATTGAGGATATTTTTCTATCATAAGCATACAGAAGATAGAAAATAGCAATGCTACAACAATCTGCCAGCTGATTTTTCTACTCTCTCTTTCACCTCTTCATAATTTATAACTTGCATTTGGCAGTCACTCATTACTATTCAGTTGTTTTAATCTCTTCTACTCTTCCTGATGTGGTATGTGCTCTCTGCAGGGGAACAAAGAGGGTGGTAAATCTTTGTGAATCCCTGAAATCTTTGTGACTCTGTGATTTAGACACTGAAGGTACTCACCACTTTCTTGCAATAACTGAAATTCAGTCTGTTTTAAGGGTTCTTGGAAACATGATCCTAATACCTGCCACGCATTAACCAGAAAACTGTGTTCTACCTGCTCATCATGGTTGCTAGCTAAAAGGATCCCAGACACAGGTCAATCCTGTATTAGCAACCTTGATCACTCTTCTGAGGACTGCTTCTGAAGCCATGTCTGTAGGGTCATCCTAAGGAATAAGGTACACCTTAAAGAGGTGGGATCAGCACCCCATAGCACTCCATCTCAAGTCTCACATACCTGCTTGATTATTTGTCTCTTTCAAAGGATGTTCACATTTAGGAACTGTCAGACATGGTCCAGTAACTGGAAGAAAATCGGCTGCTACTAGGGCAATTCAATGAATTGAAGTTAGCCCTGAAATTGATTAACATTTCACTCTTTGCAGAGAGTATATAATTAAAGACAAACTTTGTTCACGAGATAGGGTGCATTAGTTTAAATGTAGTAACGTAACTCTGATGGACCTTGATCGTGTGCTTGCACATCACAAAATAAAAAAACCCACTTCCTGGGTGCAACACAGGAATTTTTGTCTTAGATATGCACTGCAGATATGCACTTCAATTTGTGGACTATAAAGAGAGTCAGATCATAATACCCATACTAGAAGAGTCTTATGCCAGATAAATCTTATCTTGGTATACATGAAAGCAAGCACATGTGGCTTTCTATGTATTTTGATTGTCTTCCAAAATTAAATGCTGCTGCAATTTTAAGTAAATATGTCAGTGGGTTTTTAAATCTGTGAGGCACAAAGGATAAATGTGTTGAGGAAGAAGCAGTTGATAAAATAAAAGGGATAATAAACTTATTTTCATATCATAAGAAAAATATCAGCTTCTCAGGAACAAGCTCTGTTACTAGTAATTTCAACAACAACAACAGCAACAACAACAACAACAACAAAAGGGTGGGGGGGGTGTTGGGCAGACCACTGAATTTTAATGCTGTTTAGAGCTGCTTGGAAGTCCAAATTTTCAATGAGATGTCACTTCTAGACATCTTCACTTCTATAGAAAACAGACCCATTGAATTAGTCCTAGTTAATACTTTAGAGCTTACTCACAGAGAAGGCGTTTGGTTTCCACTGTGACACCCATCATGACAGTATAAAGTAATAAAACAACTCATTCAGTTCTTTATGTTGTGCCTGAAGAAAAGTTTATCAGAGATTGGTACATTTTTCTATAAGATTTGAGAGTGGGTAAAAAAATTGTTTACAGTAATCTCTAGAAGAGTCACATCATTGTTCCATCTGTTTTCTCCTATGGCTCTCCAGGTACCAAGGTGTGAGTCTGCTAGCAAAATGTTAACTGTTGCCATTTCATGTAAGTGTTTTTCAAGTGCTTCAAACTTTATTATCATTAAAACAACATTTCTGTATGTTTCATTGGAATAACTCATGTACATAAACACAAATTTTACGTGCTTTTCACAAGAGATTTAATATGAATCAAACAACAACAACAACAAAAAAACCCAACAGGATATCAAAACTATATTTGTCCACCACAAAAATCAAGTACTTAACAGAAAACAGGTAACAGCTTCCTGTTTTTCTTGTCAGATAAAAAAGCTCCTACTATGATGGACAATGTACCTGCCGTGATAAGACAGGGCTACCAAAACTTCTCAAAAACTTTCTCTTGTGACAAGAATCTTTGAAAAAAAAGAGCCTACAATTAAAAAAGGCAAAATTTCAGAATGCTGTCATTAAGCTGGCTAGTTTAAAATATAATCACACAAAAAGCAAAAGTAGGTTTTGTCTCAGTTAAACTTGTTTCATCATAATTGCAAGGATATCTCATACCAGGCTCATGGATCAACAGAAATCAGAGATAAAAAAAGGATTTCTATAATGTAAACCATCTGTTCTAGAATTTGGCATTAGTGGTGCTTTAGGACACATTGTTTTTTGTTCAAAATTACAATCTCTCCATCTTAATCTCTTCCAGCAGCTCTGCACTACTCAGGATTTCTCCAGCATGAGAAAGCCATGAAGCTGTCCCAAGCAAGACAGCATAAGTGACCTGAAGGTTTGTGCTATTAAAAAGTAGCATATCTCAAGCATTTTCAACAAACATCTTTTCCTTGTTGGCCCTGTAAGAAAAGTGCCACATTCCCTGCTCATTCATATTCCATCTCCACCAGAAGAACAACTTGTTCACCCCTGGCTTATGTCATGTTCTTCATGGACATCAGTTAATGAGTTCTTTTATTTCCTCTCCATACATTCATTTTTTGATGCTTTTGCTCAGATACTCTAAATAGGCAGCAAGTAGATCAGCATTAAAGTAACTCTTCATATCATTCCCCCAAACCTCATGCTGTGCAGAGCAAGTTAGTCCTTTCTAAACAGTTAAGCTGAAATACATTGAAATGAACTTATTCTGCAATATCTAAAATATTGATCTGGAACAAGAGCATCTACAACACTTCATACACAGTATGCAAACACATGTTGCCTCACTAAAAACTTAGTGGTTTTGGACTTGGAGGTTACCAACAAGAATTCTGCTTGATACATAATTACTTTGGTGAAGTATATGTAACTCAGCCTAATCTCATTTCTTGCTTCCTTTTAATTTCAAATGGAAAACAAATGTGAGGGCATTCTGTATAAAATTAAGGGTGGTCTCAAAAAACAGAGAAAATTAATACACAGACATGGAAATAACTCATTAAAATACTGTCAGTTTTCAGTCTCAGGAAAGAGGCCGAACTCCTGATTTTGTCCATAGGAAAGAAAAAATAATTGCCTGTTTCCATTCTAGATGTTCAGGGCAGAAGGCAGAACAGATCATCTCACAGGTAGAAAGGCTGAGAGAGCTGAGGCTGGTCAGTCTGGAGCAGAGCAGGCTCAGAGACAGCTTTCAGATGTGCGTAAGTACCTGACAGGAGGGTGTAAAGGGGCCAGACACCCCTCAGTGGTGCCCAGGGAAAGGACAGGAAGCGATGGCATAGATTGAAATACAATAAATTTTTTCTTAACCTTTGGAAAAAAAAATATTTTGAACTATGAAGATGGTCAAAAACAGGTACAGACTTCCTAGGGGCAGTGTGGATCCTCTCCTTTGAAGTTCCTAAGTCCAACCAGGTATGGCCCTGACATGACCCACAGTAGCTGAGCTGCCTGAGTTGGGCTGAGTGTGGACAATCTCCAGAGGTAGGTAAGCCTCAACTCAGGTGTGATTCTAAATAGAGAACCTCATTAGAGATACTTCAATGAAAGCTGTTTATTTCAATAAGCTTGCTTATACTCTCTGTGCTCAGAAGGGCAATATATTCAATCAAACTCCTTCAATAACAAAATAAAGCTAAAAGCTAAACTTACATTAATCTCATCTTTCAAGATTACAAAATTTAACAAAGGCAAATGACTTCCAGAATTTAAGGACTTGAAGGACAAAATACTTTTGCTGGTGTGTGCCTTGCAGTACTTTTTTTTACCACTGCCATTAAATAAAATCATAGTATTTGTGAGTATAGTCTTGCCTGTTAGAAGTTCTTATTTATTTTCACATTTGTGTTCATACTTGCAACATTGGTAACCTACTGAAAATCATCCCATGTACATCTGGGACTTCATGTGAACTTATGTGCTGTACACAGTACACGTGATGACTGATCTGTGATGGGACTTAGTGCTTTCTGGCCTAAAGCGTGGATCACTAATTATCTGCATACACAGAGAAGGGCATTTCCTATTACAGGTGACTGTAACTACAGAGCAGGAAATTTGACACCATATTTTATAATAATAACAGTGTATATGCAAGAGGTTTTTTTTACTTAAGGTCTCAACCGTGTCTCCTTTATCTCTGCCCTGCTTCAGAAACACGAAGGTGAAGAAAATGGGAAACATATTTAGGAAAAAGTTTAAGATGTTCTTCCATTTTCCAACTGCTGCTGAGCAAGACGCATTATCAGATTTCTTGTCTTGTCTCTGAGTAGGCCCAGCAGGAGCACAGAGATCTCCAGGCGATCCATCTGCAAAGCTAAAAGGATCTATTTTTATTTTATTGCAGCTCTTTGCAGGTGAGAAGTTGAACGGGATCTTCAGCCCTATTATCTCAGGATCAAGCAAGAGACTGAGAGCCAAGGCTTGCAGCAGTGTGGAGAATCTGCTGCTCCCACAGGAGATTGAGCCTTTTGACAAATGCCATGACAGATCAGCTCTAATGAGCAACAGCAATGCTGGCCTGTACAGGGGGAGCCGTCTGACTTACTGAAGAAACAGCACCTCAAGAATAATCTGAGTCTCTCTTCAAACTGAATGGGTAGCATAGTTCTCAGCTGAAGCAAGAAAACACGTACACCTACTGGGATATGTAAAAATTGTAATTTTTCAGTATCAGTATCACTAGAGAAACAAACACTCCAATTTTTTATACATACGCTTAAACAGCATACCCTCATCTATTCTCAGCGTACACCCTATCCCTAATGGGATGATAAAACATCCTCTTTAAAGAACTCTGGATTTCCATGGAATTTTAATCTAAAAAATTAAACCTAAAGGTTTGTTGTGTTTCTAAGTGGAATGTTTTATGTTGGATCACACATTTTCACTGCACAATCCGAAAGAAGGTCACCAGATGGCACTATTACACATTGTCAACCTGATTTCAGTCTCTTAATACACACAGAAAGTTTTTAATTGTGGAAGAACTGGTGTTATTATTACTGTAGTATTACATTTATTTGGGGCAAGTGTGATGAGTAGCATCTCTGTTTTAATCTCTACAGCCTTAATAAGTTCTTCCAGAGGAACTGTCCTCTGAGAACCAGATGTTCTTTTGCAGGTTTAAGTACAGAAATAAAAAGAGGAAAGGTACGGACTGTTCTGTTATTTATGTATTTCTCTGCTCAAGGACTAGCATGTAATGGGAACACATCACAGCAGGAACACACACACATTTGCCTATGCTGATTTTTCCTCCTTGGTAAGCAGAAACCCTCTGCTGTCATTACAGAGAGATTAAAAGCCCTAGGCATACTTGTAACACGTACTTTTCTCTATTATACTCACAGACAGCCAGCATATCCAAGGTGCATCTTGGACCCAATTAAAATGCATCTGCGGACCTATCAGAAAAATACTGCACACAATGAAAGCTGACATCTGAATCTCTCTTGATTGTCCTCAGCTCATCTTTTAATAGCACAAGTATAAATATTAACCTTAACACTCCTAATTGCTGCCACACATACAAATGGTCTGAACAACTCTTGATATGTGTATTTTACAACAGAAAACTATTGCTCATTTCTGTGGCTAATAATTTGTGATCCCCTGATATATGTGTCATGATTAGTTCTATAGCTTGTTAGAAGAGTAATTTAGAATAGTAATTTAGCCTTGCTAATGCTTCAAGGTCGTAGGTGTTTTCAGCTTCGTTCAGATACAGCTTTGTTGAAAGCTTATACAAGCTGCCTAGCAGCTCTTTCCTGACTCACAGGACAAAGAAATAGACTTAGTAAATTATTATTTTGCTTTCACATATCCCATTCATAACACTTTTTTTTTTTTTTTTTTGTTAACTGTCTTATACTTCAACAAACTAATAAGTGGTGAAACAGGAAAAAAAACAGGCCGTGAACTTTAGATGGAAATGGCCAACTGTTACAAGATCCACACAAAATTGACTGAATTTTTCTGGCAAAATGCAGTCGTCTTTTCATAATCTTGAATGGGATGAATATGATACCAGAATTAATGACAGAAGTTTACTTCATGACAAGTGTATTATTGGCATACATGGTGCACTGGAGAAGCTAGCAACCTTGCTGAAGAAAAACACTGGCTAGCACCAGAGGCATTACTAATTGTGCTGATAAGCCTAGCTCTTCAGTATTGTATCTAATCTTCCTGGTCATCTGAACAAAAGGTTTTCTCCTAAGTTCCAGTCTGGAAAGTTCATGCTTCCCTGGACATTCAGTACCCAAGTGGAACTAACCAAAAGCAACAGAATAGCCACCATAGGCCTGAGAGTGCCCTGCTATAAGTACCCACACATAGTTCAACAACATGGAAAACATTTCTCCTGTATTTCTTTTATAAGCTTTCATGCGTTATACAAGGAATAATTTCACCCAGCAGACAATACAGCAGCACCATACTTTGGAAGTAAACTGAAAAAGGCAGCAGCATTTTTCACAGGAAATGGTGCTGCATTTTATCGAAAGTAAAATTCATAAACACAGATACTTTCCATAGTTATTTCTGATGATAGAAATTAGCAGTTCTGCTCAACACTGAGCAGAATATGAGCAGTGTTCTGCTCAACACTGAACTGAATATGTGGGATCATATTCATCCCACATATTTTGGTGAACTTAAGTAAGCTTCTTATATCAGGAGCACTGCAGAATATAGTAATATTTCAAGCCTAGAAAAAACTGTATTTCTATCAAAGTTCTCTCTGCTGGAGGGGTTAATATTGGGCAGTATAGCTCTCCCCCAAAACAAAAACTCAGCAAGGTACAGGACATTATGAGTTAGAAAATCCTGCTTCCTTTTTATCCAAAGTTTGATGCCAAACAACATCATAATGGTCAGCACTTTCTGCACAGAATATGCCGCAATTACATAAAGTCCTTCTAGAATTTTGAATCTATCCAAAACCCATTAAAATGCTGATATCCATCTACTAGCAGAAAGCCAGTCCCATGCAGCTGTTCAGCTCTCTGCAGAGCACAATCTCTGGCTGACATTTGGAGTTGAAAGAACAGATCCTTCTGCTCTTGATGTCAAGATGCACTTTGCAGTGTGGTCATTCACAGGCTGCCAGAGAGCATTTCTTAGCCCACTCATTAGGAAACAGTGATGCAACAATCTCAATCCCTGACAGCACCTGATAAAGTTGACACATTGGAACAGAAAAGTCAACATATTAGGAAATCAGGTAAGTAATGGCCCCTTGATCAGAGCCTGGTGGTTTTCTTTATTCTGCTCTTGCTCTAAGAGGCTTGGTGAACAAATTGCAACGAGCATTGGCCCTAGAAGAGGACAGGGAGCAGGGACTGAGGCTTATCATTGGTCAATCCCCCACACCCCATCCTCTACATTTAGAAAGAAATGTCTCAAATGGATAGTCAGAAAAGGAATACAGCAAATTTTAAGTTTTCCATGGCAAATAGACACTGATATGTATGGTACAAAATCCATGGATGAAGGCATAAAAATGAAGTGTGGCATGAAAATCCTTATTGCAATGGAAGGAATTCTGCCTTTTAAAAAATACCCATTTCTCAATACTAATTTCCTACACTAATGCCTTATTCTTTTACCCTTACACTGATATAACAGGGTAATCATTACTTTAACAAGTCATTCATGATGTTAAAATAGGGTGATGGTCAGAACCACTGCAACAGGAAGAAACACATGATGCTCAACATTTCATCAGTGAAAACTGATGAACATCATCCTGCCACTGTCTTCTTGCTTCAGAAAGATGTTGTAACACTGATTATTTTAACGGGATGACATCCAAGGACATTCAGGGTTTGGGATCTTTTTCACAAAGGAGTAAGGCAGACATAGGATTTTACAACTGTAAGGAGATCTGAGACATTATGAAATAAATTACTTGCTGAAATTCAACAAACAAGCCTGAAAGAGCCACGACTGCAAACTGATTTCCTTTTGTTAAGGACTGTATATACACACCTCCTTAAAGCAGGCTCTGTTCCCTCACTAAATTGTGAAATATTTGAAAACAATAATTACCATTTAATTGTGAAGAAAAAAACACCCAAAAACAATTATAAGCAGATGGAGCAAGAATAATGTCATCTGAATTTTCATAATTAACCACTCCTTTTTCCATTGGAAGCTGGAGTTGCTGAATCCTAGCAAGGGTTTCTTTGCTATTTTAGGAGATCTATGCAATTTAATTCATTCATTGTAAATGTTCAGTCATCCACACGGAAGGTTAGAAATTTGATCAATTAAAGAATGGATTAAGTAGTTAACCAATATTGTAATTCTCTGAAAGTTAAAATGATGCCTCATTTTATAAAAAAGATAATCCAGAAAAATCTGGCATGAATCATGTAAGTTAACAGTGTCTGCAGCTGCAGTGCCAATAATTTTTCTATAAATAACAGCAAGACTCACTTAATAGCTTATTTGCCTCAAGTACCTGTTTGGAACCATATGTAATATCTACATACTGACCTGAATAGAAAGAGAGCAAATTAAATTATCACAGACTAGATTAACAAATAAATATAAGCATTTTATTTTGCTCAGTGGCATAGAAAAAAAAAGGAACTTTGAATTACCTCTTTCTCAAAGGTGACCCTCTGCTAAATGACATCAAGCTATCACCATCACACAACCTGATGTAATTCCCGATTTTAGAAAAGGCAGCACTGTGGTAATTACTCACAGTATTGCAATAAAAGCACAGGAGACAGCTTTTCAGATTTTACCAATCTATTGCTGCAGGTAATAGCCCAGATTTCTGCCCCATTCCAGGTCAGGAGAGGATTAAACATTAGAATAAATGGTGGAGCACTGGTCCACAGCCAGTCAAACATGAGCCAGGCTGTGCCCAGGTGGCCAAGAAGGCCAATGGCATCCTGGCCTGTACCAGCAATAATGTGGCCAGCAGGAGCAGTGACTGTCCACCCCCATTCAGCACTGCTGAGGCCACACCTCAAATCCTGTGTCCAGTTCTGGGCCCCTCACTGCAGGACAGACACTGAGGTGTTGGATCAAGTCCAGAGAAGGGGAACAGAGGTGGGGAAGGAGCACAAGTCCTGTGAGGCATGGCTGAGGTAGCTGGGGTTGTTGAGCCTGGAGAAAAGGAGGCTCAGGGATAAACTTACCACTCACTACACAACCACTACTAGCCTGAAATGAGGGTGGAGCCAGGTGGAGGCCATTCTATTCTCTCAAATAACAATGGATATGCCAACAGGAAATGGCCTCAAGTTGCACCTGGGTACTAAGAAAAAATTCTGAAAGAGTGGTCAGACATTGGAACTCCCAGGAAAGCCTCCATCAGCCTCCATCAGCCCTGGAGATATTTGAAAACTGTGCAGATGTGGTGCTTTGGGACATGGTTTAGTGTTAGAGCTGACAATGATAGGTTAACAGCTAGACTCAGTAATCTTAAGTGCTTTTTTTCCAACCTCAATGAATCTATAACACTATAAAAATACCCATTTCTCTGTAGTGCCTACATGTAAAACGCAGGAGACTATACTCCTAAGTCAGGCAGCACAGCTAAGCCGGGTGAATCTGGGGCCAAGAGCTGCGTTCTGCAATTGTCTAAATCTTGAGCTTCTCATTGATAATTTTGAATGTAGATCAAACAAACCTTAAAACTAGTCTTTGTATTTTTGGAGAGTAGTTTTCTATACAAAGAGTATGTAATTCACAAAGTTTTCTTCCACTTGATCACTCAAAAAATGTGCCTGTATGCATACCTAATTAACAAAATAGCTAATAGCTTCTCCTACCTTTCAGAAAGGAATTAACTGACTTTTCCTATGCCCAGTTTTCTGCTTAAGAGATAGACCCCTTAAAAAGGATGAAAGCAGTAGTGGTTTCTAGCAGTGGTCTGGGAAAATACAATCGTGATCCCACTCCATAATAACTGCTTTGATATTTATCAATAATCCACATGATAGGACACATCATGCTGTGAAACACTGAGTGCCCTTTTCCAGTTTGAGTCCAAGGGCACAGAAAGCTGAAAAAGCCCGTTTTACTTGCTAGAAGTGCAAAAGAAATTGCTTTCTTTGTTTGCTAGGAGTGATTTAATACGGAAGGAGAGCAGCTCAGAGGCTTGGAATAATACAGTGGCACACAGATATCAGAGAAGCAGCCAGGTTGTCATTCTCAATGTCCTGACTTTCGGACTTAATTCCACTTTCATGAAAATCAACAGGAAAACTTGTCTTCAACTTCAAAGCTACCTTTCATTGAATTTAGTCCTTTCCCTCATAAAAGAAGAAACCAAAATAATTATTGAAATTATAAAAATCTGCACATATAGGGTTTATTCAAGTTCCATTTGACTTTTTTCCCTACTATCCTTCGTGACATTTTAAGGAAGGACAATAATGTTAATGATGGGAAGAATTCTTAAGCAGAAAATTTACTAACACTTAAAACTTTGGCAAAGTGGATATGCTTACTGAGATGCTTCAAAACCAGCATGTGCAAAAGGAGAGCCTCATGTATGCTATCTGGTTTCTTTCTACCAAGCCTGACCACCTTTTTTCTCAGATGCCACCATGTTCTTGCTCTGCCTCAAGTCCATTTTGCCATCAATACTCTGACCTTTTTTTTAATTTTTGCATACAGTAATCCAATCAAGCAAGTAGAAATAAAACTTTCCTACAGCACACTGTACAATGTTCTATGAGGCTTGAAAACCACAGATTTTTAAGGCAATTAAATGAAAGAGAACCACAACTTGACCCTTAAAGCCAAAGCTAAGGCATGAGTTGGCAATTCAGTCTGCCCTGTTACTAAGCTTACTGCTGTTATTTTAAGATGAGAGTCTATATTTCTTCACACATGTCTATGTATAAGATTATAAATCAACATTTATTTCCCAGGCCCTAAAAAGAAGAGGCTGCATGGTTTGGTTTTTTTAACACTAAATATATAAACACTATATTACATTCTAAATAGCCTTATGGTGTTTCTTGCAAGTACAAAATGGACACAGGAAATTATCCAAATAATTCAGTAAGTAATTTTAATACTAATCTATTTGAAAATACTGATTTTTAAGATTGATATTTGCAAATAATTACTAATATATTTGCAAATTTACTGTAGGAGATAATTGAGGAATTGGTGCAGAAACATTTCTGTTCCTTTCCTTAAAAGTTGCCTGTTTATAGAAAAAAGTAATAAATTCTCACCTCAACTTACTGCAGTTTCTTACTTATGTAACAAATTTTAGTTACTGTAATTACAGGCCCTTCACCTGAATAAGAAATGTCTTTTCCCCCTGTGAAATGTCATGTAGTAAAGAAAAGCACCATGGGCCATTCCCATGATAAAATCAGATCATGATTATGTGACTGTAAAGCTAGAAGTCATCCCACTACAGTGATGTAGACCTCTCTGTACAGAATAGGGAATCGTTAATGTGATACATTAGGTACAGTAAAATATGTCAATAGTTCAGTACATCATGTCCTCAGCCTCAGGCAGGAGTGACTTGTTTGTTGCTTGGAAGAAGTCCATATTTAAGAAGAAAACACAGACATTTTTCTCTGAATAACTAATCTGGAAAAATCCTATGAGGAATGTGCTGCTCAGAAAATTTAAATATTTGAGGGAATTTTACAGAAAAGGGTTACCAGGCAGAAGACAGGTGAAATGGTGTAGGAAGCATGCAAATTACCATCCTAGAGAACTGCACTGTTTCTCCTGATTTCCCTCCTGCACGGTGCACACGGCACCTTTCAGACTGACAGTGTGCACACACGCACATACAGGTGTGCCCACACACACACAAACGGGAAAAGGCTCCAGCACAGACTGACAGTGCGACAATCAAAAGGGTACAAAACCACTTCATTATAATCTGCAGAGTAGGGCCCGGAGCAGCAGCAAGGAGAGATTTTATTTCAGAAATGGAACACAAAACACAATGGAAACATCCCTCTGCAATGTAGTCCCAGGATCACTCTCTGATTAAATTTCAAAGGAATTTTGCCACAGGTTTTGAGAGGAGACTCAGGTACTCTACCTGAGACTTCTGGAGAGAAACTTGCACTGCTGTGTCTGCTTCCAAAAAACTCCTTCAGAACTGAAAAACTTAACAGCTTTCCAGGATTTGCAATATAGAGAGGAAACACTCACTACTTCTTAACTCAAACTTTGCATAGTATTTAATAATATTTATATAAATGAAGCATTTAAAAATCCAGCCAAGATGAAGACTTCAAACAGAATATGCTTCTACTCAGAAACATTCTAAATGGATAGAAAGTGTAGTAAATAAATACTGATTAATATTAGGAATAAAGCAGAAAAACAGGAATATTTAAATAAAAATATATAGAAAAAAATCATCTGTAAGACACAATGATGCTTTCAAATTATTTCAATTCACTTTAAAAATCCATAAGTAACTAATAATATGAATTACTTCAAACTACTCCTGGACAAAGAAATTGTTGGAGTTCTAAAGTCTGTGGGTTTTCCACTCAAAATATTTGATTGCCATAAATTTTAGTTAAATGGTAACTTCGTGATTGTGCCTGGTAGCAATAGAAGGACTTGAATTAGTAATTTGATAAAAGTTTACTGCACAAATTAAAAAAAAAAAAAGAAATAGCAACAAAATTAACATCTGATTAATCCCAAAAGAGGTGCTCATCCTCTAATGTTACAAACCCTGCAAACTTCAACCTTCTCCCTTGGGCAGAAGTCTACATAACTAGAAAGGTCTCAAATTATGCCCTGAAGGTCACCAAACAAAGGCTGTGACAGCAGACATGCCTTTTCCTCAGTGATCTATATCAGCTAGAGCTGTTTTACAGCAATGTGAGAGGGTGAAGAGTTTACACTAGCCGGTTATGCAATAAGTGTCACTGGTATTACTGCTGACTTCAGACTAGACTTGCAGCATTAAGCAGCTAAGAGGTGATAAAGCAGGATTAATTCCTGAGGAAAATTTTTGATTAATTTCTCAGCATAGTTTGTAGTACAAATTCCCTGCTATCTTTATTCTTTCTCATACAGGAAAATACTTTGCACCAATCTACTTCTCCCTTAAGAGTAGGACTTCATAGCAGTTTTAGTATCATTGCACAGACACACCTTTAAGCCCGTTTTCGCACACTCACCTTAAAGGAAAATCCCGGCTATTTATGGCTGTTCATGTAACTCACAACATGGATGACAATGGAATGGTAATGGAATACTACAAAACACAGTAACTTAGCAGTAATTGTTCTTTGAGCCACACTGATGAAATTGTACCTCACCCAAAGTGAGTGGGTGAGTGCTTAAGGCAGGGCAGTGGCTATACCGCCAGATAAAACTGCTTTGGAGTCAACATGAGCTCTGAACCCTCCACCTGCTGTAGAAACAAATACATGATCAACACAATGAATTCACATTGCTCTCCCCACCCCTGAGGCCCACTTCTGCTACCAGCAAGGCAGTGGCTGTTTTTCCAATACAGCATTTTTTTTCATTTCCTTTCTTTTCAGATCAGAACACAGGTAAATGAACAAACCACCAATGACAGCAAATAACTAATTTCCTCCAATATACAAGTATTGTCTGCAAAATAATAAAACATGGTAATGTACTACAATATATATTCTGTCAAATGCAACTTGTTTGCCAAAAGTAGGCCCTAAGGCTGCTCTAACTTAGGATTTTCAGTTTGCCTGTGACACTGACCAGCATGTAACAGTACAATTGCAAGAATTTCAAAAACACAAATTTAAACCAAAACCAAACTAAATCCAAACCATCTGATCTGACTATTTACTCCAAAAGCAAAATAGAGCATAAACAGTACTGTTTTGACTTAGGTCCTGTACTTGCAAAAAGGTGCTGCCTTCTACCAGATATATCATTAATGACACTTGTGAAGATCTATTGCAAGATCACATAGAGAAATAAGCTATGTCTTGGACCTCTTGGACACGTGTGTTTAATAAATAATCAGCAACTCAATGACAGCTTGTGTGAGGAGGAAAAGACTGATAGTATGCTAACTGCACATAAAATTGTATACATGACAAGTCATATCCTTCCTAACAGGTACTGTGAATCTCATTTATCTTTTTCCCACAATGAATTTCTTTCCACTGAGGAAAGAAACTGTGATTTTATACAGTTATCTAAGCACCTAGCCTGGGGGACACCAGGTTAGCATCTCATTACTTTAGTAGGATAATTAAAAATAGTTTAAAAATATGTGCCTGTCTCAAAACAATACAGTGTCAGGAGCATTCTATAAGACATTCTACTTTAGAGACCAAATTTCCAGTATTTTTGAAACGCACATTAAGCAATATTAAGGTATTTAGTTTGCATTGATAAAGTAAGATAGTGATTTTCAGGAGTACTTAATGATTGGTTTTGAATTAAAAAGAAAAAAATCACAAAACCAGTCACCTTTCTTTTTCTAAGCCACCTATATCTCATGATACATATCTGTGCATGCTAAATTTATTACAGTTATCCAGTATTTGTTCTATCTGGTAGGTTCTAAAAAACTTGTCAGTGCCAAGGAAGCTTTTGAATCTCTGGTCTGTGCCAATAGCACACTTACTGCTGCAAAGAATAACGGAAGCAGTCATTAAGTTAAATAATAAAAAGTGATGTTTAAATTAAAGCTGTCTGAAAAACAACAGAAATGGCTGATCAAGGTTAAGGTGAAGGAACACCATTTATTCTACAGAGTTATTAACTTCACACTAGTCACCATTTGCATGTTAGACAAAACTTGGTACGTGTCTGGGGAGAAATAAGGAAGTCTTATTCTTTATGTTGAAGTTGATTTTATAAAGGGTAAAAAAGAAGTAGATAGAATGTCTTAAGAATTACAAGTTTTACAGCTGTTCATTTACACTCATCTCCAGTACATCTTCCCATCTGTTCTATATGCCACGTATAAAACAATTTTAATACTCATTCATCCCACACAGATCTTTTCAAAAAAAGCATGGGCACATACTTTATTTTTATGAACTTTCCTAATCTCCACGTCTATATTGTTTTTGTTGCAGGGCTCTCTTTGTTGTGAACACACTATCCACTACATACTAAAAATTTCAAATTGCTTATAATTTTATTCCATAGTTTAAAAAGCAAAATGCATGAATTCTTGGGGAAAAAAAATCAGAGGAGAAAGGATACAGCCTGTTTTCTCACCTCTACAGCTGGCAGTGCACAACTGACTCCTGCTAACAAAACAAACAAAACCCCAGATCGTTAGCCGAAAAGAAGCACTTCATCAAACCTAATTTTTTGGCCTGTGGCCCTGGCAGTATAGTGCTGGCTGCCTGGGGAATGTCACTACTCAGAAAGGCCAAGGTCACTGGTGACTCTGAAGTCAGTAGTGCTCAGAGCATCACACACACACTCCAAATGTGGTGCCCTCAACACTGCAACAAACACTGCCCTAGGGCAGCTTCCACTACCCACATCCCATATCCACAGTCTAAAATGTATATTGTGGAGTGGTCACTATTGCCTTTTAAAAGAGCATCAGGAAAGTAGGGAGTCAGCCATGCCTTGCCAGTCAAAACTTCTACATGATGAGTGTGGCACCAACTTAAAATGGGCAGTGAATGTGGGAGATCTGCATGTAATTTCATAGAAGTTGAGCACTCTTATCCCCAAAATCCAAAGGCCTTTGGATTTTGGTATTTATCTGAGAGGTAAATCTGGACAACTATCTTGGGGGACAAAGTAGAGGAATATGGGTCAAATGGAAAAACAGTACCATGTGTCTGGCATTTCTGAACAAGCCTCTAAGAAAAAAAAAAAATCTGAATTTCTTTTCCATTTTAAAGTAAGGCTACTCCAGATTAAGCACACCAAAGATGGGAGATATTTTGAAGTCTGGTATAGCGATTTAGGGTGGAATTCCACCTACAGTCTCCCATAGCTCTCACATTCTGTGGAGGATCTGGAGCAAAGTATCCAAAACTAAGATAACAGGGAAAAACATTTATGAAGTCCCTCAACTTTTCTCTCTTTGTACAGCTTCTGGTACAACAAATTTAACCATGTTTGGAGTTCTTCTGAAACACAGCATGGCAAACATTTGCCAACACAGCTGATTTTGCACAGCCTCTAAGATGTATCACTTGGCTTCTTTTTAATTGCATATGCTTTTCATTTTTAAATATATTGATGGATATTTTGTCCCCTTGCTATTAATTAATGGTGGCACAGTTCTAGACTTTCTTTTCCCATCATAATTAACAAGGGCAGCATCTTAGTGGATGGCTGTGTATTAAGAGCATTTAATCGACACTACATTTGCATGCTGTCACTTTTTGCTCATTACCAAAGTACATACATAAAAAACCAAGAGATTCCAGTGGTGAAAACTACAATCATTGCTTTGTAGTCAATAAATTACTGAGAAGTGCTAAAAGAAACCGAGAATAGAAAGCATGTCACTGTACTAATGGCTCTACATATAAAGTATCAGCCTATGTTTATGTCAGTTCATAGTCCTAAATTGAAACAACAATGCTAAAAACTCAAGACAAATTAATTCATAGTCACTGCTACTGGAGTAACATTAAATTAACACAGAAGTAGACTGAAGGTTTTTTTGAGAGAATAAAAGCATATAAAACATGACACAAAATCAGACATTTATCTAAACAAAAGGTGGTTCAATCAGTGCTGAGGTTTACTTTTCAAATACGCGCTTAAACCAATGCAGCTATCTTGCAAGATCCAGATACTCATAGCTCTGTATTCACACACATGCTTGCACAAGTAGACCAACTGAGAAACGTCTCTAGAAAAAAAGTTAAATCTTCCTAAGAACTGTAAAACACTATGAACCATGAAAACTATGAAAAAAAAATCTTTTCTTGGTAACAAGAAAAGAAAGGTTATTTTATAGATTGAATTACAGTTACTGGGTCTGTGGATTCAAAATTAAGAAGCCCTGACAAAGGAAGTTTCATTTTTATCCATATGCATGCAAGTAATTTGTGTTTTACCTTGAACACCTGTTAGATCAGACGTTAGAACAGTGAATGTACACATGCAATGCTTGTACAACCACCAAACAGAGAAGTACCTAAAATATTGTAACTTTCCTTTAGAATGCAAATATTGCCATTAAGTACACCATGGCAACACTTGAGATCAGTGCAGATCTTAAAATATCACACACAAGCTATTCAAGTTTCTTAAGAAAAACAAAATTGGCAATAAAATAATAGCTATGCCATGTTGGTAAAAATAGCTCATTTTCCAAATGCAGCTCTCTGTAAACGTAGAAAAACTGCAACTGTCTTGTATATACCATAAGCTAATTATCTAAAATGGTACTGTCAGTGAAACAGATGTCGTTGCACAATATCCCTGCACCACCCACATTCTGTTCTCCTAGTTGCTAAACAGAACTGTTTTGAATTATTTACTGAACAATCAGATTCAAGCATTTCTGCAATGATTTCCATGCTACATTAAAGGAAATAAAGTACCTAAAACTGAAATGTAGTTCTACATGATATTTTAACTTTACTTAATACACTTAACATATCTTCAGCAACACCGACAATGAAGAATAGACTGAAAGCTAAGCAGAAAGTTTGAAAAAGTTGTCCATCGGCTTATTTTACTATTCTGTCTATTATAATCAATTTCAGGCTTATGTTTTTAAGTATCTTCATTCAACTGAGGAAGATACCAAATTAATACCAAAGTCTCCACCTCAGTCCTAAAAATCATCTGTTCTTTGCAAGATAGCTACATAAAACCTAAAAATCATGCCACAGATTTCTGGGTTTATCCAGTGGTGGGATGGCACTTACTACTGTAGGGCACATTCAGCGTGAGCTGTTAGGGACCCATCTTGATCCACATATATCATATGCCATCCTACACTGTAGAACTCAGCCATCTGGTTTTTATCTTGTCTTTTCATGCTGTCTTGCTTTTTCATCTATCCTCCTTTTTTTCATCCTTTTCACAGTGATCTCTGGAGTTCATCAATATCATATGCCATCAGGCTTCCTAGGGAGTGGCATGAGGCACAGGACTATCCACAGTTCAAACAGAACCTTGCCAGTGAGCCCTATGAACTCTAAATGCAAAAAGTGTGCAGTCTGCTCTCACCAGTACCACAAAATTGTTCCGAAAATTAAAGCTACCAGATTTTCTCAACCTGGACTTTTTAATAATTCAGACTACATGTTTGAAAACATGTGAAGGAAAATAGTGAGCACAATGAAATATTGTGCATTCTGCATTTACATCAGAGGTTCAAATAGTCAGAGTTTTCTAGTACAAAAATGTGTTCTGATTTTTAAGAATGGGGATAGGAATCTAAAAGGCATCTACAGAGATATGCATCCATTTCAGCAACCTGACAAATACACTTAGAGCAAATAAAAGCTGCACAAAAAAAGTATCAGTTCATATCTAAAGCCTTTCCTCATAGGAAATACTGGCTTGAGAATGTAAAACCTTCTTCAACCTCTCAAGACTGATGAGAATAAAAGCATTGAAATTAACATTAAAACACATTTAGTATCTCAAGAGGTTTCTCATCTGATCAGTTTTTTACTCTTTGGTACTTGTTTGCTAGTAAGCCACCTAACCCTTCACTATCCAGCTTTATGATGCCTTATTTAGACTTCTCAAATTTGTTGAGCTGCTTTCAGATTACAACAGCCTTAAAGATAAATGCGACACACACTTTTTTTAGCAGAATACTTGCCAGTTTGGCAGTGATATTAACAGATAGGCAAAGGGAGTTTTGGTTAGAGGAAAGAGAATTTTCTCTACTCTCCTGAAATCAAAATATTTCAAGAGACTTTAACACACCCAGTTCCAGAAAGCTGCCTAGCAATTGTCTGCCTCAACGGGGGAATACAGAATGAAGTTTCCATCAGAAAAAACTGAGATTGCAAATTCTGTGTTCAGCATACTAATTCAATACATACAATTGTACATACACACTCTTGATGAGTGGAAGCAATCTAGGCTAACAGCTAATACTATAGAAATTATTGTGTGTATATATATATATATATTTTTTTTTATTATTTTTTTTTTTTATTTTTTTTTTTGCCACCAAAAGCCAAGACCACAATTTCTTTAATAAAAGCATTTTATCTTTTGCTTTGGACAATAACTTAAAGCTGAAAGTCCTAGACATCCCTATCAGGCTTGGGACTACATGTAATAGCTTTTCCTTTCGCTTTTTTTCTTTTAAGCAAAAAAACAATTATTTAACAAGAGCAAATTCATTAAGAGAGAACTTCACTGAGATTCTATCCAACAAACATAATCTGTGACATCCTTGCTATAAGAAAATAATTTCATTCATCCTGCTTAGTGCTGTTCAACTGAAGAATAAAATAATTCATAATTATTCATAATTCCAAGGTGTCAGTGGAATATTCAAAAATATGTCTTTACAGCACAGCTCACGGAGTAAAAACATGGTCTGACACCTTGAGAAACTATTTTCCCCAGGAAGCAGAAAATTCATATTAGCTAAATTGCAACAAAATTAGAGCATCTTTCATCTTTCTTCACCCCTCAATGATTTATGAATACATTATTTTATCATTTTAATTAAATTCAAGTTAATTCAGGAAAAATACTTTCATGAAACATATGATGCAAAGCTTGTGGTTTTAGGAAAAGTCGCCAATTCTTGATTTTTTCACTCCTATCTGAAATCTATGCACCTGCATTATAAACAAATCCTAAGTAATTAAAATGTTAAACAATAAATGAGTGTTTCTAAAGGTATCTTTTTAAAATCAAGTCTATCTAGAGTACTTCAAATATAAATGATATTCAATATGGCTCACAAATGATTTATTCTTCTGTTCAGCTGAAAATAATTAAACACTTTGATATACAGCTACTCTCCCTTACCTTGTATCCAGGACAACAAAAGACAGTTGCTTTTCATATTGATAATTGGTTCAGACCAGCTTTATATTTTCTGTCCAGTTCTGAACAGATGAAGTTTGCTTCATATGCCATAGTCTTTCTAGCATCACTTATTTTTAGCACTAACTGTCAAAGGACTTACAATGCACTATGAACTCTTAGATTATTTAGAAACCAACTAATGTAGTTCAAGGAGCATTTTGATAATTAGGGCAAGTATTTTGTTGGTGTTGACCTTTCTTTTCATTTACTTGTAAAATCCCAATCATGCCTTTTGAGAAAGACAAAGATGAGCATCCTGATTTTGAGAAAAAAAAAAAAAAAAGGAAAAGATAAAGTTACAAGTAAGTGTACAGCTGTTAAACCTAGCTAGAGAATAAAAGAAAAAAAAACCCAACATTTTTAGGTTTTAATTTTGGTGGTTTGTGACTTGCCCTAAAATTCAATGTGTCTGTCACAACTTCTAAAATATCCAGCTCTGGTAAATCTCTCTCCTTCTGTTTATGTGTCTGTGTACTTCCATTGGATTGTGTCTCCTCTGAGCCATTTCATATAGGACTGCTAAACAAAAGAAATGGAACAGTGAGCAGCTAGGTCCCTGATAATTTGAATAATTACTGCATAATAAAGCCTTATCTGATGAATATACCTGAAGTCACATAAAATCAGATATTCCAACCAACATATTGCTACATGCATAAGTATTAACCAGCTCAACTTCATAGTCCCATAAATATTGTTTGCTTTAAGAAGAAAGCTGTTTAAAAGATTATTATAATTGCTGAAGACCCACCAAGCCCTCTGTGGATAAATTTCGTTATCTACTTGTGGACAAAAATTAGTTTGCATAGTTGCAAAGAGCTTATGGGAAACCATCCTCCTTAAACAGAGAACCTATGACTTTTGCCACTGTAGTCACTCCTTTCTTGAGTTTTTTTCATGTAAATGCCACTAATTACAACAGGAAGTTAATGTTGTATTTCAGCACCAGTAGAAGAAAAACCTATGTATAAAATACCTTTGTATACTGTTCTGAATTATTTGCACCTTCTCAGAGGAAGAGAGTGCATTAAAAGTCTTTAGAAAGCCAAATTTTGTCACAAGATGCTCCCCAGATATTGTCACTGCTTAATCCAAAAGCTTAGGGAAAAAATAGCTCAGACCTCATCAATATGCCAGAATGCTGAGTAAGTAAAGGTTTATGTCTTGCTTTCTGTGTGATCAGGATCATTCTGGAGTTAAAACTATTGATTTACTAGAAGGGTATTTGTTTTTTTCTTTTCAATAGTATCAGAATAAACAAAAAGACATTTGAGCAAAACATGGAACTTTTCTATATTGGTTACTGTACAGCATTAGAAGCCTCTGCTATAGAAGGACTCAGCACTTACAAGGACATTATTACTTATAATTCAACTAAAAATTGACCAACCTTTCCTTCAGCATCTGTTGTTACCTTCTCAACCTTGTTCCTGTTTAAAAATTTCTTCACCAATTCTTCTACTTGGACATTGAACTTCATAAATGTCACATAGAAAAAATATGCTGTCAGGAGTGTTACACTTTCCCACCACATTATGAAGTTATCCAGAAAAAAGATGATTAGCAAGATCAAGTCAATGATGTAAAAGGACATATCTCGAAAGAGTGGCCACCAAGTAAGGTTCAAGATCTCTTTGGAAAATAAAGCACACATTCCAATAACAAATAGGATATTGAACACAGCAGATCCCACTATTGTACCAATGCCAACGTTGCTGTGGGATATAAACACTCCTATCAAAGAAGTGAAGAGTTCTGGGGCTGACCCACCAGCAGCCATGAAGGTTGCTCCTGCCACATCGTCCGAAATGGCCAGTTTTTCAGTGATGACAGTCAAGGAAGGAACAAAGAACTCATCACAGACTATGGCTAAGGCTATAAACATGTAAATCATTCCAATTATATGGAGGATCACTGCTCCCTGTCTTCTCTCCTCAAGAGAGAAAAGGTCCTCGGGGTACTCGCCCTTTGCATGATCATCTGTTTCATTGTCGTGCCCAGCTTCATATTTCATAGAAGCATGTGGATCTGGAGTGCCGTTTTCATTCTGTTCTGTAAAATCCAAGAGAGTTCTTTGGTGCCCATGCACCAGCTTTTGGCTATCTAGGCTGCTGACCAGCGCCATGCTATGTGGTTCCATCTTGAAAAAGGCACTCATTGAAAGCGAGAAAGTACTAATGGCCACTACACTGACAAGGAGCCCTACAATTCGTATCAGTCTCAGTTTTTTCCTAACATTCTGGTGCCACCTGCACCCAAACAGTGGTTCTGCCAAACACAACTCCTCCAAGACACCAACAACAGTTTTTTTCTGAAGAGCCATTTTGTGTTCTTTGAGAGATGCTGAGGCAGTCAGATGGACTGTTCCTTCATACTTTTCTCCAGCTTTGAAGTTAGAAGTGCTGTAAGAGTCTTCCCAGAATCAAGTACTTTTACTCTTCACAGGATGTATTTTCTTCATTCATCTTAAAAGGACAAATATATTATCAATATTAGTGAAACAAGAAGTGATTTGAAACTTATGAAAGCATTTTAAAGACTTCAAATATAAAATTTGAAGCAGAATATGTAATATAAAGTTCTGTCACATCACACCAAATACAGCAGTTTTATGTTTGTTTAAGCAGTAACCCTGGGGATAATAATTTACCAGTACTCAGTTTATGCCTCTCATATGTCTCTGAGCCACTTCTCTCCTCTGTTACCAACAACAACAACAAAATCCTAGTGAAAAGTAAAAACTGTCCTCAGATGTTGTATAAAAATGAAAAAACTATTATTTTGGTGCATGGATACACCAAAGATTATTACCTGCTGTAATTACTTTCCACTATGAACATGTAACTTCCAAATCCCAAATGCAGGGGCAATAGTGCCAGAAAAGCAATCAAAGTGCTAACAAGCATCTCATCAGCTGAGGCAGCATTAATTGAAATGTTACGTGTTCACAGAGCAACAGTCATTGATGTGTAAGTAGAACACTCTGATGCTGAAACAGGATTGAAATGGGAGTTTCTTTAGCTCTCCTGTAAAATGGACCCGGGTTTACAGACAGAACTTGGCTTGCTTCTGATCAGACCTAGGACACTGTCTTGGGTGAGTCAAGACAAAATTTTCAGTCAATCCTGTTTTGTTTTGATTTAGCATTCAGCTGAAATCAAATCAAAATCAAAATTGATTTTCGATGTCATGCATTCAGCAATAGGATGTTACCAAGAATACCTATGTGGTACCTTCTAAAAGTGTTTCTCTTACCAATACTTAAGAAAATAGCTTAAATTTACCCAAGAGTTGATCCTGAAACAAACGAAAGGGTAAGGAATTATGCAAAAATGACTATTCATGTATGCCAGAGATAAGCATTCTTGACTAACTGCACTTCTAACACAGGAAAAAAAATCTCTAGATAATAACAGGTGTTTCGGTGAAGGAATTTGAAGAATATTTGCAAAGTAGAAGTTAGTTACATAAACGTCTTCACAGTAAGTTGTATTTCTATATGAAACAATATATAAGGTACTTTCTCAGTAAAACTGAATGTTAATCTTTACAATTTCTGCCCCAAACCCACTTTGTTATTATTTGTTATCTCTTATTCAAGTCATTTGTAGCACTAGCTCAATTCTGAACATTCTATCAATCAGCAGAAAAACTGATTCTGTATTCTCAAATACAGGATTACGGATACAACGTGCAGTTATTTCCCTGTAAGTTATTAAGTCATTCGCAGTTTCTCCTGATTTTTTTCAAACAGTTTCCACACTAAGATGTCATAGAGACATACTTCATCCGCAAGATGCAGTAGCGCAACAGAGATATTTGTTTTCCACCTCAGAGTTAACACTAGACGGACTGCCACAAAAACATTTAGCAGGAAAGACACCGGAACGGCACCACCGCCGCTGCCGCGCACAGCCGGCGGCGACGGGCCGGTGTCCGCGCTCCCTTGACCATTACGCCAGCGGGATACAGGAGAAGCGCTCCTGCTGTCCCTTGCCCTGGCACTGGCAGGCAGAGCTCAGCCAGACCGCTCCCGACACGGCGGACCCCACACCCCGCCGGAACGGAGCGCAGCGCAGCCCCCCGCCGCCCCGCCTTCCTCCCCGTCCTCCCGCGGAGATGCCGCAGAGCCTCGCCTAACTCAGCCCAAGTTCGCACCGCTCCGCCGCGCTCCGCTCCGCGCCGCACAAACTTTTTCCGCCTCCGCAAGGGGAGCGTGTCCAGTCCCAAGCGCGGAGAGCCGCGGAGACACCGACCGGGGGCTCGGGGCACCGGTAACCCCTCGGCAGCCGGTCCCGCCCATGGAGGCGGGAATTTGCGGATGGGAGTCCCCGCACCGCCGCAGCCCAACCCCCGCCCGCGCACTCCGCCGGCTCACCCGGAGCTGCGCTGCGCTGCGCGCCGGCCCGCGGACGCTGGGCAGGGGCACGGGAAGGAGCGGGACGGGTACAGGGACGAGCGGCCCCTGCACAGCCCCAAGCGGCACCGACTGCGGCGGGCGGCGGCAGCGGGATCCGCCCCGAGCAGGCGGGGCAGGCGGCGCCCCGCCCCCGCCCGCCGCGCTCCCACGGGGCTTGGGTCGCACTGGCCAGGCAAGGGGGCAAGGAATTTATTTTTTTCCTTTCCCCCCCTTCATCCCGGGTTAGCTGGCGCGCTTTAAGCGAGGTAAAAATCAGCGCCTCTAGCAAAGGTGATAAGCCTCGAAGAGCGGGACTATTTAAAAAAGGTGAGGCCTTCTGATCAAAATATCCTTTATGCCAAATGAAGGAAAATCAGGAAATGAAAGAAAGGGACGTTTTATTTTGGTTTTGATTTAAGGAAGACGACATATCCACAATTAAGTTATTCATCATGATTAATTTACTGCTGAACAGAAATTTCTCAAACTGCGTTTCAAAGTTTCCAAAAAGAAAAATAAAGATGCACTGAACACGTGAGAAAGCAGGAGAATTCTTTAGCCAGAGCTGTCCCCTTCTATTTTGATCTTCTGCTTACAATGTAAGCATTTCCCCAATAAGCTGTGCTTCCTCGAGTAATTGCTTCAAAATTCACAGACCTTGAAACAGTTACAATGCAGCTCTACCATAGCTAATTTCCTGCCAGGTATGCTAGAGATCTATTAGAGTACACAGATGATGTTCTTTTGAAATACCAGTTGCACTCCTCCTTTACACCATTGTAAAAAAAACCTACATGGTAATCCGTGGATAAACCAAAGTAATCCAGTGTAGGTGGGGCAACACCCCAGGAAGACCCTGATTGGTTCAGGACAGTTTAAGAAGAACTTCATGTGAAAGTCCTTGAAAAATGCAGAGCCCGGACAAGAGCAAGGATATTTGGATGGGTTGGGGAGAACTCTCTATCTCTTTGGGGTAAATAATAACCTTTTACAGTTTGTACCTTCCTCATTTTGAACTCGGATTTCATCCCTTGGTAAACAGAAAATAACTGTTAAATGGTGCTTCACAAAGAATACAAAAATGTAAAAATTTTCTTCAGTGATGCATGGATATTACAAGCATTATTAGGACATCACATGAAAAATAAGGACTGTTGGGGTAAGCCTGGTGTGCATAGTCTGTTTATATTTCCACACTACCATTTTGTAGGATGTGGGCTGTTTGGTTTGCCCTTGGCAATAATGGGAAACCTGTAAGTTCTGAAGACTTAGGAGGTGGCAAACCCAGATACACAAAAGTACAGCAGGCATCTCAGAAACTACATGGCCATGAAAGAGATATAAAAGGTTACAAAGATATTTCCAAAATTTCAATGGGTTCTAGTGAGAGCCATAGCTGAATCACACGCACAAAGTGCCCTTTAAGGCCAGAGTCTGCTCATGCAGTGTATATTTATTTCGTGTAACATATTGGGGGGTGGTCATTAGTAGCTGACAGTTGATGGAGGGGGCCTGTTGACCATCACAGCTTGCCTTTGTTTCAGTCTCAGGATGATGCAAGGACACAAGTGGAGATTGATTTTAACCATGCTTCTAGAGACCCCACATAGATAAGAATTAGTTCAAATATGGATTTACTTCTGTTTCCAAATATGCAAGACCTAAATGAAGCAGCTACATCTCAAACATTCAACCTGTGCTTGTTATACAGTGAGACAAAGATTAAGGGTAGTATGCTTACAAAATATCTTTTGACTGCTGAATTGTTGGCTTGTGGTCTCTGAGAAGCGTCCACTTGAAAAAATACCAAAAAATGGTTTTACAGCTTCACAGATGGCCCAGAGGCAGGCTGAGATATGTGCGTAGTCCCCCAATTTTATCCATTTCTGAATTAAAAATTGGAAGTAGGTGACTTTTGCAGATGACCACAGGGAGAATATGTGGAAAATCCCCTATAACTATGCTATTATATTCCCTATAATGATATTATCTACTACCCAAAATCCATATATCTGAATTTAATATCCATCTGTTTCTCTGTGCCTGCAATGATTTTTCTCCCAACAATAAAAATGTGTTGCAAGCCAGGGACAATAATATTTGTAACAAAAAATATGTGGCTCATAGATGGGTATCTCTACCAACGACTTAAGCATTTTGGATCAGCGGACCCATTCTCATATAAATGCTGCCTAATAATCAGGGGAGAAATAAATAAGCACAGTTACATTAGTATAAGAAGGATAATAACAATAAAAGAAATTCCCTTTCTTCTCACAAAATTAAACACCAGAGTGTAAACACCTCGTTAAATACAGAATAACTGAATTATTTGAATGAAACAGTATTTGTCTTACAGCTGGTTCTATGTTTCTCCTTTAAAGAGAGGAGAGAAGGCATCTCTGCTAAGTATTTGGATTCTACTCCTACACATTTTTAAATGTGACTAGATTTTCATTTTTATTTATATTTATTTATGTTTATGCTGAATATATATAGTTTTTAATACCTTATCTGTATTTTACTGCATCATGTGTGAGGAGTTATCTGAATTCATAAGCCATTCTTCTTCACAAATTCCTATTTCCAGGAAGATCCAAAAAGTAAAACCTTTTTTTTTTCTTTATTTTTGGAACAGTATATTAATTTTGTCTATTTTCTTGCTGTTGTAAACCTTCAACTTGGTAAAAAAAAAAAAAAAAAAAAAAAAAAAAAAAAGACAGAGGTGTTTTTTGTGCTGGAGAGGGGACGAGGAGAGAGTCAAATGAAAAATCCTAAATAACAACATCTCTAAGTACCCCAGCAGTACCTTCTAAAGCGTGAAGATAAAGCTGATGAGGAGGTTACCATGACTACAGAGGCGGCATATTTGAATGAAAATGGATGTTAAGCTTTTAAATGCTAATTGCAGTTGGGAACAGGTGACATTTGAAATATCAAAATTATTTCTCACTTTGCCATTTGTAACAAGTGAAACAGGATGGGAAAGATGACAACATAGAGTTAAATTAAAACACTGGTTCTGGTTTCAACTGAGATGGAGTTAATTTTCCTTGTAACAACCACTATGGGGTTATATTTTAGATTTGTGGTGGAAACACTGTTGATAAGTCAAGGATGCTTTGTTACATTTTAGATTTGTGGTGGAAACACTGTTGATAAGTCAAGGATGCTTTGTTACTGATTTCATTACACAGTGGCAAGGCCTTTACTGTTCCTCACCCCACCTCACCAGCAAGAAGGCTGAGGGTGCACAAGGAACTGAAAGGAAAACAGCCAGACAACTGAATGCAATTGAGCCAATCATATCCCAGACAGTATGGTGTCATGCTGAGTGTACAGACCTGGGGAGAAGGAACAAGATATGTTCTTAGTGATTGCCTTTGTTGTCACCATCACATATGAGGGAGGCCTGATTTCTTAGGGATGGATGAGTTCTTTCCGACCCACGGGAGGTGACAATTGAATTCCTTGTTTTGCTTTGCTTGCATGTGCAGCTTCTGCTTTATTTTTTAAATCATTTTTATTGCAAACCCATTAGTTTTCTCACTTTTATCATTCTGATTCTGCCCCGTATCCTGGTGTGGGGTAGTGAGCCAGTAGCTGTGTGGGCCTGGTTGATGGCTGGGGTTAAACCACAGCAGTCCTTTTTGTAACCCGGTGTGAGTATTAAAGGCTGCAAGATAATATTTGGTTGGAATGTGCTAGATGGAATTTATAGCAGTTATGCTGCTTAGCTATTAATCAACAGGCTCCTGTGCTTGCCATGGGGCTCGCTTGCCTGGCTGAATATAAGTCTAGTGCTTGTTAGTGACAGCTTTTTGCTCTCACTGTTTGCCATAGGGCTGTGCTGCTGATCATGTTATTCTGCTGGGCCTGGGAACAGTCTGATAACAGCTGTGGTGATGTGCGTGGGCTGGCAGATGGCCAGGGCATCACTGCTCATTCTGTGCTACTGTACTGGGCAGGCTGGAACTCCACTGTAAAATCAAACTGAAAGGCACTGTGACCTGTGAATAAGTACACACAGGAAGGAGCAGGGCACCCTAAAGTGTGCCTGTGCCACAGTATGTACATCTTGAAGTATCTGTGGCCATGGTTATGCCTGTACCACTGTAGGCACACCTCTGAGAAGACTGTGGCCTAGGGATTAATCCATGCTGCAACAAGAACACCTTGAAATGTGCATGAGGCCATGTTGGAGCACCTCAATGTGTGTAGCCAGGGAGAAGCCCAAGACAGAGCAGTTATGCCCCATAAGGGGGGTATGCAGCCATGGGTATGGCTATGTTGGAGCAGGTTTGCTCCTGAAAGGATGATAGCTATGGGTGAGGAACCCTTCCTTCTCCTTCCCCCAGCTCTATATGTTGAGCATGATGCCATATGGTCTGGAATATCTCTTTGGTCAGTTGGGGTCAGCTGTCTCAGCTGTGTCCTCTCCCAGCTCCTTGTGCATCCCCAGCCCACTCACCAGTAGGGTGCTGTGAGGAGCAGAAAAGGCCTGACACTGCTTAAGCCCTGCTCAGCAGTAATGAAAGCATCCCTGTGTTATCAACACTCTTTCCGACACAAATTCAACAGATAACCCTGAGCCCTTTTAGATAACGCTATCCCAGACAAAACTGGAACAGTATGAATATGGTCTTCATAATTAAAGTATGTTGAATAATGTATTTTTTAGTAATAATAAACAAACAATTGTGTATAAACCTTAGTGTTTAAGGAGCAGGAACTAATGTTTGTATTACCAGAGTAATACATTCTTGAGGAATATATTGAGCAAAATTAATCTAACTTCTTTAATTTAACTACAGTAACAAGTTTCCAGTAGCTATTATTAAAGAGAACATCTAAACTTAATATCCAGAAACTAAAATTCTTAGTGATGGGTAAATTCCACAAGTGCTTCAGTTAGAAATTTTATTTATTATTTTAATATTATTTATTTTATTTATCGGCACTCCATATATTGGGAAACAAAATATGGGCACATTCTTCACTAGAGTCAAAACCACAAGCTGAAATGGCATGTAGGCCAGTATCACTGTGTAACTATTGTAGTACATCAACTAGCCTAACTTTGAGATTTAGTTGTAGAAGATGCAAAATATGTGCTTTACCTTCAACCATTAGTGCTTTCTTACTGTTAAACCTCAAAGATAATCTGACATTTCTGTTTAACTTGCAGTGGATTATATATTATTTACTACCATATGGCTTTTGAAACAGCCTTGGTACTTGGCATATATCATGATCAGTTGTAATGAAAACATATATTTTATAATAAATAATTAATTTCAAAAGCTTTGAGAGTTTTTGAAGGGGTTTTTTTGTTTGGTTGGTTTTTGTGTGGGTTGTGGTTTGTTTTGGTTTGGTTGGGTTCTTTTTTGGTATATTTTATTTGTTTGTTTTTAGAAATAAATAAGATGAGAAATCTGGGGACTGTACCTGTGTGCTCCATAGTTACAATGAGCACTATGAACAACTTTATTAAGGAGGCTAAAACTAACTGGTTTTGTTTTTTTTTTAATTCCAGTTTCTGCTAGTGAATGAAGTGATAGGAAAATATGAACTGAGTATAACTTTAAACAAAAAAGCTTTTTTGCCCATGTTTCCAGAACACTAAATTTAAAATACTAATTAGACAGAAGACAACTGTAAAGGCTGTCATTATAACATGCCAGTCTCCTTAAAGAACAGTCTAATTCAATGGAAGTATAAATCTTCCTTCTCTTTATCTAAGCTTGAGAGGACCATCTCAGAGCAGAGCCATAACAGCCTAACACGTAGTGCTACGACAGAATAAAATACTCTGTGGGATATCATTATTGAATTCCACTAAAAAAATCTGGGTATATTATACACAGATGATTGTTTTTACTTACAGAGTAGTTCCAAAAAACCCCAGCAGTATGGAGCAACATATCTTTCAACACAAGCTTTCACACAAGCATCCTCTTTCAGATGGGATAAGTTGCTGCTCTGAAGCTCCTTGTATCTAATGTAACCCCAGTGATGCTCTGGAATCAAGGGCAGAATAAACAAGGCCCTGAATAAACAAGACTGTTTATTTCACTATAATCTGTGGTCTACCAGCCCCATTTATAAGAACACCTGCAAGGTGGCAAGTCAGCAGAGTTAGGAACAGTTGTTGTTTTGGTGGATGAAATCCAGCATTCTTGCCAATTGCTCAGCAATTCCACATGTCACATTGCTCAAAGCCTCAGCTTGAAACCCTCTGCTCCCAGTAACTTCTAATACAGGGGAGCATCTCGGGGCAGAGGTCAAATTTGATACTAGCTACAACTCTTGGTTTCTCACACAATTTATTCATGACTAGGCCATTGTCCAGAAAGAGCTGGAAAGGAATGTCTTCCACTGACCGTACTCCTCTTACAAACTAAATTGTCTTTACCATCACGCAGCAATTCCCTTTTTCTACCATTTTTCTGTCCTTATATTCTCATAATTCTTGCACTAAGTGACAAGTTATTTGTCTCCATCTCTCCAGTAATCTAATGTTCAGGTAAATTCTTACACTGTTTTTGGACTTATTTCAGGGAAATAAATATGAAGTAAAAATTGTTGTCAAATAGTGAGGTTTGAAACAGTGAGGATTTATCAACTATGCTTAACTATGCACAGAGTTGGAGTACAGAGGAAGCAATATGAAAGAGATAAGAAAATCTTTTTATGATTGAAGTCAATGCTAACCCCTTGACATTTCCAACGAAAAGAAAGGAAATTCATGAGTCATTTCCCTCTTACATTGCTACGTCTTTGAGGGCATAATACTAATTAGTATTGCTCAGTTAAAGAGTCCTGCACACGTGCACTGAAAGTGCTTATATCACGGACTAAATCATGCCCAGGTCAGTAGAGAGGAGACCACATCCATCAGCACAATTTCAAAATTCGCAGTGGCTGCAAAATGAACAAAAATCTTTCCAAGAACAGCTGACATAGTGGGCTTTGTATTTAGTAGTGGTCAAAGCATTGAGTTGTGCTATATTGAATTTTAGAGTAAGGTCAAATAGTGGTCTAAATCAGCACTAAAGAATTAGTCCCATGAAAAGAAAAAAAACAGACCTGTCAAACTAACAGGACCTAGAACCAGAATATAAAATAGAAGTTGGAACCAAAGTAAATTGATGATTTAAGAAGTTTTCAGAAGACAAGACACACTTTTTTTTTAATGGAAGACTCTCTGTCTCTGTTAATAACTCAAGTGTATGTAATTTCCCTGCATTCATTAAGAGCTTTTTAGAGAAATACATCCCCAAATCTATTCCAATTTCTGAAGCTTACAAACCTGTATTGTGTAGAATGATTCTGATCAGGAATGAAGAGCAGTGATCTTTTTGATGTACTGTAGCAGCTTTTTTAAGTATTAGAAAAACAGACCAGACCAACATAGTAGTTCAAGAGAAACACAAGAGAATTATTTCTATAGTTGTGATTTAAGAAAAGAATACAAAAATGAGATCTGGAACTATCTGTATGTAGTGGTTGTATTATTTTTTAATCTGTCTTGACTATGATGCAGTTTAGTGCACAGACTAAGGTAGAAATTTGAAAAACATAATTTGAAGGTGGCATAAATATTCAAAAAGCTTAAATGCATCACCCATTAGACATTCTAGAGGTCACTGTAATATGTTCATTATATTAAGAGCAATTTAAGAAGACAGATGCAATTACTTGATCTGGGTTTGTTGGGGTTTTTTTTCCTCCCAGTTATGTGATCTTTAGTGCTAAGAACCTCTGTTCTATGTCACATCTAAGAGATGTTGACTTTTGCAATTCTCTGCAGCTGGACCACCAGCATCAGTTCCTGCAGAACCTGAAAGTCTGCCTCCAGATACCAAATGACCAGTGCTACCTTGAATGCAAGGTACTTATCCAGTGATAAGTATTTTCTGTTAAAAGGTCTGAGGGGTGCTGTCCAAACTTGTTTTACTACTGCTTTCATGCAGTTTTGGACTGTCTCATTGACATTCACTGGCATGTGGCATCTTGTTTTATCTCCTTAGCTGTGTTTAAAAGACATGAAATTCACATGTAAGTACAAAATTTATTCTATTTAGCTCCATTTTAATGCCAAGAGTAAGTGGCCAAACATCTTTACTGATTTCTGTAGTCATTGGGAAAAAGTAGCCTTTTTATGATCTCTTGTCATTGTAAATACTATGCACCATGGCCCAGGTCAAAGAAGATGTAACATTTACACATACCATTAAAATTAAACCAAGCATTATAAATGCAGTATAAAATGCAGATTGATTCTGTTTTAGTCTTGGTACTACAGATTTGTATTTCTCAACTCAAGCTAGAGAAGATACATTCTTGTGGCTTATGAAATCTTTATCATGTACATCCATGATCATTTCTGCAAGTGAAAGTCCATACTTGCAAGAGACAGGCATACCATTGACTGTGCAATGTTTCAGCTGGTAAATGAACAGTTTTAAACTTGATATTTGATCTTAGCAATACTGTATCCATCAGTTTAGCTAAATTTTAAATATTCTGAGAAAATGAAAGTGGGTTTAATCAATGCTGTTGCTGAACTGAAGTTGATTACTCCCAAGTGGGTAAAAGGAGAGTGGCTTTACAGACTTTTTGTCAGTGACAGTATTACAGCTGATGCTACAAGGGCAAGATTTTCAACAAAGTGAGAAAAACATGATACTATTCACAAAACCAGCTGGCAACTTTTTGCACACAGGCTCTGGCTTAGAGTTTGAAGCAGCAACTTTTCTTAGCATGGGCTGTGTAGAGAGTTTGACATACAAATGCTTAGTGCTAAGGGCATTTTCTTTGTTTGTACAAAGATAAAAAAGTCTGCTCCTGCATACTGTGCTGTAGGGCAACAGGGAGGCAAGAAAGGGAAGTGGAGCCTTGTGATTCTCTCCATGCACCTCAGAACTGCTCCAGCAGAACCCAGGTAATGGAAGTCCATTAAACTTGTCCTCTCTCCCTTAACATGTGGAGCAAATGATTGACAGCTCTTGCTGAACTAAAGATTTTTTTGAGTCATCTTGCTGGCATAGAGCAAGAGAAGAACAACCTAAAGCCTGAAAGAACATGGTCAGATCCACTGCAGGATGCCTTGAGATGAAAGCTGTAGCTCTTTCTTGAAATTTTCTCACCTTTTGTAATGCACACTTCTGTCACTTCTTTAGGAAGAACAGGGCTGGAAATCAGCATGGTGATATGCAGCTATTTCAGAACAGGGTGGCTGATTTCCGTGCATTTACTGAACACAGCAGGCCAGCCTATGACAGTATGATTTTTTTTTTTTTGTCCAGCAATAGGTTTATTGTCAGACCTTCTTGGAAAAAGAGTGAATACCATGTTAAGAGGCAATTTTGCATGATTTGGGGAAAAGGGTGGCTGTGTGCTGAGATTTTGTGTGCTTAAGCTCAAGTGGAAGACTAAAAATTCCTCCTGGCAAAAGAAGGCCAAATTGTAAATTCACTTTTTTTTCTTTTTTTTTTTTTTTCTTTAAGGGGACATTCTCATTCCTCCAGTGCAGCAAGGACTTGCAGTCAAGCAGCACCAACAGTGGTGCTCAGACACAAAGGGCTGGGTCTTTCATTACTCATAGATGCCCTACATGTCTATCAGATATCTGTGTGGCCTTTGCTAGCATGAGCATTGATGCTTCATGCTTTCCATGGAAATTTACTCTTTCAAATCTTTTTCTTTTCATGCAGGCTGTTTGCTTTATTGTACCGAAGTACAGATGCATGAATGCAAAAGGTTTTGGGACAGGCAAAACACATAGACTGGCAGAGGCTGCACCTTGCTGGAGGGATGCAATGATTTTGGAGCGAAATGCTAGGTGTGAGAAGTGAGCTTGGAAAGGACACATGCAGGGTTGAAAGTCACTTGGGGCATTGTAGGAGTTTATAGTAAGTAAAGGATTTTGTGGTTTAGGTACCTCTAGAATGGAACTAGCTCCATTCTGTGGCCTTTGTGGGCTTGCCTGCAAACTGTAAGAGCCAAATCCACTTCTGCAAAATTGTTCCATCTGTAAGTCACTTCTGTCCCTTCAAAGAGGTCTGGAAACTATGTTTTATTTTATTTAATCTGTGGCCTAGCTGTTCCAATATTTCAAAAGGGATGAATCAGTTGTGGGATTTACCTGAATTGCCAGGGGTTTTTGTGTGGTGCTTAACTCCTGCCAGTCTAGTTGGTACTCAGTTTTATCCCAGCTTCATGTTTTATTTTGACGGAGTGACAGGGAAAAATCTAGCTGCTTTGAAACAAAGGACTTTACTGGCAACAGAAACTGGAAGTGTAATTATTTTCTGGGTTTGCTTTCTCATCATTCACATTCTGTCTGTAATTTTGTTGGACTAGTGACTAATACATTTTAAAAACCAAAATTAAATATGCAGACATGGTACACTCTTCTTATGTAGGCATACTAAATTCAGATTCTATAGAGTTAGTTTGCTGAAACTTTACTTGGAACAGAAATTCATGCTTTCTCTTAGTAAATCAATACTTTAGAGCCAAACAGTGTCTATCTGCTCCTCAGCAAACTTAGATTTCCCACAAATAAGCAGGACATGTGTGCCAAGAGTTTCAGAGGGGAGTAAAAGACATAAATGTGAGAGAGGGACTGCAGGGAGAGAGGTGATGACCAGGGTGTGTCTGCTTTCATGCAGTACCACATACTCTATGAATGAATATATGAATATATGTATTCTTCTCTGTCTAAAGAGTGAAATGGAGATGTAAGGAGGAAATGTCCCACAGAAAATTAGCTTGAGGTGCCAAGTGGTGTTGTATGCTGGTGTTGGGACAGCCCTGTCAGACATTGCTTCTGGGGCAGTCCTGAGGATCCCAGGTAGATGAGCTGCCTGCAGGTGCAGGTCCTGTGGAGGGGAGGCATGAGGCAGGGACCAGCCCTGCTTCCTTGTTGCTCCTCACAGGTGTCCTGGCCCATGGATACTGCAAGGTATGTTGGAGACCACCACAGGCAGAGGGAATCAGCTCCCGGCATTCATCGGGCTGCTGTGAAATCCCAGAGGAGGGCTGCATGTTTGCAAACACCAGCAACCACAGATTGCTGCAGGCCCCAAAGCTCTGGAAGGACACATGCTTTTCTGCACAATAGTTCAACCACTACAGCAGACCTTCATGAGATTTCCAAATTTTCATAAAGCTTCAGTTCCAATAGCACACCTGTTTTTTCCAAAGCATATTGCTACTTTAACATTTTATGATATGATGATATGACTGTCAAACACAACTAGGCTTTCCAACAATTTACATTTGGTCTCTATCTCATCCGATTGCTGGGAATTTCAGGAGGTAGTAATTTAGTCTTTTCCTATAGCAGTTGATATCTTGAGTTATGTTGATATGCATGTTGCTAGATTTGGAGTCTCCCATGTGCTATAGCTTGTCTCTTCCCATTTTCTCTGAAGAAAAAGGTATCAGTTATTCTTTCACCAAGTCTATGTGATATGCTTATGATTTAGTCACTAGTTTTCATTATAAGTTTATAAACTTGTGGGAGCTCCTGTAATTTCAAATAATTTGTTCTTTCTTGGGTGCAGCTTTGCCCATTTCATCATAATTCTTCTAATTGTGAGGTTCCAGACCTCAGTTTAACAACATATTCCCATTTTCAAATAGATGTTACCAAAAACCTCTGTAGGGGCAAGCTGTGATTTAGTGGTGTCTTGCCATTTAACAGTACTAACTACCTTCAAACTCTGACATCAAATACCATTTGAGTCAGCTGATTTATTATTCCTATATGACTTCCCACCAACTGTTTTGTACCAGTTTCAGCAGAGTCTGTTAATTACAAAGTCTACATTCCCAGCAATTACTTAAACTGTGATGACTATTATACAACATCCCACTGTCAGGCATCATCAGTTGTATAGTATCTGGCAAGAAAAGCTTTCGTAAGTATGCAATAATGTTGCTTTTCCTTATCTTCATGTTTTCACACAGTTGCGTACTCTTACATTATAAACTACGAATTTGTTGATCAGATTAAAAATCTGAACCTTTATGGAGTTATACTGATATCATACATTCTCATTTATCAGAGATACATGATGCTTTCAATAGCTGCTCTGTTTCTTGAAGTAAAAAGCACATGGATGATCATCCCATACTGTTAAGAAAATGTAATTAACACAGATCATGAAAGGTATCTTCTCTTGCTCCCACAACAAAAGAACTCTTTATTGTTCATTTCTGTCTTTTAAGAGGGTTTTCCTTCACTTGGATTCCCAAGCAGGACCAAAACTTAACAGCTAGAGAAAGTAAGGATCAAACCTTGGTGGCAGAATGACTCTCAGACAGCTGTTAAGAAATAACCTCACCCAAAGGATAACACCCTGCACCAGTGAAGTAAAATGGCCAAGGATCATCCAAAAGACAAAAAATCCTGAAATCTACTAGTGTCATTGCTAGTATGGGTAGTAGTAGTACTGCAACCAGGACAAAAATACTATGTTTTCTTCTCTACAGTTGTTCTTTTTCTACACTTTAGTAAGAGTTATTCTAGGTTTATACTGAGCTGGTCAGATTGACCTTGCTAATTACTTTAGCCACAGCATGACCTCCACCTAGAGCTGGCTGAATCTAGGACAGCAGCCAAGCAGCCTGTCTGTGCAAAAATAACATTTTCAGAACTCTCGCCCTGCTGATCTTTTCACTACATGCTACCTGTGATATTTTATATAATCCTAATCATTAACAGTTACATTATTTTGCATTTCTTAGAATCTGAATAATGAGAGCATATTGACCAAATAAATTTGCTCCTTTTACTTATGCTTTGCTTTTATGCTCATATCAAAATCTTATTATTCAACATAAATTTTTCTGTGTCGAGATTCAAAATACTACAGAAGGATGGCTTTACAGAACACACTGGGGGGAACCTAAAAAAAAGTATCATTAGTTTAAATTTTTTGGCAATGCTTATGCTTAGCTTCGTCACAAATGAAGTTTGAGGCATATATTTTGGATTGCATAGACCTGCCTTTTTTCTGTGATTATATATATTGTAGGTGTTGAACCAACATGAAGTGAAAACATCTTCATTCTGCACAGTTAGCACTTGCATGTGTTTAAAGAAGAAAAAAAAAATTAAATATATACTTGATAATAAAACAAGTGAAAATTTAACTTTATTAAATGTACCTCTTGACAATTGCCATTAATTAATATAAATTTGTTTTAGTTTTATTGCTATAGCAAACTGAAAATGCATTGAGATAAAGGAGAAAATGACCCTTTCTGTAATCCATAATCAGGAATTCCATGTGTATAGTAGCAAATAGATCTGACTCCATGAAATAATAAGTCTGGTTTCAAAACCGTCACAAGGAGAAACAAAAAAACCAGATGTCTTACATCTATTGATAAACAGAAACCATGGCCATTGCAAGACACTATTGTGACTTCTTCAAAAGAACAGAAGAGTTCATCTGCAGAGGTTATTCTCCCGATCAGATGAGCTCTAATCCTATTTTAATCTCAGTAGGCTATATTAAACAAAAGCAGAAGGTCTGGATGTTAGAACAGATTAGCCTTGACCTCACTGAGATCAGACTTAATAAGGAATCAGGTGTACATAAATTGCCATCAGCCAGGGCTTCTAATGATGCATTGTGGGTAGTGATAGAGGGACAAGTAAAACTTCCTTCTACAATAGAGCAAGTGAGAAAATCCAGCAACCACTGCACTGTGAAACTGTGCTGAAAGGCATGCATTTTACAGTAAGATCTCCTCTCTCTATCAAATATTTTATTGTTCCTTAGGGATGAAAATTTACTTCCTGTGGGTATTAAAGAAGGATAGGGACTAAAAGCTCATGTGGAGGCTGCAAAGGCCTAAGTGTTTAAAGTGTATAAAAACTTTACAATACCATCAGTAAAGGACATATACTGTGTAAGAGATGATAGTTTTATAAAACCTAGTAGACTCACCATGATTTTTAGCAGAAACTCTCAAGCAGCCACTCATCATCAGAATATAATTTTTTCTTGATGCAGAATCTGTTACATGTGACTTCGGAAAATCTTCCGTCCAACACTCTGCTATATCACCTAATGTTGCATATGGCTGTATAGGGCAGTGTATTAAAAGCTTATTAAAAGTCCCCTCAGAGAGCTCTATGAGATTTCACACATCTGAGAAACCTGAAAATGTAGGTACATTGTTAAATAAAGATACTAAGTTTTCATTTCATTTGCACATTGTACAACTGTCCTCTGTTTTGTCCCATTTGCAACTAAGTTTTAAAATATTCTCTTGTTCAAAACTGTGATATTAAGAGTTTTTTTAGGTCATGTTGCAGTAAATCCAGTCCAAAACCTTATCCATGTAAAGCAAAGCACTGAATTGGTCTCTCCACCACAGCTGTCTTCAGTTGTCTTCTATAGACAGTGCCACATATGCTAGCTAATTCAGCAGAAACGAGAATCATGCATTCCCTCTGGTCCATCTCAGCTTTCCTCTGCCAGATGATGTGCTATTGTGAAAATGTGACCTTAACCATCATATAACTTCAACCCAGTGTCTGGATCTGCATTTGCCTTTTTTTTTTTTTTTTAATCAGTACCAACACTATTTATACTATTTTCTAGTTGTGTAGTATAAACGTCAAAACCCATGCTTTTTAAATAAATAATAGATTCCTTCAAAATTATATTTATTAAATACTCTGTCATTTGGCCTAGTCTTAATACTTGGGCTATAATTTCCCTTTCCATACTTTTATTTACATTCTCTGCTTCCATGTTCATTGCCAACATCAGTGCCTTTTTAAAAAACTAATGTTATTTTGGATCGTATACAGAATCACATTAATCTTCAATTCAGCCTTGCAGAGAGACATACCATGTGTCTTTTGTTGTTGTTATTTTCTTTCTAAATATAGCACTGGTGACTAAAAAAATTAATTTCCTTTGAAAGTTCAAACTTACTTCAAAGTCTGGCAATACTAATCTTATTACTAATTGCATAGGTACAAATTCCATGCTTGGCAAATTCTTTTTACTCCTTTTCCTTGTTTTCCTTTCCCTTTCCTTTCCCCTCCATCTTTGCTTTTTGTTTTTCCTTTGTTACATGTTCTGTTACACTTACAGAATTTTCCATACCTTTATCTCTTCAGTAAGGTCTTGTCACTTTCCTAGAAGATTAGGCATAAGAAAATTACAGGCCTGCTATATGCTCAAGTCCTTCAGTGCTACTGAGGATGTCTTGGCACATGCAAATTATTAGCCAGTTTACAACGTTAGCAGCTTTGAGAAACATTGAAAAAGCAACACAGAGACAGATAGTATTACTAAACTGGCTGGAAAAAATAAAATATCTTTGATATCTGTAAACAAGAATATGGTTTCCCATTTGTCTCATCAACCTAGTACATTAAAAGAATTTTCTTACCCTACTAACTCTGAAGAGTCACCCAAGACAGCATTTTTTCTTTTCATCTCCCTGTCTGCTCATATGCTTGTCTGATCTCTTTTTCAACAAGCTGCAGCCACGCTGCCTTTCCATTTTATGCCAGAGAGCTCCTGATTAACTGCTAGCAGCTGTCCCAGCCCCAGCATATCTGGTGTAAGTGGGGTGGTGGGGTGTAAGCTACAGTTTACAATTACTATCCAAAGACTAGTTCTTCTCTGACCCTTTCAGAAGCTTGAAGCTTATAACAGTTGCTTGTTATTCCAGATGCCCTCTTCAGAATGGTATTTCATCATTGGCAGCTGTGTTTTTCAGACTGAGCTGTGCCTTGGATACTCAGCCTTGTGCCTGCCCTGAGGGGTGCTGCCTCTTCAAGGGTGAGCAGCAGAAGCCCACTGCTGTGCCAGCAACAACTGTGGTGAGAATGCTCTGCTGACTCTAAGTCTGTCAGCACTGCAGTGGGCAGAGAGCTTTGCAGGTAAGAGTCTCCGGAGTCAATGACTGCAGAGTAAAAATGAGGAGGAAGATGAGCATAGCAGAAATGTTTCTCTGTTCCTTCCAGAGAATTAGAAATATGTAAAACAATTTTAAAAATGCCTAATAGTGTCTGGATTCTTATTGCTCCCTGTGAAGGAAGGTTCTGACTGTGTTCTGATATTGTATTTTGATAATGATTGTCAAGTTAGTGAGACAAATATAAAAAATTCAATTCCCCAAGGAATTCAAGACAGAAACAGAAGTGTGAGGCAGAGTTAGAGAGATGACTTAATTATTTTTTTTTTTTTAAATAGGCCTCTGGTCTATACTAGGTTGGGTGTGGTGTTTTGTTTTGGTGTTGTTTTTTGTTTGTTTGTTTGGGGTTTTTTTTGTTGTTGTTGTTGCTTTTTTTTACTGTTATTGCTGTTCTTGGCTCTTTTTTTTCTAAGCTGCAAACACATAAGAAGAAAGCTGCATCCTCCAAGTTATGAAATATTAATGGATTTCTTTACAATTCACATCTGCTGCTCCACTGTCTTCTGATCAGTGGCTGGGGTCCATCTGCAATAAGACACATGTAGCAGAGATGTCTCTAGTGAATCTCTTATTTTTAAATAGCACTGGAAATAAATACTGAGATCTGGTTTCTTGCCAGCTTGATTTGGAAAATAGTAGAAGAGTTACAGCAGGTTAAACCAGGCATTCAAGCTATAGAATGGAGTCAGAGTAAAGGTTCTAAATCAGCAAAAGCACTGGGAATCACAAAGGTTTTGTGTAAGAAAGTTACATTAATACCCAGAACACTTGTCACACAGGTGTCACAAAAAGTGTATAAATACACAGACACATATGTAAAGAGAGTACTTGTTTACTGCAGATTATCTTTGGGAAACACAAGATTATTTCCTAAATCAAGACATCAAAAGTATCTGAGTTACGGTAACTGTCTGTATTGACACTCATAATCCAGTGCAAGGTGAGCGAAAAATGCCTTCCACTGGGCTAGCATGTTTTACAGTTCATTTTCTTCTAATAAACAGCGTGAAGGTATTGCAGTTCAGGGTGTGCACAGCTACTCTTTTTCACTTGGAGATAAAAACGTTCCCAATTGGCCAATTGGCATCTCTGAGAGAGGCATCTTCCCCTTCTTCTCCAAATACTAAGCAGAAGTCTCAAGACATCTCCCAGTTCTCTGTCCATCTGCTGACGGTTTCTTAAGGCAATTGGGAAAATGTCTATCTCTGATACTAGCCACGAGATATAACTAACTACTCTGTACACTGCACGCTGTGATGTAGTCACTGTGCACACTGTGATGTAGTCACTGTGCACACTGTGATGTAGTCACGGTGCACTCCTTGCATTGTAGGTGCTCTTGTAGCACCTCTTGTAGGTGCTTACCCTCACATGTCTGCAAGCCACCAGACAAGTTTTGGTTTGTTTGTGAATGCAGGAAGCTCTGTGGGAAGCTCTACCAAAACGGTTATCCTGTTCGTGCTTGACATGGAAGCCATGTTTACCATTCTTGCGTCCTGGAAAGGGTTGTACATTGCCTGCCAGAGTGGAAATTGTCAGTATGGGCTTTGGGCTTTGGGCATGTGTCTAATTTTTAGGCTTTCTTCTTTGCAAAAGGGTCTAGGACTGCACAACCTGCAGGAGACCTGCAGCTGCAATGGTTTCAAAGGTTTGTCTGTGGCTGTTGAGATTCTTGGCCTTAAAGCTGTTTAGCTCAAGCTTTCCATAGGGTCTAGGATTTGGCCCTTCTAAGAAATTTTTGAGAATTTTAGAGAAAACTGTCACCTTATTTTCTGTGTCTTTTACAAGAGAGTTTGTCAGTATTTGCCTATGCAGAACCTGTCCCTGGATGAACTGTGTTGAAGAAAGGCATTTTCCCCTTCACCAGGAAGAGGAGCTTTATGTAACTCCTCCTCACTGATTGCACAGATGCATTCAAAAAGCCCTGTATAATTTATTCATCCTCTCAATATGCGTAGCTCCAACAGCACTGACATGATGTGGCATTTTTGAAAGTGGTGTGGAAGTTACAATGAATTAATTGTCTAGGTGGTCGGGCTGTATTTTGAGCTGCCAGCAAACTTCACCTGGTAGCAGATCCAGCACAGCAAGTGGTGGTGGGAAATAGCTGTGCTTTTTAAGGTCCTACTTTCCTGCTTCATTGCTCTTTCTGCTGCTGTCACCTGAACAGTAGCCATTTAGAGAGACGTCCACTGCAGGTGTTTGAATCACTTTTAAAGAGATGTATCAGTCTTTACCTTCACGTGGAAGTACCTTTTTCTTTCACTCCCCCACGACTTCCTGCTGTTCTCCTTGAGGAGCTGTTCCTGGGGCTCCCGAAAGAATTGTGGAGCAGGCAATGGGAAGGGCAGAGCAGATGCCATACTGTAAGTTAGTGTGGCACTATACTGTGGGTATATCTGTATCAGTTGTAGAGTACACTCATGGGCATTTCAGTCTGTTTTCCCTTCTCTTAGTCCAGTATGATTTAAGAGTATCTCACAAACACCACTAGCGATAGCGTATGCAGAGAAGTTTTTGCAGTTTATCTAGATGTAGATTTACTGAATGTTTTGAAGACTAGCAACAGAGTTATGGTACCACATATCTCAGCTCCTGGGCACTCACTGAATGTATCTCATCTTCCTCTGTGGTAGCTTTACTGCTTTACCTGCGAGATGGATGTTTCTGTGAGAAGCAGTCATGACTTGGATTTGTACTGCAGACATACCTCTGCTGGGAGAGGTATTAGAGTTGTTAGCAATGCCACACACTGCATGAATTAACATTACATTTTGGAAGATCCACTTGGGATAAAGAGACCTTAACAACAACAAAGAAATAGTTATTTCACAGTGTTTGCCATCCCCAGAATGATTCTACCTATAATAAGAACTGGATCCTTGTATGATGAAAAAAGCTTTTAGTTTTAAAATTATGGTTTACCTGCTTTATACACAAACAAAAACAAATAAAAATGCTTCCGTTTTTTCAATAAATCTCCTGTTCTTCTATACATGCAAGTCTTTTTCTTAACCACTTTTTCCCTTGGTTAATAGCCTGGTATATAGTACGTTCAATAATTCAAGACTGAGCTAAAAATGGGTTTGGTCTACTTTCTTGGAATATCCTCTGGGAGTATAGAGAAGAGAACTGAAGAAGCAATTATTTCATGCTGCAGCTGTATATTTAACCGCTTTCTTTCTCACTCAAGTGGCATCTGCATTCTCACAGCTGAGGTAATGGAGGAAGTTAGGACTCTTAAGTGCATCTGTGAGTCGTGGGAGGTGATTATCACAGCAACCAGAAATTTACCTCCTTTGCACCAGGCAGTTCTTTGTGAGGAATACTTCTAATTAAAGTGTCCAGTCTTCAACATATATCATCATCTATTTGTAAGGTCTTGATTAAAAAGTTAATTTATTAATCAACTGATGAAGGCTTCATGCATCTGGGGGAGTGGAGGCTGCCATATGATTTGCCTTATTTCTGCAGCATATCTATGCAGGCTGAAGATAGCGCAAGCGTTGTCACAAGAGGCTACTTCCAGCTGATCAGTTCTGCAGTGGTAATACTTATACTTGGGGAACCAATAAATGACTCATTTCTTTTGGAAAAGTCTCCTTGGAATCAGCCTCTTCCTTCAATATATTATGGGCTGGATTAGTGGCAATCACAGAGTTAAACAACCCTAGCAGCACAAGGAAAGTGTAAGATGCAGGATGTAAAATAAAATGAAGATCAAGAAGACTCTGGTCTAAACTGTTGTGTACCTTGAGTGTGAAAGACCATCCTACTTCCTCAATAGGAAATTTCAGCCACTTGCCTCGAAACACTAGGACAAGAGAAAACAGAGCTCTGATCTCTAATGCAGCCATGTAAACTTGCAGAACACTTCATCAGTAGATAAATCAGTTACTGAAAGCAAAGTTGCAGGACCCCATGACCTATTACACTGAGGTTCTGACTCCTGGGACTAACATATTCTGTACAGGAAAGGCTTGTGTCAGTGACAGTTAAAGAGTTGTGTCAAACCAGCTCAACTCTCTTCAAGCCTCTAGAGCTAACAGCACAAGTGTATATAACATTTTTATAAGGCATGCAGCTTTTCACTACAGAGGAAATATGAAGAACAGGTACAGTGCAGACATATGACCTTTGGCAATGTTACTGCTAAGCGCAGTTTCAAGGTAAAAATCCAAAATACAGAAACAGCTTCCAAAATCATAAGGTTGAAGAAATGCAGAAAAATGCAGGTATATTTTCACCCCATCTGACCCAAAATCCTTGTAGAAATGCAAGTAGGTTAAATATTTGCAGGTGGAATGTTGATAGTTACAGCCTGTGCCTCTTCAAAGTTTGCCAGCAGAGCACTGGCAGAAAAAAACATTTTGCAATGCTAAGAAGCTGAGCTCCGAAGGCCTAGTTCTTTTCCACCACTAGGAAACATGATGCTTTAAATTTTGCCAATTACTTTTTTATGATCATTGTTAATAAGTAATACTACAAAGACATGATTGAGGGTGACATACACTGCATCTAAGCTTTTAAACTATTATGAATGCTACAGAGACTCCATCTTCTATATCTTATTCAGCACCTTAGGTTAGCCTGATGAAGCCTCATTCCACTTTGTCTCAGTTTTTTCCTACTCCTTCAAGCTTCAGAAACCTTACCAACTATGTCTGCCTTTTACCAATGGCCATAAATGCAAGAAAGTTAACAGAACATTGTAAAGTTAATAGTCATTCCAATTTACCAGAGAGACAACTGAGAAGTCTGTAAAGACAGTCCAAAGCAAATTCCTTCATGACATAGGAAGAAAACAACCACCTTGGAGTGAAAGATTAAGGGTTCATTGAAATCAGCAGCTGAAGAGCGCTGCCTGAGGAAGAACCAGCTGACAGCAGCACTTCCCCAGTATGGTCTCCCAGACAGCAGGGTTTTCATGCTCAAGAACATAATCAGAAGTTCTTTTTTTTTTTTTTCCTTCCCATTTAAGGGTCTTACTGCCTTTTTTTTCATGAACTTCTGCACTCTTCCTCTAAGCCTATTAGAATTACCTCATGGCTGTGAGCTCCACAGCTTTATTCATGAGAGATGTAAAATATTTTCTAAGTGAGGTTTTAGTTTTATGCCTTCTGTTTCACATCTTCTTTTGACAGTAGAGATGTAGATACCTGCCTTTCATATCATTCACAAGGATGCAGATCCTGTCATAGTGTCCCCACTTATCTATTTTTCAGGTTGAAATGCACAATATGTCCTAGTTCTTCAACAGCCTCGAAGGAGGAAAGTTTCTCCTTATGCAATGACAGGATAAAACTGAAAATGCTAGACAAAGTTTTCTTCAGTATTTCCTCAGTCTTTTTTCAAAAGGACAAACTCCAGAAGGCAGTTTCTTTCCTGTAAATCTTTAGCTAAACAGTGCCAGATGGAATTGCACTTCCTGAGGTGTTAACAAGGACATGGCCTGTCCTCTCTGACAGCACAGGCCCTACTGCTTTCAGACAGCAACAGTTCAGTCTGTGCTATTGATCTGGAAGTGTCAGTTACCACATGGGGACAAGCCATTTTATCCCAGGGATATAAATAACAATCTGAGCATATGGAGAAGAGAGTGCTCTTGGTCTAGAACCAGCTTCATATTTACAAGTTTAGTTCTAAACATCTGGTCTAGCTCACAGGGACTGGGAGTATGTCCTGACACTGAGATTGTTCCTTCTTATGATCTTCTTCAGTCTTCTGGTACTTAGCTCTTGTGGGTTCCAGCATTGACCTTGTACTCTTATTCAAGGTGAAGGCCACTTATGCACAGATATTTATGTTGCAAAATATGCTTCTTTGTTACCTCACAATACTATGTTACTTTGACTAAAGGCAGAAAAAATTTGGCCTCTGGCCTCGGCTGAAACCATAGATATGATAGCTGGCAAATAACTTATCAGCTACAAGCAAGGAAATAATCAGGCTGCTAACAAATTTTGCCATCTGCATTCAGCTACACTGCAACTTGCAAGTGGGAATAAACTGTGACCTTCTGAAAGTCTACAGCTAAAATAGTAAAATTTCAGGCACAAAAACCTTAGTGTATTTACCAAAAACTTCAGTAAATAAGAAAATTAATGTGTAACATGTTGACCACACATTCACTGTTCTCTTCTGTGCCTGTACACATGTTGTGTGCTTTTAACATTATTTCTTAGGACAAATGATAACTTTGAGAGAGGCAGTACTGCAGTACCTTCCATCTATCTCTCTCAAACTTCAGAAAACTTTTATTCGTGTTTCTATTTTTAAGCCTGAATGTTAAGGAGTTAGATTAAAACTTTGCATTTAAATAATTTGTTATTAAGTGTCCCACAAACTACTTCATCCAATCCTTTAACTGTGGAGATGGGAGATCTTATACTCCTCTGCAAGACAGCGTTTCAAATGCTGCACCATTTCTGCATGCGCACACTGTCCAGGTGTGTCTGTCCCCTTCAATGGCAGGATAGCAGTGCCCTTAACATGACAAAAGGGCTGTTTCCTGACACAGGAAGAGCCACCATACCCTGCCATGGCTGGAAATCACTTCTGCACCGGTGATTCTCCATCTTCGCCAGGGACTTGGGAGTGCTGTTGGAGGCAATGTGCACTTGCAGCCCAGAAAGCACATTGTATCCCTGGGTTGCATCCAAAGCAGTATGGCCAGCAGGACCCCTTTGCTCTGGTCTGGTGAGATCCTGCCTGCAGTGCTGTGTTCAGGGAATGGCTTCAGGCTGAAAGAGAGTGGGTTTAGACTAGATAGCAGGAAGAAATTCTTGACAGTGAGGGGGATGAGGCTCTGGAACCATAAGCCCAGGGTTGTGAACACCGCACTGCTGGAAGTATTTAAGGTCAGGTTCGATGGGACTCTGAGCAACCTGGTCTAGTGTAAGGTATCCCTTTACACGGCAAGGGGTTTGGAACTAGGCAACCATTAAGGTCACTTCCGACCCAGGAGATTCTGTGATTCTATGGAACAGTGTGCATGCGTCCAGAAAGTATCCATCACCGGGCTTCCTCTGGGTACAGCACGGACTGCTATTGTAGACGTCAAGGTCCTTCAGTCACCGGAGAGATAAGAAGATTAAGGCTGTTGCTGCAGGCAGTAAAGATGTACCGATCCCTCAGAATTTGAATAAGCCTGAAAGGTTTTTGCTCATGAACTACATTTTGCGCAGCCCGCCGCGCCTGGCTGGCTGCAGCGCGATCATTTGCAGCGTTTTACCACCACCCAGTGGGGGCCGCGGGGACAGCCCGGGACCGGGGCCCGCCGACTGCATCCCTGCAGGAGCACCTCCCACTGGCCCGGGCGATGCCCGCAGAGCCCCTTTTCCCACGGCGCAGGGGCTTGTTCACCCGCTGTGGGCAGGCCTGGCCTCCATCACTGTGCGCTGGGCGTTCACAGCCGCACCCAGAGAGCACGGGGCTCTGCCTCAGAAAGTGTGGTTCCCGTCTTTTTCATGTGCAGTGGCCTGTGATGCAAGTTTTAATTGTTGATTGTTGTAATAACACTAAAAATAACAACATTAATAAAAAAAAAACATTAATAATAACAGCATCAATAATAATAACAGGGGTTTGGGGTTGAGTTGGGTTGGATCGGGTTCTGGAATTTTTTTGGATAGAGACAGGTTGGTTGGTTGGTTGGTTGGTCTATCGGTTGGGGGATTTTATGTACTTCCTCACAGAAAGAATAACTGACCTTTGAAATTTCACATGGTGAGTTGGCCTACTGATACACTCTTTAAATTTTCAGTTATTACTGATTTTTCATTCTCTAGCCACTTCTCTAGTCTAACCTGTAAAAATGGCTACTTCAACAGTCCCACCTGGAAACCCTGTGTAGTGTATGCAAACACAGGACCATATTTTCTTGCTGGTTGCTATCATTCTCTGGTGGTTAAGCCACTCACAATCGTTGCTAGATGGTTGCTTCCTTGCCCTAGAAAACTGAAAATCAGTGCTAAGCTTGGGACATTCTGCACACAACTCCCACAATACTATGTGTGCACAAAGCAATGTCTTTTCACTGAAAAACTTCTACTATCTGAAACCAGGAGATGTATTGCCTTGCAGTAGGCTGCACCAAAGGCATTGTGCTGGTCTGGATGTAAAGCTTGGTAGCCATAGTAATAAAATGATTTATTAGATTTCTTCTGGCTTATTAAGACAAAGCTAAAAGAACTGACCAGATGCTGTAGCAGCATATGGGGACCATAAGAATGATCATATCACATTAGATCAAAGGTCTATCCTGTTTAGTGGTTCTGTTTCTAAGTGTAACCAATAGCAGATGCCTTAGGAAGACTGTAACAACACAGGCATGTACTGCTACTTCTACAGATTGTGCACTTGTACTCTACAGATCTTACTGATCTCTGAACCTGACTGAACACACTGGCATTTTGTAGCCCTCTGTACTTCACCTTCTCTTCCCTGGCACAGGCAAACTTTTAGGGCCCATTGCTGGAAGAGATAGAGTTCCAGTTTGATTGTATTCGTTTTGATTTGAAGCCCTTAGTTCTTGTTTACGTTTGATGCTTTTTTAGAAGAGACAGTAAACAAACTCTTTTTCTGGCCACAGATGATGTAACAGATTTCTTTTATCCTCCCCTTTTCATTTCTTTATGAAGTAAAGCATCTAACCAATGAGTTTTCCACACATGAAAACCATCGTATCTAGGATCATCCTGGCTACACTTCTACTTTTCCTAGCATTTGTGTACCTTTTCTTTTTTTGAGCAGGGGAACTCTGGACCAGACCAGAAATATCATTAGAATTGTGTCTGAACAAATAAACTGCATGCAAAAAATGGAACCCATTCCTTTTTGGAAATATGTGCTGGGTAGAACAATAAAGAACAATAAAAAAGAGAGGCATGTGGGATCCAATCCATTATTGCAGACACCAAACCATGACCTACGTTTGGAAGGCGACAGAAGCGGCTTACAGGCTCCAATTCACAGGTAAGAAGAACACAGAATACAGGTGGGGTTTTTATAGTGATTTCTCTGCTGAAGTAAGAAAAAATACACAAGGAAACTATTTTCTGGGATGCTCTCTTTACATCTATTGTGGCAACTCTTCAGGTTTAGCAAGTTAACACATCTACAAATGTACAGGTCAGTACATCTGATAAAACATAATTGCATGAGTGAAGCACACAGGAATTATTTGTTATGCAGATAAGTAAAAACTTCTTTCTTGTCATGGTGTATTTTTGGCTTTAAATGGATCACCATGGTTCTTGAAATAAGTATTTCTATGTACAGATTGAAAAAAATTCCCCTTAAGTGCTGTCTGTTTTCAAAGATGAGGTTTTTTTCTTGACAGGCACTGAGGCTCCTAGGAATATCACACTTTGAAAACTGGAACTACTGAAGTAGTCACAGTCACTTGCTTTCTTTTGCTTATTAGAGAAACATCAGTTAAAAGAGAAATACTCTGTTCTGAAAAAGTAGACCTCTACCATATAAGGAAAAATAATATTCCCTTGGACTGTAACTCAAGGGAGGCACCTTCTACCTATTACTTTTGGCTTCAGAAACCTTCTTAATATTGTCAACATTGACAATAGAGCTGTGGAGCCTTTTGGAAGGAATGTGTAACATCTGACCTGTGAACAGCTGCAAAGGAAAGTCCTGCAGTTGTATGTACAAAGTCAGGGACTTTAAGGAAAGCTGTTATAAAAATATCCAAATAACAAGATCACCTTCTTCTCTACCCTTGAGAAACATTGATACTAGAAAATACTATCTTTCTCTCTGAAGTCCTATTGAACAGTTTCCTGCAGTATTAGGCAGGAAACCACCACTCAAAAAAAAAAAAAAATCTGAGTTCAAAGAGTTAATAAAACATGAATTTGAAGCAAGGCATTAGAAGCTTGAGGGAGCAGACATGATTCTCTTAACCATAGGATTTGAGGCAGGAAAAAAACAGACATCTAACATCACTGGGAAAAAAAAATAAACTAGACAACAGATCAAAACTGCCATAGACAAGAAACATGATACCTTCCAGAAAAAACTGTTTCATAGAAGCAGATTGGTGAGACACATTGAACAATAAAAAAACCGTAATATCATGTGGAAGGTCAAGGCTATCACACATCTAATAGCCAGGGTCATAATTTCAACTACCATCATGTTGCAGGGAGGATGATAAATTCTCAGCATTCTCATCCTGAAAAAAAAATTGTCAGTGTAATTTACAATAAAAAAAAAAAAAATTAAAAAGGTAGAGGGGTGGAAGAAAGGATGTCTTTCTTTGCCAAACAAACACAGCATAAAAAAAACCCCCAAAAATGTGAATGGGAAAGTTAAACTTTAGTGTATCTCTGGCTCAGTCTTTCCACTAATTTCCCTCGGATCATATTTGAGGGAAGTCCATGCTGCCAAAGAGCTGTGGACTCTAGTGTGGCCATGAGGAGCACAAGCAGAGAACAAAAGGTGAACTCTGTGTGGGGAGAACCAGAAGGGGGTGCTTCTTTCAGTTTTTGTAACATTTATGGTTGGAGACTGGCCCGGGAATGGAGAGATTTATTTTGTAAGCAGGGAAAAATAGGGTGTTGAAACTGATCTCTTCTGAAACTATAAGTTAGTATCTTATGTTCATTATCAAACTTACTAACTCCAAAATGCACTTGTCTTGCTCACATGGAAAGGTGGGAAACTTAATAGAGTAAAAATTATCTAAAGTTTATACAACAATAAAATACACATAGTGTGTCAAGTCTGCAGGTTGTCAGAATCCTGGCCTTTACTCCAGTACCCATCTAAATGTATTCAATCAAACTGATAAATAAGGTAGATGTATTATGGCTAATATCACTGGTATATTTAACTCAGTAACTGTCTGTGTTACACAATGATTTTCAAACAGTTTAACATCATATACCAAAACGGACCACTATGTATAAAGGTACTGTCAGTTCAGACAAGGCATATCCTTCACCTTTTTTGATTCATGAGGAATGGTGTTAAGACAGCTATTTTTCAAGTGCTGGATGAAAGGAATGTCAAAACAAGCCTGTATTTGCAATCGCACTGTGTGACTTTCCTGATCCATTTCTTATCCGGTGTTTAGAGAGGACTCAGTGCATTTGAGGTAGAAGGAGGAAGGAGAGGGGGGAAAGCTTTATAATGTCTGGGAGTCTGCAGCCAAACAAACTTACATACCCACTGATTTAAAAGGTAATTTAGTTTGGCACTTTTCACTCAGCACCTGGCAAAAGATAAACTAGAATAAGACATTAAAGAAAGTTCATTATGAGCTCCTCCAAATTCCTGTCTCTTCTCTGTGCTGTATTCTTCTATGAATTTTTGTGTAATAAATGTCAGTATCTTTGTCCTCAAGGGTCTCCTGAAATGTGATTCTGCTCTTCTAAAACACAAACAAATCTTCAGGGATCTAATATGGCAGGCTGAAATTTCCGAGTTACTAGCCAAGGATTAAGAAATGAACTCCAGTGTAGGCCAAGGACTCACCTCTACAGATCTGTTACCTGCTGTTGTTTCACCAAGCAGAGTAGTGTGTAGAGCACGCACACAGTGATTACTGGAGAGAAGGTGAACTTGGTTGCTTAGTACCACCCACTGCTCTGGGATTATGTAGATTTTAAACAGGTTCATCTCCTAGTGCAATATGTTTATTGACTTTGTCTTGACATCTCAGAAGCTGCACAGTAGAGGCAAAAGGCATGTTATGTGTGTTATTCATGTTTCTCAGTGCACCCTGCCAGGAAGCCCTGTGTAGCACAGTGGAGACCGAAGAGACACAGGAGTACCATAGAGATTTTGCAAGTCAGTCAACACCAGAGCAGGCTATTCTGAACAAAATGAGAAGGCAGGATAAAAAGCTGAGCTGTTAATGCCTGCTAAGAAGCTCCAGTGGTACGTTTGCTGCGTGAGAGCTGAGCACGACAGAGGTGCCTGTCACCAGAATAACTGGGAGGTGAAGCCCGCTGCCACAGCTGTCCTGGCTTTTCCCACGCAGCCTGGGCTATGTAGGCACACTGATTACAACGTGTTGCTTTTGGAAAACCTCATGGAGCAGGTCTGCACTGTCCAGGGGCATGCAGACCAGGCCACAATAAAGCGCAAAGGTTAACGGCTTTGCTGATTAGAGCAGCTGTAATCAAGTTAAGGACCATGCTTGTTATGCACTTAAGGTTGCGCTTGACTTAAATCACAAGGAAGTCAGTGTGTGGCTTTCCCCTTATCTCTGCCAGAGGAAGGGTAAAAAGCTCCTGTTATCTTAAGAGCACTTGTGAATATCTTCATGTTGTGAGTCACTTGAGTGCAATAAGGCCACCAGACCCTGTCTGCCAGAGCACTTTCAAATAACTCTCTTCAGCTGTCTGCAGGGAAAGTGTCAAGGCTAAGACAAAAACACATAAAATGGACTTTCACAGGAGATGTGTGATCCTGCAGTGGGGAGAGGTCAGGGTAGCTGGAGAAAGGGCTGTAAAAATCTTTAATGAGCAATGGCTTCTGCAGGGAAGAAGACAGGGACAGAAGAAAAGCCACAGGCAGCTGCACAATCCCTTGATGTGGTTACAGTCATGAACCCAAAACTAAGTTTGTTTCTTTCATGGTGGTCATGAAAGGAGATGCAATACATTATGCACACCCATTGTGTGTACCTACCACTGTCAGTTTTTGAATATTTTACTGTTCATGAAAGTGGGAACAAATCTCGAGATTTTATTTGTTGCTGATATAGTTTACTAATAATGCTTTTAATTTTGGAATTTTAAGGAAGACTACAGATCTGCTACATTTTCTTAGAAATTTACCATTTTACTGTCAGCCAGATCTTGGCAGCTGTTAAAAAAATCATGTTTATAAAATAAAAGTAGTACTTTTTAAACTGTGATTTCACCACTTGCTTACATATCAGTTTTCATTTTGTGCATACCTATGCTTTACACATAAAGAAAGAGAGGTAATTAAGCTTCTTCTATCTATACTGAAACAAAAACATACCTGAAGATACTGAAAGATGGGATCTAACATTTCCCCACCAGTTTAAAGATATTCTAAAACCAGATATTTAAGAGATATTTTGGAGCTAAAAGAAAGTGTAAACAGACATCTATATACATACACACAGGTATAGAAATACATGCACATACGTCTCTGCCCACAAATACATACCACATAATATTAAGATACTAAAATATTTATATTTCACTTGCCATACTAATGATGTCTCAGCAGCTTCACTGGAAACTTCATCCTTTGTAACCTGGTATGACAAACCTTTGCATGATTTCAGTGGTATTGGGTTTTTTCATGCTTATATATAGTCCTTACACTTTCACACTCTTTTACTTTTATACACTCCTTACACTTTTATATGTTCATAAATAATTGTTCTTACCCTTACAAATGCTGCTTTGAAATCAAGGCACTCATGCCAGCTTCCTGTTATGCCAGCAAATAAATTCTTAAATTTTTCCTGTATTAACTTACGAATAATCTGTTCATGGTTAATTTATCTCCATTCTTTCATGCCAGTTGCTTAGGACACCCTGCATGTATTTCACTATGTACCTATGTTGTTTTTTTCTTAGTGGTACTGATTCCCTCAACAAATGCTGAAACTGACTGAGAGCTGCTCCTTGAAGACCCCAGGTGATGACTGGTCTGAGAGATGTACATGAAATCTCAGAAAAGAAAATCATCCCATTGAATAACATTTTAACTAGTGGCTCTGAAAGCTTAGCAATAACACATGTGCATCTCCATCTGTTTCAAATGTGGTTTAGAAAACCTTCACAGCAGAACTCACCTTGAATGTTTTGGTGATCTGGACATTCGCACTGCCTGCAATGGTTTTATGATGTGGCCCATCCTTCATGAACACTGTTTACTGTTGTAATAGGCTATTAGACTACACTGCCAGTAGCAGATCTTCAGGAAGGTAATAACCATCTAATTAGTGAGTTCAAAGTGTTCCTTTGTAAGTATATTGATTCATTATCTTATCTTCTTGCAGAGTCCAGCAGTGCAAGGGAAACGGAGAAGCTAGCTCCTGGTTTTATTGTCAGCCTGGTCATTCTAAGAGTAATTTCCTCGCCTATCATGGAGATAAAGAGGCGTATATTGTGTGGGCAGAAGAATCTCTGCTCTTGTCAGTGACACAGGCCACAGAGGTCAATGGCATTTGGACAAGCCCACCTGAAGTTCCCTATAAATTTTCAAAGGTGAATGAGGCAGATTTAGAGACTGGATGTATTTTGGCTGTGCAGGAGGAAATATAAAAATGCCACTTTCTAAGGGGAAACAATATTAAGTCTCATAAAAACCTTTAAGAGGCTATATTGTCTCCCCAATGGAAGAAGAATTCTGCCCACCCAGATTCTGTTTTACTGGAAGGACACATAGAAGGGCACTCGATATTAATGCATTAATGCTCACAAATGAGCCACCAAGGCAAAAACTAAAGATTTCTTTCAGACTCCTACCCTCATTCCCGTTTTGTCACCATCTATTTAGGTGCAACTCCTTTAGCAGAGGCATTTTGTCACTGACATGGTGGTGAAAACCTCCACCATACCTCGTTTCCAGATGTTTCTCACCCTCTGTTTCAAAATGGAAGTGGACACAGGCCCAAAGAAATACATATAGTCTCACTCTGTTTAGGAGTAGCAGTACTGTTTCATGAACTATGAATCCAGATTAGCTTGTTCTTTATGTTTCTTATGAACTGTTCTTGTCAGAAAACACTTTGGGACTGTTTTCTACAGCAACACACTAAGGCAGGCCTTAAAACATCTTGACTAGGTTATCTGGATATACAAGGAATAAAATATTCCTCTCTTTTTTCTGTTAAGTGGAATAATACTGGATATTTAAAATAATGCATGGAGATGGGAACACTTTTTCACTTTACTGTCTTTGGAGTGTGCCCAATCCACTTTTCATCCATACATTGTGAAGTGCTTGCCAGCAGAATAGTTTTGTTTTCATTTATCACAATGACAGCAGGTCTGAAAGACAATTGTGAGCTTCTTCAAAAATTGACTCAAAATATAGAGAAAAGGAAATTGAACTTGGGTTTTCAGATTCCCAAATAATTTAATCCCATCAGACATACGTGCCATATTTTGATAGTTTTTATTTTCCTGGAGTATCTGTGATCTGCTTAAAAACACACATAGGTCAGTACCAGCTCATTAGCCAGTCCTGCAATCTAGTGCAAACCCCCTTTAAAAAAAGTAACAGTCAAAGAAGGATACAACAAATCTTGGGAGCTGCTCAGGATCTCCTCTAGGATCTAGTCTCAGCATTCTGAGAAAATGCACTATATTGATCTGTATTTTCTGTATGTGTTTCGGTTTTTTGGAAGCTAGGATCAGCAAAATTTCCTTCATCTTCAGTGATAACAGGAGTATATTACAAGAGAGTATTCATTTCATATTTGCAAAATCTAATGGCTTGTAATTTTGGTTTGCTTCTTCTGCTCATTTCTCAGCTCATACAAGGACCAGTGCTGGCTTCTTCCTGATCAGCCATATACTTTGAAAAACCTTTGGGATGGCTCTCTGGCAAGTTCAAGTGTGATCTGCAGAGATGCAGCTAGAGTGAGGAAATGATGAGAGAGAAAGGGTTAACCACAGAAAAACAGATGGAAAATTTGGGACACATTTAAAGAAACTCAGTTGGAGACCAAACTGAAAAATTTCCAAGCAAAAACACAGTACATATGCACGTGAACTTATCTGCTGTATTTTAAGAGAGTTGTCAAAGATTTTCTGAGGGTAGATGAGGACTATTTGGAAGTGGACAATTTGTCCAGCCCTTGTAACCACAGAGGCTATTAGGAGACTGGATACCACAGGCTCAGAGTACAACTTTGAGCCTTCTTTACAGCATTGATGGAAGATTTGTCAAAACTGAAAGTGTTTTCTATCTTACCAAATTTTCTCATTTTAAATGGAGAGAAAAGTAGGGATGCAAACCTAGGGAAGGCCTATTTTTCTCACCATGGCGAACATGGTTGTTGTACATACCACATATATACACCTAACTGGAGTAAAGAACCAGTGGGTTCTGTTGGGAGGCCATTACATGTCTGGGATTTCAACAGAAGGTTTGAACTAAGAAAAACAAGAAATTAATCAGGGTTGAAGGGAACAGTAATGTAAGGAATAGATCACTTATAAAATCTTTGGAATAAGCTATTTCAGAATTATATATGTCCTATGGTATATTTTCTCTGTGATATATGTACATGTATCACAGGGAAAATAGAGACAGAACGGCACAGCATATCTTAGTTTGGTTTCCTCTGAGCTTTTGCAATATCATTTACAGATGTGAATTTGAGACCAATATTTAAGATGTAAAAAAGAATCACATTTTGAAGAAAAGGAGCCATACAGCTGAATGACCTTTTCCCCAGCAGCTTTTCTTTGACTTCAAGAAACACCACAGAACAATTTGTTCTGTAGAGTAATCATTTGTCAGAAACAAGCAGGAGGGACAATAAATTGCAAAGCAAGGTCAGAGCAATTTTGCTTCCAATTTCTCTGATTCAGTGACAATATGTTTTCTTTTGTCAAAGGAAAGAAGGAAGGAAACTTTCTTCAAAAATAAAAATACAGAAAGCAAAACCCAGCAGTACTTCTGTGAGGGTGAATTGTCAGATATTAAGTAGAATGATCCATACATAGAGCTTTTTGAAGAGATGACATATCTGCATCCCCGTCTATCAAATGGATTGTGTTGCAGGAAGATTCTTAGTTCTCTGATTTCTAGAGCCTCACATTTTTCTTCTGTTCCCTTCAACTTATAGACAATAGTAACCTTATTTCTCTAAGTGGGATCAACCAATTGGCATGCATAGCACACATCTCTACTTAAAATACTTCATGTTGTTTGATTTGAGAAGATAAGATGGGGAAAAGCACTTTTGCAGACAATGCATTATTTTGACATTTATTATTTTGCTATAACTATTCTCATAGGTGATAAAGGATGCCTTAACTGCATTTGCTTCTCTAAAGTCCATGAAGTGAGTATGGGGTATGGGGACATACTAGAAGGTAGATATCCAAGACTGGACAACATGGGTCTGAGCTCTACAGAAAGAAATTTATTCTCACTGGTCCTGGGCCCTTGTACACTGTCACGGCAGTCTTAAGTAAAGCAATGTAAACTTTGCTACATAGCATGGCTGTATAATTTGTAATGTCAAAGCTTCATGAATTTTAAGTTCTTCCAGAATCGTGTAATTGGTTTATGGAATTTCTCATCTAAATTATGCATCTGTAAAGGAGCTTATGTTAGCGAGTGTTGGTGAGTCATTTTAGCTTTGCTGTCCATTACATAGAATCTATTTCCTAATCTTACATAGCTATAAATTCTAAAATTAACCTAAATTTTATAATGAATTTAAATTTATCCCCATGACAACTTCTGGTGATCCATGCAGCCTACCTGTAAAATATGTTTCATCACACTTCCTCAACAACAACAAAAATATTTTTAAACCTGCTACAAGCAATCTGCACATTGAATAATTGAATGTTAAAAGGGCTTTTTTTCTTCAACGTGCATTTTTCCATTGTTAATACCTAACAAACTGAAAAAATATCATTTTCCAGAACAGCATAATTCTATCAAGGTTTGAGGCTTGGTAGTAGTGACATCTTTTCAGAAAATAACTTTGGGCACTGGAAAAAATCATCCAGAAGTAAACAGTTCACACACTCTCTGGAAAACATGACAGCAAGTTGTATAATTGGACAGAATATGATTTAATGATCTATTGTAACACACATATATTTAATGTGTTCTATATTACTTTTTTTGTTTGTTTCTCTTTCACCATAATTCAGCATAAAATAATTTCAAGTCAGTGTTTCAAGTTCAGGGAGAGAAACAGCTAAGCTTAATTTCCAAGGCAAGCCTGGAAGCAAGGTGAGTCACTTAACACTATCAAAATCTATATGTATCTATCTGTCAGTGTGGTCCCAGAGCATCAAAATGAATGATCGTCTTTCCACAGCTAGTGAAGCTAAGTATGTTATAAGATGGCAACAGTGAAGGACATTTTTTCAGCCTGAACAACACCAATATCATGAATCGTGGCTACAGTCATAAAGAATGAAATAACAATTCTACAGCCCTATGCAATCCCAAACGGATGTGCGCAATGCTTACTCAGACTTTTGCTCTGCATCACAACATCTGAATGCTCCATCACCTGTCCTTGATAAAGGGTCTCCTGAATCTGGGGCCTGAAATTGTTTTCATGTGATAGGACTGGTTTTGAATGAGAATTTTAGGCCTGATCATAAGAAATTATATTAAACAATGCCACAGTTTTATTTTTTTTTTTGGCAAATTGTTTTGTATTCTTTGTTAGAAAAAGCCCATGAGGCTGTCTTCCAAATACTTCACTGTGATGACTCTATGCACACCATACTGTATGCACTTACACGTGACAAGTACTTTGCCAATAAACACATAAACTCCAACACAATATTTTCTGCCCAAATAAGCCCAAGCAAATACTTGTGTCTTGCTGAATTTCAACAGGGGAGAAATTCAAGCCAAGGTGACTTAACAGTTGAACAAATGTAAACAACACTTGGGGATCTTTGAGCCTGATTCATGATTTTGGACAAAAACCAGCAAAAAGCAGTACCTCATCCATCTGTGCACAATTATACAGTGGCAGGACTAAATTCCAGATCCCCACTTGCCCATCAGATTTTGACAATGCCTTGGTTTGGTGTGGCATGGCAACAAAGCAAGGCCTACTACAGGTTCTTCTCTATCTAGGAGGTAGGTGTTAGATATCCCAAACCCCCATGTACCACTCTGTCTCTAAACAATGCAAGCACAAAACAAACTAGTGATGGCTTGATGCATAGAGATAACTATATCACTAATCTCAGTCCCATTCCCACAGGAAAAATATGTTGACAACAACAACAACAACAACAACAACAACAAAGAGAGAGAGAACATGAAAAACAAACAAACAAACCCCCCAAAACAACATAAAACCCCAGTCAAATTATTACTAATTGGTGATGTCGTTGCTAGTTTCTGGAGACTGAATAAACCCCTAACTGACCTAGGCATTCTACCCAGATGAGCATTGAAGTGAAATAATACCCTGGAAAACATTACATTCTCCTGTATCCTTGCCTTTGGACTTCTCTTTTGTTTTTCAGCTCATTGAGACTTTCATTTTCTTTCAAATTAGGTATAGAAAGTGTCTTTCTCTGATGACATCACCATGAGATTATCTATATGCAGGAACAGAATCAGGGAGACAAGGTTCCTGCTGTTTCCAGGCTCCTCATCATACTGTGCTGCACAAAAAGCCAAGCCAATATTGCCTTCTTTTGCCAGCAGAGGACGGTACGTCATCTGCTCAAGTGAGACCTGCTGCCAAAGTGGAAATCACTGAGGTTTCCTTTGCAACCCAGTGATACTTGTTCTGCTTTCTTGAATTTCAGAATAAAAAAATGCAGCGAGATTATTTTGTACTACTTTGACTTGGCCTGTAAGCTTACTTGATTTATTTGCTTGTAGAGGGTCTTTTTTACTCCAGGGAGGGTTGTCCTCTGTGAATTTGATGCACAGAATAATAGTAGACTTTATGGCAACTGATCTCTGCAGAACAGTGATGGCACAGGCATAAAAACTGTAGTTTAGGGTCCAGTTCTGAGGAAGCACTTGCATGCAGTGCCATGGGAGCTGGGATCTCAACACCAGTAGGTCCAACTATGTCCCATGAATAGTTTTTGGGCAGTATTTTACACTGTGCGTGTATGCATCACTTTGTCCAGGTGTTCGGCAATCAGATGATCATTCTCATCCTGCCATAGCTATATGACTCATACTTACCTGTTTAGTATTCTTCTTAGCACAGATCTGTGACAAATGTATTTTTATTCTCACATGGCAAGTGACTCAAGCAGGACTTAGCATAGTATTCACTTCAAAACAGATGTTCAAAAATCAGCATTGTCCTATTTTAGTGAAAATAACACTGGAATTTTCAGGTTTCAGTTCAGCCTCATGATACAAGCATTTCTACCATACAAGTAATTTCTCTTTGAAACTGTTTCTCACTCTCTCCTCATTGAAAATCAGACCAAGAGAGCTCACTCAGACCATGCATTTACTTTCAAACAAAAAACAATAGGCAATACTGGTCCTACCACAACTGGTTAGTCCAGCAGCCCACAGGAGGTCTGTGATGCTGCAAACAGTCTCCCTGAGGTTTCCTGAGGTGTACAACAGAGGCTTAACCCCTGAGCTACCCAAACCTTTCTTTAGTAATCATCTGATACTTACACATTGCCTTAGACAATCCAGCCAAATGCCATAGTGTGGGATTATATCACAAGTCAGGTACAAAGAAAGCATCTGAGATAGATGCGTTTTAAATAATCGTGCAAACTCACAGCTCCAGGGAATTCATTCTTTCCTCTTTAGTCCTATCAATAGTACTAACGAAGATTTCCGAATGAAGAATACAGATTGGCCCGCTGTAAGAGCATAACATTAAAATCACATTTTCTTCCCATTTATCTGTATTTTTAGTGTACAAAAAAGCTACATAAAAGCTCCTGAATTTATAGGCCCAGAATTTCAATTTACCTGTATATCAAATACCCACAGAAATAATGGCTTTGTTCCTGCAGTTTTAACTTGCTTCAGTACTGGTCTGGGGAGAATATCTAAATCCATCCAGGGTCTATTAAGCCTTGTGAAACTAGGAACAAAGGCAACAATTAGTGAGACTTGTAGTGTTTTCTTGTGACAAACATATTTTTCCACTGGAAATGGGACTGAGATCAAACAGTTTTTGTGTAAGGAATTTTACAGGCATTAAAACATGGTAACTCTTTTGGAGTGGATTCAAACCTACAAATAAAAAAATGCATGGCACTATTTCCAATCTCTTTAGCTTGCAATTTCTTTCTAAAACACAGTTCAAAACAATTCCCACCACAATTTTTTGTAGGTATTTTTTATTTTCATAATATAATTGCCAAAAATCAGATCTCTAAAATGGATGAGATTTGACTAGTAGTATTGACATTATTAAATGTGGAAATTATTTAAATGAGCACGGTTAAAATAATATTAAACTAGGCAGTAACCAGTTTCTTCCTAAACCTCTGTGTCATCACAGATGATTTGGTAGCCAAGTATTGGCAGAATCCTTCCTTTGAGGGATCTAATACCCTCACAATAAATCTGTTAATGTGTATATCATAATTACATTCTTTACTTTAATAAAATCAAATTTTAAAAGTCTTTAATAGATTGTAAGAGTAAAAAATTATAGCAAAAACCAGAAAAACTAAGTGCTTTAGTGAGGACTGGTAAAAGTTCAGATCACCAAACACTTCACAGATCTAAGGGCCTCACAAATAGTGATATAATGAGAGATTGTATCATTCTTCATGAGGCACTTAGTTCTGCCACTATTGTTCCAAATTGAGATAGAGAAACTTCAGTATTCCTCACATTGGGAGTTGTCAAATAAATTTTAGATTAAAATTTAATAACATTCCAGCTATGACTGAGCTGTCAGAGACAGCTAAACTGTATTTGTGAAACCCAAAGTTTTAAACTTGAATACCTAGCATTGCTGAAAGACGTACTGTGTGAGCTGTGTTCAGCTTGACAAATAGAGGCCAAATAGAAGGTGAGGGGTCATTTACAGGGTTGAATAAAATTACAAAGAAGCCCACTCCTCTTTAAAAATACCAGAAGTGCTTCTTTTGGGTAATAGAAAATCAGGTCACTTAAGAAATCAGGCTACTCCAGGCTCCTTAGAAATGAAGGAAACTTAATTGAACTACTTAATAAATTTGCCTATCAACACTAAATTGGGAGGAGCTGAGAGGGGCAGAGGGGGCAGAGGACCTGCAGAGGGACCTCAATAAATTGGAGAACTGGGTAATCACCAACCATATGTAGTTTAACAAGGGAAAGTGCCAGATTCTGCACCTGGGGTGGGACAACCCTGGTTGTGTGTACAGGGAAGGAGAAGCTGGAAAGCAGAGCCATGGAAAGGGACCTGGGGGTCCTGTTTGACAGAAAGCTGAACATGAGCCAGAAGTGCCCAGGCAGCCAAGCGGGCCAAGCCTGTCCTGGGGTGCATCAGGCACAGCATCACCAACTGGGCAAGGGAGGGGATTGTCCTGCTCTGCTCTGAACTGGGGCAGTCTCACCTCCAGTGCTGGGGGCTGGTTTGACTGCAATAGAAGAAAGACATCAAACTGTTAGAGAGCATCCAAAGAAGGGCTGCAAAGATGGTGAAGGGCCTTGAGGAGAAACCATGTCAGGAGTGGCTGAGGTCAGTTGGTCTATTCACCCTGGAGGAGACTGAGGACAGGCTTAATTGTGGTCTTCCAGAGCCTCATGAGTGGAAGCAGAGGGACAGGCACTGATGTCTTCACTCTCATGACCAGTGACAGGTCCTGAGGAAATGGCATGAAACCAAGTCAGGGGAGGTCCAGGTATCAGACAAAGGTTCTTCCTCCAGAGGGTGGTTGGGGACTGGAACAGCTCCCCAAGGATATGGTCACAGCAGCAGCCTGACCAGAACTCAAGAAGCATTTGAACAATGCTCTCTGGCACATGGGGTCCTTCTTGGGCTGCCTTGTGCAGAGCCAGGAGTTTAATCCTGATGGGTCTTTCCAATTCAGCGTTTCTATGATTCTGTGATGGACCTAGAATGAAAGGCGAGCTCATTGCTGACATGGGAAAGAAAAGTACAGATAGAAGAAAGAAGCAGGAGAGAGACAAGAGCTATTGGAGGCTGAGGTGACTATACTGGTGCTTGGAGGGTACCTAACCCTGCAAGACAGGGACAGTTCTGCATCAGGCAGATGAAAACAAACTCTTGGATCTCTGTTTTACACATCTGAAGTACCTCCAAATGCAGTAAGTAGCAGTGGGTTTTGCCGCTAAAATTGCAAAGAAGAAAAAACCTTTGGCAATTTTGGGGTGGGTTTCTTTGGGTTTTTTTGTTTGTTTGGGGGGTTGTTTTTTGATTGTATGTTTTTGGGGGGTTGTTTTCGTTTGTTTGGGGGTTGTTTGGTTTTTGTTTATTTGGCTTGGATTTGGGTTTTGTTTATCATTTATTCTTAAAAATCCAACAGCTTATGTTAACTTCACCTTTTCTGCTCCAGGGGTCTCTCATGTCATCTTCCTCCAGCCGCAGTTTTACAGTCCACTATTCATTAGATGGTCAGAAGGCAAGAGAAACAGGTAAGGGTTATGAAATACTCAAAAATAAATTAGTATGGCACTTCTCCAACCTGACTCAGCATGGTATTTATGTTTGTGTTCTATTCAGTAAAGTTGTATGCTCATAAGGAGAACCCTATCCTTGTCCCATCCTCTTTAAGTACCTTTAGTTACTTTAAGAACATTACCAAAGAGAAAGACACAGGCCAAAGCTGTATTTAGCTTTGAAGTATATTGCATTATTTCTTCTTTATCAGTAAAGGTTCTTGTTCAAAAGGAATGTTGCCATCACAAACACTTGACATTTAGAATTGGAAAATAAAAAAAATTAAAAAAAATTAACATTCAAATTATTTCCAGCATGTTCAAGGTGTGAGCATGAAGTTTCTTGCCTTTTGTTGGAATAAGTCAGTAGGGGCAACATGTTAAATTGATGAAAAGTTACTTGGGCATCAAAATTATACAACCTGAACTCAGCAAGGACAGATATATCTATAATTTGTCTCTAAGGAAAGTATTTAACTCAATGGTACATTCAAATCTGAATTTTCTCAGATAATGAGACATTACAAATATGAGATATAGGACCCAAAATACTGAAATCCTTTGCATTTTTATCAAGAATATCTTTCTGTTGAAATCTTGCAAGGACCATTGGTCAGCATAGTACTGTACTATTATGAAGAAGAATGCTGAAAGTGAAGCAAGAGCCTCAGAATTGTATTGTCTATTCCTTAATGCTTAAACTCTTAATTGTATTTTGCTACAGGGAAGCACTTTCCTGTTATCCAGGTGTGCACTTGTCTGTGGGGAAACCTGCCAGCCAGCTGGCATACCTGACGTGATCTGTTCTGCCCTCCACACCTGGGAAGTGCTAGTGGGATACACATTGACATGGCTGGGGAGGAAGGAAGCTGTCTCTTCTCTGACTGATCCTCCTAAACAGTTCCTGCTCAGAGGTGGCCCTCTTTCCCCCCAGGCCATTTCTTCTCTGCTCCACACTCTGCAACATGACTGTAGTCTCAGCCTGGTACAAAATCCTGCAAGCTTGCTTTGCAAACCTAATAATTTGTGTGGAGAATGCTTTTCTTTCAAACCCTGCAGGCACATTGCTGATGCCAACAGTTTATTAAAATTGGTCTGATTATTCTGGCTGGTATTTGAAGATAGATGAGTTTACTTTGTCTAATTTTGAAAACGATCTTATGAATCAGAGATTTGAATAGGTTTAAATGTTTCTGAGTTCCTCTTCTTGCGATTGTCTGTAGTAAAACATGATAGAAAAGGTGAAAAGAAGCTAGAATTAAACACAGCAGACATGGTAAAAATACAGAAGGATGCAGTGAAAACTGAAACAGAGACGAAGAGAGGTTCAGATTTTAGTGTTGAGCGTAAGTGGTATAGGCAGGGAAGGATTTTCCCTCAATAAGGAGTAGATGAAACCCAGACTGTACTTCATTGGAAGAGTGGCAGGGTAGAGGTAGAGGCAAAGAGAAGTGTAATGTAAAGGTTTTTACTACAGAGCATGCTTTACAAACTTTAAAGAATATCAATTAAAAAAAAACCATCAATTTGAAACATACATCCAAGACGGCCACTGTTATTCTAAGCAAGGACAAGTATCTACAAGGAATTAGCAATAACCAGCCCTTGAGCCTATGCTTATTTTGGTCAAGGTGAGTCTACCCTTGAAATACCCCAGTGAAGAGCTACACCAGCTGGTGCATCTTCTTCTCTCCCCAGACTAGCCTCTTCTGCTCCTGCATTGGGAGGCTGTGTCTGCACCCTGAGCCTCTGCACTGCTTTTCTTCATCACATACCAAGAACTCCTTAGTCCTCCAGCATTCACTCTTAGCTTCCATAACAAAATACATTGCTCCTTGGTGCTTTTGCTGTGTTGCAGCATACATTATTCTACATTATTCATGACAGATAGTTTTCAGTGGTAGCCACTGGTAAAACCTCATTTAGAATTTTGTAGGCAGGGTCTGCTGAGGGAAATTCACACTGGAAAAGTCTCAGAGAGAAGGGCTCTAGCAGAGCTATGCAAGAACATCAGAGAAAGGCTGAGAGGGATGCCTAATCTTTGGGACAAGTGTTATTTCTAAAGAAGTTTGGCTCAGGGGAAGCAGTCTTTTCCCTCATGTCATCTGGGAATTACAGTAGTCCTCATAATCAGAGTAACAAGTCTATGGGACCAGCCTACTGTGAGGACCAAAACCCTAACTAATCTACATCTGCACATTCATAAATCCATGAAAAAAGAATAAGAAACAGCAGTTGAATGGAATTGCTTGATCACAGTGATCTGTATATTGGTGAGATCATACAAATTAAGAAGTGATCTTTTTTGCATTTTCTTCCATAGGAAGAATGACAAATTACTAAACATCTGCAAGTAATTTTTGAAACTTATCAATTGATTTCTTTTTAATATAGCTAATGTACTACATTCATTTGGCATATTTCTTTGTTTTGTTAGATGTCATATAACATGACATTATCTTGTGTATGCATTAGAGCATATTTTTGCAACTTTTTTGGCACTCTCATCCAAAATTTCAGGTTTGCCAAACAATACCTACTCTCCATAGAATTACTTTACTGCCTTCAGTAATAGCACAAAATAGAAACTACTTGCTGACAGTCCCACCTGATGTTTGTTATCACATGCAAGATTCTAAAACGTATTTTATATACCAGTGCAACATTGTCTGTTTTCCCCCACACTCTCTGAATCTTCTGTAATGAGTGAAGATGTATTTCATTGCACCTTCAGTAGATTATACAGCTCCTCAGCAACATTCATTTGAAACTCATGAGAGTAAACAAGTTGGTTCCTGCAGATATAAGGTGTATAACTTCAGAAGTTGCTGTAGAATATCCTCTTGGTTTAGTACTGCAAATGGAAGGATTTTATTGCCACTTGAAGAACCAAATACATCCCCCAGCTGGTTTCCAAATGCAGAACCCAGAATTTTGTAGGGATTGAAAGCTGAGTGTCTCAGCTAACCCATCCTGTGAATCTGCCATTGTTCTCTGATAAATACTAGACCAGAAAAAAATTATGTTCTGAAAGGACGATCCAAGACATCCCCAGTATTAGAATTTGCCAGGGGTTCAGGAAGACATATTGAACCTGTTGTGTTTTCACTCCCTTCTTTTTGTAGGCATATCTCTTCTTGACATCATCGCTACTGGGATGTGCTTTAAAATAGAGGAGCAATTAGAAAGGAAAGAAAGGGCACATTCACAGTTAAATGGATATTTGTTTACTGATGGAAGTGCAATTCTGTTAGTGTCATTATTTTTTACTATTTTGAAATGTATATGCACAACTTCTGCTCCTTAATAAAGTTCATTGGACAGAACCTTCTGGGAAATTTTTCCTTTTTCTAATTTAATTACTTTTTCCTGTTTCCCTTTCTGTCTTTGTAGTTGATTTAGTGCCATGCAGTGTCCCAGATGGTCAGTCTGGGCAACAGACATGGACATTTTCAAAGAGACAATGTTGATTCCCTTTGGACTCAGAATGACCTCCTCCTCCCACCACCCCCATCACAACTCATTCACAGATTTTAATCCACAATAAACCCAGGATTTAAATATGGGAAGAAAGGTGGGCCACAACTTGAAACCAGCTAAGGACACAGGGACCCATGGCTAGCACTGGCAGAATATAATTTAGTAGAGTCTGATACCATTGTTTGTGGCACAGATAAAACCAGCTGGCCATGTTATGCTTGACAAAAATTAGACAAGGGAGGGAGGATCATATATGAATAGGAAGTGGTATGAAAGGAGATGAAGAAAGAAAGCTGACATGTTCAAGACAAGGTCTGAGAAAGAGAAAAGTGATGAAAGGCTTCCTGGCTATGCCAAGAACAGCAAAAATCATCACTGCTTTCTGGCCTTGGGCAAAACACAGAAATAAAAGAAGCTTTGGCATAAACTTTTGCCACAGGTACTGCATACTGCAAGGCACTAACTTGTTTGACTGTGAACAGCTATCTTATGGATATTTCTTTAAAACTAGATATACAAGAGTAGAAAGTCTGCCTTCATTATTTTATCACTCATTCTGAAATTATAATTTTAGTACTGCGAAAGAGATTAGGGATCTGCGTTTAATTTTTGCTTGTGAAGTTGAGGAAAGTGAAAGAGATTTGATCTCAAAACCACATAGTTTTGCAGCAATATCAAAGCTGAAGTGTTGTTAGCTCTGAAAGTCTAGTTAGCTTTCTGTACCTACTAGTCATTCTTCCTGCCACTGAATAAAATGAAAAAAAAAATTACATGCGTTTGAAATTCTTTGATCACTTATGGAAATTAATTACTAAATAACTGTACCTGAGGGCTGCAATTGCAGGTATATTCAATGATACTACATAGGCAGAGGTTGGATTTTTTTTTTCTTCTAGTATATTGAAAAGTTTTATGCTATGCTTTTAATTAAAAGTAGAAGATTTTCACTATATGGGTTGTGTCAAGCCATAATTTCTTCTTAGTATATATTTTCTCTACCATGGGAAGTGAGGATAATCACAAAATAAAATGGTGAAAAAATTTAGAAGTATCAATACCTATTCCTTTGTTTCAAGAATGAAGCATTTTTACAGCAATGAAGTGTTACAATTAAAATAGGTGCCATAACAGGGAGTACGTAAAAACAACAGAATTCAGCAGAAGTGTTTGATAAGAAATTATGGTATAGCACCAAGAAATCTTCTAATTGCAATTCAACATTTTGTTTATGTGGAACATGGTTTTTCAACCACATTACCTTAGAAAAAAGATAGCACAGATAAGCTTTTTCCTTCTTAAAAGTCCATTGGCCAGCACAACAGGGGTATACTAGGCTCAGGAGTATCAACTATTTACTAACATCATGAAGATCAGTGGTTGGTAAAATTAGAAAGAATCTATTAAACCCCATCTGTTAGAGCTCTAACTCAGCTTTCAATGCAGAGGATGTGGCCATAGTGGGAGAAGCAGGATCCATGAGGCTGAAAGAAACTTGCAGAGGAATTAATCTTATTGTGGCGTGGTGTAGGAGCATAGAATATCAAACTACTGAAAAACAGGGTTCATTAATTCCAATGCTTACTGAAAAACTTTGATTAGCAGTTTTGACCAGTGTCCAGTGAGAATTTAATTATACTAGGAAACTGGTGATTTACAGTTCAACTGTTGACTGCTTTCCTTCTTCAGATACACGTCAGTCTAGGCTCTTTTCTGTTGCTCACGCAATGTTGGTACACAGAGAGTAGCAGTCAAGTAGTGTTGCTCCATATGCAGAAAAGCCTTAAGGAATTTTCTGCAGTCAGTGAGATACCTGATGTTCTAATATATACCACAAAATGTCACTATGCCTCAATGTGATTTAGTGTGGTCCTTAAACGTATTTGGCAGTTTTTCTGGTCTGACAAACTCACTTGAAATTCAAGCACGTCTGATTTTTCTTTAGTGTCCTATGCTTAGGACACTAAGCTTAAATGGGACCAGAACTGTTCCACCAACTCCTATGCACAACAGATGTCAGGTGCATATCATGTGTACATGTCAGCTGTACATACAGGTAAGTCATGCCTATTTCAACATCTTCCTCCTCAGATGTCAAATATACCTCTTCCAAATTTAGTGATCTCATTTGAAGGGTTCTAGAAATCATACAGATATTAAAGCTGCATAGTGGTGACAAACAAGATCACTGCCTTCTACAAATTCTGCATAAGTAGGACTGGAGGAAAGTGTTCTTTTAGGTTGCAGCAGAAGCAGAGGCAACAGCTAGAAAAGGGCTTCTCTTTTATAATGGAGGGGGCAGCTTTCAAAAACCTGATTTTTTTCCTGCAGTGATTGCAGAAAAGACACAATTAGCAGTGAAAATAACCAATACTACTCAGCAGGCTCCATGGTGGAGCTGGAACTCCTCTTTTCCTCCTGATAACTCTTGGACATGTTGAGCTCTTGCTGCTTTCTCTGAGATTCAGTGAAAGTTTGTTTTCGTTTGAATAGTCCCCTTCAGTTCCTGTTCAGTCCCCCACAGAAATCAATAATAGGCTTTTATTTTCTCATTTAGTGAATAGGAAGCGTTAGATAGACTGCAGAAGGCTTTGATGATGCCTAAAAGGTCTTAAGTTTTCTCTAAATATGAACCCAAGCTGATTCTCCAGAGTGACTCTTCACCCACTAAATTCTGGCAGTTTCAAAACTTTGACCATCTTTCCTAATCCTGATTCTCTGGAAGCTCTGATTTTCATTGCAAGGAAAAGTTGAAATACCACCTTTCCTGCAATACAAACTCCAGATTATACTGGGCACAGAGCTGATGTGGGCCCCATTTTACTCAAGACTGGTCTCTGGAATGGGGAAGAAAGTAACTTAATGAAGGATTTAATAGAAGTAGGTACCACAAACCTTCCTGACAATAACTTTTTGCAAGACACAGGATAATCTCTTTAATACCAGTAAGGTTCTGTTGGAAAATATGGGGGAAATGGGAATGAAATAACACATTTTGTTGCGTGATCCTCTGGCCAAATGTATTCACACTTTGCTGAGATATACAAAGATGATTAAACAGATTTGACTGAGCAAATCAGGGCATTTACCCACAGGACGATTCAAAGATGAAATTTAGGCATTTTAATAGACTGAAATTTTCTGTACTTGGAACGAAAAGGAGATAAGACACTGCTTGTGTGAAATCACTGCTTGTGTGAAATTATAAAATTTTACATTTTCAGCAGAAACATTTTCTCCTGTTAGTATGTTGCAGCTGTGCCTGTACTGAAACAAAAGTGTCATTGGTATATTTAAAGTTAGCAGACCATATTCTCTACTACTAGGATGTAAGCAATTTTGTCAGAGTTCTCTGAATTCAGCCATTGGTATCTCATGTTAATATCCAGAAATCTGTCTTGGTGTTAAGAGCTTAAAGGGAGCAAAATTCCCCACCAATATGTTGGAACTGGAGAGACAAGAGCAGAGTTCTGAGGAGCTGAGCCTCCCCTAAAGTGCAGAGCTGGGCTCTGGAGACATTTTCTGAATGCAAGGTTTTGACCAAGGAGAAAACAGGTATGGAGCCCTCAATAATGCCCTGGTCACTTCGCAATCCTTCTCTCCTCCTTGGGAACTCAGTTAGCTGGGACATCAACTCTGTTTGACACCTTCAGGTCACAGCTACCAACAGCCTTGCAGTGAGAAAACCATGTGGAAACAGAATGTCAGTAAAGCCATTGAGACCAGAAATAGTTTCTCAATCAGTCAGGTTTTCTTGGTCTTCTGGATTAAGTTTAATTATCTGCATCTCGCATTTCCCATTGAAATAATATTTAGCACAGGCCTACATTTCCATGCAGCTGTGAAATACATGTCTGGTTTCCAAGGCAGCAGATAATCTTTAGGAGAAACTGATAGGATTGCAAAATTAAATGATGTTTACAAACTGCTCTCAGGACTCATCTTAGCTCTCAAAGGCACTGAAGAAATAGATGCCGAGCTTATTCTGAGCAGCAGTTCTGTTTTTATAGAACCTAGGCAAAAATCCCATCAGCCTCAACAGATGCAGGTTAACATGTGGCGTTTTTACGTCCCATCTTCATCCAGCCTCTGGGTCAGTGTTCCCAGTACATGTCTGTGGCCTTCTGCAAACGATGTTCCACTGATCTTCTTAGCTGGTAGATTGAAAGTGGCAAAAATTCAGTTATGTTTAGACTACCTAATCATGCACCACCTTTCCTTGTGTCCTGAAAATTATAGAGCAGGATATCTCATGCAGGACAAGTAATTATAAATCAGATTACACAGCCTATACTAAAAACACAGTGCCTATATTAAAAACATCTGCAACTAATTTAAAAGACAATTTACACTTATTTCCTCATTACCACTCTTTCCAGCCCTTCAAATCTTATCCAGTTATTTTCAAAATTCATGTTTCATGTTCTTGAACTTCATTGGTGACAAGATGAAAACATTTTCTTTCAAATAGTGGCTCTCTCTTTTGTTTAACAGTAATGACACTGGTCTTCCATGACCTCAGAAATTATATTTGTAGCATATAGCCAGCTATGTAACCTACCACCAGCAAGAGAGGGACTCAGTCAACTGCAACAGGAGTCCAAGATACTAAGCTTGTCCTTCAGAAAAACTGAAGATAAAAAGAGAAAAAAAATGTTTAAAAAAAGTTACAAACAAACAAAAAAAACACCCCCACACAACTCCACCCCTTTTTCTTAAATCAAGGCATTTTCACTATCTTTAGATATTCCTCTACCCTGAGGTATGTTCCTCTACCCCTTATCACTAAAGACCCAGAGGTTTTAGGGAACATGGATACACCTGTAAACTGAAAATCAGTCTATATCAGTTTGTGATTTTCACATGAAATGTTGTGGTCAGTCTTTGGTCTGTTGGCTGGATGTCTGTGGTTTTCTTAGGGATGGTTTTTTTATCCATTACAAAAAAAAAAAAAAAAAAAGGGCAAGAAAGTTCAGTAGCAATTACAGTCTTAGGCAATTGGTATGTCTTTTTACGGTCACCCAGACAATTGTACTAGCTCTTTGAGCTGTGTCGTAACAATGTAATATATAGAGGGTAAACCACAGTGCCTAATGCTTTACAGTAAATGTTTCAAGGAAGAAAAGTCATGGTACACTCTGGCGTATGTATCACTTTATTGGGAGCAATCTACAAAAGGCTGAATCAACTGGATTTGAGAAGGAGGTAGTCGGAACTGATTTGTTCATCTGGGGAATTCCTTTTAATAGGAAATTACTAAGCTTTTTAAACATTCTATATGCAATGATAAACCAGTGGTAATATTGACTGACCCATGGCTGCTTCATAAAAGCTAACAAACTAAGAAACCATGAGAATGAATTCCTGCAGAAACTTTATTTGGACTTTTAGAGACCACTTATGAGATGCTTTGCTGAGCCTTTTTAAGACAGGAGCAAATTTTGTCCTACCTTGATGAACAGAGAATCTTATCATCATGCAGCTGTCCCTAACAGATATTTTTGTCAGCCCAGTTACACAGGGAGGCACTTCCATGGTACTGATGTTCCAAGACTGGTGCCAGGATATTTTTGTTTCTGATGTTTGACAAGAGGAAATAAAATTCTCCAAACTTGCTTTTAGTATGCCTGTCTTTTTAATGCCATCTGAGGTGAAAGGGTTTCTCCTTCAAAGGTTTAATTCTGAAGACTTTTGTTACAGACAGCTCTAGAGATTGAGTAACACCCATGTGAGTCAGAGATAAGCCATTCCCAGCTGGTGCCTCTGAAGTCCTCAATAATATATGGAAGTTAACAAAACGGAGCCAAAGCAGACCATGTGCAGAAATGTACATGTGCATGTACAGTATGGCTATTTCTATTTTTTTTTTCCAGAACTATCCATCTCACTAAAGAACATGATTTAAAAGGAAGAAAAAGGAAGGGGAAAATATGAGCTGCCAACAACTGCTGTTTCAGTAGAAATGAAAGTGAGGTTTCTGTGAGTACAACCTTCTGTTAAGCACTTGCATATTGCAATGGCAGAGGTGACTCAAAAACACAATCACAGGGAGCATGAAGGGAAAGAAATGGGGCTGGAAGAGAATCTTCATAACTTTGACTTGAGCTTCAGTGTTTAACACTCAGGAGAAACCCAGTTCTTAACTTTTCTCTTCCTTCTTTCTCTTCCTTCTCTTTTCTGCATCCTCTCATCCTCCAGCTCCATGCACACATTCATTATATGCAATTTTTTTCATGGTGAAACCTGCACTATCTTCACCTCCCTTCAATTTCACTGTCCTCTCCTTCAGTCTCCACTGCCTCAATTTCTTCTTTAATTATATCAGCCTGTGAAACTGTATATAACTTGCCCACATATTGGATGAAAAGCACTCTCTTGAAATTCTATGGTCTCTCAAGAGACTTGGGTTGATTGGGCTGTGATTCTACCTCAGTTGTGTCTTCTTTGCGATTTTCTTTCTATAAGAATGTTATTTAAGTCAACTGCAAGCTGAGTCTGTTTAATTTAGCTCCACAGTTAGCATATTTATAGGCTAAACAATAAAGTATTCATAGCACATTTTTTTCTGGACACATTTTATTCACTTTTTTTTCTCATTTCTCACATTTAACATAATAAAGAGAACTACACCATACATTCCATCTCCTATATATTATTTTTGATTGCAGGTGGCAGTGGCTATCCTGGAGGCAGACAGAAATTATTTTGGAGCATTATGTACTCCTGGTAATTTTCTGCTAAAAATCAAGGAAAGTAGGGGGGAGTTCTCTCTCTCTCTTAACACAAATATAGATGCATTAATTTCCTGTCTTCTGAAACTAGAAACTTTCTCATTGTCCATTTAATTGTACTGAAGTGTCTGCTCTTGCTGGTATCTAGCTGCAGCGATTATCACAAGCTAATTATACCTTATCAGCCATGCTGGAAAGAAAGCCCTCCTTTTTCAGAGATTAAGTTGTTCTATTGGGACAGATGTTGCACAGATACACGTGTGAAACAGCTGAAGACATTTTATGCTCTGGTTTTTTTTCTGTTATTGTCTTGCACACATACAGGTGTAGGAGGAATACTGTACTGTTCTGATAATTGCCAGGAACTCTCTCACATGTGGACAGGTACAGTTAGTCTGATGATTACAGTGAAATAGCATTTGGTTTTAATTAAACTCTGTGGCAATGTGGCACCATTGAACAAGAGCACCGAATGTGTTTTCACAAGAATACCCCACAAAGATGAGTTATTTCATGTCTGTAAGCCTTGGAGAAATACTTTAAGACAAAATTTAAATTGTTTGTTTTAAGGCCCAATAGGGTGATGTAATAAAATGTGCTCACCTCTGTCCTCCATGCATTGTAAAAGCAATGGAAAACTGTAGGGTCTGAAACAACCATCAAGCAGTTCCCACTTCATTCTCTAAATGGAGCGGTAAGATTTATATTGACGTAGTAAAATAAACATTGCTGCAGTGTTGATGCTATCTGTCAGAAACAAACTCCACTCTCCAGTACACTCCTACCCTTCCTGATAAAACAAGTGAGAGCTGCACGTATAGTAGCTTAATATTCCCCCCACCCCCTCTTGCCTGCTACAATTTGCTCAAAAGCCCTGGAAATCACTGGGAGGTTTTCCCATCAATTTCTAGCTGGCCTGTGATAAGACCTGCAGCATTCAGTATGTAAACCATATAGAAACACCAAAGTGCACACTGGAGTGCCTATCTCTGAACAAGAGAATACTGGTACAGCAGGAAGCAGTATATTTAGTCTACTTCTGGTGCAGGAAGCATGGTCACCTTCAGTGACAGAGACATCATCTCTCTTTGCCCCAGTTTTCCTTGTTAGTCATCACCACCTTTCGTGGCCATGTACTTTGTCTCACACAAGTGGAAAACTCTGCTTAGGCATGAACTTGTAATTGACATTAGCCTGGTAAATTCAAACAGAAAGAGAATCTGCTTCAGTTAAAGATTTGCTCATATGCCATCACAATTAGTTCTTGTGCTGGGTGAGGTGGGAATAGATCTGGTCTCAGAATCAGAGAAGACATTTGCTGAGGAATTACAAATACAGGCCTGGGGGATCTTCATCATTAAAATGGTTCTATGTGAACCAGCTGCAGCACTGGAGAAGTCACTGCATAAGAATATCAGCATTGGTCCTTGACTTCATCACTGTGGATTTGGGAACAGAGCAGCCTTGAAATTTTGTGTACTCCCAACCCTGCTGTCTTGCTTTGGAAAGACAGGTATCTGCCAGGGAAAGCTGGAGTTTCCCTTAGAATGGAGAATGTAAACCCTTCACCTCGCGCCACATTATAATTTTGCAATTAAGGGCTTTCAGGCAAAGATTTGGGAATAGGAATAACAGTTCTTTACTAGGAATACTAACAATACAAATGTAGTAGAAAAACAGAACCACCCAACCAAGCCAGCAAACAAACAACAATTTTGGAGAACCCTGACAGAGTCAGAGCTACAACCTGACACCCTGTGGTCAGGGTGCTGAAAGCAGTCCAAAAGTGAGTCCTCCTGGAGTGGCAGATGTGGTTCTGTTGAAGTAGAGATGATCCTGTAGCAAAATGGTCCAGGGGTGGTGAGAAGGGGTCTGGTGATGGTGAGATGAGGTCCGGTCTTCCTCCCAGAAATCGGATGAAGCTAAATGTTTTCATGTTCCTGTGTCTCAGTTTTATCCAGGCAGGAATACCTGGCTCCCCTCACTACCAGGCTGCATCTCACAATAGGATGATGGAATGTGGATGCACTGCTTTGGGAAGGGTATAGTCCAGGAAGGTGTTAATGGCCCATTATCAGAAGGCATCCAGCCATCTTCCCCACCCTGCCCCCCCTCACCCCGAGTTACAAGAGATAAAGAAAGAAGAAAAATCTCCCCAACTGCTTTTAACAAATGAAAATAGAATACACACCCCTGGCTCCACAACCCAAGACACCTGCTTACTTTTCCTGTTTTTGGATAATCCATTTAATGAAAGACTGGGTAGGGACAGATTTTCACAAGTGGCCATGGAAAAATGCGTTGTTAATGGCCAGCCATGGATTATCACAGCAGCAAAGCTGTATTGCAGTTCAGTTTGTTTGATCCTCTTTGCACTGAGGGTAATGAGGAAAATGAGGGCCATGAAGATGGTGAAGGGCCTTGAGGGGAAGCTCTGTGAGGACTGCCTTAAATTGCTTCATTTTTTCAGCCTGGAGGAGACTGAGGGGAGACCTCATCACAACCTACAACTTCCTCACAAGGGTAGCAGAGGGGCAGAGACTGAACTCTTCTCTGTGGTGACCAGTGACAGGACCTGAGGGAAGGGCCTGAAGTTGTGTCAGGGGAGGTTTAAGTTCCATATCAAGCAAAGGTTCTTCACCAAAGGGTGATTGGATACTGAAACAGGCTCCCCAGGGAAGTGGCCATGGTACGAAGCCTGACAGAGTTCAAGAACTTGGACAATACTCTCAGGCACATGGTGTGATTCTTGGACTGCCATGTGCAGCTGCCCTGCGCAGTACAAGGGAATATTACTTGCTGATCCCTGTCGGTCCCTTCTAATTCAGGATATTCCATGGTCCTATGAAATATTTGTAAAGGTTTTTATAGTCATTGTAATTGTCTTTACGTGTTTCTAAGAAGCATAAATAAGACTATGAAGAGGAAGAACTCTGAGCCAAAGACAACTTGTAACTAGAACCAAGGTTCATAGCTATTCAAGGAATTACAGGAGGGGGAGAATATCAGGAGACTAGAGGGTACAAAGTTATAACCAAGATAAATATTTTTATATACTCCTCACATCTCTCCTAATCTGGATGTTTTTACCTCCCCTTGCTTCTTATATCCTATGTTGCGGTTCGGGGGTGCAGCGGGACCCAGTCCGGAAGGAACACGGCGGTCTACTTTACACAAGACTCGGCGGGCAAGTCGCTAGCAAGCACTGGTACAGTGGACTGCAAAATGCGTTTATTAATCGCGCGCACAGCTCTTATATGCACGCAGCGTGCTGACGGCACGGCTGCGGAGACAGCGCTGTAATCATAACATGTGTAACAGGTGGAGAGGCGGGGTCCTTAACTGCCCGTACATCCCGTGAGCTTTCGTACGAATCCCTATCTCACAACATATCCCCCCTCTCCATGAACGAAAAATTTTTACAACTGATTGAACTTTGGTTAGTAAAAACTGTAAACAGGTTAGTAAACAAGGTACAATTTTGTAAACAACGCGTCACGTTAACTGTCTGTGTTCTAAGAACACAACATTGACTGAATTTAAATGGGTTATGACGAACTGGGTTAATTTATTGAGGAGGTAGGGACTGAACATAAGAACGAGTACAACAATGATAACTGGTCTTGCCGACGTGGATCTTCGAAGGGCTTGGCAGCTTGTCTGTCTCAGTGTTGCTCTGATTGATAAACTGGCTTAAGATCAGAAGCATGCAGACAGGTAGATGAAGCAAGGTTCGAGTTGGCATGAAGATGCGGGAAGATGTCGGTCTGGCAAACCTGCTAAAAGAGACTCAAGAGTGTGATTAGTTGGGCTGCATGAACAGGTTTATTATGAGGTACATGAAGGATTTTGGTGACTGCAGATGGTGCATGTCTAGCAGGGAAGGCTGACACGCTTTCCCTATCAGAGTCTGAACTTGAAGAGTCTTGATATTTGTGGTGTTTGTGTGGTTTCTATTTATTTTTGTATTTTGGAATGTGCAGGGAGTGATATTCTGTGCATGTAGTGTGCCCACTGTCATCTGATGACATCTCTGTGTCTGAGGAGGAAGTGGTGTAACAAGGGACTCTGTATCTGTGGAGCTTTTGCACTCGGCTCGGCTCCTGTCCCTTTTTGTGGGCTGTCCTGTCTCTCTCGTCTGCGTTCGTGTCTGCGTCTGTGCTTGTGCCCTCCGGGAATTTGTTGCTGTAACTAATGAACTCTTTTTGGGCGTGCACTCGGCTGGAGTTGTGGGCATGTCCCGAGCTCCGGCTGTGAGCTCTCCTCCCCGTCACTGCTCGTGATCGTCGCCCCGCTCTCCCTGAGTGTCCCACCGCGCGTGCGTGTGGCGGGAATTTGATCTCTATACCTCTCTTCTTCTCCCTCCCGGGCGCCATCTTGAGGCGCGTATGGCGGCGGTTTTGCGCGAACCGAATCTGGGATTTTACAACCGTCGCTGTTACCGAAATCGCAAATTTGACCGTCTTTGTGTGGCCGGACGTGTTCAGCGGCCGGCATGGGCTGATCGGTCGGCGCCACGGCGGATGCGCGAGCGGTCCGCGCGTCCGGAACGGGTGCTGACTCCGCGGTAAATGGCGGCGCGTGTGTGAGGGCGAGGGACCGCGACGAACCCGAAAGACCCTTGCCGCTTTTTCGACGCAAATTGGATACCGCGGAAAAATCTTTAAGTGGCGTCTGTGTCGCTGCTCCGACACTGATTTTTGGCGTGGCTCGCAGGCACGCCTGAGCAGCTCGCCACGTGTTTTGTTCTTCGGTTACTCTTTCTTTTTTTTTTTTTTTTTCTTTTTAGTACTTTCCCCGACCTTGTAGCTATAACGCTACGTGCCAGTGCGTCTGTGCACTTGTCCTGACATTCTTTATAAAGAATATTAATGGGACTATTAATTACTTGATTTCATTAGCTGGACGACTACACACTCGAAATATTTGACTTTACAGCCAATCTTCCACTGATTATAAAGTTCACAACCACTCCAGTGCGTCCATCTCCTGGGCGGTACTGCGGGCGTCCCCGCTGTGCTAGAGTCGGTCCTGCCGCTCTAGCCGTTCCTCTCCGTCTGGCGTGACACCCGACGGCTCGCCGCTCGAACTCGTGTGTGGGGGAGCGGTTGAGCGTCGGCAGCGCTGAGTCACCCCTCTCCCGGGTTTTGGCACCATTATGTTGCGGTTCGGGGTGCAGCGGGACCCAGTCCGGAAGGAACACGGCGGTCTACTTACACAAGACTCGGCGGGCAAGTCGCTAGCAAGCACTGGTACAGTGGACTGCAAAATGCGTTTATTAATTGCGCGCACAGCTCTTATATGCACGCAGCGTGCTGACGGCACGGCTGCGGAGACAGCGCTGTAATCATAACATGTGTAACAGGTGGAGAGGCGGGGTCCTTAACTGCCCGTACATCCCTTGAGCTTCCGTACGGATCCCTGTCTCTCAACAATCCTAGAGCATCTCCACACCTACAGCCACTTTTGGATCACCTTTGACTGCAGCTGCCCTTGAGGCAAGGCCATGGTCACAGAGATGGCAAAGAGCTAGCTCATAATCTGCCAGAAGATGACTTCTGCAATGCTGGAAGAATCCTTCAACAGAAGGACAGAATATCATCAGTTGTCTGGTATTGGGTTGATACCACCATATATGATACCACTGTTAAGAAAAGGCAACTTTTTCATCAAATATTGACAAAGGTGATTGGGAGCTCTATTGCTGAGCCTTGCTTTGCAGTGCTCAAACAAAACTCCAGGCCTAGTAGATTCCAAAGAGGTCAATACAATTTCTTTTGGGACTGACACCTTGAATTTGTCAATTTATTTTTGAAAGAACTCAGTTTAATCTTCTTAAAAACTTGGCTTCCCAAACACCTTACATTCTGCCAAGAACAACTTAAACAGAAATTCTAGGTCTCCTGAGAAACAGCTGCAAATTATGTGATGGAGATCCTTGGCAAGGCCTTCTTCTGAGTAAAGTCAGGGGTAAAAAATTTCAGTGCAATCATTGCTTTGGCATTGTCAATAGATGCTCTATGTTTTCTTTTAATTGCACCAAAACCAGGGTTGAGTTCATTGCTTGTCTGAGCTATTGTAGTTTCTGAGTAAGGGGTTTCTTTAGAGAAAACACTGAAAGAAAACATTATAGAAGATACTAGAACAGTGACCACAAAAGAAAAAATTGGGAAAAAGCAGATTCTCATTTACAACAGTTGTCTTACACTGTAAAAGAAGGGAAATATCCATCAGATAAAGCAAAGCCAAATGACTGGTATTTTTATTTGTTGCAAGTCAAAATGGTATGGTGTACCTGATCCTCCAAACTCTGAAAATGAAGGCACATCAACATAAGGAAAATATTAAGGGCTTAGAAATCAATCCATTTGATAACATTGGTGGTCCTACAGGGAAAAAGTCAAATACAGCATCATTTGATAGCATAGTAAAGACATGAAGCATAATTTTATCTAGTTTTATTTTTCTCACCTTTTCCATCTCTTAGAATTCCTTTACCTCTCTAGAGAGTAGCTTTATGGTAAGAGAAGGTGTACAGTAAACATGAGGTGAGCTGATGAGCTGATGGAAGGTAATAACAATCAGGATGATAAAAACAGTTTTTTACTTTCAAATTTTGTTTGCCTGAAAGGACACAATGAGGCTTTTTTGGCTCATTTTATTTAAAATAATTACCAGGACTGCACATAGTACAGACTATCAAAAGTAGAAACACCAGCAGCAAGGCAGTTAATTTAATCTGTAAGCAAAGTAAGGTATTAATTACTGGGAATATTATAATGATGTACCATGCTGAACAACATGGTTCTACATGAAGTACCACAGATGATAAACAGATAAAAACACACATCACAGATTCAAATGGGGCACAGAAAAGACATCAATAGACAGCTAGTATGACAGATAAATAACAACTGAAGGTAATATAATTCAAGTGTCAGGATTACCATGTGTTGTGGTCTAAGATTGGTAGTGCCCAATCCGTGCCCCCACTAAGACCATTCAAAACCATTCACCACTCTTGCTCACCCCTCCCCTCCCTTTTCCTCTTGTGGTGGGACAGAGTTGACAATTGGAGGTAAAAAAAGAAAAGGATTCAGAAAGAACAATTAACTGAAAGCAACAGTGAACAGTAACAGCAAAAATATTAATATCAGAGGGTATAAGAAAAAAAAAAAGATTCACATAAAAGAAACAAGCAATAATTTGGACAAGACAGTATGAGACAGCTCCCTCCTCCACTTTTTCTTGACAGGGAAGAGCCCCTTCCACTCAGAAAAAACCCTTTTCCCCACCCCTGGCAATGACATGAAATGGTACAGAATAAACTCCATGTCCTGGCCACCCCCTGTCCCAGCTACTGCAAAAAAATTATTCTCATTCTGACCAGAAGCAGAACACCATGGATTTTTTGCTGTTGCATGTCTGCTTGGTTCTCTCTCTCTCTCTCTCTCTTTTTTTTTTTTTTTTTTTTTTTTTTTTTTTTTTTTTTTTACTTATTAAAACCTTTAATTTATTTTTCTGCCTCTATTTGCATGGATTTGTCACAGGGATCTGGGTAAACACTAGAGGAATGATGCATTACTGGATTCTACTCTCATTCAGTCATAGTGACCAAAGGATTCCCAGTGCTGCCCACATTGTGTTGAGGTAGTTTTACAGAGAAGGAACCTGTGGCTAAATGAATCAGGTAACTTGCTCATACATCACTGGGCAAATAATTCTGCATTTTTGTTCTATGCTAGGCAGCAATCCCCTGTAATGACCATAAAGCTGAACTCAAGCCCTGTGAGAAAGCCATCAGGATAGAGATTGTTTCAAGTTTGTTTGTTTACCTCCCTAAACTGTTCTCATGTTCTGTTCTTTTAATCAGAAAAGTTGTTCGGTGTCATACTTGCACTTCATTTAGAGTGTATGCAGCACATGTGTTTCACTAGGCTACATGTATTTCACTAAATTGCTGGCAACCACAGAAGGGAGGCAGAAAGCACGCGCACAGAAACTGAAATAGTGAAAAAATGGCAGGGATTGCACATGAGCATACCACTGGTGAACTTTCTCTTATTTTTAGGTGGAAGTTTGGCTCCCATGATCAGCCTAGGCATTCTACAGCAGAGCGAGGGACAGCAAATGGACAGGCCATTTTAGTTCCAGGAAATGGCACTAGTAATACAACAAAATAATACCCTATTTGTGCTTGTGATCCAGTCACTAGTTCGTTTGCTTGACGGTATTTGCTGTAACATGCATTGGGAATTTAATTGCAATCTTGGCAAAGCTCACTGTGCAATTAGCGTTGCTTGCTTTTATAGACAGCTTTTAAACACTGCCATCTAAACACACCTCAGACACTGTAGCACCTGAGGTAGGCACCCTTCTTTCAGCAGTTAAGGGCTTGTGCCAGTAGGATTCATTTAAAACAACTTGAGAACACAGAACTTGTTAACAGTAAAAGTTGAAAGGCTGCACCTCCTCATATTTCATTCTTCACTAATGAATTCAGACATCTGCAAAGAAAAACTTTTATTTTTAGCTTTTGATTTTAACTACCTGCACAAGAGAACAGCCACCAAGTCTGAACTCCTATATATTCCTAAAAAGTGTGAAATAGTGAAGGGATTTTCTAGACACTCCCATCCTGAAATATAATGGGTCACCCAGGTGCTAGACACTTGCTTTTCTTAGACAAAGTTGATAAAAATGTGTTTGTTAAAAAACATTACCACATTCAGATTTCATACTTGTCCTAGATATCCTAGGAACAGATTTTAGAACAACTTGTGTAACACATAGAATACTGATCAGTGATAACTTTGCAACCAGGTAAATCAGCAATGCTGAAATAACGTAATTCTGTAAAGTAATTCTGAATCAGCTGCTACTATCAGTTACATAAAGCATGCTGTGATCTAGTCTGCCTCCTGCAAAGGATTAGCATTTGCAAATAATTTGTTTCTCTGTTACTTATTTTATGTCCAAAAGGCATTTCAATGCAGAGATTCAGACTACAATCCTTTCCTGCTCAATATTTTCACTAAAACATTGGTCTAAGATCATGGTGAGCTGTTTGCAGAAATACATAAAAAGGTTTTCAATTTCAAATATGTAAGAACTGTGTTGGAAACCAGAAAAACACTGAGGTCTGGCAGCAGCCCAATGGTTTTAAACACTTTGAAACAGCTGTTCCAGAGACACAAAGAAAGTCTATGGTCTCAAATCTGAACAAAGCTTTTAGAAGAGTATTGCATGTCACCCATTAGAAAAAGATAGCACTGCCATTACCAAAGGTACGTGAAAAAAGAAAAGAAGTGTATGAAAATATCTTAGCTATTTCTTCTGTAGTTATTTGCAGTTTAGCCATTTGTTCATTGTCTGATGCTAGAAATCAAGTTGTCAGTTTTCTTTTAACAGCACCTTTTTCAATGCTCCTAGGCCTTTTGCAGCCCACCTGGTAGGCTATGTCTAAGAAGAGGTTGGCAGGATTTCAGATATTACTGAATCCAAGTACACTGCAAGAAAGAAAGCTGGGACTGCAGACTCTAGCTCTGTGATTATCTTTGTAGGTTGCTGGGGACCCCGGGAAATATGGAGCACTAAATCAACTAGGAATCCCAGTATAGCTCTTCTGAAGGAAAAAGGCTTGTCTTTAATATATCCTCTATGTGGGAAAGTTTCACGTATCTGAATTTTCACCCCGTCAACCCAGAATACCAATTAAAAACAGAACAAGAGTAAGAAAATAAAAAGATTTCTTCATCCTTTGAGAGGACCCCTGCACAGGACTGATCTTAAGGGTCATTTCTAATGTAAAATATTCTGTCATTCCATGCTAAAATCCATTTCTCTCCTGCAAAGAACATGCTTTGTTAAAAACAGTTTTACTGCAATTTGCTTCAGCTGCTTGTCCCTATGTGCCTTTTTCCACTACCTGGCGTGTTGCATGGCAGCACACTATTGGCAATTGCCTCTGTGTGGTAAGTGGAGTTTGCTGACTCTGGCTGTGCTATGACAACTTGTTCCTTCTCTGGGGCCACGTACAGGTAGTGGGATTAGGATAAAAGCTCCCCGTGTGATGCCTATTTCTTTTCCAGGCACGTTGCACCACTTGGCTGGCAAGAACACAACAGAAAACATGGGTTTACATAAAGAAAAGTAAATAGAAATAGAAAAACTATGTGAGAACAATTTTAACTCTGTTAAAATTCTACTAATTGTAGCTTTTGGATTGTGTTAAGTGCTGGACATTGGACAGAAGTTTAAGGACATGGATTGTTTTTCATTTCTTATTGTGGGAAAAGGCTTCCCATTATTTTCTTGACTCTTAAACAGCAAGAGTAGAAAGAGATATACATTGCATTTTCTGACTGCAAGGAGCTTGTACCTCTGAAGCAAAACCTGATTTGTGTCTTGAAAGAAGAAAATGAACATGTAAGCAATCCTTCCTTCTTTCCTTCAAGATCAGTAGGAATTAAAACCAGTTTCAGTTTCAGAAAAAAAAAATCTGTCTTAAATAAACAGTTAAAAGCACTGAAATCTGTAAGAGCTGTGTGAGAAGAGATAAAGCAAATCAGAATATTTTTTCCTTCTATTTAAGCAACTGCAGAAGTGACATCCATTTACTGAATATTGACAGAAGTGTTTGTTTAATGAAAACCTAAGACAGCTGTTTAGCTTTACAGGATTTTCTTCATAATTTCGCCACCTATGTTATTGCAAATTTTTGGCCCAAGATTTAGTTAAAAGAAGAACTTCAACAACTTGAAATAAAAATGAAGAGTGGAATTTATTAGATTGCTCTTCAGAAGAATGAAGAATGATTAAAGGAGAAACAAAAGAGAAATGGTTTGCTGATTAGACAAGACTGAAGAAGGAAGAAGATAAGGTTGATGTCCCCCAGGTTTGCCAGTGCAATTCCAAAAAGTAGGAACTGGCCTTCCTGCACTCATACATTCATCTGCAGGTTGCCAAAACTGATCTCAACAATGACTTTCAAAAGAAATGGGAGAAAAACTTTTTCATTGCTTTCAAGACCATAAGAAGCCCACCTCATCTGTGTAGTTCTACTTCTAAGCACACAGCTAACTGTAATCACATTGCACTTCATCTCAAAGGTAGTAGGACAGCCATTGCCAAAAATAAGAGTATCTAAAGTTCTAAACAAATTTGGAAATGATCCATCCAAACAAACCATAGCTTTATGCAAAATTCTGTCTCTGTGAAATACTCTCCTCTCACCTGACTTAGATGATATTTACAACACATTTGAACGTCTCCTCAATATCTGGGAGAGATGGAGACAGGAAAAGTAGGCATAGTGGTCATGGACCAGCCTGAACAGCGTGACTTCTAGGTGTCCCTTCGCTCATGTAAGTTAAACACAACACATGTGTGACAGCTCATCTCGGCTCCCTACTTGTAAGTTTGTTGACAAATACAGGGCAAAATCCTTCTTGAAATTAACACGTTACCCCCAGAAAACCAGGAGCAGAAAGAAAAACAACATCTTATCACAGGCAGTCTTGACAACAAGGACTGCTCTGCCCTTTGAGAGTCTGGCTGATGGCTTTAGCAAGTGAGAAGGTGAGGAACGCTGCAGAGTCTCTCAGGCTGCTTTTCACATCTGGTGAACATTAGGGAGGGAGAAACACGGGGGAAGTATTTTTGATGAAAAGGGAAATAAATAAACCAGTACAGTGAGAAATAAATCATGAAGCACAGTTGGAAATACTGTGCTCTCCTGGAGAAAAAAAAAGGATATTTTTGACTTTGTCCAAGCATGTTTAAAAGAAACAAGATAACTTTAGATTAAACTGTTTCTAGGTTTCCAGCAGTTTCCATTGCTATTTCCTTTGAATTTTTCAACTCCTATTTCAGAGCTGCAGTTGCTGACAGCTCTAAGAATAACTACCTGCTTTCCAGTGAGTCTTTAAAAGGAGGGCTTTTTCTAGGAAATGAATAAGGATTTTTGCGAGAAGGAAAGAATATATAAAAGTAGGAGACAAGTTTGTTTAGGATGTATACATATTTCTTCTGAAGTATTCAATTGCTAACGGACTGAGAGACTTGGTATGACATTTGATCTTCCAATTATTCTTTACTCTACAATCCTGTATTTTAGAAAAGTATCATTTGAGGGAATTCCATCAACCTATGTATATTTTCCATTCTTCTCAGAGAAAGAGGTATTCATTGATATCTCCAGTGATGTTTCAAAACCAGTTAGCTTTTGGCTTTTGAAAAAATAATTTTGAGAGTATCAGAGATTCTAGCACCCCAAACTGAAATGAAATTCATTGAATCTTTGTGCTCTGTCAAAAACACATATACACACAGATACAGACATACATGTGCTCTACCTTGCAGAAATACATACCATGGGACAAAAAGAAGCAAAAAAGAATGAAAAGTGAATTTTATTCAATTCATACTGTTCTCCATATTTAACAGTAACTATGGAACAAGAAAGCTGGATAGATTTATTCCACCAAAATTGAGTCTAGTATAATACAACTTAAGTTTCAGGAAAGTTCATGTCTGGCTGGTGTAGGATTTCAGAATGCAAGGAAACTATACATGAGTATGTCCAGAATTTCAGAATTACATGAAAAAAATCATTAAAGAACATATGACCTGAACAAGAACAGGACAAATAGTGACAATCATGTAACTAGAAAGGTAATCAAGGTACCTGGCAAGGACAGGGGGAAAACCCTGGAAAGAGGATAAGATTGTTATCTGAATGGGGCTATTGCTGATGACATTCCTCAAAAGGCAGACTTTCATGTCACAAAAAGGTTAACATTTCATTCTGGTCTGTATGGATGGATACTGCTAGACTGAAGGATTTCTACATTGAAACTGCTTCCATGGAGCTGCTCTATGGCAGGTTTGGAGAGTTTTGCCTTCTAAAGCACTTCAGAAGTTTAAGAACCATAGATCACTTCTATGCCTACATCTGTGGAGGAGCATTTGACATTTTTCTTTGGTAAGAAAGTTTGTTGGAGAAATAGAGCAGAGTTTTTGGATCCAAACACAGCACATGAGAACAAAAGGACAAACAGGATATAAATTTTGTACTTTCACTCCAAGTAGATAAGATTACTTGATGACATTTTGAGGTGCCTTGTCTTGGTTTATCTCAGTATACTACGAATGAAGAAATTATATTTACATGTCAGAAATTGTAGAAAGATTTTATTTCTTAAATTCTGGCAACCAGCCCCTAAGTAAACGATCCCACAAAATGAGTTTTGAGCATTTTTGAAAATGAACTAATCGAATTAACTCTGTTTCAGCATTCCACATAACGGTATTGAAAGATACCAATATAAATATAAAAAAATCTCCAGATGGGTAGAAAAGTGAAAAAGGAGCTACAAGTTTTGTTGGGGAAAGGAAAAAATATCTCTGGGGAGCCAAACTAATACAAACTTTTCTGTTTCTTCAGTCCCTCAAGAATTACGTGATTTCATAGGCACATGGGTAACAAAGTGGAAATACTCAGTACAACAATGATGTTCAATTAAAAGAGATATGACTATGACATCACTCAAATGTAATTAAAAGAGATATGGCTATGACATCACTCAAATGTAATTATTTATTTTTAAGAGGAGTCAACAGCAGCATTTAAGTATGTATATACTGTACCTCACAAGTGCAGTTGTGTACTAAGATCTAACATTCTTTTTGAAAATGCTGTGGAAAAACACTCCTACTTTGCCTTTTAAAGGGTTCTTACTCTGCTCCACAGCTGCTAGAAGAAATGATCACTTTAGAAGGCTCTAAACCAAGATGCTTCTACCATCCTCAGAGTTTTAGTTTATATAAATGAAAGAGCATACCTCATTGTGTCAAACAATATGACTTATTAATTTGTGTCCATAGACAGACTAACACAGTGTCCAACTCCTACACTTATCTTGCTCTCTTCTAGTGGAACTGGTGTCAAGGTGTCAGCTGCTTAAAAAGAGCAATATAAAATTAATAGGTAAGTGGGAATGATAACTTAGACTAAGTATTAAGGGGAGAGGAAGATAAGAAATAACAGAAGTGCCATAAGACATCAGAGGAACCCACACAGGCATATAATTTCATTATTATATTTTATAGTCTTTTATGTTGTGTTTTATCATATTCTTTCAATGAAGTTACTACTTCCATAAAAAAATCTCCTTTTGGTGTCAAATAATGATAGCACTTGATGTCATGATGCCTGAGATGATCCTTGTGGATCAACCTCAGAACAGCCTGTGGTTCTTTGATTCTGTAAACTGAAATTGGTTTACAACCTCCTGTGTTTGGTTTTGTGATCTTTGACTTCCCAGCCTCTCTTCTGTTTAAGCTGGCCTCTGCAATGGGGAGGCACTTTCCACCCTGAAAGGACAGGTTTGTCTTCAAATGAGTGTGCAGCCATTTAGATTCTGGTCAACTTACTTTGTCCTGAAAGAATCCATCCCGCTGAAGGACTGTCGCTCCCTCAGCAGTCTGCTGCATTGTGTTTCCAGCAACTCATGCTTTAAGTGATACATCCAGCAGTCCAGCTCAGAGCAAGTGGGATATTCCAGTTTTTAAGTATTTTCTTAAAAAAAGACCCATAACGCTATGGGGTGAAGAGTGTTACAGCATAATTAACAAGGGTCCTTCTTACCACAGGTGGTTACCTGCAGTTGGTCACTACAGCACACAAAACCAAGACAACTATGGTAATTACCATTGTCTTGTAATTAACTCATCACTGTGGTTTAATTAGCAATGAGAATAAACCTTAATTGTAATTGTTCTTTGGCTTAATGATCCAAAGAAAATGTAAAAGTAGGATTTTATGGCTACCTGTTATCACTGAAGGAAGTCCTTTTTCCAGCTTGTGACTCTTTAGGCAGCTTTCAGTAGCCTTTTGTGTGTGTGTGTGTGTAATAACCATGGACATTACTAATATTAATAAAACACATCCCCACCACCCACATATTGCCTTGGGAAAGGATTTTGTGCAATATTCTTGCTCCTGAGCATCCTCCTCCTTGATTCTTCCAAGTACTCTAATACTGGAATTCTTTTTGGTTTTTGATAAAAAATATTATGCTATGTCCTAGCAAAGAATGGTTTACAGACAAAAAGTAGCATATTTTATTGGATAGACAAATATAGCTGAGGAAGAGTAGGAACTATAGTGAAGTTCTTTGGCACATAGACATTGCTCAAGGTGCCTATCTTGGTAAATTGGATGCAACATGATCCTTCTACTTAGAAATATGATTCTGAATGCACAGTCATAACAGGTGTCAATTTATTCACCAACTTCCCTCAATAGTGCTTGGACTGAATCTGACTGTGTCATTGTTGCTTTGGTGCTTATTCTTATAGGAAATTTTATTTAGAACTCTGTCATGGGTTAACGTATTTTATATTTTGTTAGAAGGAACAGACCTATCATGAGTCAGTTTTTCAATTGGCAGGTTTGACCACTGAGAAAGCAGAATGCAACTTTTGGGCCATACCCATATAAGCTGAGAAGGGGTGATAGCCTTCCTCTTTTTTCTGGGCAAGCACTGAAGGTAACATCCTGCAGCAGCCGGGCCAGGTAGGGCAGGCCTCGCTGCCCCCAGGCCTGGCCGGGCCTCTGGGAGCCACTGCCCCAGGGGAGCAGCCCGGCCATGCCTGGGCCCAGGAACAGCTGCAGCAGGGAGGGGAGGAAAACCCTGGCAGCTGCCCATATCACCGGCTGGGGCTGAGGGGGATGTTCTCTCCGCCTCCTTCCTCAGGCCTCAGGGAGCAGCTCTGAGCAGCCCAGGCCACGAGATCAAGGGGTGGAAGAGACGGCATCCAGCAGCCTCTGCACCGGCATGGCCTTGAGATCTTTGCAGCTCCCACCGGCGGGGACCACGTGAGCACCGCTGGCCTGGGCAAGCTTTAACTCTTTCTGCCAGCAAATGAACTTTACAAGCATTGGCCCTTCCCAGAGTGAGGGCAGACAGAGTGATTGAACCATAAAGAGACAGAGCATGGAACTGAAGTCAGTGAAAAGAGAGTGAAAAGACTATCTGGGGCAAAGGAGGAGGAGTGGCCTAATTTGGCTGGACATTTCTGGTAACATGGAGGCTGGACTAAATTACTCCTTTAAACCATGGAAAAATATGCATTGGGGGAGGTGATTATTTTATTTTATGTGTAGATTTTTGAGCAAAGGTATTTGTGATGGACTAAGTAAAATTGATTTTATGAGGTGCTTGAACAAAGAGATGAAAAGCCTTCTGTGTGTAGTGGAGAAGTGAAAAGATATCTCTGTTCCTTGAGATGAGGAGTCCTTTGCCTCTGAAGCTGTTCACCTTTAAAAAGTGACACCCCAGTTTACAGTGTGTTTGAGTACATGGCCCATGTGCAGTGTTGGGAAAGCTGTGAAAAGGGTGGGATTTCATAGTTTGCAGAGATTCTTTTTAGGTCCTTGCAGACAATGTCTCTATGGAACCAAGAGAGACTCCTTTCCTAAAGAACTGATGAAAGATTATCTTTAAATGGTAAAACTGACTGAAATTACAGGTTTTGTCTTTTTATGTTGGCTGTGGAAAAAGTGACCGCTTGTGGAAGGAGGGAAGGATGTGCTGAAAGTTTCATTTGTTCTTTTTTTCTTTCCTTTTTTCTTATTTTTATCCCTTCAGTGTGTGTAAATAAACTATCTCTGTAATTTGAAGATAGGCCTGTTTTGCTCTTTATGTTCTCCTAGTCACATAAAATATAGTAAGTGATGAAACCATCACTAACTCTCATTTCCGTACTACTGTACTGGCACATAATTTTTGGTTTATTTATATGCACCCTCAAACCTTTTTCTGAGCGTCTCACCAGCATTCTGGAGATTCAGGAAAGTAATTGTTGTATTTTCCTAATCACAGAAGTAAAGACTGAGACAGAGGATGAGTCCCAAGTCACCATATAAAAACCATGGCAAAGCCAAAAACAAAATTTGTATTCTCCTGACTGGCCCTGCACTCCCTAGAGACATGTTGTTAAAGCTGCTTTGCAGTTGAATGACTACAGCCTGGATAGAACATTAGATGGACACATTTAATGTGGTTAAGAGAGCTAGGAGCACTAGCATGAACTTCAGCAAAGGCAGAGCAAGTCAGCTATAGACTGTGAGTGGTTATTTATGCTGCTCTGATTATTTTTGCACTGATGTTGCTGGTGCTGTACAATCAGTGCTGCCTATAGAAAAACAAGCAAGGTTAGGCCTTTAGGGGGTGAAATTATCCTACTGGCTGCAGTTATAAATAGCTGCAGTCTGCTGCCACATATTTGATGTGAACCCGACAAACTGAGCTTGAGTCCAGCTCCCCCTCAAGACTAATACTTTTTCCATCCACCTCTCACAGGAAGAGGAATGAATCCATCAAGTAACTTCTGCAAAGTTGGTTTTTCAAGCACTGCTGTTCCTGTCACCTCCTAATCAACATTATAACATCCAACTATTTAATTATGCATTAGCTGTGAATGGATGTTATTCAGCATCAGAGTGATTCCATGGCAAATTCACTTAGGGAACATGACATCCAGGATAAGAATGCACCAACTGTTCGCAGTTTCTCTTGGTAGCATTGCACGTAAAAGTAGTTGTAAAGAACTGCTTGGAAGGACCAATTCAGAAATTTTCTTTTAGAATTTATGGAGAGAGCCCTGGACAGGACGGAAAGTCACACTCAGTAGTTGTAAGAACAAAAGAGTCAGAACAGAATGCATTGGTCTTGCTCTCCTCTTTGACAGTGTTCCTTCAAATTTTCACCACACATCTTCTCATCAAGGCTTCTCTGGAGCTGCAGCTCAGTTGTGGAACTGAGTTGTGGAATGTGCCAGGAAGACATTCTAGTGAGAGGCTGCAGGCTTCCTTCTGTCAGCATCGAAAGCCCCACTGACAACATAATTTAAGTTTCAGCACACATCCCTCTGTTGCTTGCACTTCACTTTTCATCAGAAAGTATAAACCAAGAAAAGGGATGTGTGTTAGATATATTTTCCTTTTACATTGCCTTCATCTACAATATCATACTCTTTAATGGACAGCCACTCAGAGCTGGATGGCTTTGCCTTTGAAGAAAAAAAAAAAAAACCAAGCCAAACGAAACAAAAAACCAAACAAAACTCACCAAACCAACCAAACAAAACCCCCACAAAAACAACAAACAAACAAACAAACAAAACCACAAAGGAAGAAAGTAAGAAATACTGAATACTTTGTTAGTGTCAGAATGAGGCTGCGATCAACAGTCAAGTAAATTTTTATTTTACTCACTCGGTTATCTTGCACATTTTTTATCTGTTCTGATAATGCAAAAAGTGGGAGTCACTTATTAGTATGTAGAACCTAAAGGAAACCCTTAAGTCAAATCAGGCTTGCTAATGTTAGCAAAACTGTGGCTAAGTGACTTGAGAACAGAGGAAAATGTTCTAAAAAGCAGTTTCTTCCTGATTTCAGAGCTTTTAACCAAAGGCATCTGCCACTGTACCTCCCAATTCATTCCAAAGTAGCACTCTCAGCAACAACTAAGGTAGGCCCAGAAAACACAGTAGAAGCATTCAGAACTGCAGCTAATAACCCATAGGAAAAGAGGTTTCTATAGCATGAGTAAGCCAAAAGCAGCTAGGGCCAATTTACTTACAGACAAGAATTTCATCCAAGAGACATAGAGCATAAATCACACAACAATAGTAACATACAATGGTTTGTGTAGGAAGACACCTAAAAGATCACTTAGTTACAACCTCCTTGCCACAGCCATGGAAACCTTCTACTAGACCAGGTAGCTCAGAGCTCCAGCCAATCTGGTCTTGAACACTTCCCTTATGGGAAATGACAGCAGAAATAACAGGATAGAAACTTACTGTTTCTTACCAGAATACTTTGCTCTAGGCTTCTTTCGTTATTATTCATTCTCTAGTGTAGAATTACAGATGTATTAATGGCCAATGTGCAATTGATTCAAGCCTCCCATTTTCTAGGGAGAATTTTAAGTATAATTTGGGAATATGTTAATGACTTTATGTACCATAATATTCAAAATACCATTAAAGTTATAGTCACAGAGATTTGTGAAGAAAGAACAGTGATCTTCTGCAAAAGATGGTCATTGTGACCGTTCCTTTAGTAATTATTAATTTAGGAGCAAATTGTTATGCACTAAGGCATCAAGTAAATTGATGCTCATTAATTTCAACTTGGTTGAGAACATTAAATAGGCCAGACTATCATTATGCCCTCTTTGGTTGGAAAGGCTTTTGTTCACACATGGCAAGGTTATATTCCTTAAGGAGAGTGACATCATTCAAATATTTGATGTCATGTAGAAGTAATTTCCTTTCTTTCTCAGTTACCTTTTAATTCTCTTAGAATGAATCTCTATTTCTTGTTCTTGATATCAAGCAAAGGCATCCAATAATCCTTCTAGTACAAATGCTGTTACAATGGGAAGCAAGACCTCAGCTTAATCAAAGTGTCAGGATCATATGAAAGCAACTTTCATGGTGTATTGGTTACCAAACCTGCATAAATGGCACTTCCAAGTCTCACACTGGATGACTCCAAGTCCAACTATGGTAATTCTTCATTTCATCACAGAGATGACAGTATGGTTTTGTTCAGCAGTCAGTGGAGAGATTTTAATACCAGGTTTGAGCGATTGTTACCAAATCCAGACACTGCCAGAAGATATGCTGGGGTGCAGACTGAGTGCTCTACAAGGCTGGCACTTATGCTCAAATGCCTGAGGTCTTTAAGTGAGATCTTCATTCAGATGTCTCCTTTTAGGCAAGGAGATGTGCTTATATCTGCTACTCTTTCAGCAGACTTTCTCACAAGGGGAAAGAGGAAGGAGAAAAAATTTCTGCCCAGAAGCAATGCTCTAGCCATCAGCCTTCCATCTCATCCCTACATCCCCAAGAGAGGGGAAGGGCAAGAACAGGAAAGGCAATTATATAAGCTTCAGTGTCACATTCAGCCAAGACAAGCTTGTGCCAATCCCTGATGTAGGGCATGCCTGCTTCTCCACTACCTTCTCACAATTTCCAGTCAATCTCAGCCCAGCCTCTAAGTCTTATATGGCCTTCCTGAGAGAAAGAAGGTGGTCTTTTCCATCTCATTTCTAAGACTTGCCAACAAAGTTATCCACCTGCACAACCACGAAGTCAGCTGAGCCACTTGGCCGCTTTGTCTTCCCTGCCTTTTCTTCACATTCCTCCTCAGAGTGCAAGCTCCTTGCATTGCTTGGAGCCTGCCCACGTTGTTTGAAAGGTGTTTCTCACTACACAGCATTAAGAACAGCCAAAGAAATTAGATTGAGGGAAAGATGGACTTACTATCCTCTTTATCTCTGCTTATTTTTACTTTGTTTCTATTTATTTATTATTCATTTCCACTGGAATTTTACAGCTGCCAGCTGGCTCCCAGACTGAGAATCAGCAAACACCCTGGGGAATTTCCAGTCACACGTCTCTGAGGGTGTATCCCACACTGTACTTCAGGAAATTTTTGAGCAAGATTAGTTTCAGTGCATAGACTACAGACAGGCATGAGGAGGCACATGGCTACCAAATATCTCTCTCCCAATACCCTTAGTAACAGATCTGAGTTTGTTCCAAACAGTAGCTTAACTTTGTGTTAATACTTTTAACGCCTCATCCTTCATATGGTGAATATGGGGCTAGCACTCCTCCATAGAGGCTACTTCACTGGCAAGTGAGTAGCTATTTCTGTGCAAATGGATGTAATGATGTTATTATAATCTATCATTAGTAAAAGGCCTCAGCAAAAAAGTCTGACACTTTCTTAAGCTTCACTCCAACAGCAAAGTTGCTCTTCTAAGCCTACACTAGAAACAATAGGATTTTCCCATGTCTAAGCTGTTCAAGAAGTACAAGTGGAGAGTTACATAATTCAGTACCCATCAACAGTGCAATAAGATAGGTTTGAAGTATGGTTCTGACTAAGTAACATTAGACAGCAATTTTTGTCCAAAAATTGAGACTGGAAATTTAATCACTGGAGCTGATCACAGAAAACACATTCACAAGTTCTTAGGACAATTTTGTAAGGAATGCATTGTATAAATTGTCACACATAATCTGCATTCAACAATGAGACCATAAAGGTTCTTGGTAGGAGCTATGCTGTATAAAAGAGCTATAGAAAGAGCTGTATAAGATGATGCCATCTTCATTGGTAGAGGTATATGTAGATGATATGAGTTCAATTTATGACTTTAAACTTGGCAGAGTTTGTGAAAACCCAGGTGCTTTAACTATTCTAGGTTATATTTAGGCATTAAGAAAAAAAAAGTGAACTGACTTTTAAACATGCTGCATGAAGAACCTCCAACTGCAGTCAATTAGTGGCACGTATAATTTAAAAGCACATCCTGACCACACACGAACATAAAAATTGCAGTTGGCCAGATTGCAAGCTATCAAATAAGCTTTATACCAGTTGAGAGCCCACCCGGATATTTCAAGAGATTTTGCAGCAATTATTGTCTTCAGGTGGATCTCAAGTCCATCATCCAAAGAAGCTATTTGTACATTTGTCAGTCGTGGCTTTGTTTTTTGCAGTTTAAATGTTTCAGATATTCAACACCCCTGAATATAAACTGATAGAAGTGTTTTCAGGCACATAATGTGGGAGTTGTCATCCAATGAGTTTGCCTGATCAAACTATTGATATTTGCCTGATATTTGCCTGATCTAACACCACTATGGCATGCTCATCACCTTTATTGGGCATTTCAGAAACACAGGCAACTATGACCCTTTTGAGAAATTACTACACCTGTCATCAGAGAAACGAGAACGCCACAGATCTCTTCCTAAAACAAATATGTGTCTGTGTGCATGCCACAACAACATTTGTTGTTTATCTGGAGAACAGAAACATGGATAAAATTCAGAGACGGTATTTCAGTAGCCACCTTTGGAAATAGTTTCTAAAAACAAAGCGAGAATATGAAGCTCTGAAAACACATTCCATTACAGATGGTCTAGGTAGAGAAATTCTGCCTTTTTTCCACCCCTTCAGTAGAAACTTCTACGATTGAAATGTAGGAGAAGCTATGACTTTCAAAACCTGATTTGGGTAGTAGAGGCTTTCCTAAGTCCTTTTCAGTTAAATGGACAGGATATAAGAGAAGGTAGCTACAACTATCACTGCTTCTTCGTCTTCATGTAGACATTCACCTGTACCGCATCAACCAAAGAAGACATAGAGAATGTCTGTCTACCTTGCAGAGACTCTTAGAGGAAAAGTCCTAGCAGGTTGTCTCTCACAACACTATCAAAAATCAGAAGCAATGGGCACTATGTATCCCACAATACCATCTTTTCTTCAAATTCCAAACATAAACCATATGTGGCTTGTGCTGCTTCCTCTTCCTTTGCATTCTTTACAGATGTTGCATTTCTAGAAATAGTCCTCTCAAAATAGTCACTCTGTTTTCATTTTTTTTTTCAGAAATGTGTTTTTAATTTTTATCTCATATTTTCTAGAGTTTAAAGGGAAGCACTAAAGATGACCTAACATAATGACTGTGTGCTTTGTAAACATACAAAGAGAAATTTAGAAATATTGTGAAGGCTAAAATACAAATAAAAGTGATTTTAAAAGAGTATAAAAACATCGTTACCAGCTTAACAGAAAATCAGTCAGGTTTGAACCCAAATTATCTTCAAAGACTGTAAATTTTTTTTAGTTTTATCATCATACTATCCTCCTACTGATATCCTCCACATGCACAACAGAAGCATATTTCCAAGCATTTTCAGTCATATTAAATGATCTGACTCCTAAAGTAATGTGAAAGTTGAACAAAATTGGGATTATTGGAGGAAATGTTGAAATGGTCATGTCAATTTATTTGAATCTGGACTATGGGGAAAGACAGGGACTGTTTGAGGGAGTAGAGCTCCCATTCAATGCTATCAAGACAGGCTGAGTGGGAAAAACACTCTATTAAGTATGGATTAGAGTTTGAGAATTTTGATCTGTGTAGGTCACAATTTTTCAGAAATTAGTATTCTTAATTGACCCAAAATTAAAGCCTTTGTGAAATGCAGTGGTAAAGAAAGATGCATTTTCAAATAGAAAATATCAAGTGTTTAATTTAGATCCTTTGCCTCTTTTTCTCTCATTACAAAGTACTGATAAGATTGGCACTTCAAAATTCTTTCTGATGAACATTTGATCATAAATGAGGGGTATAAATAATGGTGCTTTAAAAAAATCAGCTTTTTTGAGGAAGAATAATATCTTGTTGAGAATGCGGTCTGTAATCCATTTATGGAATGGAAGCAAGGAACAGAAAAGGTAAATGGCTGCTCAAGGTCACAGAGAATGTTTTTTGAATCCAAACTCCAAACAATACAGTACCTCAGTTACAAGAACGAACATCCTTCCACTGTACCCAAAACTAATGAAGGAGCTGGAAGCAGAAAGCACACATAATTTTCCTCAAAAGCTGCCAACTAACATAAGAATTATCACTTGCTGTTAAAGTGTTTCAGATCTCTCTTTAAGATATGTATCACTTATGCTCAACAAGAGAATTTATTGCTAACAAGGTCAGCACCAAAACTGCACACCATCAAAATGCCTTTGTGAGTGTGAGGAGAAATTCCACCATATATATTTCCTGAGGGTACAATGACACAAAGGGAGAACTTGACCTCAGCAGTGGTAATAGATGAGAAACTTGAAACACAAATGTTTTCTTACCAGGCTTTCTAACGCCTTGCTGAGACAGTCTGATCTTAAAGTATGCTGACTTCTTAGGATGAGAAGTACAAAGTGTCCCAGATACAGATATCTTTAACTCATCATCAATCTGTCTCTTAAGGCAAAGTCTAGTATGACTTTTCATAAGAGTAGGAAGAAACTTCTCAGCCAGTTAAGCTGGAGTAAGAAACAATTTTCTTTTTTCTCACATGAACATGGTGGATTTCACACAGTACAGGGTGCAGAAGGCAAACCTCCAGCTAAGCGCTGCACCTTGCTTCTGTGTGGGCTGCACTATGACTTCCCTCTCTGGGATAAGCACAAGAGACTTGCCAAACAGCCACCTTTACAGGTGAGCTTGCACTGTAGGAGGTGTAAAGTCAAAGCAGCCATCTGTGGGCAGAATGTGGAAAACCCAGGACCCTAGGTCATACCCGTAGCACCACACTAGCTGTTTCCAGGCTAGTGGCCAGAGTCAGGACCAGTGACTCAAGAGAACTCACACTCAAACCAGGGATTTGTTAATTGACTTCCCAGACTCCCTGTGTTAGTCCTCTCCTCTCTGCTCCCTGGCCATGGAGTCCTCTCTCCCTTATCCATTTCAAAACATACATATTTAGTTACTGCTGGTTTTCAAAGGCAAAGGAGAAACATTGCTAACAAAGCTTCATTCCTAGAGGTTTGTTCGCTAAGTTGCAAAAACTCCTTCCTCATCCTTAAGATGAAGGGTGAAAAAGACGTACCCTGCTCATCCACAGGGGATATGTGAAGTCCTGTCAACATGGACTAGAGCAATAGTATTGACAAGTACATCAGTATTGAAACAAGTACAATAGTATTGAAAGTACATCATTCCCTAGGACTGTAGTGGTGTGTTTAATTCTTTTTGTTAAATGTTTGTTCATGTTGTTCATTGGTTCAATGTACCCCTGTTCAAACCCCAGTTGGTTTTTACCCTGGTCGTTTACCCAATTTCAGTTATCTGTCAATCCTGTACTCCCTACCCCCAAGGACCTGTCCATCTCCTCAAGGCCTCTCCCTGGATCTAGAAAGTTCCTAGGAGGGCGTCGAGTGATGGCCAGGATCGGAGGGAGTCCATCCTCCCCCATGGGGATTGGCTCCTGGAGGAGTCAATCATCCTGGCAGCCGCTCCCTGGACTTTCTTCATTGGTCCCTTCCCTGACACCTCCCCTTACTCCTCCCCCGGGTAAAAGGAGCTGTCACAAGGCAGCCTTTGCTCTGCTGAGGCAGACTCCCTGGAGTGAGGTTGTTTTCCTTGGACCCTCAATAAACTCCTGTGGCAACCCCTCAGCAGAGTCCTCCTTCTTTCCTCGCCATTGTCACCATTCCCATCAAGCGGCTGGGCTGGAAAGAGCGCAGCGGGCCGGCTCGGTTGGCCAGCCTGCTGGGCCGTACCGTTTGCCTGAAGCCGTTGCCAGGGCTGGCCGGAAGCAGGCAAGGCTTTGACCACGAGGCAAGACTAGGCGCGGCCTCATAGGACTGCCACTGAAACCTCTGTTTTACATCTCATCCATGTATTTGGTCAACAGGTTAATACAACGTTGTCAGTTTTAGGTGTACTATATTGCAATAATTTTAATTGCCTACCAGATGCAGGAGATCTAACTATATCTACTCTTTGTACATTCTTCAGCTTCCTGTATATAATGGTATATTCACAAACCCCACTGAGGACTTGTGAAAAAACATACGATTCACTGTAACAGTCCCATCCACTAGGTTTTTTTTCCTCAGCCAGATCATCATGAGAGTAGACTACAACTATATTCTTAACTTATGGGAAGTCTACTTTTATCCCAAAGCTTGCAGTTCAAATTCAATCAAATTTTTCACAGAAATCCAAACTCAGTCAAATCTCCCACTGAAATCATGGTCTGAAATGTTAGGGAGTTTGGTGGAAATTTACAAAATCATTACCGGTTTATATCTGAACTAATAAGGGGTGGGGGAGGGTATTTTAAATTATGCCTTACTTTGCATCTCTTCCAAAGTGTCTACCTGTTTGAAACATGTGGCTTTTGTGTTTCTGTGTGCTAAAAGATCTGTTCAGCAGCTGGGATTGTGAAACATTGGGTTAATGCAATCAGCTACAAAAAAAGATGCTGAACTCATTGTGGAAACTTATTTTAGATTAAAAGAAAAGGAATGGCCTTTAAAAGGCCGTTTAGAGGGGCATGGGGGAGGGAAGAAGAAGACTCTTTTTGTATGCAGGAAAATCTGACTCTATTTTCTTCAATTTCCATGAACAACATATCATTTAAGCTTTTTTATCTCTTGTCAGCTCTGTGGAAGACCAGAGCAAGGAAAGAAATCCAGGCCAGCAGGCAGAACATAATTTTGATTGCACAAATCTGATTAAAAGCAGAAATATTAAAAGGTTCTAAAAACAAAGAGAACCACAAAGATTAAAACAAAGGAGAAAAACATTTTGCCAGGTCTTGGCAGTGACTAAAGCTGAGAATCTTAATTCAGGATCAGCAGACAGTCAAGATTCTAAAAGTGGAAAAAACTATACAATTTGATACTTGTTGGCGATAAGGACCAGATATATAGAAAGACAAAAAACCATGTTAGAACTGCACTGACACGCATTTTTGTCATGAGAAAGTGGCACAAAACAACAGAAGTCTTGTGAGATTGTATTAGGTTTGGATTGAAATAACAGAACAACTGCTGTTTTGTACTGGTTTTTACCAGTTTGACAATCTGAAAATCTGACCAAGTAGGGCTCAGACAGGGATATGGAAGCTGGGATTCTCTCTGTCTCAGCTCAAAGCTTCAAGGGCATCAGAGGCTTTGGCTGCCAGACAGCTGCAGCCCTGACATGTAGGAGGCAGTTGGAGACTTAATTTTTAAGCCTTTCTTGCTTTCCTTGCTCTAGTGTCACTTGCTGGTTATCACCAATTCATGCAGTCTCGTGTTTGTGACTGTGAACAGTACATCACAAGCTTTCCTAGATTAGAAAGAAATGGCTGAGTTGAAGCAGTAGAAAGGAAAACTTGGAGCCATATTTCTGCAATGGCTTGCCCTCATGGCAATTCCAGAGAGCCAGTGTCAGCCCTCCAAGTGCTTTGCAAAATAAAGCATTGCTTTAGCAAAAATCATGTTGCTAGCAGCACTGTTGTTAATTTCAGCCATGAAGATAAAGTCACTTTAAGGCAAAGGTTCTCACCATTCTACCAGCATCCCAGAGTAACACTAAGCAAAAAAGCAAAGCCATATGTGCTTCCACCCATAAAGGCAGAGTGACCTGAGTTGTCCTCTGAAATTCATAATGGAGATTGCCCTGACTTTGCAAGCCAAAATTTTTCAGAATTGCAGAGGATGCACTGCACTCCAGTTGCCAGAGAAGGCGGGGGGGGGGGGGTGGGGGGGGGGGTGGGGGTGTTGAATTGTTTTTTTTGTTTGTTTGTTTGGGGGGGGGGTTGGGGGGTTTTGGGGGCTTTTGTTGTTTTTTTGTTTGTTTTGTTTTGTGGTTTTGTTTTTGGTTTGTTTTTCTTTGGTTGGTTGGTTGATTGGTTGGCTGATTGTGTCTGTGTATGTACCTGACACTCACACATGTAGAGTGGAGGATGTCTGGCTTGGTGCCACCATGTGCTGTTTACTTGTACAGGGCCTTACACTAGAAAATGGGCAGGAGAAAAGGAAACAACATCTTTCTAAAGAATGGAATACATTGGTAAAGCTGAGCCAACAGACATATCATATTTCACTAACTCCGATAATCAAGTTCAAAATGCTGAGTTATCATTTCTGCTACTGAATTAGCTCTCCCTTGGCCTTTAAACCAGAAGAAAAGACCAGGTATTTCTTGACCCATGCTCATTAAAACAATTGCTTCCAAGTTCAAGAAAGCCCATATGACTAAGTTGTTGCAAAAGTGCTGCTTTCAGCTTAGGCCCCCAGTGCTATGACACTGAACCTCTAAACACACAGCAGAGGTTGACGTTAATGCAAGTCTGGAGCTTGCTGATTTGCTTCTAAGCAGTGACCAGCTGCCCTGATGCAAAACACCAGTACTGAAGTTTGAAGAGACTGGATGAGGCAAGGGACAACCTTACAGCTCTGACATACACATGCCTGCTAATAAGTAAAGGATTCAGCTTCTCTGATGTCAACAAAGATTTGATAGAGCCCAACTTAGCTGGTCAGACAAAGAGTGACCATGTGCATACAAGATAAATTGTGAATTTGGTAGGGGGTGGGGATCAGCTCACTTGTAAAATGCTGAGTAAGCTTTCCTTAAAAAAAAATCCCCTCAAATAAATATCGCACTGTGTCTGTGCTTAGGAATACAATAATAATACTGAATTACACTTTTCTTCACGTATCAGATGAAATGAATCCAGACATAAGGCTTTTGCAGAGAAGTTTCCTTTTTCATAGTTACTGAAATGCATTATACAAGTTTTAGACTTCCCTCCCACCCCCCTAAATGTCTCTCATAAGTAGTGAAGTGGGTTGTGTTTTTTTCAAACTAATTGCATGTAATAAAAGAGAGGCAAATGTGATCTCCCAGGACACTGTAAATACACAGTTAATATAAGCACCTACTCCCTTGAAATGCCTGCTACTCAGTAGAAAGGCTCTGCTATTTTTGTTGAGTGTTGTGCCAGTACAGATAATCCGGAGTGTTTCCAGGAAGGGGTCTAGAAGAGACAGTCTAAAGCACAGAAACACACACTAGGATAATTTTCCCATCTTTGACACAATCGAGCGAGCCCCTGTAACCCAAACCTGTAGTGGATGGTTACTTGCATACTGTGACTAGCGAAACAGTTCTAGGTTTTGATGCCAACTGTTGTTTACTCAGATACTGCATCTCCGGCGTTGAGGGGCTGATTTTAAGGCTGGGGGGATCATTGCTGCCTCCAGTAAAACCCATTGGAAATCTCATGCATCACAGACATACTCTGTATCAAGTCCTGTACCCATCTTTAGACAGGATCCTAATCCCATGGGCTTTTATGATTCATAGCCAGCCTTGTCTGATGCTGTTACAACTGGGCAAAGTTTGCCGTGTTTGCCATGCATGACACGCAGTTAGAATGGCATTTTGTTCATGTAACAAATGGTCTGATTTTACCAGTGTCACAAAAAATGACAAATGCCCATTCAGCAGCCTGAAATAAATTAAAAATTGTTATTGCTTGCCAATATGTGAAAAGGAGCAGACTATACTAGTGTGGAAAAGTAAGAAAGAGGTGAAATTTTGTAAAGCTGATGGTTAACCAATTAAGAAATGATTGTGAAATTTAATGATGTTATTAAAACTGCCTGGACTCAAGGGTGCCCTAAAGTATTCATACCACTTATTTTGATATCCAGAAAATGGTGAAGTGGAATCAATCTATATTTATCATTTTAATTTTATTTCAGATTTGATATTATTGACATTTTAACACTATGGCAATATGATATGTACCATGCTCCTTGTACTCTTTCTTTCCAGTGAAATAACATCAAGCAAAGCTGTGTTTTTCTGCGCCAAAATACATCAAAATTATAAACATCTCTCTTTAAATTATTTTCATTAAAGATTATTTTCAATTTCACAGCTGAGCTTAAAGATTTGCCTGATAATATGTAACAGCATTTTCATACTGAGGATTTGTTGGATACTTCATGGTTCATGAAGTTGAAAGCATAACACAATTTTCCCTTTCATTTAGAGGATAAAATTGTCCCACTTTCTTTCAGTAGGTGGGAATAGACTTTGACTGATCTAGTCTAATATCTAGGTCTGCCTTTATTTGCAAATCATACTGGCTTTATTTGGGAATTTCAACCATAAAAATATGGACACTGATGATTGGAATCAGGACATTGATGTCATTTATTCATGTTACACCAGCAGAATGAGCACTCCAATATTTTTGAGTTGTTATATGTCCCATGTTTTCTTCCCATTCACAAATAGCTTTTCAAGGCAGCTACAAAACAGATACCTTTTTTTTTTCCCCTAAGTTGTCCTTCTTCTAATTAAACTGGGCCTTAAGGGAGAAGAAAAAAGAAAAGGGAGAAACATAATCTTTCTTGGTATTGCTGCTTTCAAGATGCAACATGCTTTCAGAATTTAGGATATAGGAAAATCTTGCTAGATTGACTCAAGTTACTTGACTTATAGAAGAAATATCCATCCCCAAAATAGCTTTCAGGGTTGTTACTTGCCAGTTGACACAAATTAAGAACAGATCATTTTTTCACTCAATTTCTTCTTTTCTCAGGTCTTTAATTTCATGTTTCTGTTACAGCTTCTACATCTTATTCTCCACCTCCCTCACTTCCTTGCACACTGCTATAAAAGGAAGCATTCTTCCTTCTTCAGAGCTGAGAAGCACTATTCAGAACTTGAATATGACTAATGGAAAGCAATGTTTTCTAACATAACTGAATGAAAAATATTTGGAAAGGACTTTCAGCATGTGTCCTTCCATTTGTTTTAATGTATCTCCATGTGATTCATAGCCAATGTTTAGTTAATTCTGAAGAAAATTAAAAATCAGCTTTCTCTAGCATTCTCCTTACTAAGAATAAAAAAAAAGGAGTTTACTCAGATCAAAATATTCACTTATCAAAACAACTAACAACAAGTATGAAAAAGGAAATGACTGAGGTGAAATTAGCCTATCTCTAAGTAAGAGGATTTGTTTTTAAAAACGGGCACCAGGACAGGAAATAAAACTACTTTTGTTTCATTTTTTGTGGTACATAAAATTAAAAAAAAATACACCTCATCACTTTATTACTTCATTGCATATTCCAAAAGGCCCTTCTCTTCCTTGCTCTTGTCCTGGCAATCAGAGAAGTGTGTGGACTGTAAGAAGGCATAGATTTACAGAGCAAGGAGCACATGATGGGGAGTTGAGACTGGTTAATATCATTTAAAAGGACCATTATGATCACTCGTATGTCACTTAATACTTTTTAGCAGCAAGTGCAGGTCTCTGTACCTCAAGCATCTCTTATTGGACATTAACTGGGTTTTCAACATAAAGCTAGAACAAAGAGCAGCACACATATTAGAACTTGCACTATGGGATCTCTAAAGTTCACATATGCACTGTTGAACAGAAGCATGTAAAGGAGCAGCCCAACTAATTTTTTCTATTGCTTGACAATTTATAGAAAGCCATATAAATATGGCTGGGAATCTTCAGTGCCAGTGAGGAGCCCAAGCGTGCTCTAGGACAGAGGAATGCTGCAGGCTCATTTCTGTTGATGGGCAACTTCAAAAGTTATTCTAAAAATGTATGTAATTATAAAAAAAAAAAAGTTAATCAATTTTAATCAAAATAATTAATCAATTAATTAATTATTATCAAATTATTAATCAATTAATAATTTTCAGAAGTGTTGTTAAAAATATATGATTAGAGGAAGAATGTTGTGGACTTTCACTAAACAACAGCAGAAAGAAATTAAAACAAATTTTTAGTAGATTTAGTAAACCCCTGAGGAACGGGATAAAATGTTTTGGGACTGTTTAGGAATGAACAGTACAGATCTTCACAGGCCATTAAGTTAACATAAGCCATAAAGTCAAAAAGCCTACAGCAGTTTCATAACAATGACCAGACATAACTTGTATTAAGCCATGCTTGTATTATTGTCTATTAATAGTCAATTAGTTACAGTATAATGTGACAAGTATGCTTTTACTCCAGATCAAGCTGCCAGTTTCTTTCATTTTATTTTCCTCATTACAATTGATGAAGAAATAAGAGAAGAATTACAATGCAAAAGGACAAGCTAGGTACAATTGCCATGTCTGCTCCATGCTGGGCTGAAATTCCTCAGTGGACTGTCTTGCATCATATAAGGTATTTGCATGTCCCTGGAGTGCCATTTATTCTTTATTCCTTTATGTAAATTGATGCAGCTATTTGGTTTGTGGGCAGCATGGTGTTAGTTTTTACAGCTGATGGCAGAGTGTTATATTATGTTTAGACATACATTATCTCAACAGAAATATTCTGGAGCTATGTCCTCAGCTAAAATACTCATAAGAAGGAGATGGGGCCTGGAAAAGCCAGCCCTTTATGACAACGCGTAGGGCAGGGTCAATTTTGTTGTAGAAAAGATCCTAGTTGGGCCTATTTATATTAGCATTCAGCTTTTGTTGAACACGTCCCTCAGAAAATTTGCCTATCTCTGTGTATTAATAAAGCTTTTTGTTTCTCTGTGGTCCTCATTAAGAGAGAAGCAACTGATTATGCCTGTGAGTAGTATTGCTGCTATTCAGCTCCCACCTCTCCTATTAAGTATTCCCAGGCCACTAAGTCTGTGGTTAAGCAACATTACCATAAATTTTCCAGGGGAAAGACTATGGCACAAACAGGCTCCCGGAGAGAAAAAAATAGCTAATGCCTAGGCTTACACACAATGTCCTGCAGTTCCTTCCATATTCAGGGGATGTCACCAACTGCTGAAAATACGTTTGTCTTGGGCCCTGAAAAGAATTTGCAAAGCACCTTTTTGGCACAGATGGTGCAGGGAAACAATGTAGCACTAGCTACAGATCAATAGGTTTGACTGTACTGAACTACTAAAAAACTTACAACTACCTACTCAGATATTTGTGCAACCTGTGGATGGAACTGAATGCTAAAAATGCTCATAGAACAGCTCAGTCTATTTTGTCTGCCTCCTACATAATCAGATTTTTCTGCAGTGTGGCTTCTTTTTCAGTTGCAAAATAAGACATTCATTTTTCCTATATGTGCTTTCACAGTGACTTTCCACATACCACCTATATGCAGTTTTGAACACACACTGTCCAGTGTCCACAGTAGGCTTAAAGAGACCAGGCAAAACCCCACATTAAGTCAGTTTCCATTCTTTTAAGACCCAGACAAACATCTCCACAGCACATGATTGCACCAGCTCCCTTTGAGCCCTGCTGAGCTTCTCTGCACTGAGGAGTACAGAGAGGTCCTCTGTTGATAATCTTCATGTCACCTTCATGTCGTAAGCTGTTGGTGTAGAGAGGGGGCAGAAGGGGCTTCGCCTTTTGTGTCCCCGAGAAACTGAAAACCCTTTAAATCTTTGATGTCTTACAGGATTACAATAAGTAACTGCAAAAAAGGCATAATAGGGAACACACGTCAAAGAGGCAATGTTTTCTAGCTGTAGAAAGTATTGGGAAAGCAATGCAAAAATGAAAGTGTGCATTTGTACCCAATATTATAAAAATGATAAACAGGATTTTTTTATACTTATAAAAATTATTTTTAAAAGTTTGTCTTGGGCTGTGGAACCAAAAATGTATATTCTATTTCATCTGCTGAAAGCAGTTGGGAGATGTTTTTCTTTATCTCTTGTAACTCTGGGAGGAGGGTGGGGGGCAGATGCCTTTTGGTAATGGGCCAGCTGTTAAAACCAGGTGGGGCAGTGTTTCTTATCTCTTTTCACAATGGGCCATTAAGACTCCCCAAAGCAGTACATCCGCATTCCATCATCCTATTGTGAGATGCACCACAGGCCCTCTGGCAGTGGGGGGAGCCAACCATTCCTTCCTGGGTAAAACTGAGACACAGGAACAAGAAGGTATCTAGCTTCTCATCCGATTCCTGGAGGAAGACTGGACCCCTTCTCACCATCACTGGATCCCTTTTACCATCACTGGACCCATTTTCTACAGGATCAGATCATCTCTACTTCACCAGAACCACATCTGCCACTCCAGGAGGACTCACTTTTGGACTGCTTCCAACACCCTGACCAACAGGGTGTCAGGTTGTAGCCCTGACTCTGTCAGCGTTCTCCAAAATTGTTGTTTGTTTGTTTACTTGTTTGGTTGGGTGGTTTTGTTTTCTACTACATTTGTATTGTTAATATTCCTAGTAAAGAACTGTTATTTCTATTCCCAAGACAGATACCTGTCTTTCCAAACCAAGACAAGTTATTGTTATCCAGTTTACCAAGTAATAGACAAAAATATACAATTAATGTGACCAATAAAAGATAAAACCTTTCCCCACCCCCTTCATTCAAGGGTAATATTCTTTAAATAATTTTTTTAAAATGTTGAAAATTACTTGTGAGAGGTAAGGAGAGAACAAGGTGAGGAGCAGCTATTTCCTTTCTCTAAACACATTGCCATGCAAAGAACCGATTTCCAGATGGGTTTTCCCTGTGATGGAAAAAGTCTGTGTGTGTGTGTCACATTCCTCCTGAGTCAGCTCACCAGTAAGACAGTTCTTTGTAGAGCAGGGTGTAGGAGCAGCTACTTCTGCTACAGTGGCATCCAGGACCGTGAATGAACTCATGTAAAATTTCTGGTTTGGAGAGTCCTTCATTTTCTTGAGACAATACACGGTTTTTCAACTTAGCTATGCTGACTGTAGATATATATTTCTTTGTATAATCATCTACTTCACATAATTGAAGCTTAAGACTCCCTAAATTTCGGCTTATCAATGCATCAAATGCATGGTTTTCTTGTGCTTATAAGCTGAAAAGTAGCCTGCCAAGTGTAGAAGAGCTCACATGAGACTCTTCCTGATGGGAACAGCAGAATGGAAGTAACTGGGAAGCTGACCAGAAGCTGACCAGTTATATTGACCATATTAAACAGTGGCAAATTCTGTTTATCTGTGATGGCCCTTGTCCCCTGTCACACCACTGATTTCATAATGGAAACCTAATATGTTAAAAAAGTGTTAAAAGGAAAGGAAAAATGTCAAGGCCACCATGGGATGAATGCCAATGCACAGAGTTATAACACATGCAAAACCAGTTTACTTAGAATTTCTTTCATCTCAGTGTGGAAGTCCCATGGCACCGATGAGATCTCTGTGCAGTTGCATATGTTGTACTTCACTGACTGAGATGTTCTGTGTTACTAACAATGAGTTGTTGGTAAATGTTTAAATCATGGCACATGGAGATAATACAGAACAGTACCCTGTGGTATTATAAATCTTTAAAACTGATTCTTAAACTAGTTAAGATGTAGTCTAGAGTTGCTTGTTCAGGCTTAATTTGACTTATCAGCTATGATACCATTTGTATTTGAAGAGAAACAGCTGCATTTTCAGCTACTAAAGCTAACTTGAGGACTTTATATAAGAGATCAGTTGAATCAACATAGATACAGTCTCTTTCATATTCATTAACTGTCCCAGCTGAAAAATGTTCCAAAGCAAATAAATGAAGCAAAACCCAAGCAATAATAGAAGTATAACATTTCTGTTATACTTCTGTTATTCTGTGAATGAAAAATTTTCTGTTTCTGAAACCAGTGAGACCCTTCTCCACGCAAGTGACAGAAAATTTTTTTGTCCCGTCATGCAAATGACTAATGGGCTTCTGAAGATCTTCTAAAGAACAACACTACTCCCTGTCTCTTAAAGTTACATACCACTGCCCCTCAGAGAGGGCAATAAAAATCTAGGCCAAGAAGAGGCATTTATTCCTGCTGCTGTTTTGATTTTTTGCCCACTGGAAACTTGGAGACACCAAACTGGAGTCTCATATATGCCAGAAGCAGACTACTCTTTCCCTCACGGCTGGGGACCTTGAGTCCCAGGGGGTGATTTGCGGGATCTCATGCAGAACTGAATCTGAGGGAGGCAAAAAGGGACTGGACTTTGTATGCTCCGGACAGGAGCATGCATGACCACCCTGGAGATTCCAAAGTTTTTTTGTCCAAGCAAGAGATTTGTAACAAGCTTAAATTAAGAAATAATAAATCAATTAATGTTACTGTCATCTCCAGCCCAATGCACATTAGCCAAAACTAATCATTATATAAAAAGGAGAAGTAAGTACAAAATTATGCCTTGGAAATCACACCATTATTCACCAAGAGAAATGCAGGCACTTGGAAAGTGCTGAGGAAAGAAATCCTCTTTATCACTGTACTTCAATCTCATTATTACTAGTTTTGCCTGTGCTGAAGGGATATGAGGGAGATGAGTAGCCTCAGAAAAGCAGAGGTCCTTGGCCAAAGCCTTGCATGTAGCCAGCCAACAGCTTCTCAAAGCTTTATATGTCTCACTGACATCAGGCACAAGCCACCTGAATCCATCTTTCCATAAAATATACTGAACTAAAGCAAACCTTCCATAGGCTTTTTCCAAACCTGGACAATGCTTCAGTACTGCCAGCTTCATCAGTCCCCCTCACCATAGGACAGAACCCAAACAAAGTGGGTGAGGATAACTTTAGTTTTCCTTCTAAATGCACATCTCATCAAACACTGAATGCAACAGACATACTGCCAAATCCACTTCCTACAAACAGCTTCAGAGAATAAACACATCCAGGTCCCAAATGAATTAAATCTTTCAGTAATTTTTTTTGTATATTTTGTTATGCAGAACAGAAATCCTAAATAGAGTGGCAGGATGGTGCCCCAAACAGCAGGTGTGTTGGCAGGTTGGAGATCTCAGAGAGTGTAGTTTTCACTTCCACACAGGTCCCAACAGTTTTATGAAGCATACTGGCAAATTACGTCTTCACTGAGCATTTTAATTCAGTATTTTCATTTTAATGAGGCACAGGGGACGAACCTGACATGTTTTTCAGTTTACAGTGCAAGACACAATAGAAGACAGATACTTAGCCTTGAAACTCAAATAAGCAGTAGAGAACATCATGTAAATAGCTGGAATTTCAAGATGTCTAATAAAGAAAAATAAACAGTTGTTCTGCATATTTTGTATCTGTTTCACATAATACACACCAGAGCATTATAAAAGAAATTGGAATAATCAATTGTACCTTTGTTTATACAAGCAACGCAAGACAGAAATCTACTTTCCATTATGACAGTCCAATTGTGTGAGCTGGCTTGTGAGTTATTGAGAATCTTGTGGGCTGATAATAAGTCATGTAGAAACTGTTTTCCAGTAACATCTGTGGCAGTTTCCTAAATAGAAAATAAACAGAGGTGAATTTAAGCACCCAGATAATTGGGAGAAAAACGATGGTTTTGAGTGCTTCTCATCTTTTGACTAAAGCACTTTTAAATCCCTGTTACTGTGTAATTACAGAGAAAGTATAATGAAGCCCAGTGAACAGAAATCCCACTGGCTTACTGCACAACTATTTCTCTTTTCTGCTAACTTCTGGAACAACAGAAGTGACATCTCACTCCACTGTCAGATCTGAGATGACACAAGTCATCATCTCAGCAGGGAATTCATCACGGGCAGTTGAGAACTCCAGCTACCTAAAAAGCTAATATCATATGTTGTCCCCTTCAGTAATGAGACAAATCTGCGCTGGGTAAATGGGTGTGGATAGGAAGAAAATACAAGTGTAAAGAAAAGACTGGAAGAAAATTATTTTGTGCTGTGACACTTAGAGTCACCATGACAAGTAATGGATTCTCAGGTTAAACCTTGATGTTCTAGGGACACCAATGTCCATAGGAGTCAGTACACCAGGCAGAATAGCAATGATTAACAAAGTGACGTTGATGTAGAAGGACACACAGGGTTATTCCTTGTCTGCTGACAGGCAAAGGATGTCCCTTCATCACTGTTTGATCACCTGTCAAAAAGTTATCTTCACGGATTGTTTGTGTTCTGTTGGGCCATCTCTTCAGAAGTCACCAGTGTGGCTGGAGTCCTCCATGAGGACCAGGATCTGTGAGTGTGAGGCTTCTTACAGGTGTTTCTGAAGGCCTTGTCTACTTACACTTCATATTTGAGTGATCTGCAGCAGACACCCATCACAATACAACTCCTATGCTGGTGTGCTCACTAACCTCCAATCACAAGCTCTCAACTGGCTCACTGCCCACATGCTGCCCATCTGCCAAGGCAGACCTCCATTCTTTCCCACCACTGTCTTCACAGAAGGGGCTTAAACAAACTCCTTACCATCATCTTCCTGGCTTGTCCCTCAAAAAGCCTGTATTCATTCATGGCAATTATCCTGTCATGTGGACTATGCCGCCACATCTTTGTGATTCCTGTAGAACCATAAACCTGCAGAGGCAGATAGCCGTCTAATTCCACTGTGTTCCCCAGCCTGTGGAGGGACAGACACTCCTGACAAACAATCTGTCATGCTGGTTTCTTACAAAGGATGTGGTAGCTTCGCCTTGCTATGGTGTTTAGTCTGAATATGGTGCTATTCTGTTTAGACTGAAAGCCCTAATGTGCAAAGGCCTTGCTGATACAACGCAGGCTGTACAGTCATTCAAATCAGATTATTCACATTTTCCATTTCAGTAATGGAATATTACCATGGACCTCTCTAGCAAACAGAAGTATATATGAACACACCTATAAAAACAAAAAAATCACATACTAGCAAGAAATGCCAATTCATAATAATGACAGGCAGCACACTAACAAAGAGCTAAGTTAGCTGCCTCTAGTAAGATTCGGTACATTTGTCTGAACAATAAATTACTGCTGCTTTAGTGGGTGTTTGTGAGAAATGCAATGCCATTTACTCACCACATGTAATAATTTTGGATATTTGTTATGGTTTCATGTTATGAGAATGGCTGCTCTGAAATAACCAACTGATGTATTTTACAAATCCCCAATGAGACTAATGGTGCACACAAGAAATAAATCTCCTTTTGTATTTGTATGGGGAATCATTTAATTTTGTTTGTTCTTTTCCTTTCTTTGGGATGGCTGAACACCTGCATACCTACAGAAACTAGTGAAAGAATTCCCTATTTTGCTTTGCTTACACATGCAACTTTTGCTTTATCTATTAGATTCTCTTTTTCTCAATCCATGAGCTTTCCCACTTCTAATTTTCCAATTCTCTTCCCCATTAGATAGGAGAGGAGGGAGCAAATAGCTGTATAGAGCTCAGCTCTCCACTGGAGTTAGCAGAGACGGACAGGACAAGCATGATTGAATTGTTTTCTGTAATGGATATTCCCTCACCTGGTCCTGCTGGATCAAAGAAAGGATATATCTGAACACAGTTAAGGTAACATAGTCATTAAATTGCCTGATTCCACCTTCAATTCAGGTACATCCATGTCTGGAGCCTGGTGATGCAATTGCTTTGCACCTGCACCTATTTTTTTTGGCAGCTTTCCAGCACACACCAAAAAAGATAGCAATTCAGCTACTAAAATATGCCTCTGAAAGAAACACAAAACAATTAGAGAAGGGTCACAAAAGACAGAATGATAAGACAGAAATGGGGTGACATCAGGGTGATGTTCAGTCACCAGTGATAGGGCTCTATCCCTGGCCCAGCTCTCTTCAAAATCTTCATAAATGACTTGGATACAGGACTCAAAGGATTAGTAAATAAGTTTGCCAGCATTGGGAGGAGCTGTTGACTCCCTTGAAGGCAGGGAGGCCCTTAAGAGAGACCTCAGCAGATCAGAGAAAGGGCAATCACTGACTGTGTGAAGTTTAACGGGGAAAGTGCCAGATTCTGCACCTGGGATGGTACAACCCTGGATGTACGGATAGACTGGGGAATGAGATGCTGGGCCTGGGGGTCCCCAGTGGCAAGCTGAACATGAGCCAGCAGTGCCCTGGCAGCCAGGAGGGCCAAGCCTGTCCTGGGGTGCATCAGGCACAGCATCACCAGCCAGGCAAGGGAGGGGATTGTCCTGCTCTGCTCTGAACTGGGGCAGTCTCACCTGCAGTGCTGGGGGCTGGCTTGGGTGTTACAGAATGAGAAAGACATGAAACTGTTACAGAGCATCCAAAGGAAAGCAATGAGCATGGTGAAGGGCCTTGAGGGGAAGCTGTATGAGGAGTGGCTGAGGTCACTTGGTCTGTTCATCCTGGAGGAGACTGAGGACAGACCTCATTGCAGTTACAGCTTCCTCGTGAGGGGAAGAGGAGGGGCAGACAGTGGTCTCTTAACGTCCATGGCCAGTGACAGGACCTGAGGGAATGGCCTGATGCTGTGTGAGGGAAGGTTTAGGTTGGATATCAGGAAAAGTTTCTTCCCCCTGAGGGTGGCTGGGCACTGGAACAGCTCCCAAGGGAATGGTCACAGCACCAGCCTGAGAGAGTGCAAGAAGCATTTGGACAATGCTCTCAGACACATGGTGTGATTGTTGGGGCTGTCCTGTGCTGAGCCAGGACTTCAATTTTGATGATCCTGATGGGCCACTTCCTGTCAGATTATCCTTTTTTCTGATGTAGAGGTGGGGCTCTTGAGAGGCATTTTAAAGATTTTTATTCCATTTTCAGTGTCATGTGAAAGGTGAGACATTACAGATGTTACAATTTACACCATCAAAATCAGAAGCCAAAATATTTCTTCACTGCAATACATTATAAGTGTTTTTTGGCCTGTCAGCTTTTGCCACACGATGCTGCTAATGCTTCTAAGCTAATTATCTAAAAATACCCCTCATGGGTCTTACTACAATAGATTTTTCATAGTTCTATTTCTCTAAAATATCTAGTTTGTTTGTAAGGTCATCATTTGAAATTTATTTCTCGTTCAGTTTCTCTCTCAGCAATGTCTGTCCTATTCCATGGCCTTTATAAGTCAGTGTATTTTATCCCAGAGTTTTCATGTGAGCATATAGATACTATGTGAGCCTTCTATCAGGCTTTGAGAATTCTCTACAAGTCCATTTCCCGCAACTTCCAACTCAGCAAATTCTATGATAAGGTGATTCTGTGACTATTTCTGTTGTACCTCCAGAATGTGAGGAGCAGATTTTCGGTATTTTCACTAGTCATATACACTAACTTCAAAAAGTAGAAACAGAAAAATCCAGACTGTTGTAAATTGCAATTTTTGCTCAGGAGGGGTATTTATTACTAGAAGGTAATAAATAGGAGGTTTAAATATTCATGGATTAAAACAACAACATCTGCTGCTGTTCTATCTAGCCTAATATATCTTATGAATATAATCCGCCCTTTTCAAGAGTTATATAGGTCTTAGAAACTTCAGGAAATCTGTCAACTGCCTACCAAAGCTGACAAATAAAAAATCTGGAGGATAAAAAATAATCTAAAGAAATAGAAAAATGCTTCCCTTTTAATTTCTGGATTCCAATTTAGGGACATAGAAAACTTTTCACTTCTAAAGAATGGCAGCAAACCTTTTAATATTGAAAATAAAATTATGATTAGACTGATGACATGGCTGCCTGTTTCAGGAAACACTTAAATAACGTATTTGTTGTTATAGCCAGTAAATAGCTTGATGAAACCACCACAGAGTTGGTAAAAAGAAAGGAGAAATATCAAAAGTCTACTAATTTGTAGTTTGCACAAAAATGAAATCTTCATAATCTCTGCTTTCATTTGAGTACAAATGGGCATGTTAGAAGTGGGTGTGTTAGTTGTATTGTAACACCTTTTGACAATTTATGTCAAGAAAAAACAAAGGTACTCAGATTGCTGTGGTTGTCAAAAAGAAGTTAGAGGAGAAACACAAAGTTTGCTCTTATGTTCATTTATTATTAATCTCATTATCTGAATGTTATTCTACGTAACTTTGGTTTTTCAGGACCATCACCAAATGAGATTAGCTACGCTTAACTAATGCAAGGACTATTTGGCCCTGAAATAACACAGTAGGGAAAGATGTAGGCAAAAAAAAAAAAAAAAAAAAAAAAAAGCTGTATTTGCTAGAGGAAATATGAAATATAAGAATTTTGGAAAATAAGAGATTATTCATATGACATTATTAAGCTAAAGGACTCTGTCCCCAAACTGCTGACACCAGCTAAAATGTAACACCTGTCTGCAAGTCAGTGAAAGGCACAGTTCAAACATCTGGCACAGCTCAAATATATATAATATATCTAGTAATTCAGAGTCCCTATATAAGGCATATTAAGATTATTGCGTTACTACTTTCTAGAAAACTTGAAGTTATTAAGTTCTCAGGTTTTTTTCTCTTGTATAAGAGTGTTTGGTTCTCATGGGTATACAAAAGAAGGGAAAGACAAATTATTCAATCAAAAGCATGGAGCATAGGATTAGGATTCCCTAAATCCTATATTCTCTGTATCAGGTTCATTTCTTTTCATGGTAAATATAACAAAGGTCTATCCCTCATCCTTTCATTGCCTTTACCTCCTTGTCTGCTAATCCAGTCCTTCATTTATGGCAGTGGAAATCTTTGAGGAGACTTTGTGTGAATTGGTCTTTGTGCCTAAAAAGTCAAATTTTGATGCTTACAGAAGTCCCAGCATAGACACCTAAAAAGCATCCTGCCTAGAAGACACAAACTATTCTTTGGAAAATTCAATTATTCCATTTTCATCTGAATAGGAGTTGGAAGAAAAACAACAAATAAGTGCTATTCACCACGTTTAATAGATCTCACTATATATTCACCCTAACTGTATATACTTGTAGATAAAGAAGTCAGAGAATTGAAAATTGCCTTCTGAAAACATGTTCTGGAACAACTCAAAGCAACCTGCAGAAAATTTATTTTTAATGTGATGTCCTGTCCAGCAACCAATGGAGTATTAAATTCTGACATCCTCACAAAGGTATCCCCAAGGCATGCTCCCTTCTGGATTTACATGTGGTAAATGTACCTGTGTGCTGACACTATTTTTTTGCAGGAAGTCCATTCACAGAACAAAATTGATATAGCTGTCAACATGGAAATCTTTGTCTCTTTATAATATTCCATCTCATGGAAAAACAAGAAGGTTTTTTTCTGATTATTTTTGACAGAGGGAAGAATCCTACTGTCTTTATCTCCAGCATGGTATCTGGAATAGGACTAAAGCATAAAACTTCTGGATAGTGTTGCAAAAAATGTAAAATGTAAAAAAATAAAAAATGTTTTCAGTATTTTCCATAAAAGTAATTCTTTTTTTTGGCTCCTATCATTACCAGGTGTTTTCCTAAACTGGGCTTCTGTGTGCTTCTCTGACCTCTTAGTTGTTTTCTATAGTCCCTGAGTACCAAAACCCTTTCTGTTTTCTTCTCTAATCTTTCTAATGAATCTGTAGACTTATGCTTATTATTGTCAGAAAGACATGAGAGTGTCTTTTGCCCACTCTCTAAATGTTTCCTTTGTAATCTAAAACAGTCAGAAACTTTTCATATCCAGCTGAAATTTCCGTTTTACTGAAACCTTGAAAATATGTCAAATACTTTTAAGAAATTCATATATGTGTCTGTATCATGGGAAAAACCCTTTTCTTATAGCAAACACCCAGGCAAAAAATTCAGCATATTATTGGTCATATTTCAGTAACCAGTTGAACACGGAATGACATGAACATAGTGAAATACAAAAAATATTTATTGTGGATAAACTTTTCTGTTAACCCTAGGCAATTATGGTTTGTACAACATAAATTCTTTTTCCACATTTGTCCATTACTTGGGATACAATGATTCAGAGAACCTGGACAAGGCTTCACCCTACATTGAACATGATTACCAAGGTGCTTAGGAGAGATTGCAGTTAACCTCATTCTTCTTCTAGTGAGCTTATCACAAGGCTCCCAGCATCACTTGAGACTGTTTGACTCCCAGCACACTGAAGGAGTTTAAAGAGGCAAGTTATAACCTGGATGCAACTTTCTCATATAGGTTTGCACAAATTTGACAGCACAAGCTTACCTGTGTGGCTTGCCCTGGGGAGAATAGTCTTTCTGAGGGCTAGTTAAACAGCTCATGTCTCTCTGTAGTCCTATGCCAGAGTCCTGAAGACTCATGGCATTGAAGGAAGGCCTCTCATTACTAGCAGAGCAATAAACCATTTATTTGTCTGTACATAAAAATTAATTGATTTGCTAAGTGGTACTGGGAGGTAAAATCAGGTAATGTTTCAAGAACAGACAGATGTCCAGATTCATGCCGCTGTAAATAACTATGCTTACCATACCAATGCAACTCTTTTTCTGTTTGGGAAATTATATGACAAACAACCTGTCACTGAGTGTGGATTTAATCCTTTAGTCTGGGCTATTGCAATGAGAAACTGCAGCTTCTTACCAGATGATGTCTGAATTTAGGCACCATTTGCAGTGAACCATGCTGTGGCAATATTGTTAATCCTCCACTTCAGTAAACATGTTGCTATCTTCAAACCTGCTGCAGAGAGCACTAACACTTGGATTAGGACTGTTTGTCCTAATGCCCATTTTAAAAACAGAAAAAAAGGACCATAAATTGCTACCTGTTCAAATGTGTGCAGCTACTCAATGATATCCTAGATGACAACCAAAATAAATAATAAGATATCAAACTCTAACAATCATTTGATCTGCTAATGAGAAAAAACAAGAAGCTTTCCTGAGTGATAACAATGTAACTGTGCTAACAGACAGCGGAGATGTGGCCAGAGCAGTGATGTTGTTTTGCAGGCTGTTTGTCACATGGGGGCTTGGCATACTGACACTATTGGCACTGCAGATTTCCTACTCCCTTACACCTTTTATGCTTTCTACCTGCATATTGCAGAATATGAACCAAGTCTTTGAGGTCTAAGAAAAACATCTACTGAACAGAGAAACAAAAATATCTCAGAGATCTATTATTTCATTCATAACAGCAAGTAGAGATGTTTACTTACACATTTTTAAGAGAAAATGCAGAGCCATCACCAGAATCTGCAGTAACCTATGTTCAGAATTTTGAGCAACCTATCATGGAAGTGATATTGCAATGTACAGTTTCATATGGACAAAAATTCAAATGCATAATAATTAAAAAGAAGTAAAGTTCTTTTCAGTCACATTTTTCAAGCTATCAATAATTACACTGTGGGGGTACTTTTAGAAGACAAAAACCTCCAGCTGGCATACCAGGCTAATCTCTTTGCCTTTATCTGAAATATATGATCCTTAGTTACCTAAATAAATGAGAAAGAGAACTCAGAGAGAGAGAGTAGAAAGGAAAATGTATGGGTCCAAAAATAACTGAAAAACCTTCAAAGATTCAAGCATACTTGGGAGATATGATGAGAGAGGAAAATCTGAATGTTTTATCCTAAAGTTCTTAAAGTAGAAGATTTTGTAATGCATAGCCCAAAATATTCTAAACTTTAAGGTTAATTCTTTTTTAAAACAGCATCGTTATTTGGGACTTGCTTATCCTTTTCAACATAATCATTGTACTCTCAGACTGTTTATTCTGTGAAGGCCAAAACTCCCATACCAACAATGAAGATGTCATCTATTGTAGTGAAGTCAGCAGTTTCAGGCTTCTGAATCTTAGCAACAAGGCAAATCAGTCATAGCAATCCAAGGGAAAATAATCCAAGGGCAAAAATGAAAAAATAGCTCTTTCAACAAAAAAAAAAAAAAGAAAAAAAAAAAAAATACAAAAATACAAAAGTCAGTGCCCTCCCATGAGAACTTCAGAACTTTTCAGTAGTGTTGTTTTATGGGGAAGCCTCAAGAAGCAATGTTAGATCTATCTCTACCATGAAATTAATTTGACATTATGAATCTTACAGATTGTTTGACCTATCCATTTTGAAAGATCTCATCAAAAGAAAAGCTTTTAAAGGATTTACATTTTCCATAGATGGTACTTCCTTTGGATAGCTAACAATGAGCTTGACCAGAATGCTAGAGTTTGAATACTACGTATTCTCCTTTGCATCTAAAGCTAAATCCTCTTTTATCTTTCCAAGTAAAGCTTCTACACAATTCAGCTTTTCATGCAAGTGACATACTCTTAAAAATTCCTCCTCATTTTTCAGTGCAAGCAGTTTATCCCTGAGTTTGTGCCCCAGGAAGAGCTGATTGACCAAGAAAAGAAGAAAGTCTCAGCTGTCAAATACTAATGTCCTACTCAGGGAAGTCTCTGTGGTTCTAGAGAGGGTTAAAGTCAGAAGAGCAGTGGTTTTGAATTAGTGATGGTTACAAAAGGAGAACTGTGAAACTTTTTGGGGAGAATTACAGCTTAATCATAACCCCTGCTGTGCATACAGTGATACAGGTGAGTTCATTTCACAGCCACACAACTTCCTGTGAGATCTGATATCTCACAGCTGCACTACACCACAGTTTATCCAGCACCAGATCTCATGAAGGGAATGAAATTAACTTATGTGTCTGTCACTAGCCAGAACTGTATGCACATCATCTCACACCACTTCAATTCCAATTTCCTAGTGTTATTACTCCACTTAAAGGATAACAGAATAGTTTCTCAGTATCAGTCCCACTCACACACAGGAATATTATCAGAGCACCCCTTTTATGAGGAGAGGAATTGTGCAGCTTGGAAAAGACTTCAGGGTGACTTTATTGCAGCCTTTCAGTACCTAAAGAGAACCTACAAGAAAGATGGAGAGAGACTATTTATGAGAGCATGCAGTGACAGGACAAGGACAAATAGCTGCAAACTGAAAGAGGATAGGTTTAGATTACATATTAGGAAGAAATTCTTTACTGTGAGGGTGGTGAGGCACTGGAACAGCTTTCCCAGAGAGGCTGTGAACGGCACATCCCTGACAACATTCAAGGCCAGGCTGTATGCAACCTAGTGTAGTGGAAGGTGTCCCTGCCCACAGCATGGGGTTTGGAACAAGATTATCTTTAAGTTCCCTTCCAACTCAAGCCATTCTTTAATTCTGTGATAGTATACTGGAGAAGCAAGAGTAGGAGGAACTCCTAGAGCCACCTCTCTTCAATCATAGAGTGGTGGCCACAGTACGGGACAGCAGGCATTTAGTTCAGAAAAACCTATGGAAAATCCAATCCTTCCACTTTTGGTACAGAGTATTCATCAAAACCTTTATCAGCCTAATGATACCTTTCAGAGATCACACACAGAGAAGCACCACACTTTGCTCGTAGTTTCCCTTACCCTTGCTTTCTGAACTTTTGTGCCTTATAAGCTCTACAATTGTCGTAACAAGGTCATACAGCCAGAGAGAGAAGGGTTGGAATAGACTTTTGCTGCCGTGGAAGAATCTTCATACAACCAATCTCCCAAAAGTGTGTATACCTGACGATGCTAGTGCAGAGAGGCAGTGTAGACTGCAGTGCCCAAATGCAGTGGGCTACCATCTTCTGTCTCCCAAGACTGCTAAGCATCTCCATTGAAGGAATAAATACTGGTAACACAAAACAACCAAATATCTTGCAGAAGGATGATGAAAATTTGTATGGGTGTCTCCTGATAAACAGAAGAATAGATTTAAAAAAAACCCTTTAAGAAATGTGGCAATGAATAATAGCCAGATAGCAACTCAAAGATATTTCAGAAATAAAATGTTATTTGTTATCTTGTGATTTAGGGATTTTGTGTGAGACTACACTCAATTGCATTGCCTAATAGACTGTTTTGCTGTGAAAAAAAATACACTTCAATTAAGATTATAGCACAATCTAGTGCACAAGTCAGCCCTAAAATTGTGGCCTTGGCTCACAAATTCACATAAGAGAAATAAGTATTTATAGTCTTGTTTCAAGATATTGTCCATATCAAGACAGCACTATACACCTTGAGGAAAGAACAGTACTTCAAGCTTTTGAGCAAATCAGAATAATTTCTTTTCATATTTTTTTTTTCTAAAGAGCTCTTGAAATTCAAAAGCCCAGTTCTTGAAATAGACTATATTATGTATACACTTATCTAGCTTCCCTTTGTAGGCCTTTCTTCTTGGCAGGGTTGGTATTGGGACCATACATTTCCCATATAGTTGATTAACACTATGTTTTCTCTATTAGGTTGGTATAACATATAGCAAGATTCTCAGAGTCCAGTAAAAATTTTGCTGAGAAAATAACACTGAGATTCCCATCTGAAATTTCTGTTCAATTTTAGAAAATAAAATTAATTCTACATGCTTTTCCAGCTAAGGAAAAAAACCCAAGACCTGGGTTTCTCACTTCCACTCTCACCTTAGATCACAAATAACTGTTTCACAGCTGTCTCAGTTTGTGATGAGGCACATATCTGCAAGTGGTCTTTGCATCTCATCTGCTCCTCCTAGAAAACACAGCTCCTATGATATATGTTTCTCATACTAAACCTACAACCATTGCTGGAAATCTATAGACACACTAGAAAGCAGGTTCTTTGCAACAATGCTGTGAGCAGAAAGAGATAGTAGGAGTAGAATGAAATTTCAACTGGGGTACTGTAGGCAAGTATGAATACTACCACAGGAGTAATTCCTAACATTCTTGATAAACCTTAGCAGGTCTGACTGATTGCATGTTTTAAACACAAGTCTCTATGTTAAGCACACAATTCTAGTAGAAATTAGCCATTTTCACCTAAAAAAGATTTAAACTGAGCTCTTGGCCCTCTTCCTCTTTGACAATGCTATGACAGTTATTTGGCAAAGCTGTGAGAGCAAACGCCAAGTGTCAGCAGCTTGTAAGTGTGCTATGTATGTGCTATGTATCATGGAACTTGCATGTGTAAATAAGAAACAGATCACAGTCACAGATTATGTTTGTGTATAAGTTTCTGACACTGAAAAGATATACATGCACCTTAATTAGATGTAGCAACTAAAACCTTCCCCTTGCTTCTAATATGCCTAGAAAATCCTAGATATCTAAGACAAAGTAGGAAAATCTTCTATGGAAATTACTATTAATTTAGACATTTCCAGTTTAAATTCTGATCTGCTGAATTCAACTCAAACATTATACCATAGCTCTCATCTTGACCAACATCTCAAAATTTGATATATATTTTATATATATTATTTATAAATAGTTGGGAAACAGATAACGATGCTCTTGACATTGTTTGTTTTGTTTGTTTGGGGTTTTTATTTTGTTTGTTTGGTTGGTTGGTTGGTTGGTTGGTTTGTTTGTTTTGTTTTGTTTTGTTTTGTTTTGTTTTGTTTTGTTTTGTTTTATGAAGCACCAATTCTTTTCCCTGGTAACTATAGTAACTAAAAAATGGGTAAGATTAAGATACATTTATTCCTGACTTAATTTTTTTTGGTTTTTGGGGTCTTCAGCTGCATTCATGAATTCCCTTCATTTCCCAGCCTTAATGAGAGCAGTAAATAGTTTCTTAGACAGTGTCACAGCACAAAGTCAGTGAAGTCTGTTGATGTCCAAATTCAGGGCTGTGAGCAAAAATGCAGCCAAGAAAGTCCTGTGCTGACATTTCAGTTGTAAGCAGAGATAGCTGTAGAGATTCTGGGTTGAGGATGTTTTAATTTTAATTTCTGCTTTTTTTTTCATTGGTAAAACAGAGGGTCCATGATCCAGGACAAATGATAGAGAAGAACATCTTCCATGAGGAAATCTTGATGTGATCATTTTTCAATCATTCTTCATCCAGCATTTGAAACAAATTCTATCCTCTAAAATTGAAGGCCCCTTTCTCCACTTAAATTGACAGATTTTGGATATTAAGGAGGCACAAAGTTGTCAGGTATTCTGCCTTCACTTTACTCTATTGTTTATTTCATTTTAAGTGCGGATTTTTCATTCATCTGAAATGCACGAAATATAGATCTTTGAAAAGAGGAACAGGGAAGCAGGGTGGCACTTATAGCTAAATAGCTTATAGCTTACTAATGTGATAATATTTAAAAGCTCATTTGCAAAGAGACTTCTAAAAGCTTCACTTCTCTGGAAGTTGCCAGCACATGTGCCAATAAATGGAGAGAAAAAGCCAGTAGTGTTTTTCATTCTTAAGCTTCTTGTACAGATTTGTGTGGCTTTTTATTCACTTCCGTATTTTCAGAAGCCAGTTTCTACTCCTCCACTTTATAGTACCTGTCCCAGCTGTGAACTTAGCTGCTGCTCCTACAAGGGATGTTTTTCCAGAACTATCTAAATGTCCACAATTCCTCAAATCCTGGCACCAAATCCATTCTCGCATACTTTATAAACTAAGCATCTAGCAGGTAGATGTCCCAGTATGCTTTCTAGCTGCATGTTAGCAAGACACAAAATTCAAGTAGCTTTTAAATTTACCACATGGCTTCTCAGTTCTCCTCTCTTTTTTCTTTTTCTTCTCTCACAGTAAAGTTTGATTCATCAAAGCACCAAAATTTGCCATAGACAACCACAAGATGTGGTTATAATCTTCACCCAAGTAGACTCCTTCCCACCACAAACACCCGTAAACACATTTTGCTGATTTGGGACCTTGCATTTTAAGTTTTCTGGGAAGGCACCAGAAAACACAAAACACATTTTGCTGATTTGGGACCTTGCATTTTAAATTTTCTGGGGAGGCACCACTCCTTCCACGCATTTGCAAAGTACTGGCACCAAGACTTAAGACTGTATGGACACTTGAAGGTGCTCCTCAGTGAACAACAATCACAGTAATGGAAGCTACCAAGCTTCATAAATTGGCAGCCACAGAGAGCTAAGTGAGAATCCAATCATGTCTTTATACATTGAAGAGATTTGCTGGGAAGTCATAAAGAATAATATGACACATTTAAATAAATATTACTATATGTTAGAGAGATGTCCTTAAGTCTACCATGTTTGCAGCAGCAGAGGTGCTATAATCCCAGCTCATTCCAAGCATCTGGAACGTCATGTCTAGGGAAGAAGAGACATTGCAACCTGAAGAAAGACAAGGATCATATTTTTAACGTGAACAACACCTTGTCAATTGCTTGAAAATATCTAGATGCACTTCTGAGCACCCAAAGTCTTGTAGAGAAGGATAGATGAGTCCAATAGAGATGGTGGTTATACCTCACCAATTGACAGACTCTTTATCATTGTGACTGTCTGCAGATACTACACAGGTACATAAAACTGAGAGAGTCACGGCTAGCTGTCAGTAAAATTTTCCTAATGAGGCAAGAGTTCCTGAATTATCTCTGTCAATGCACCCCTCTTAGTTCCCACTGAGCTAATGGATTTGTATGTGCTTGCCACTGTGAGCAAAAGCTAAGGTTTGTTTTTTAAGACCATCGTTACACATTTTTGAGGCAGTATGGTCCACGTGTTTCCCATCCTAGGTACAAATACATAGATGGTACCAGATGTTGTCCATTGGACAGAAAGAAGCTAAGCTCCAAGTTGACAGCTGTAGCTGATGAGGTCATCAATACAGTTTAGAGATGGAAAGACTTCAGTGGAAAAAAAACATGTCACTTTTTCTTTTTCTCTTGTTTGAAGTCACTGAGCTTCAGGATTCAGGGGAATTGTTGCTTTGACTTTATTCTTCTGTAGACGGGTGGCTGCCTGCCAGTGGCAGCTGCATATGGGATCATTTGCATTGCATGAGGAGTCTCTTGTTTAAAGGGAAGCTCTTCCTTCCCTTAGATCATCTGCTTTAGAGTCAGGGCCACTGTTTCACACAGATTGTATTCTTCCTTTAATCTTTTCTCTCTACTTACTCTGTACTCGTTAAAAAGTATCCAAGGCCAGGTTTAACAGACTCATCTGGGATAGCTGAAAAAGGCAGTCAATGGACAAAGAGGGAATTATGTGGTATTCCTGTGGCTACATACCTCTATGAGAGGATTTTTGCAGTGGACATATGCTCTCTTACATCACCATGCTACAAGCAGGAGTCTAAAAAGCTGTTATTTTTTGCACACAGAGCGGATACTTAACCTGTCTTGGGAACAGTGTTCTGTGTTTGCACCTCATGTAGACAGTGGGGTACCCGCCCCACCCTGCCCCCCTCAAGCCCCACATCAAAGAACTGAGTGCCTTTCATCTCCAGGAGCAATGCAACTCATTTCTATTGCACCTGACAAGTCAGAGACAATCAACTATTTTAATGGGTTTTGTGCAGGAAGTAAAGAGTGAGGGATAGAGAAAAAAGTTCCCCTAGAATTATATTATAAAAAGCTGTGACTAACATAATAGCAATTTGGCTTCATACCCTGCACACAGGAGAGTGCCCAAAAGTAAAACAAGATTAAGTGACTGTGATATAGTTCAAGCGCTCAAGTCCAAACTTGCTGGATGGTTGCCTTTTCAGATCTAAGGCATAAACTGCAGGAGTCCTTTCCATACTTAGGATATAAGTTGTCTTTTTTATCCCCTTTTGCTTCCTTCTCTTACTTCCCTCCCAGAACTTTCAGTATGCATGAGTAGGTGCATTCCTGTAGACTGATACAGGTTTAAGATTTGCTGTGCATGGCCTCTTTGGTTAAAGACCGACAGCAAGACCCACCCACAAGTAAGGACTGATTCTGATTCCAGTCGAGTAAAGTAATTTTGCTTTCAAAGAGTAAGAATCTTAAAAACTATAATAAAACCTGGAAGTGGACAGACCTAATTAAAGTGGCAATAGCATTTTAATACATGCCATCTCAAAAAGGAGAGCAGGCATTGTTTTAGTAAGATCTTTTCTTAATGTAATCAGCTGATGAGAAAAAAATCTGATGAGAAAAAAACAGGGAGAAACAGACTTTTAAAAAGTCTTGTTAACCACCTCTCTGTTTTCAAACTCTTTTGAACCCTCTCAAAAGAAAAGAAGAAAGAGAAACAAGGAGAACAAGCATAAGAGCATGCTAGACAGTTTGTGAGTTCACTATGTCTTTGCTAGATATACACACATCAGTGACTGATTAGAAAGGGGAAAGGGGGAAAAAAAGCACAAAAAACCCAAAAAACAGCAAAAGGAAGCATGTCCAGGTGCCTAATCTTTGGGAAGCTAGCCAGATTTCATCTATAGCCAGCCAAGTCAGCTTTGCCAGCTGAGACTCTCTCTGTGTCTGTAGACTGGTGCAGACATGGTGAGTCAGGGAGCCACAGTGAATTACTGTGGAATACCAGGAAGAACAAAGTGCTGTTAGCAGTGGTTGCAAACCAAACAATATCAAAAATCTACTTTTTGATTGTAATTTCTTCTAAAAGCAGTTCCAGCAATTCCTAACTATCACAGAAAGAGAAGTGGGTCTGATTATTGCTTTTGTATGTGGTTTTTGTTTTTGTTAACACAGGGTCTGTTAAACCCCTAGTGCATAGTAACTATAGATTCCACTTGGTTCCTTCCCTTTGAAGTCAGTTTGCTTTTGTTCTTTACCTAACTGGATGCAATTTTCTACAAGCTAATTTGTATGCAGCCCTGGTCAGAACCTGCCACCCAGAATTCTGTATGTGAATTTACCATCGGGGAGAATGAGTTTACTGTAGGAATAGAGATGGATCTTGTGGTGGGAATGTTGGGGAAAGAGGAAAGAGGAAAGAGGAAGAGGAGGAAAGGAAAGGAAAGGAAAGGAAAGGAAAGGAAAGGAAAGGAAAGGAAAGGAAAGGAAAGGAAAGGAAAGGAAAGGAAAGGAAAGGAAAGGAAAGGAAAGGAAAGGAAAGGAAAGGAAAGGGAAAGGAAAGGAAAGGAAAGGAAAGGAAAGGAAAGGAAAGGAAAGGGAAAGGAAAGGAAAGGAAAGGAAAGGAAAGGAAAGGAAAGGAAAGGAAAGGAAAGGAAAGGAAAGGAAAGGAAAGGAAAGGAAAGGAAAGGAAAGGAAAGGAAAGGAAAGGAAAGGAAAGGAAAGGAAAGGAAAGGAAAGGAAAGGAAAGGAAAGGAAAGGAAAGGAAAGGAAAGGAAAGGAAAGGAAAGGAAAGGAAAGGAAAGGAAAGGAAAGGAAAGGAAAGGAAAGGAAAGGAAAGGAAAGGAAAGGAAAGGAAAGGAAAGGAAAGGAAAGGAAAGGAAAGGAAAGGAAAGGAAAGGAAAGGAAAGGAAAGGAAAGGAAAGGAAAGGAAAGGAAAGGAAAGGAAAGGAAAGGAAAGGAAAGGAAAGGAAAGGAAAGGAAAGGAAAGGAAAGGAAAGGAAAGGAAAGGAAAGGAAAGGAAAGGAAAGGAAAGGAAAGGAAAGGAAAGGAAAGGAAAGGAAAGGAAAGGAAAGGAAAGGAAAGGAAAGGAAAGGAAAGGAAAGGAAAGGAAAGGAAAGGAAAGGAAAGGAAAGGAAAGGAAAGGAAAGGAAAGGAAAGGAAAGGAAAGGAAAGGAAAGGAAAGGAAAGGAAAGGAAAGGAAAAAGGAAAGGAAAGGGAAGGGGAAGGGGAAGGGGAAGGGAAGAAAAGAAAGAGAAATGCTATTGCATGCACAAATAACAAATATGGGAAAGCAGAAAATATTAGGGGAAAGCCTGACAATAGCATTCCTCTAATATGATAGCAGAGCAGACGGAGGAGTAAAGCTTCAAAGAACAACTAAAAAACATGCTTTCTTTAAATGCTCAAATTATTCTATACTTTTCATATTATGATATCCACCAACTGAAAATTAAAATATTCTGCAAAAGCCTGAAATACTCAGGGATGCAGAAAAGCAGAACAACATAATTATAGACTATCTCTAGCAAGTAGAAGAAAAAGTGACCTAGAATTCTGTCTGCATTACAGGGTTAGCAAGACTTGTGTTCCTTCTAATTTGTTGACACTTTTTTTTATTATCTACCTTTCATAATTTAGATTCAAAACTAATTTAGTAGAAGAATTTTTGTATGTACTAGCTCCTGTTCGTATACCAAGGCCACTTACAGGATTTTGCCAAAATCTTGCAAAAAATGAAAACCAAATCACTTCTAGGATGGACACTGTGAATTTTGTTTCAAAATCACCTAGCAGAATCTCATATGGCCTTAAAAAAAGGCTGAACTTTTATAAAAAAATATTCACAACAGCCAGAGTTACAATCAGTGGAAAATATTTTGGAAGGGCTATTAAAAGTCAACTTTAGGGCTCAAGCCAATATTTATTATGGGCCAAAGTGAGACTTAATACAGTGGCAGAGAAGGAAACAGGGCAGCTTAATCCACATCTGCTTGCTGTTATTTTCCACCACTGTCTTTGAATGGTCTCATCAATCTGAGACAGAGGAGTCTGGAATAGGCAGACCTGAAGTCTGATCTATTCATACAATGCCTGTGTTTTATTAGGTTTATTTTGTTTAGCAGCAGCACTGTTTCTGGCATTGCGCTGTTCCCTAGTACAGAGAGCCCTGACTAAGCTGAATCATCATGAGATTGAACTGATGGTGATGGGAAAGTGCAGCACTCTGCAAAGCTCATCATTTCTCATGAAACACTGCCATGAGAGCTTCTGCCCTCAGCTAGCCCAGTGCTCAGTATTCACATGGACTTCTCGCAGCTCCTCTGATGAGAAGCATCTTTCCTGACACTGCCCTTGAGAACACCCCACCCCTTCCTGCTGGACTTTGCAGTTCATCCCTGCTAGCAGAGATGTTATGCAATTTTAGCGTTGGTTGCTGCATTTCCCCATACGTAGATGAAGAATCTCCCAAGGGTTCAAATGGTGGTAAGGTTTCTGCCCTCTAGTATGACCATGTAGAGACCTTGCCCACAACTCAACACCTTTCTTGAACATCTCAGCTCAGAGAGCTGCCTATGAACAGCCCAACTAACCAGCTGGTTCTCCCCAATGTCTTGGGTTATAGAACCAAAAATGTGTTTTCCATTTCATTTGTTGAAAGCAGTTGGGGAGATTTTTTTGGTTTTTTGTTTTTTGGTTTTCTGGGGGGTTTTTGTCTCTTGTAACTCTGGGAGGAGGGGGGGGCAGATGCCTTCTGATAATGGGCCAGCTGTTAAAACCAGGTGGGGCAGTGTTTCTTATCTCTTTGTCCTCCCTCCAGAGGGATATGTTCTGCTAATGGACCATCAGTCATCCCCAAACTATACCCTCCCCCAAAGCAGTACATCCACATTCCATCATCCCATTGTGAGATGCTCCACCCAGTGGGAGGAGCCAACCATTCCTACCTGGATAAAACTGAGACACAGGAACACAAGGTATCTGGCTTCACCGGATTCCCGGAGGAAGACTGGACCCCTTCCCACCATCACTGGACCCTTTTCTACAGGATCATCTCTAGTCCAGCAGAACCACATCTGCCAATCCAGGAGGACTCACTTTTGGACTGCTTCCAACACCCTGACCAACAGGGTGTCAGGTTGTAGCTCTGACTCTGTCAGGGGTTTCCAAAATTGTTGTTTGTTTGCTTGTTTAGTTGGGTGGTTTTGTTTGCTACTACATTTGTATTGTTAATATTCCTAGTAAAGAACTGTTATTCTATTCCCAAATCTTTGCCTGAAAGCCCTTAATTGCAAAATTATAATCTAGCAGGGGTAAGGGGTTTACATTCTCCATTCTAAGGGAAACTCCAGCTTTCCCTGGCAGATACCTGTCTTTCAAAAACAAGACACCCAGCCAGCATCACCCATGGTGGCTGTGCTCCATATGCAGCCACAGCTCACAGCCAGCCTTACTGAGCCTTCCGTACAAGTCACTGAGCTCGCAGCCCATTGCACCTGCAGCTCATAGCTGAAAAACAGGGCTGAAAAAGAGAGTGAAAACTGCGAGGCAGTTTCATTGCATCTGAGCCTTGAATAGCCATTTATCCATAAAAAAAAACTGACGCTGACTGTAGAAGCAGTGCTCTCCTAGGTTATCGTCTCCTGGTAGGCATCTGCCCCCAGAAATTCAGCCAGAAACTGGAGACCTGCATGCAGCTAAGTTCTTGGACTTTGGGATGAGGTGTGTTGGCTGAGGGGTCAAACCATGCCTTTCTAATTCACAGAGTCAAGCAGGAGGTCATCATCCTCCTTCCGCCTGGCCTTGGTGCTCTCTGTTTGAGGCCTGGCTTAAGGCCCAGTTTTAGCTCAGTTCTTTGTGCTCTAAAGATGGGAACTGTGGCAGAGAGATTTCCTTCAAGTTGTGAAAATGGCAGAAGGAGATGGTGTTTTCAATGGTTATGTTTATCTTTTAAACAGATGATGCAGAGTATCATAGAATCATAGCATCATTTAGATTGGAAAAGACCTTCAAGATGATCAGGTATAACTGCTAACGTAGCACTGCCAATCCTGTCCAGCTGCCCCCAGGCCAGAAGTCTTCTCCCTTCTCCCTCTACTAAACCATTTCACTAAACCATGAAGCCATGAGTGCCAGGTGTCCTGCTTCACTGGAAATTTTGTGCTCACTTCTAGCTTCACAGAGTGAATTTTAATGCTATTACTGGAGGGAACAACCTGTTTATCAGTCATGAAAGAGGGTATTTGCTTCATCACAGTTTTTACATGCCTCTCATCTGACCGACCTGCTACTGTTGCTGTTATGCAGGCTAACATAAAAACATCAGCCTCTTTGGTTAAAATGAAGCGTAAGAGCCAATGTGTAAGCAGTCTCAAACTAAAACCAGACAATGACAAATACAAGCCATTTTTTTTCCAGTAAGGATCTGATCTTCCCCTTTCATACTTTATCTAATAGTAGTGATATTGCTGCTTTACAGGCTGGACTATACTAACTGAAGAGATTTAGCTTTTAATTTGTTTAAATTGCGATTGTCATAAGTGTTATTTGAGCCCTGAAACCTTGATAGTGTTTCAGAAGTTCTCATTCAGCAGCTGAATAACAAGTATTTCTGCTAATAAACAAATTCATTCTACCTAAGTCTAAATTTTTTTAACTATTTCTCCTTACTCAAGTATCATTCAAATTATTAAGGGCACAAGTGAGAACAGATTTTTTTCTAAATCTGTCTTCATTTCTTTACATTCCAGGAATCACAAGATACACATAAATTCTTGTTGAACCCTTTTATTTGTCAGATATTGAAAGAACAAATATAGCTAGCCTAACAAGCTCCCAATGGTGCTTTTTCAAAAGCACTGTTGATAGTGCTTTTCAGGCCTGAGTGAGAGGAAGAAAAAAATCTTTTTTAAAACAGATTTTGTTGTTGGCATTATTGGCCAAACACCAGGCACCCATGAAAGCTCCTTGTTCACCCTCCCCTACCACAGCTGGGCAGAGGGAGGAAAAGAATTAACCAAGGGTTCATCAGTTAAGGACCAGAAGAAAACACTCCAAGGGCAAAACAGGCTCTGGTAAAGTCACAAAATGAATTTTTTATTTTTTTTTTACAATAGAGTCAGGGGAGGATAATGAGAAGTAAAATGACCCCTTAAAAAACACTTGTCTTCCCCCAACCCCACGGGCTGTGGGTGGATCACTGCATCCCCCATGGATCCCCAAGGGCTGAGGGTGGATCTCTGCATCCCCCATGGATCCCCAAGGGCTGAGGGTGGATCTCTGCATCCCCCATGGATCCCCAAGGGCTGAGGGTGGATCTCTGCATCCCCCATGGATCCCCAAGGGCTGAGGGTGGATCTCTGCATCCCTCATGGATCCCCAAGGGCTGAGGGTGGATCTCTGCATCCCCCATGGATCCCCAAGGGCTGCAGGGGCACAGCTGCTTCACCATGGTCAGCACCATGACCTGCAGAGGAATCTCAGCTCCAGCACCTGGAGCACTTCCTGCCCCTCCTTCTCCACTGACCTTAGTGTCATCATGTCTCCCTCACATGGTCTCACCTCCTCTTCTTTGGCTAGAAATAAACTGTGCACACTTTGTTTTGTTTTTCTTCTTAAATATGTTATCACAGATGCAATGCCAATGTCTCTAATTGGCCCAGCGTTGGCCAGCAGCATGTCCATCTTCAGAGCCATCAGGGATTGGCTCTGCCAGACATGGTGGAAGCTTGCAGAAACTTCTCAAGAAGCCACCTCTGTGGGCTCCCCACTACTAAACCAGGCCATGCAAAACCAACAGAGTTGTCCAAGTCAGTCAGCACTTGGATTATGTTGCACGTTCAAAATCTCTGTTTATATCTCCTGCATCTCTGGTAGGATACTAGCTAGCATACTTCTCCAGAAATCATGGGCCCCCTCTATCTATACAAATTTTTTCTGAAAACTGGCATTTTTAAAAATATCTGTGATAATCTCTACAAAAGGTGCTGCAAAGTAGGACTGTTTAAGATTCAGCCACTGTTGGAACCTCAAACTAGGGCCTGATCTACACTGACAGCACAAAACTCTCTAAGAAGAGTGCTTTGTGTTTAGGTCAGGTGTTCCTTCTGTGCTGGTTTTGGCTGGGATGGAGTTAATATTTTAGGGTTGTGCTGGAGAGAGTATTGATAACTCAAGAATGTTTTCATTATTGCTGAGCACTGCCAGGGCCTTTTCTGCTCCACACACCACCCCATCAGAGTGGGCTGAGGGTACACTAGGAGTTAGGAGGGGACACAGCTGGAACAGCTGACCCCAGCTAACGTGATATCCCAGATCACATGGCACTGTGTTCACTATATAAAGAGAGGGGAAGAAAGAGGAAGCTGGGAGGGACATTTGAAGTGATGATATTAGTCTTCCTAATTACACATGATGGAGCCTTGCTTTTATTGATTTCTAATCAGGTGCAGATGCCTTGCTGCACTGGTAGAGCCTGAAGGGACAGTCACTAGAAGGAGGGAGGAAATATTCATGTTAATACCACTCCGTTCTATGATCAAACCATTGTGCTCTTTCCTTGGAAATCATGCAAATACCCAGTAATGTGGAGGGCACCAGTGTTTGGGCAGGTCCTGAGCACACCCCTAATATTTGGAGAACTCTGATGCTCACTGATAACTGGACAGAAAACCACAAAAGGTCAAAGCTGGAATAAACTGTGTCTAGGAATAAATTCAGCTTGTTTATATAGACCTTCCAAATGCATACTTGATGTACTCTTTCAGAGACCACTGCTACTATCAAGCATTTGATGACAATAGAGTAGCGAAAATTGTCAGGAATATTTATTTGATCTCCTTCATCTTTTATTCTTCTATATCCAGGATAAAGCTAAAGGTAGCTCAGAGCAGTAGCTGATGGATTATCTGACAAATTGTTCAAGACATTTGGAAGGGGTTTATTAGTCCAAAGCCAGTGTACACTAGAACTAGACAAATGATCCAATATTCCTATTTCTTTCCAGAAGCCAATGAGTTTGTTATGGAGGTGAGCCGAGAACTATCCTGAGCAGTGCCAAATATTTTCCAGAGTCAGAAACTACTGAGAAGAAAGCTTCTTTTTACTGCCAAATGCCTGAGGCTAAAAGAGAACATTGCTAAATTTCACTGTAAGAAAAGCTGAATCCAGCAAATGTGGAGGAAAGACCAGAGGTGGGCACATGATGCCATGTAGAACAGTAGTACCTGATTCCTTAGGCAAAATATTTTTTAAAGCTACAGAAAAAGAAAGAGTACAACTCCTAATTGCCACCTCATTAGCCAGCACTCAGAGAAAGGGTGAGGAACAAAGAATAGCTGAGAAGACAGATCCTCCAAATTCCAGATGGCACAAGGATGATATAAATAATCCAATTGTTAGATTCCAAAACACATCAGCACTCTTTATTTGCAGTTGTGGGGGGATCACATGATAAAACCTTCACAAGCTTCCCTCTTGGTGGTCTCTCTGCAGATCTCAGAAGAAGTCATTCAACACACACAGCTTTTTTCACCACCACCATGGTTCCCAAGCACTCTCACGATCACTTTTGGTTACCTCAGCCTGCCCTCTCCTGAAGTTTGTCCATGCTGCTGCAGCCCACCTTGCCTCTTGACGCCCGTTAACCTGAGCTGGTGTCAGACCATGTGCTCGGAAATGCCGCTATTGCCCCCTCTCTGCATGGCCCTGAGAGTGCAGTGTTTCTGTGTCTTCTACCCCAGCAAGCACCCTTTCATCAGTGTTCTTCCTTCCAGCTGGCCACAGTATTACAGCCCCAGTATGCCAGCTTCATACATGCCCCGACAATGCATGGTCACTTGCTGACCCAATCGGATGCCCAAGGCTGTCTATCACAGATTGCCTGCATGAGGCTGCTCAGTAAAATGGTTTGCTTTTTTAGTAAAAAAACCTGAATTAGAAGCATTATAAATTTAATAATTCATTCTCTTAGAAAGGGAACTGCTTTGTACATATTTTCATGGTCCATCTGATGACACAAAATCTGTTATAAAGAAGTGAAGTTATAGATGATTACGGGTGTGTCAGACCACCAGGCTAGTCATGGTTCCTTCTAGTGAGTATTGGCATTTCGGCTCTTAATAACTAGTAATTCATGACAACAGGAAGATAATTACAAACCAAAATAATTCTACTGTGCAGGTAAAATATATGCAGGTAATAGAAGCACTGTCAACAAGGTGTGAGCAGTAAGAAAAATTTAGCCGTCAATACTTTTGGGGTTGTATCCTTTAAGGATGACTAGTTAAAAGGCAAGGTGGCAGCCCACTATGCAAAGTTGTCACAGACTTGCATAACAACCAGTTAATGGGAACCAATTTTTAAGCACAGAGGCATTTTAAGCAAGAGCACCTTGCAAGACTTTTAGAAACATCTAGGCAACATATATGAAGAATTATTCACTTGGACAATAGGGAAAGATGTAGTTAGGCACATTAGCCTGGCATATAATAATTCCTTAAGTCATATATACACTAGTGTGCTGTTCTGACCTTCTCAGACATCTCTTGGTGAAGGTCACTGTTTCATGTAATGTAATGACTTTTAGAATTAAATTCCATTTCACTTTACTCGTGCCCTGACTTTAGAGGTTCTTAGATCAGCCTGGCAGGAGGTCCTGAAAAGAACATTTTTACTTGCCTGAGCCAACTCTCCTCTAGTGGTAGCTGCAGACCAAAAGTCTGCACAAAACCAGAAAGGTAGTATTTCCAACTATTTCTTTTGAAGCAGGTTTTCACAATACTGTATTGCTTTGTCAGCTTTGAAGAATAAAGGAATTCTTTGAGTTTAAAAGACTGACAGCCAAAAGCATCTGAAATAAGTAATGATGCTAGAAGATGCCTTTCTTTGAAGAACAACCAGAATCAATAGGAATTTAGCACTAAGTGGAAACTTCTAGTAAACAGAGCAAAAAGAGCAGAGAAAGAACAGGTTTTCTCTTCAGAAAGGACATTGGGGAAAAAGAAGGAAAAAGAAAAACAGAGACAGGTCTAACTAACTCATAGTGATGAGAAATGAGACCTTTCACTTACAGTGGCTATTACTGGCACTTCTCACTGCACAGGCAGAATGGCAGCAGTTGCACTTTCATGAACAAGACTCAGCACTGCTGAGATGCATAAGGAAAACACAAGTCTTGCTTTTACATAGTGCAAGTAGAGAGATTGTCCACAGAGTGTCTTTGTACTCACTCAGAAAACACTTTAGTGGGGTGTGTAAATTCTGTTCTGAAGTGTTCTGGGCAACCTGCAGTCTGGAGCTGTTTGGCTTCAGAAACCTGGGCTGAATTTTCCCCCTAATATTTTTACTTATTTCCAGATGTATAATGGTCTGGATTGGAATGAATCATTATTAATAATCATCTAGTTCCAAACCCCCTGCTTTACCCATCTAATCATCTTGTTGGACCTCCTCTGGATTCAGTCAACAGATCAGTATTCTTCCTGGGCCTGGACCCCAGAGCTGGATGCAGCCCTGCAGGTTGGGTCTCAGCAGAACAGAGCAGAGGGGCAGAATCCCCTTCCTGGCCCTGGTGCCCACGGGGCTCTGGATGCAGCCCAGGACACGTTTGGCTTTCTGGGCTGTGAGTGCTCCTTGCTGGGTCGTGTCCAGCCTCTCATCCACCAGCACCCCCAAGTCCTTCTTGGCAGGGCTGCTCTCCATGTGTTCATCAGCATATGTTGATACTGGGGGCTGCCCCCCATGAGATTCCCATGGGCCTGCTTCTCAAGCTTGTCCAAGCATGGGATCCTGTTCTTCAGATGTGTCAGCTGCACAATTCATCTTGGTGTTATCTGCACTTGCTGAGGACACTCTTGATTCTTTTGTCTATGTCATTGATGAAGACACTGAACAACACTGGTCCCAGTGTGGCAGTGTGGTCTCCTGAGGGACACCATTCACTGATGTCCAGCAGGACCCTGAGCTATTAATCACTACCCTCTGGCTGCCACTATCCAACCAATTCCTTATCCACCAAACAATCCACCCATCAAATCCATCTCTCCAATTTAGAGAAAAGGATGTTAGGGGGACACTGCATTAGAAACTTTACAGAAGTCCAGAAAATTGACATCTGTAGCTCCTCCCTGGTCCAGTGATGTAGTTTCTCCAACAAAGGCCATTAAGCTGACCAGACAGGACCTGTCCTTGGTGCAGCCATGCTGGCTGTCTTGAATCACCTCCCTGTTCTCCCTGTGCTTTAGCACAGCTTCTAGGAGGATCTGTTCCAGGATCATCCCAGGCACAGAGGGAGGCTGACAGGGTGGTAGTTACCAAGGTCTTCATTTCTACCCTATATAATGGTGGGCACAATGTTTTCCCTTTTTCAGTCTCCTGGGACCTCACATGACTGTCATGACTTTTAAAATATCATGGAGATTGGCCTGGCAGCCACATTGGTGAAATTGCTCAGGACTCTGGGATGTATCTCATCAGATTCCATGGATTTACATAAATTCAGGTTCCTCAGATGGTCACAAACCTGATCTTTATTTACAGTGGGAGGGACTTTGCTCCCTCAGTCCCCATTCTGCTGTACATCCACTTGAGAGACATGAGAAGTTGTCATTGAAGACTAAGGCAAAATGTTGTTGATTACTTCAGTCTTCTCATTCATTGTTACCAGGTTTTCAGCATTATTTGTCATTGTTTACATTTTCTTTGTCTTTCCTTTTCTGGTTAATGTACATATAGAAGCCTCATTTTAGCCTTTCTCATCCCATTTATATACAACAATACTGATAAATAGCTTCTAAAAGATCACAAAACCCTAAGTATGTACACTGAAAGGCATTTTTAAAAGAAAAACAGTAGGGTGCCACACATATTTTACTTCACTCCTATTGCTTTATCATACCTCCATTTTCTGAAGAGCCACAGAGATGCCACAACCAAGGCAAACTGTCTTCCTTCCCTTCCTTCCCTTATCTCCTGTTTGGGAACACCTTCTCTCATTGGTTCCTTCAGTGCTGGCTCAAGGGAGCAGGAGAAGAGCAGAATAAAAAGGACCTGAGAAAGTGTCAACTGATGGCCCTGGAGAGCAGTGGAGATGGAAGAAAAATTTCTCTTGACTCACAGTAATGCAGTTTGAACAAGGTTAGGGAGTGAGGAAACATGACAAGCCAAGAAAGAAGCAGCTGCAGCAAGGGGGTAAGCACATACACAGTAGTATTCTGTTTTCTCCCTCCTTCATCTGTCTCTACCCCTTTCATGTTTCTCCAATCCATATTTAATCTCCTGCTTCAGTCTTTTTAAACTGCCTCACAAGGGCATTTGGGCTCCTGTTGTTAGAATTGCAATGTTTTCAGATCCTTCTGATGGTTAAGGTCTAACAAAAATTGATACTGAAAAGTACAACAAACCAGACAAGATTGTTGCACATGGAAAAATGTTAAGCTTCAGAAATGGAAATATTTTGTGGCCATGCTGTGATTTTTAAAAACTTTCCTGTCAATGATTTTTTCAATCCATGGCAAATTTTTGAGCAGAAGCGTGAGGAATAGCTTTAAGGATAGTTTGTGACTTTATAAAGCCCTGTTTGTGGTTAGCACATTGAGTACATTTATATACTGCAAACATGACCTTAGCCCCCCTAGTGTTCCCTCTTCCATATCTTTCCAGGAAAGTTTCATTATGATCTGGCTGACATTTCTAAAGAAAGGGAATTGCAGTTCTCCTAATAGTACTTGATCTGTTTCATCATCAAGGACACACATTCTCATCTGCATGTGTGAGCTGCCGATCAGATAGGCATGTCATAGCTCATTGTTGTGAGGAAAGAAAGAGGCCACTTAGGGGGAGTACTGGTCTGAGCAGAAGGAAGTGCAGGCATTAGAAGTCCACTAGTTTAGACTAAAGATAACTGGGAGAAAAACTTGGCAAATTCCTCAGTCTCCAGTCCATTCCCACATGTTGCCGTACAAGAAGACTAAAGTTGTTGTACAGACCAGATTGTAGATTGTCCCCTTACACTCACCTGACTGCCTACAGTCCCATGTACTTGCTTAGCGTTAGCTGAAGCCACACTACTCTGTGATGACCTTGCACATAACCTTTTCCCAAAGCTGTGAAGACAAGGAAAGTTGCAATAGAAAGGAGTGGCCACCAGTGCTTGATGTAAATTGATTTTGATGGAAACTGTGGAGGTTTTGGAAGGAGGGCTGCATTAAGAGACCCTAAGCAGCACATAAAGGAGTCAATGTTTTTTGTAATTAGGCAGCATCAGTCCCTTTATAGTTATAAGCATATATGCTGTATGGCCTACCTGTGAGACACTCTGAGCTACATCTTTCCATACTCACAGCATTAAGGTTTAAATTTTGCAGTAGAAAACATCTTATGTTATTGTACATAGAAACAAAAGCCTGAAGTCAGCTCTCTTTGCTGTTGATCCTCAGAGGGACGGATCTGCTGTGGCAACACAAGAAACTGTATTTTGAGATGACACAATTTTTAAATATTGAATGTGTGCACAATGATGTGTGTTGCCATGCCATCACTTAGACTCCCAGTGCTGTAACCTTCACCTTCCCTGGCCACAGGTTAACTCTTGCCTACCAAACCCCCTTTTTTTCCCAAAAATTATGTCCAAAAATAACTACTTCTTTTTGTGCCAACAGCTGAACAGAATCTGGCTGAGCTTTCTTCCAGAAGATTGTGAAAACAAAAACCAATGAAAGGATTTCCCTTGGGAGACAAAGCTAAAAGCCAGCAGTGGACACCATTGCTGGTGGTGTATGTTATTAGGTGGTCCATGTAAATGCAATAAATTTATAACCAGAAATTTCTTTATTTACATCTAAAATGTAGGCCTGCAAGTCCTCTTGGAGATTGTTTTGGGTTTGCATGGCCAGGGTTTTGGTAGAAGGATGGGTTAAAGGGGTGGTTTCTGTGACAATCTGCCTGAAACTTCTACAATGTCCAGCAAAGTCAATCCCACCTTAGCTTCCAGACAAACATGTCAGTGGCCACAGCTGAGCTAATCAGAAATGGTGGTAACACCTCTGTGACAACATATTCAAGAAGGAAAGTAAAAAGTGATTGCAGATGTAATTGTGGCCAGAGAAGAGCCAAGTGAGAACATGTGAGAGGAACAACTCTGCAGACAAGGTCAGTGCAGAAGGAGGGGCAGGAGGTGCTCCAGCTGCTGGAGCTGAGATTCCCCTGCAGCCCCTGGTGCAGACCATGGTGAAGCAGCTCCAGCCCTTGGAGGATCACAGGGATGCAGAGATCCACCTGAAGCCTATGGAAGATACCCAATCCAGAGCAGGTGGATGCCTGAGATGAGGCTGTGACCCTGTGGGAAGCCTGTGCTGGAGCAGCTCTTGGCAGGGACCTGCAGACCTGGGGAGAGAGGAGCCCACACCAGAGCAGATTTCCTGGTAGGGCTTGAGATCCCATGGGGGACCCACACTGGAGCAGCCTGTCCTTGAAGGACTGCAGCCCGTGGAAGAGTGACCCACCTTGCAGCAGTTTGTGGGGGACTGTTGTCCATGGGATGGACTCTCATTGGAGAAGATCATGGAGAACTGTCTCCTGTGGGAGGGAACCCATATGGGAGCAAGGAAAGGATTTCCTGTCCTGAGCAGTGGGAGAAACAACATGTGATGAACTGACCATAACCTCCATTCCCTGCCTCCCTGCACTGTTGGGGGAAGAAGGTTGAGCTGAGAAGGGGGGTGGGGGTGGTGGTGGTGCGGTGAGGACAAGATGTTTTTAAGGCTTGTTTTTACTTGAGCATATTATCCTGCTCTGATATTTTAAGGAAAAAATGCAGTTAATATCCCCAAGCTGAGTCTGTTTTGCCCATGGCAGTACTTTGTGAGTGATCTCTCTCTGTCCTTATCTCAAATCATGAACCTTTCCTTTATATTTTCTCTCCCCTGTCCAGCTGTGGAGAGAAGTGATAGAGAGGGGTTGGTGGATCCTGTGTTACGGAATGCTGCACTCAACTACAAATCTGAACTGAAAGGTGGGGGTTGGGTGCCCAGTTGCAAGCTCTGCACTCATATCTCTTATGGGAGATTTAAATGCCTCTTTTAAAGCTTGTTGTGGACCAAAGTTACAGCAGCAGCTGCAGCACTGCTCTCCAGCTGTGGCTCAAGTGGGTAGGTTCAGTAGGACAAACATTTTGGAAACACATGCTCTGTAAGAACACCTGTCTGCAAGAAACACCCCAACTCTGCTTTCTTACATGAACTGATGTCCACAATATGCACCCATGCTCTTTTAAAATGGCAATAGCCTTACTTTTCCCTTATTTTTATGACTAAGTACCTTACAACATCCAGAAATTATTAAAAATACCAAAACTGTAGGGACAATTACAAAATAACACAAAATGGCTACAAGCAGCAGGACGTCAGTTTGAAACTTTACAGTGAAGGTACAAAAGGAGCTCTTCTGAGCCCCAGATGCTGCTAAAAAGTCATAGGTGTATAGGTGGGTAGATGTGAGAGGATAGGGAAGGGGGAAAATGGTGTGAATGGTAAGTTGTATGTCTGTAGTACATTTACTCAAATACATTGTCATTCGCATCATACGCATTCAGCTAATGAATAAGCTGTATTTTGAGAGGTTTGGTTAGGAAAGCATTTATTACTAAATTACTATATGAAAAAATGCAAATGGGAAGAAGAGAACATGAAACCAAAGAATCTGATCTGAAGTAGATTTGAGAAATTTCTCTGAATGTGCAAGGATAGTAAGTAAAGTAAGTAAAAAAGCCCTATGGTTAAATATATTTTGGTCTTTCAAATGACTTGACATTGCCCTTTAGCTTAAGCTGAAGTTTCTGTGACCTGTTAAGCAGATGCTCTAAAAACAAGGATTCTCTGCAGAGGCAGATTTGGGTTGCAAAGTGGAACTTTGCATAAAACCTCAGCTACAGTGAAGTATGCTTTACAAAACGTACAATCGCAGGAGGTGCTTTAGGTACGTCCCCACAGCCAGTAACTGTTGTTTTCCCGTTATGCAGAAAGTCCTCACTGGACACCACACAAACACACACATCCTCCACTCTCTCCCAACACTTCAGACTCCACATACAAAATACAGCACCCTCAGAAAGCTCAAGGTTTTGCTGCACTAAATGGGTGTTCTTCATCTGTTCAGAAGACCTACCAGATTGTCATAAACAATGTGACTATGCCAGCCAGATGAAGACTAGTCTCAGAGGTTATTTTTAGATCCAATATAATACTTTTGATCAGTCACACCCTCAGTTTCCTCCCTCCCAAAAAGCTTTTCCTCTTGAGCCATATGTTAGGAGATGACTCAAGCTGCATCTTTCCTCCACAATGTCAAGTGATGACAGGTGAATTGCCACCCTAAGTGCTGTGTTGTATCAAAGGAGCAATTCCAAAGCTGCACTCCAAATGGCTACAGAGGGAGGACCCTGGTGCTAACTAAAACCAGTATTTAGGAAAAGTAAACACTATCTACCCTTTTTCTCTGACATCTGCCAAAACATTCATTACTTATTTCATTAATTTTGCTTATTAGGCCCTAAATGTTGAGCTGCTATTGCCAGGTGGTCTAATTATGGTTACAGTATATATATGCAAGTCACTTCTTTTGCTAAACAGACTGGGTTGGTTTTGTTAGGTTGGTTGCTTGGCTGGTTTTTGAGTCACACATCACACAAGCTTTGGGCAATTTTTCTTTACTTTCTGTGAAGACAAATCTTTGTTGAATGCAGGTTTTAACATCTTTTAACTCTTTCTCAATCTTATGAGGTGAAATCTTAATTACTATAGCTTACCTTTCAATTTCCCAGTGTACACACGCTAATTATTTACAGCTCAGCATCTCCCTAGTATTTATATTTTTCTGAATTAAAAAAGACATTATTAAAGAAAATACTCTCAAATAGAATAAATGAATCTAGCTTCACTCTCTTCTGTGTATTGATATCAATTCCACCAGCAGGAATCCAGCATTCAAATGGTAAAAAATGTCACTCTTCCCTTTCCCAATTATATTCTGAAAAATAACAAATAAATCATTCTGCAACTGTAAGACTGTCATCACAAAGACACTTACAAGACTCTTGCTTACAAAACTTTTCCTTTCATTCTGCGAACAACTCACAGTCTAGTCATTATTTAGTATTACTATTTTTTAAGCAAGAAAGACAAATTATGCAGAAGTCCATAAAAAATCACCAAAACAAAAGAGCAACAGCAACATCACCGGGGCAATAGAAATAAGTGGATTTGGACTTCCATTACAGCCTGGAGGAAAGTTTTGTATTGAATTCATTCCTTAAAAAAAAAAAAAAAAAGTGGGGAACGAACAAGAAAGGAAGACTGAACAAGTGAGAGTTTTGTTGATGGTGGTAGTTTAATGACTTCCCTTTTCGGTGCTCTTTGACTGCTTTCCAGCCACTCCCCTCCTCGGCTCTTTTCTGTGGCATACTGGACTTGGCTGGGTGCCACGGTGACAATCAATGTCCAAGCAGCCTCTTCAGCCAGAGATTATTCCTTGAGTCCGTTTGTTTTATTAGTGAGGAGGTAGGGGGCCAGAGGGGTGATTTCTAAACTGAAACAGGATGTCCTGCTGGTGTCCCAGGCTGTGAAAGTCTCCATTTCACCGGCTGTACCAGTGATGCAAGATGGCTTAAGTTAATCCAGTGAGACTAGGCTGCAGATTGCTTCTTTAGCTTTTTTCCTTTAAGACACAAAAACCTCAGAGGGATGCCGCTTTAACAGACAGCTCTAGGGAGGCTGTTCCTCAGGATAATAAGCCAACTATAAACTACCTTGTTAAAACATGTATCTGAGTATGCCGATTATCCACAGACAGAGCTTTCCAAACTAACTGTGATTCAGTCTCCCAGACAATTATACAAAATGCTTTGAGGAAATAAGTGATTGTGCAGGTATGCAAAATCACACACAAACAGGTATTGATAATAGTTCTCTAATTCAGTCTTTTAGTCTTCTAAGGCCTTGTGTAGCAAATGACATGTTAGCAGCTTAAAAATCAGAAGTTCATCAGACTTTAGTTCAGCATCTATTGTTTTTGAACAATAAAATCTCAAAAATTATATGGTTGTTACGCATGAGCAACGCTTACTGAGTATATTTGTACAGCGCACATTTTTTTATTAAAGAGCGGTGCATTAGAAAGTATTCTAAATACAGTGTTATTAAGCTTTTACACAGAAAGCCTCTCTAAAGGAAAAGCTAAGGATTTTTTTCTGTATATCCTGCTGGTATACCAAAACCTGATTCACACTACAGCTATTTCTGTCTGGTTTAGGTAAAATACGACATCTCTCTTATTATGAAAAGAATTTCATTAACGTTGTCATCAGAAATTATTTGTAAACCTCGTGTCATATTTTACAGGTCACTTGTTTACTGAGCTTCATCATATGGGTACTAAAAGCTAGCAGAATTCAGAAGACTCAGCCTTCACTGTTTCCCAACCATTCCCCAATCCCTCACCAGAAAAGAGAGTACCACACCAGACAGAATTTCAACCACTTGCACAAAATCAGTCTCACTGGGTCCACAGCAAAACTGACGTTGATCAACAGGCTTCCTCAGTCCCAAACCAGCAGCTGGTCCCCCACTGAGCTATTCTGGATACTACCATGACAGTGATACTTGGTGTCCTACATAGCCCAATGGATTTCAAACTGGTTGCAACAGGGAAAAGAAAAATTAATGCACAATTTATGTCCATACTTTGTGGATATGAAATGTAGTAACACGGATGGATATAGAATTACCATCAGAAAACAAAACAAAAACAACAACAAAAAAGACAGGCAAGCAACGACCCCCCTTACCCTTACATCCCTAATAGCTTAAAAAGCAAAAATTCGAATAAAAGAGAAAGTTTTGTTGTATTCCCTTTGGTATCCCCTCCCTGTGAAACCCTACCTGCCCCTTGACTCTGACCTATGGCCTTTGGCCATAGGTAGCCCCACCCCCTACCCTGAAATGCATAAAACCCCCTTTCCCTCCGGGGTTGGGCCTCTTTCGCCCTGGGATCCCCTTCTTGGAATAAAGCCTTGGAACACATCTCAGGGTAAGAGCCTCTTTTGGTTTTATGTCCCTATCCTGAAGATCCCCTCACCCTAACCTCCCTAAATCTGAGCTAGCAGCTGATCTTGGGGGGCTGAGGGAAGGGGAACACTTCAGTTGGCGTCCATGTGGCCTGAAAACCACGCAAAGGCTGGAGTCTCTTATCTTGAGATCTCAAAAGCTTTTGGACTGTTCAACTCTTCTCCACCGATCCAGCTGCTTTTTGTGCAGTTGCGGGGGGTTGAAGAAGAATTGGTAGCCTGTTTACCCACACAGGTCGATTCGGTAGGGACTTTTTATAGGAAAAGAACAGGGCACCCCAAAAGCACGAGATCCTCCCCTCAGGCAAAAAAGGGGGGGAGGGCAGTCTCGGTGCGGCTGGGAAAAAGAAAGATCTTCTGCTGTGGGTGGGCATTGTGCCCCCAGCCACGTGGTGAAGCCCTCTTAGAACCCACTGCAACATCTCAGAAGTTGTGATTGTGATTCATCTCTGGGAAGCCAGGCGCCGGCTGTCCTGGAGATCCACGGTGTCTTGGGGTGTTGCGGGCTTTGAGGAGAACCCCGGACACCGGGGCAACCCCCTCACAGCCCCCGGGGCCAGGGAAGCTCGGCACGGTGCTGAATCCCCGCCCTGGAGTACATCCCCCCACATCCCGGAGTTCTCAGAAGTGAGAGAGGGACTGGGACAGAGCCGTGTGTGTGTGGTTTTTTTTTTCTTTTTTTAACGCTTTAACATCACAAATATGGGTTCTAACTTTTCCACTAACCAAAGGAGTCTTTTAAAACAGCTTAAACCTGTTTTGAAAGATCTTAAAATCCCTAATAGTTTATTAAAGAGTTTTATCCGTTGGTTGTTTGCTGAGTTTCCAGATTTTTACCTCCATAATGTTTATTCCGTGGCATTTTGGGATGTTATTGGCCAATTACTCACCTTGAAAATTGAAAATGGAGACACAAAAGCTTCAAAAATTATCCCAATTTTCTTAAAAGCACACAAACATCTGTTGGAATTAGAACGCAGCAAACAGCCACAAAAAAACCCCTCATCCTCCTCTTTCCCCCCTCAGCCCCCTATTCCCTACGACAACACCCCCCAGCCACCGCAGTATACTGTGGAGAGGGGGAGCAATGGCGGCAACCTCGTGCTCGGGTCTCCTTCCCACAGCCCATTCCTCCCCCACAGCTCCGACTCTTTCCCATACCCTGTACCTTGCCACCCCGCCCCCTGCCTTCCCTCCGCCCCCTGCTACCCTGGCAACGAGTGCAGCGTCCTTTTCCCCAGCCCCCAGCCCGGCACGGGACATGGGGAAGCGGGGGGGACGCAAACCGCGGGCGGCGCGGCGCCGGCAACCGCTGCCGCTTTCGGTGCCGATGCCGGCAGCGTTGTTGCCGCGGTCCGCGGCGGCGCGCGGCGGCGTGGGCGGCGGCACGAGCGGCGCACGTGGCGCCGCGGGCAGCAGCAGCGCGGCGACGGCGGGCGCTCTCCGTGCCGGTGGCGGCGGGCGAGCCCCACGGTGCGGGTGCCGGCAGCATGTGTGACTGCTGCATGGCATCGCGCGGGGGTCCCGCGGCAGCAGCGGCACGGCAGGCGCCCGAGGCACGGCGGAGGGGCTTGCCCCCCCGCCCGAAAGCGGTGGCGGTGCCGCCCCCCATCCTGAGAGCAGAGGTGGGGGGGCGGGACCCCCGCCTCCCCACAGCCACGATGGGGACGGCTCCCTCACAGCTCCAACCCGGGACCAGCCCAGCACGGAGATCCCGGGTGGGGGGAGGGGACTGCCTGCCATTGTAGCCCAAAGGGGAGAAAGCGCAATGCCTTCTACCTCTCAGCTTCATACAACAGCAATAGAACTTTCCCAAATCCAGACTAATTCTAATGAAAGCATTCCCCATGTTGCACCTATAGTGTATCTTGGCAGGAAAAATGCTAGAAGAGATTATAAGCCATTTTCTTACCAAGACAAAAAAGAACTTTGTAAAATACAAAGAGAATTTGGCAGATCCAGTGAAATTTTTAAAAGCATGATAACAGCTACATTCAGTTCAAATGAATTAGTACCAACTGATATCAACGATTTGTTCAGATGTTTACTAACACCTTCAGAATATGAATTGTGGGAGTGCATGTGGAAAAAAACTTTAAAAACAGTATTGCATGACATTCAACAAACTCCTGAAACAGCACAAGATGATGATGATAATGAGTTAACAATAGACCACCTGTGTGGGGAGGGTGAAATGCATTGTCCTGAAAAACAGACCAGATTACTATCAAAGCAAATTTTAGATAAGGCTTGTATTGCAGCAGAAAAGACCTTTTATCAACTACCAACTACTGAAAGTCAATGCAGTTTTATGGATGTTAAACAGTTTCCTTCAGAAAGTTTTTTGCAGTTTGTTGATCGCTTGAGAACACAGGTGGAAAGACAAGTGCCTGAACCTTCCATACAGACCACAATGATCAAAGAGATGGCTCGGAGAAATGCTAATGAAATCTGTTGCAGAATCATCCTTAGCCTTCCCCTGGATCCACCACCATCCTTAACTCACATGATCGAAGCTTGTGCCATGAAAGCAGAGATGTTCAGCGAACCTGAAAGAAATCCAGGACCAGCACACCCCAGGACTGCAGCACCTGTGCTACCAGAACCAAGAAGGCAACCACTACCACCAGACCGCCTACAGCATATCATCTGCCATCTCTGCAAGCAGCCCAGATATTTTGCAGTTTCCTGCCCTTGAAACCGGAACCAGAACCAGCAAAGGAAGCCCAACAAACAAAAAAACTAATTTCCCAGCGCACCCCCCTTGTCAATGTGATCACGCGTGAGAACATAACTATGCGGGGTCCTCCACCAGTTGATACCTCTCTCTTAACAAAAAAGGGAGAGGGGGTGGGGGTGAAAGAAGGTGAAAATGTCAAAAGCTCAATTAACAAGGTTTGGCAGCCGCGAGGCCGGTATAGGCTCGTGACTACCAAAGGTTTTCATTTCAGATCTGCTGACTGGACAGTAATTACAGTGCATCTGCCAGACATCTCACAAGAACTGACGGGTAACCACACGGAACAAAAGAGTATTTTGTTATTGGGGATACTGCACACACACCAGAGGAAATTGAGGTAGTTCCCATGACCATTAAGGGAAACATAACATGCCTCAAGCTGTTGGCACGCTGCGAACACCCACCACTCTACCTGGCAGAGGGGTAAATCCTTACCCAGGCCATTCCCATTCCGGCAGAGGTAATAGCAGATGGAAAATCACCAGAAGTCTACTGGGCAGAGGTGGTGGGAGAGGACAAACCTTCCATGGCGTGCAATATAGCAAATGGGCTAGAGCGCCTCCATGTGGAGGGGGTTCTAGATACGGGGGCCAGCATGACCGTTCTACCAGAGAACAAGTGGCCATCACACTGGGAATTGCAACCTGTCGCAGGCAAACTTCAGGGCATAGGAGGAATCACATTGGCAAAAATTTTAAAAAATATCATACAAATTGAGAGACCTGACGGAAAATTGGCAAGTGTCCGTCCATTCGTTGCAAACTACAAAACCTCCTTGTGGGGGAGAGACACCATGTCCCAATGGGGAGTCCAATTGGTCATTCCTAAGACACCCCAGGATTTTTAGAAATAGCCACTGTGACACGCCCTACCCACAAGTTAACATGGTTAGATAACACCCCAAACAACCCATGGGTAGCACAGTGGCCATCGAGCAAAGAAAAGCTCAAGGCGCTTGAGGCGCTTGTGGAGGAACAGGTGGCTCAAGGCCACCTAGAGGAAACAACAAGCCCTTGGAATTTCCCAGTCTTTGTAATAAAGAAACCGGGAAAAGACAAGTGGAGGCTCCTCCACGATCTCAGGGAAATAAATAAAATGATAGAGGACATGGGACCACTTCAACCAGGGATGCCTTCTCCAACAATGCTCCCAAATTGGCAATTGGCCGTTTTAGATATCAAAGATTGTTTCTTTCAAATTCCTCTACACCCAGAAGATGCCCCAAGGTTTGTATTCTCAGTTCCAACCCTGAATCGCCAGGCTCCGATGAAAAGATATCACTGGAAAGTCCTTCCTCAAGGTCTAAAATCAGCTCCTTTCATATGCCAACAACACATAGCATCGTTATTGTCACCTGTTCGTGCTGAGAGACAGGATGCCATCATCCTTCATTACATGGATGATGTGCTGGTGTGTGCCCCCAATGACTCTATACTCCAACACACGCTTGACCTAGTGGTTAAAGTTTTAACCTCTGCTGGATTTCAATTGCAGGAAGACAAAGTTCAAAGGATGCCACCTTGGAAGTAGCTGGGCTTGCAAATTTCAGCAAGGACCATTGTCCTTGGAAAATTGGAAATCGAGTGTAATCCTAAAACCCTAGCAGATCTCCACTCCCTGTGTGGGTCACTGAATTGGGTGAGACCCTGGCTAGGCCTCACAAATGAGGACCTAGACCCTCTTTTCAATTTATTGAGAGGGGAGAGGGAGCTGGTCTCCCCCAGGGAACTGACCCCAGAGGCAAAGACAGCAATCGAAAAGGTACAGAAAGCCTTGTCAGACAGACAAGCTCACAGGTATGAACCAAGCTTACCTTTCCATTTCATTGTGCTAGGAAAGCTGCCACACTTGCATGGGTTAGTTTACCAATGGATCGAAGGGCAGAGAGATTCACTCTTAATCATAGAGTGGGTCTTTCTCTCTCACCAGAGATCCAAGACCATCACTGAGCCACAAGAGTTGATAGCTCAATTGATTCAGAAGGCCAGGTTGAGGTTATGTGAACTGGCTGGTTGTGACTTTGCATGTATTCACCTCCCAGTCAGAGGAGGGAAGGAACTCTCCAAAGAGACTGACCAAAGAGATGTTTGAGCATTTGCTCCAGAACAATGCCAGTCTCCAATTATCTCTGGACAGCTACAGGGGACAAATATCAGTCCATGCCCCATCCCACAAGCTGTTCAATGAGGAATTCCACCTCATTCCTCGTGAGAAAAGGAGTCGGAGACCACTCAAGGCTCTCACAGTGTTCACGGATGCATCTGGGGCTTCCCACAAGTTGGTGATGACTTGGAGAAATCCTCAGACTCAGCATTGGGAAGCTGATGTTGAGTTTGTGAAGGGATCTCCCCAGATAGCTGAACTGGCTGCAGTGGTAAGAGCTTTTGAGAGGTTCTCAGAGCCAATTAACTTGGTGACTGACTCTGCATATGTGGCTGGGGTGGTGTCCAGAGCGGAGCAGGCTGTGCTCAAAGAGATCGAGAATGAACACCTGTTTAGGTTGCTTTCAAGGCTGATTTATTTGGTTTCTGATCAAGAACATCCATTCTTTGTGATGCATGTAAGGTCACACACCGATTTGCCAGGTGAAATTGCAGAGGGGAATCGTCGAGCAGACTCCCTTGCTGCACCAGTAGAAAAGGCACGTCTCCCTGACACCTTCCAACAGGCAAAACCAAGTCACCAACAGTATCATCAAAATGCCAGGTCTGATCCGTCAGTTCCAGCTAACACGGAATCAGGCTCGAGCTATCGTGGCCACCTGTCCCAATTGCCAGCTCCAGGCCATGCCATCCATGGCTATGGGGGTTAATCCCCGAGGCCTTGGCAGTTGTGAGGTATGGCAGACAGACATCACACACATTCCTAGCTTTGGTCGCCTCAAATGTGTTCATGTAAGTATTGACACACATTCCGGTGCAGTGTATGCCTCTGCCCACGCAGGAGAGAAGGCTGTGCACGCCAAACAACACCTAGTGCAAGCTTTTTCAGTGTTGGGGATCCCAAAAGAAATTAAGACTGATAATGGCCCAGCGTACGTGTCCAAGGAGTTCCTAGAATTTGTCCAGCAGTGGGGAGTGGAACATAAAACTGGCATCCCCCACTCCCCCACAGGCCAAGCTGTGGTTGAGCGTGCACATCAGACGCTCAAACAGCTCTTAGCTAAGCAGAGCAGCACTACTCCATGGATGTCTCCACAGCAGAAGCTCTGCAAAGCCATTTTTACCATCAATTTTCGGAACTGTTCATTTGAAAACATGAGTCCACCTGTAGTTCGTCATTTTAACAGTGGCAACCAGTTCAAGCCATCTCAACGTCCACCAGCCCTGATTAGGGATCCAGAAACTTGGGAAACCAAGGGTCCCTATGAGCTCGTGACCTGGGGTCGTGGCTATGCGTGCGTAGCTACTCCCTCAGGCCCTCGGTGGATTCCCCAGAAGTGGGTGAAGCCTTTTGTCCCCAAGAATCCAGCTCCAGCAGAAGAAGATGAAAAGCAAGTAACCACTGCCTCCAAGAGAAGACGCCGTCGGAGGGAGGAAAGAGAAGCTTCCCAAGTGTAAACTCCTTCCGGCAGAAGCCGAGACTTTTAACATGTTTTAAAAATGTTTGTTTTTTCTTTAACTTTGTTAAACAAAAAAGGGTGAGATGTTGTATTCTATTTGGTATCCCCTCCCCGTGAAACCCTACCTGCCCCTTGACTCTGACCTATGGCCTTTGGCCATAGGTAACCCCGTCCCCTACCCTGAAATGCATAAAACCCCCTTTCCCTCCGGGGTTGGGCCTCTTTCGCCCTGGGATCCCCTTCTTGGAATAAAGCCTTGGAACACATCTCAGGGTAAGAGCCTCTTTTGGTTTTATGTCCCTACCCTGAAGATTCCCCTCACCCTAACCTCCCTAAATCTGAGCTAGCAGCTGGCCTCGGGGGGCAGAGGGAAGGGGAACACTTCAAGGTTCATCAGCCCAGAGAGGCTTCATTCCTGAAGAGGGAAGAATGAAATATGTCAAAATTTTTCTTAAGAGACAGACACTCAGCTGAATGTTGCAAACATCTTTCACCTTCATTGCCATGCAATACATCTGCTATTTATTTCCAGAAATCAATGGGTAGGTAGGCTTCAGACAGTTCTAAAGCATGTTGCAAAACACAGTGTGCAGATCTTAATTTCTGTCTTGAAGCCTTGGGTGCGGCTTTCAGGCTATAAAAGATTAGGTGTTTCCGATGTTGACAGTAGGGGAACAGCTGTATCTTACAGCTGTGTTTCACAGCCACAGCTAGGTGTCTGGGCATGAACAGTGAATTCACAGAAAGGGAGGCTCCTATCAGTCGTGAGTTTCTCCCATCCACAGAATGGACTCAGTGCAGTTTGAAGACACTTGTCTGTCCTTGTGATGTTAACTGTCCTGGATTTTCCTGCTTCAGCATTAACACAACTGGAAACACTTCAACAGCGATAATCTTTTACCAAATATATAGCTACTGTAGTTGTCATGGAGACATTGTAAAACTGGAATGGAGAGAGGAAAGCAGCCTTATCAGTACAAATGATGTGAGATGTGACCCAAGAGACGGTGCATGTATTACAGCATAAATTGTCCTTAGTCCAGCCATGCCACTCTCTCTAACCCAGGCCAGCCTAACATCATCACACCCTGTAATAAGTATTTCCCATTGAACACCTTGGTGAAGAAGAGAAAAGCAAAAGTGCATCAACATAAAAATCTGTGTTTGAATCACTCTGAGATTTCCTTATTGCTGGACAAGGAGAATCTGTACCTGCCAGGCAGATGCTTCAGGAACTACATACAGTTGGATTTTGTACCAGGAAGAGCCCAGAATGAGGCAGCTTCCATCTTTCTTCTGCTTTCTTTGCTGTCTTCTTTCCATACACCATCAATTATGCTTTTCTGACCTTCATATTTATTTTTATTTTTCAAAGAGCACTAGAGTTATTAGATGCAATGACTATAGCAAAGTAAATATCTTGGAAACCTAAATATATTATCTTTTCCACTTGGGAAGTAATAAGGATTTGAGACAGCATGGAAGACAGCCACTTTCATTTCAGAGTCAGGGTGAACTATCATGTGTGCACAGGTGTAAACTCACACTACTCTTGCTGAGGATGAAAACATTCCTGAAGAGGGAAGAATGAAATATGTCAAAATTTTTCTTAAGAGACAGACACTCAGCTGAATGTTGCAAACATCTTTCACCTTCATTGCTATGCAATACATCTGCTATTTATTTCCAGAAATCAAACAATATTAACAGATAGACACTTTTTGCTTTTATAAACATATAAATATGGTGATAACCACCCCACTGAGCTGTGGCTACACTCAGAGCTGAAAAGGAAACTTGTATGTGTCCATGGCTCCGCATTCAGCGTTTGTTCCCTCTATCCCTCTGGGACTGCACCATGTCAACCACTAGTAGTCCTATCAGCATTGCAAAGGGTCATTACCATCCCTTCCCTTCCTTGAAGACTACTTTTTCAATTCAAAAGTAACACATATGTTCATATGAGCACAGATGCTTATATGAGCAAGAATTTTAATGGCTGTGTTAATGTAACTGCATGCACAAAGCACCTGAGAGAGAGCACACCGACAATTCAAACTGAATGAATGCAGTACAGATTATTCTTTCCTTTTAAAGAATTATTTCAATTCCTAGATCCCAACAGCTAACAACAGAGAACTCTACTCTGTAACAGAAATTCTTTTTCATTACTTTGTGACTATAAACACCAGAACAAATTGTGATCTATGGTGCACAGAGGATTGTTCTGGCTATTAAAAAGGGAGCAAAAGTTACTGTGCACTTTAACTTACTGAAGAAAATTTTTGGGACTAATTGGGCTCAAAAGCAGGTGGCTTAGGTATGTGTTATGATTTTTTTATTTATAATTTTTCTTAATAAGTTAAGAATCAACTGTGATTCTGACATGTCAGAATTTTTTATCATAATTTGTATGTGTATATTTGGGTATGCCTGAAGATAACTTCAAGTACATTTTTTGCTGTCTAGGGTGAGATTCAGATTCCTACAGAGTAGAGGATATTATTCATCTCTGATTTCATCTCTGATGAAACGCAGCCATGCCAGCAAGTAATTGGTAAGTATCTCCCCAACTTTTTGGACTACTTTCAATCTTGAATTTGAGAAAGCCTCTGGCAAGCTCCCTTTTCAGCTAGCCCGTGAGGGTTTTTTAAGCCTGTGCTCCTGAGACAGCAGAATACAGTGCTCAGAGTTCTAAGCTCTGTTTTAGAATTACAGCTGATTCTGCAGATAATGCAGAACTTGTGTGAAGTGAAAGTAGTGGGGATTGGTTCCACACCTCAGGTCCTTTCGTAGTGTCTTGGCCTGCTGGTCCCTGCCCCCACTTCTTTATAATGGCAAACAGCTGCAGCAATAACACATTACAGCCAACACAGCCTGCATGCCCCTGCTAGTTTTTCATGGCTTTGTAGTAGCCTTTGTAGGCACTTTATAGCACACTGTATGTGTGATGACAGGAAGGAAAAAAGTGAAAACAAAATGTGAAGTGTTATCTTTTTTCTTTCAGGATCAGAAAGGTCAGATAAGACAACGTTCATCTTGTAAAGACATCAGTGCTAAGAGCAGTGTTTAAAAAGTGCTCTTACAACACAGGGTGGAAGGACTGCTGCTCAGTGTGTTTTTCCAAAGGTTGCAACAATTGCTTTTAAATTCTCACTTACATGTTGCCCCACCAGAGAGCAGGGAGTCCACATCATCTGAACCAGCTATTCTTACCCCAGGCTCCCTAGAATAAAAGCCAACTGCACACTGAGGGTGACAAGGCCTGCTCCTGGGGGGTGGTTGTAATGTTGGGGTTTTTTTGTTGGGTTTTTGCTGTGGGTTTGGTTTTGGTTTTTGGTTTTGTTGTGTTTTTGGTTTTTTTGGGGGGGTGGGTTTTTTTGTTTGTTTGTTTGGTTGGTTGGTTGGTTTTGTTTTTTTGATTCATAGTCAGAGCTTCTGACATGTTCCAGTGATGGAGCAGAACTCCTGGCTGCCTGTTCTGTAGGCAACCGCAGAATGTCTTCCACCGAGCAGTCACTGTGCTGTGCTGTAAAACAATGTTAGAAACAAAATTTCTTCTTTGAATATTTAATATCACTGAAGATCCAATGTAGAGTATTGGTCTGCTAAAGGTGTAGAGAAGTCACAATCAAATTATCTTTTATTGTCTAGACAAAATGCAGTGAAAAATCTGCAAGCACTCAAATATTTAGCAGTTCACAGTGATTGTTAAGAATGTCTTTCTTCTTCTTCTAGAAACACTCTTTTCTATTGTTAATATTTCTGCTCCCTTTCTTAGTTCATAAAATCATAGAACCATAGAATATGCTGAGTTGGATGGGACTCATCAGTATAATCAAAGTCCAACTCCTGCTGCTTGGGGATCACCCAAGAGTCACACCATGCACCTGAGAGCACTGTCCAAACACTTCTTGAGCTCTGTCAGGCCTGGTGCTGTGACCACTGCCCTGGGGATCCTATTCCAGTGCCCAACCACCCACTGGGGCAAGAACCTTCACCTGATATCCAGCCTAATCCTCCCCTGACACAGCTTCAGGCCACTCCCTCCGGTCCCGTCACTGGTCAGCACAGAGAACAGATCAGTGCCTGCCCCTCTTCTTCCCCTCACAAGGAAGTTTTGACTGCAATGAGGTGTGTTTCTCCTCCTTTCCAGGCTGAAAAAACAAGTGACTTCAGCCATTCCTCATGCCTTCCCCTCACAGCTCTTCGCCATCCTCATGGCTGTCCTTTGGATGCTGTCTGATAGTTTACTACCTTTTTTATATTGCCTCGAGCCCCCAGCACTGGAGGTGAGACTGCCCCAGCTCTGAGTAGAGCAGGACAATCCCCTCCCTTGCCCAGCTGGTGATGCTGTGTCTGATGCACCCCAGGACAGGGTTGGCCCTCCTGGCTGCCAGGGCACTGCTGGCTCATGTTCAACTTTCTGTCAAACAGGAACCCCAGGTCCCTTTGCCCAGGGCAGCTTTGCAGGATCTTGTTCCCCAGTCTATCCATACATCTGGGCTTGTCCCTTCCCAGCTGGTAATATCCCAATCATGCACAATTGAAATGTTGAGACTATAAATCTGGTTTTCTGCTTTCTGTTTTGTATTTTTTTAGGGTTTTTTGTTTGATTGGGGTTTTGTTTGTTTGTTTGTTTTACCTAAGACTGATTTCCAAGCAACATTATCTCAGACACGCGGTTTGACAAATTTTAGAAAGTGCCTTTTTAAAGCATTATTCCTACATTCCTCGCAATGTGTTTCCGTTATAGTCATTAATATGCAGGTTGTATTTACCTAATTCCATGTGTGTATACTGTGTGAGACTGGCACAATGTGGGGGCTCTGCCTTTGCCACATGCAGCTACAGCAGGTCTGCTCTGAGGTAGAACTCTAATGGCTGCAGATGAACAGAAAAGAACCCATATATTGTCAAAGACTCAAAATCATAATCTTCCAAGCATTCAGTGGCTGAATACAAAATTGGTACTTCAGGACAATACTTTGTGGTACATAAAAAGATGAAGACAGAGAAAAGGAATGCTTACCAGGACAATGAGTTTCTCTGTTCAAGGCAATGAAAAAGAAAAGGGAAATAACAAGCCTCTGTAACTAGTTTAAATACAAAACACTTGAGGTCAGTGTTTCCAGGGTCTGTGGGTTTTGGATCTTGTTTTTGGTTTGGTTTTGTTCTGTTTTTTTCTTTTATGTGATGACTCTCCTTTATTTCTTTGGTTTTGGGAAGTAGTAAATATGGCACTGAAAAAGATTTGGTTGTGAAACCTGTATTCTGTTTCCTCTTCTGCCACTGACCTTTCACATGACGTGAAGCAAATAATTCCAAATCTGCTTTTTTCTGTACTCTAGATAGCTGGTTGCCAGTCTACTTTCACAGATAATAACTAACTTCAGGGAGTTCTCCAAAGGTTTGAAGAATATGTAAATTACTGTAATGCAGTAAAGACCAGCACTACGAAGACAAAGTCACACCTAGCCTTCTATAAGGTGTCTGTCTAAGAGGTGAGTCTCAGTGGATGAGGGACATCAATACATCTTGTTTACTGTTGACTTTAGCAACACTTTTGAGACAGTCTCTTAGAAGTACTGCAGCTGAAGTCAGATAAATGGACAGTGAGATGTTATGAAAACTGGCTTAACAGCCAGGCTTAAAGAGTTGTGTTCAGTATCATAAAGTCAGGCCAGTCAGCAGCAATGTGCCCCACAGATCCCAGGACCAGTATTATTTCATTCTCTCATGAATTTCCAGAAAGACTAGACAGAGTTTACAGGTGATGCAAAACTGGGAAGAGTGGTTGCTAGACCAGCTGGGTAGTTCAGCCATCCAAAGGTACTTGGACAACCTGGAGAAATGGGATGGCTGAAGTCTCATGAAGACTGACACAAGGAAATGTCAAGCTCTGAACCCAGAGAGAAATCAGCCCATGCAACAGCACATGCCTGGATGTTGACTGACTGTAAAGCAGCTTTTCAGAGGCAGTCCTGAAGAGTCCTTGCGAGCATCATCTGACTGTACTGTGACTCAGCAACGTGCTCTTGCAGCAAAGGACAACAGCCTCCCCTGCTCCATTAGGAAGGTGCCAGGAGGTGCAGGGAAGTGATCCTTACCCACTGCTCAGCACTGCTGGGACACACTGTTGTGCTGGACAAGTTCTGCTTTCCACATTAAAAGTGTTGCTTGGGCCTAATGGAGAAAGCACAGTAAAGGCCAGGAAAATGGTTAAGATGTAGAGCATCTGATACAAGGAGAGGCTAACAGGGAGCTGTGGCTACAAAGTCTGGGGAGAAGCAAGCTGAGAGTGTAACTAACTGATAGAAGGGTGTACAAAAGATGGAGACAGACTTCTCAATGATGCCCAGTTAAAGACCACCAGACAATGGACATAAACTGAATTTTGGGAAATACTACCCTAACACCAGAAAATTGTTCCTTTTCATGAGGTTGCTCATGCACTCGACTAGGATGCCCAATGAGGTTGTGAAGTCTCCACCCTTGGAAATTCTAAAACCCTGACCCAAGTAACCTGCAGTGGTTAAGCCTGCTCTGAGCAAGGTGCGATGGTCTAAATGATCTTCAGAGATCCCTTCCATTTTAAACTGTTCTGAATATGTTGGGATTAGCCTTGCAAGCTAGTGGCAGAGATATCTTCAGGTGGTTAGTTAGCAGTAATTTTTCACAAAATTTCTAACAGAAATCTTAGCTATTTCAACAAAAACAAGAACAAAGATCTTTGCTTCTCTATTTTGGTCTGTGGTTTGGTGGTTGGCATTTTTCCCCAGGTGATTTAAAATGGACAAAATAGCTTTTTCATCAACCATGAAATAAAAAGAAATTGCTAAACTTCAATTCAATTACACACAGATCTGCTCATATCATGCCCAGGTCTCTTTGTTCACCAGTTGTTCCTTCCTGAGCCTGACTCATCTGCCTGACCATGGCCTTGCCACCTTCAGCCTCCAAGGACACGGGATGATTCTGCCCCTTGATCAGGAAAATGCCTGTATGTTTTCCCTGCTACACAGACCCTGCATTGATGTAGCCCTGCATTTGAGACAGTGAAAAAAGATTACACTGAAGGGATTGTTACTAAGGGTTCAGGTACACCAGCAGCATTCAAATAGGGTGATAATCTCTTCAGTACATTTTGCAGCACGACTTCAAAAAACAGTAGCTAGCTTAATGCCTCCTCAAGACAAGTCTGTTTCAGCATCCCCATTCCTGAAAGGATGTGGCTGCAGTATCCCATATGGATTACAAACAGTTATCTTCCTTTTCCAGTTAGAAAACTATCTAGAAACCCACATAGTGTAGAAATGGGGTTTCCAGCTGTGGCTTATTTCTCAAACTACACTATGACAATAGGATCTCATGGAAGAGATGAAAATATTGCCATGATTTGAGATAGTATTCTTCTCTTCTCTTCTCTTCTCTTCTCTTCTCTTCTCTTCTCTTCTCTTCTCTTCTCTTCTCTTCTCTTCTCTTCTCTTCTCTTCTCTTCTCTTCTCTTCTCTTCTCTTCTCTTCTCTTCTCTTCTCTTCTCTTCTCTTCTCTTCCTTTTTCTTTCCCTCTTTCTTTTCTATGGTTTAATCAGTCAAACTTAGAGATAGTAATGCTGTGCTGAACTATGGTCAAGGAAAGCATTTCAGTCATGCCTGTAAGAGAAGCTCTAAGTTCACCCTGGGAGAGGAAATGGTACCTGTTTCTACATGGATATTTTTATTTATTGGTATTACATGCATGGTATTGTATGTATGGTTTGGCTTAACCACAAAAAATGAAACATTCCACAATGCAATTGCCATATTTTCAAGGATCATATGTTTATTTTCCTCTGCTTTATGCAGTGAAGAAAAAGATAATATCGTGCATTCTCTTTCATCTTCTCATAGAGAGAAACTTGGGCTGTGACAACCAACTTAGGCTTTCCAGCCCTGTTGCAATTGTAGCTCATGGTAGCTCCATATAGAAATAAAAGGCAGTGATGAATTTCTTTCCTTGGCACTTTTGACAGTGACACAGGACAAGGCTAATCTCTAACATGAAAAATTTAAGCATTTAAAACTGGTATCAACACTTTGATGGGCCCATTTTAAAAACAAGCACCATAAACATGATTTCATCTATGCAACATCCAAGCATATCCATTTGCTGCTGAGGCACACAGCTGTTTTTTTTTTTCTAAAGTAATGCTTCTTGTCAGTTATTTTGAAAAGAAGACTTTCAGTATTTTACGCTTCAGTTTATTCTGATCATAGCAAAGGTTTAGCCCAAAAGGCAACTGAATTTTTACAACAGTTTGCACATATTTACTTATACTTCAACACTGTTCCAGAGGAGAGAACTAGCAAGAGCAACTTACCATTCCCCAGATAAAATGAAGACCCAGGTTCTCAAGGCTGCCATAACATTTTCTACTGAGATTTACCATGGTTTTTCCATAGATTAAGCAGATAGTGCATAATAAAAATCAAGATATCTTCTCCCCACATGAGGAGGCTGGACTGCAAAAACACTGGCAATAAAACAGAAGAAAATTAATTAGCTAAATTAACAGATGTGATGTATGAAATTTTTTACATTTATTAGCTTACGATGTGAAGACAGGCATGTTATCAGGATTCCTTTTTCAAAAGTGAAACACTGCTGGCTAATACTATCAAGATGTTTATTGTTTAGATAAGGAATCTGGCCATTTTGCTGTCTGCTCCACATGAATATTTCGCCATGAGAGCTGCAGTTGTTTCAGATTTCCTACTTACACCAAGTGGAATTGATGCCAGACAGCAAGTTTGCTTGTACAGCTGAGCTAAGTTTACAGCCCCACTCACTTTTATGGACCCAGAGATCTGACTGGTTTGCATGCTTCATCCATTTGAAATACAATCATGGCTCAGCATGGAGAGGAAAACTGTTGCTAAAGTCAGAAATTATTAGATTTTCATCAGTTTGTTTCTGTAAAGCAAATAGTGTTCCCAGTGTCCCCAGTGTTTTCAATGCCAGCTCTTCAAAACTTGCATTCAGCTCATCATGCTTATAATGCATAAGGTCATGGATGTTACCGGGTGTTATGGAGTGCAATGTTTATAGCTAGGTAGCTAAAGTTAGTGCAATGTCTTAATAAACTGCTGAATTTCTCCTCTCCTGTTAGCAGAGTAACTACAAGAGGTAAACAAAGGAAAAAACAAAAGGTTACCTCTAATCATATGCTCACTTTTTAAGAAAGAGTTTAGTATAGGAAAAAGCTTATCAAATGTAAATGAACTGTCAAGACCTTCAGCATGAATCCTGAGAAGTTTTTCCAATATCATGAGTTTGAGTCTGACCTCTCTAATTTTTCATCCTTTTTTAAGAAGTAAACACCAATTGTCATCAACTTTTCTTGAAGTAACAAATAAAACAAAGGCCATATTTCTTTTTTGTTTAATAAGAATAATATTGATATGTTTTGAACTGTAATGTCCTTATTTTTAACAGACTGCCCTTAGGTTGAAATTTTTCATTGAAAAATATCAGCTTCTGAAAACAGCAATTACATCAAAAGACATTATTAAAAAATTGCTACATATTAAATCCCAATTTGAACACAGGAGGCCAAAATAGTTGTTCTTTAATGTAAGATTTTCTTCACTGAAGTTATATTGAAATCCCAGAAGTAATCCTGTGGAAGCTGTAGGAAAATCTTAAGTGGCATATCCAGTATGAGAAGGAGATATCCCAAACCAGAACTCTGGTAGCTTACAGGTAGAGTGGTAGCAAAAATCTCATAAGGCTGGATGCAGCTCACGAGCAAGTTGTACTAATCCTATCCATGTGTCTTCTCAGATGCATACTAACACCAGTTGTTAGGCAATTTAACCTGTCTGGTCTACTAGTTTCAAAATGCCTTACCAGTATCTCCCTTTTCCCACGGCACAGGAGATGTCTGAATAAATGCTACTAAGAATTTCAGTCTTTTGCCATTGTCTGAGTACCAGCCACTTTAGTGTGGTTTGACTTTGAGGTCATTACATCCAGTATTCGAATGTCACAAAGTCTGGGATACCGGACTTCAGCAGCTGAACTGTGCATAGCTCCACAAAAGCACAGCATATCATTTCCCTTTAAAGTATGACAGGAAATTGTATAGGCAGAACACAGATTATCTGAAAGTGGTGCTTGACAGAAAGATCCAAATGCAGCCTTCGGTTATGACAGATGTCCATGACTAGGATTCACTGCATACCTCAGCAATGGGAAAAATGTGTTTACACAGATTGTATACAATGAGAAACAAAGAAATAAATAAAGCAACATTTGATTTTGGTCTGTAGCTGAACTAAGATATTTGGTCCACTCTAAGCATTATTGCTGTATGATAATTATGCTTTCCAGATGCAAGGGAGGATTTCCAACATGCTGCTGTCTTGTACTATCAAGGTATTAGAGGTGAAGGTTTTGATTTGCAGGATGCATGAGGGCTACGTGGGCAGCAGAACATGACCAAGGGAAGACTTGGATAACCTCCTGCCAGGAGGAGATGCTGTTCAGCATCAATAAGGATCAAAAATGCTGCAGAGTGGAGACAGTGCAAGCTGGACTTAAATACAGATTTTTACAGTATGTCTAGAGATACCCATTCTGAATTGCCATGTGGAAAAGCAGAGGTTTGCAGATGATTTTTGCAGGAAAATATGTTTAGAGATAACCAAAGGTATCTTTATCTAGTCTGTCCATTTCCACATGTTGTTGGCTGGTATCTGACACCATGGCAGCAGCACCATGTACTACTGCCATATTAAAGGTGCATGGACAGAAATTCACACAGTACTATGTATTTTGCAGGTTACTGCAGTCTTGTAACTGTGCTAAAGGAAGCACTGCATGGGCATTTAATAATGGAGTGCACTCATTTATATGTTAATATGTTTGTATATTTTCAGCCAACAGAGCCTGCACCTTAGCAGGCCACAAATGTCAATGACATAAATTCACAAGTTACTTTCAAAAGAGATAAGATTTCAGAAAAAAAACTACAAGAACTAAATTTTCAAGGATTTAGAAATAACCAAAAGCATTTTGGAAAATCACCAAGTTTAGTACTTGTATTTGTTTCATCAATAAGTTTGTGCTAGGGTTTAAAACAAGTTGTATTAGTATAATCTAGGAAAGCATTCATAAGGTCATATCATTTCCCTGTGCCATATCTGTATTTAGTAAAGCTCGTTGCATATTATTGTTTCTTATTTTCATCTTCTAAAATGCATCAACACAAAACAAGAAATAAAAAGATAGGTCAGTGCTTTGCCAGGCAGACAAAGTTTTGTGTTCTTTTACATTCAACTCAGGATTAACTGGAAAAAATTTTCATCTCCATTCACCATTCATCTCATTCACTGTTTCAATAGCTACTCATAGTTCTGTAAAATGGTTGACAAACCATTAAGCTAGCATCCAAGACCTCTGCTGAAGATAGAGCACTAATTAAAAAACAGTAATTTCTAGATACCACATGCTGTTGTCATGTGGAAGAAATAAGAGAACCACACAGAAGCAATTAGGTTGGAAAATGAGATCACAGAGTCCAACCTGTGATTGAACACCACCCATTGTCAACCAGACAATGGCACTGAGTGCCAAATCCAGTTTTGCCTTAAATACCTTCAGGGACAGTAACTCCACCACTTCCTTGGGAAGCCCATTCCAATTACCAGTCACTCTTTCTGTGAAGAAATTCTTCCTAATGCCCAACTACACCTCTTCTGGCACAGCTTAAGACTTTGGCCTCTTGTCCTGAATAAATCTAAAATAAGTATTACTTTAAACTTGTGAAATTTGTCTATCTGTACTACAACCAAAAATAATTATTTAGAAAGCTTTATGCAAGGTAGCTTACTACATAGAGAACATAAAAAATTAGAAATCTTTAATAATGACAAAAAGGCTCAGTTCAAGCACTTCTAATTCATATCCTGAAATAAAATAAAATTATCTGTTAAACAGGGCTTTAGATGCTTTAAGGCCAAGCCATCATTATCATCTTTGCATTACAGATCAAAGACAGAAAAAATGTGGTTTAAGACACATTTTTTTAAACCAGACTTCGGGTACAATGTCTGCAAGGTACTTAGGATCACATCACAGAAGAAAGTATTCTTTTATATTTATTCCTTTAGAAAAGAAATGATACTTTAAAGAATGGGTTTTGTGATAGCAGGAAAAAAAACCTAAATAAAACAACCCAAAAAACCCTGCAAACAAACAAACAAAAAGGCTGAAAGAATATTTCTCAGTTCCAAACTTTGATTATAACATCTGCTGGGCCTGCTGAATCCTTACTTTAGGCTTACCACAAGGTAGCACCTCAGTGAATAACTATCTTAAGTGAAAAGGTAAACATTCTTTCAAGACTGTTTTTGAAGCATTTACAGTAACAGGCTTCTGACTATTAATCTTGATTTACTGCATACTGTTCCCTAGAATGAAATTATAAACCAGACTGTTCCCACACTTCAGTTAACATTTATGGGTATTTTATTTGCAAATAGAAGAAGTATGTTAGGAAGTGGATCTTTTAGAAGGCATTAGCTCATCAGCCAAGTTTTGAAGGAACTGCTTATAGCAGACAATCTTCACATTCTGATCTGGCAGAGATACTCCACGATGCCCAAGTCCATGACTTTGCTCCTTGTTGTCAGTGTTACCTATCTACATGATTTTTGGTGTGCTGTTTTTACAGACCCATTTGCTATGTAAGGCTTGATTTCAGGAAGGCTGAAAATTTACTACATCAACAAAAATCAGTTATTTTCTAAATTAATGAATAATAATGAAAGATATTCCTCTAACACCTTATACCTTGTAAGTATATGTATAATACCTTATACCGTGGCTGTACCTATTTAAAACTGAGGTAATGAAGTCTAACCCCTGGAACAGTACTTTGTATCCCACCCCAAAGTAATGGAAAGCCATGAAAATGCTCTAACGGGTTTCTCTGAGCTTACAGTCAAATGCTTTCAGCCCCTTATTTATAGCAGAATTATTAAAATTATCCATAGGGGGTTTATTTATTATACAGTTCTATGCTGCTTTGGTGATCATTTTTTGTGGTGTTTCTAGGTGGGTTTTTCACATGTTTGGAATTTTTTTTTGTGGGCTCGGAGTGGTAATTGCTGAGCAATTGTCTATCTTGCATGCTTCTCAGTGTGCACTGACTTCACAAGGCATAAGAGATTTAGATCGCTAGAAACATTTCCTTTTGACTCTGAAACAAGACCTTCATCTGAATATGTGGGATTTAAAATTCAAGAAAGACAATTCACATATATTTGTCTCAATGGCTCCTTGAATATTTTACTACCAAAAAAACCCTGAGATCTTGAAAAGGAAAATCAACTGTATAATGCTTAGGGGGAAAAAACAGCCAAACAAAACCAAACCATGCAGACATCTTCAATCTTCTCCTCCATTTTCATAAAATATGAGGTAGCTGAGAACGAGTCAAGGGGAATTTAAGATCTGAGCACTCTTTTTCACTGTGCAGCTGTCTATTTTTTCCAATTTTTTCATTATGGTCCATAGCAAAAGAGGTTCCTTTGCCCTTAAAAGCAGAAAAAAAATCAGATATGAAGCTAGATGATGAAGACACCTAACAACCGGTGCAGGTGCATCTAATGGGGAATACTGCCAAGAACTTGAGAATTCTGACGTTTGGTTTTACAGGAGTGAGGGTCCTAACCCATGCAAACTGATCATCATCACGATCCCTTCATCAGAGAGGAGGGGCTGACTGGCTCCCAGACATGACACTGGCCTGTGATAGACACTTTGCATTAGGATGTCTTGTGTATGTCATTGCTCTTCACAGAGTATTTTCAATAAAGAAAAGGAGAAAACTGTAGATAGGAAGTTTCCCCTGTTCATCTTTTTCACTAAATACAACAAGAAAATAAATATACTCACTCTTTCTTCATTTCCTCATTTTAGTCTTATTCCCTATCCCTAAATTTGCCAACAAGACATTCCTGTGTGTTGTTAGTGGTTGAGAAGAACAACCACCTTGTCTAAAGAAAATTGTGGCCTGAAGTCTGAGTTTCATAAGACAACAGACTTTAAGTAAAAATTAGTTCATACTTGTTTGTCAGCTGTTCCCTTTACCTTCCTCTCAAGGATTTTCTATGGCTCCTGTGAGAAACAAGGCCTTGGACTACAAACACCTTGGACTGGCAAGGATTTCTGTATCATAAACAGATAAAATGTGTAGTAGTATAATAATTACAGAGTCCCCCTGGTCTACATATTATAACCTCCTAGTTCCCTCTATGCAAGAAAAGGGAACTTTCACCTTACATTATTTTTAGGAGACTGTAGTGAAAATTAGTAACCAAGCAAAATATAGTGGATTCTTGCACATGTATATGTATATGTATATCTATATGTATTTGTATACTCACAAAAAAACCTGTGGTGTTATTTTGCCTATAATATTGCTGGGGAGGCAACATTCAAGTAGTTATTTTTCTTATTTTAGCATTTATACACCAGAGTGTACTCAGTGCAGGGCTGAATCTAATTAGCATAAATGCAGCTATGTGAAGATCAAAACCCATGAAGACATTTTGAAGATTGAAAAGGCTGGAAAAAAGGCTTAATTGAACACAACCCCAATGTGCTATTAATTTGAAGAGAAACATAAACTGCAGGCTTCTAGGTATATAATTCCATTTTAGGAAACCCAAGATGATGAACACTCATTTTCTCTAAAGGGACTAGAACAGGGACATAGGACACTTGACGGCATAGAATTACTCACATTATTCAAACTACTTGTAGGTAGATTACTCTATTTTGTGACATTAACCTCAAATATGCTGATTCCCTATATCTATCTCAGAGTATAAATACAATATTCATAAAAAGATTGCCCTGTAAAAGAAAACTAGAGTACAAAACCAAAAAGAAGTAATCAGCTCAGATAACTTCCTCCTCTGCTCTGCATATTTATGCATCATTCACTTAAAATAAAATTTCACTCCACCAACCACCCACATAGTTTTCTGCTGCAATTATATTTTTGTGTTCTTTGAAAGAGTGGGGGTTTAATTATCAACCATTAGTAAATTTCTACATCCTCACCAACGTCATTGGCAGAGTAGGAGAGACTTTTCTTCCTCTGTGAAGTTACTGTGTCTCATATAGTTTAAAACTTGTGGTCTGTATCTTTTTTCATATTTTTACCCAGGCTTTAGTCTTGTCGAAATGTATGGGATGGCCTGCAAGGAGTGAGGGTGGAAGGCTAGGAGAGGCATGGGAGCACTCCTTAGATTACAGGGCCAGACACAGCAAAGCAAGCTCATGGGTATCTGGAGCTGCAGACCAGAGAACACCAGGGCATGGGACAGGAAGGGGACACTTGTCCTCCAAACAGCTCTTTGGAGGGGCAGGGGATGGTTATGGACAGCTGGGGATTCTCTGGCAAAGGCAAAGGACCTCTACACAGTATACAAGGACAGAGCCTTCAAAATCTGAACAGACTTCTGCTCTGCACTTGATATTGAGCCCCTTAAGATTGAGCTCCTCAAGATCTCAGCCTAGCAAATAGGGGTTTGAGAACTAATTAACAGAAAAGTTATGTAATTTGTAAAGTTACGTAATTTGTAATCAACTAATGCTGCTGCCTTTGTTTAATAAAATGTATAAATAGTGTAAAGTTCTGATGACTGTTGAGCCAGGCTTTTTATTTGTTATCATCTAGCTCCCTATTTTGTGCAAACTAAAATAAAAACTGAAACACCTCGCCTCAGGGTGTGTGAATTGGTGTTATGCACCAGGTAAGGAGCCTGTGTTCAGGACAGCACACTCAAGTGCGATCAGCAGGAGGGAGAGAGAGAGAGAGAGAGAGAGGGGGCAGTTGCATCTGTTTCACACACTCTCACTCTCTGGGACACTGCAAAGCAGTATTTTCAGCTTCCTGTAGGCAAGAACTTTTCTCAAACAGCAATTTTACAAAACAGTATGTTGAAAACAAAAGCCTTACTGTTCATTTCATGTCCACAGCCCACCGCTGCTGAAGGAACATTGCAAATGCCAAGCTGACCTAGAGAGCCACACATCCTGTTCCACCTCACTGTTACTCTGCTCCTTGTCAGCCTCCATCATGGTTTTTGAACCAGAACCAACACATAATAATAAAGACATGAAACAAGGGAAAAGGGAAGAGAAAAGAATCAAAACCGGAAAACAAAGAATGCTAGAAAAAAGAACCAACTTTTTAAAAAGCCAGTACATGATTAATGTTTCAAAGACATTCTAGTGAAAGACAAAAATCGTAAAACTATTTAATGTTTCAAATCAGTTACAGACTCATATTTTCACATGTATCTGTATAAACAGTATACACATTTAGTCATGAGCTCTCACAAAGGCATTTAAATACAGTTTAATTGTCCCTTTTTTTCTCCTTTTTATTTCTTTTTAACTACTGAAATCATCTTCTTTAATTACATGCCAAAGTCTGAGAGTGTTTAGTGGCACTTGAAAACATTGACCAAATAAGCAAACCAATTAGATTAATTGGCACCAGAGGTACTGTGTGCTTTTGGATAATACACAGATGGAAAAAACATCCTCAACATTTACTAGTTTAAAAACTCTGTTTGCAAAGCTTTGTTTGTTTTAAGGATTATGTCCATGTATCCTGCTACTATTGATTTTCACTGAAGAGGAATGGGATGTACACATCCTGTCACAATGTGAATCCAGAAAATATCTTCCAGACTGACATACAGACTCAAAAAATATTTATTACTCCCCATTTTCAGTCACAAAACAATTCATAAAACATAATGTGCATGCCTCTGAAGAAGAGAGGGCAGAGGACAGGGTCACAAAATAACTCCTCAAATAATTAGCAACTTATTTCTATTTCAGAAGTGTCATGAACAGATAGATGCTTAGGCTCACACACAAGTTCTAACTTTTCTACTCTACTTTTGAAAAAGTTCTCTACTTTTTCAATCCTTTTTTTTTCTTTAGTCCTCCCTTTTCCATATCATAGGAAGATCAGTAGTTTTTTTTTCTAGGACTGGCATTATATAATCTTTAAAGTTACCCAACATTTTAAAGCACCACATGTCTTTTAAAATCCTAGATTACTCTTTAGGAGTTTGGACTCTGCATATTATGCAACAGCCACAATAGGTAGCTGCAAATTCTCTAAAGACTTGTGTGCTGCAATAAGTGATTGGGTGTCATGGGTTGAAACAGCAAGCCTAACAGCTATTGCAGAGTTGGTGGCATATTTGAGAAGTTATACAGCTCTTTTTGAGCACACCTAATACCTCTGAACTCTATTTAACTGAGAAGCAATGAAAGAAGGAACTGACTATGAATATCTTTTTTCTTATTTAAATTTATTAATAATAAAAAGACCTTCAGAAGTTCACTGTGAGATAAAGGAATACTCCTGTGTTACCATACTAAAACTAGAAATGAGAAACAAAGAGTCTGATGACTCAGTCAGCAGTTAGAGGGAAATTGCTTGTAGAAGCAGCATTAAGTCACAACAATCATTCCTACACAGTGCTGTTGTGTCTCCATCAAAACTGTAGCAAGCTGGGAATATATTGGCAACTTGGTGCAAAGCAGTTAACACGGATAGAGTAGTTGAAGTCCTCGGGTTTCAAAATCCTTAGAAAAATGTAACCTAAGTTGACTACATAAATGATCCATGCTGCAGTTCCATATGGCACCATAAGGGACAGAGTCAAAAAATCCACAGATCTTCCCACGACAGCTACTTCTTGCTGTAGCACAGGCTTGAGGACCACGCTTGTAGTAACTGGAAAATGAGATCACTGAGCAGGGATCCTACACACTTCAAAATCCAGTCAAATCTCTTACTTCAATAAGGACTTGCTGTGAGGCATGAGAACAGTCTATGGCCCATGTACAAAGAAAGAGATTACTTTGATCACATGTGAGATATACCTTCCCAGATGGGTAACAAGAGAAGATGACAGGAAAGATGAACTGATTTTCCCCATAAGATGGCTAACTATCTTCAGCTTTCAATCTCAGACGTGAAAACGTTTACCTTACAGACCTTTTCAATGAATGCACTTTTGCATTCACACTTCAAGCCCAAGGTCTGTGATGGTATGGCACTGTCTGGAATCAGACCTGGGCTGTCTAGACAAACAATGGGCTAATGGAGACTCATTGAAAGAGTATTTGATTCTGTTTCAATCATTTGATCTATTTGTTTTCAAAAGCACAGCACACAGATTGAATAGCTTGGTGTTGCTAACTTCCCCTGGTACAATACTCCTTTGAAACTGGTGCATTGCTTACAACAAACTCAGTGCAATTGCTCCTGGGCATCTCAATTTTTCTTATTTTGTTTTGGTTTTGTATATATATTATTTAGATGGTGAATTCCTCCATGATGTTCGGACACCGATTGAGTGTTGTGCCTACTCACAAAGTAAGCAATAATTCAATCTCCAAAGTATTGTAAAAGTGATTTACAGTGAGCGACAATAAGTGATTTAATCACTGTTTCAGTTAAGGCTGTAGGGTATACTGTAAACCTCTTGCCTGCAAAACCTGTTTCAGCTACTGTGGCTCTCTGCAGATCTGTAAAAACTCATGTGTTTAGCTGTCTAAATTTGGAGAGAGCAAATTAACCTGAGAGTTTCAGATTCTGTAGAGACCACACTATTAATAATTAATTTAATCATTAATATCAATTAAATTTTTATGAAAATATTTGCTTATATACAATCAACTTTTAATGCTGTCAGCAATAAGAAAATAAAACCCCAAAACTTCACTAACAAATGTTCACTAACAAAGGACAGTGGTTGGGCTTTGTTTCATAAGAGAATTTATAAAAAAGCCAAAGACTCCAAACCTTTAGGCAAAACCAGCAGACAAAAACCAAAATATTTTCAGGTGCATTATGCTTCAGACTAATCTTGCAAATTTCAAATGCAAGCTGTACAGAAAGTGTATACTCGCCCTGTGATACAGAAAGAATAAATATTGACATACTCTGCCTGAATTCTTTACTCCTGATTTTAAAATTTTAACAAATCTCTCTGGGGACTATGTGGGGTTATATATCAAAAACATAGAAATCTACTGAGAGAACTTGTGATCCCATATTGCTACAGACTCTGGCAACTTACACCCTATAGAAGGCACAAGGGTGTTTTCCTATAGCCCCCATACTATGGTCCATGATTTGGGCAATTGATATACATGACAATAACACATAAATAAAATACTTATGCATGGGGAGAACAAAAGCCTCAGTGACTGGGGGGGAGCCTTTTGAAGAGCAGTGTAAATGCCACTTGAATACTGTGGAAATTTTTACCATGTTGTTTTGGCAAAAACTTTCAAATGATCGTCATTCCTGTTCACTCCCAAAAATAACAGAACTGTCAGGTATATAATCCATAGAGCTTTTCTTTCATCTCAGAAAAGAGAGTGCAAGCTCTGACTTTCAAATGCTTTTGCTGCTTTTAAAGCCAATACACAATACAAGGTATGTTAAACTGTTTAAAAAGAAACTGCTTCTCTATCATGTTTCAGCATTTGGGATCGAAATACAAGGCAGAACAGTCTGAGTGCTATTTTTTGTTTCTACTGCTTTGATAAGGTAAAGATAAAAAAGAAAAAAAAAAAAACAACAAAACAAACTACCACAGATAAACTGGAGGATTACCAATAGACATTAAGTAGGACATAATAAATCAGTAGCTCTGCTGAGAGTTTAACAAAGGCACCATTGTTCTGCCACACAATGGAGGTGAAAGGTTAATCAGAGGCAAAAGCATACTAAAATTTGGGGGAAGGAAAAGATATTAAACCTTCTGAAAAATATCAAAATCTCACTTTTGAACTTTTTCACCCTGTTTCTTTGGCATCTTCACGTCTCCTGGAACAAATCGAGATATCCTGATCTCATTAAATGACTGTTTAACTTACTTTTCTCAGAAATGTATTCTATATACCCTCCATTCTCCAAATGAGGAAAAACCATCATTTTTCTATATTGACTCAATTTCCTAGGGTACAGGCTGCTCTTGTGTTTCAGCTTTTCAACACCAGTAGTTGGTAGTTTCACATTTAGAGCCACTGCACTGGGATTTTAAAAGTTTTCATAAAACTATGTCTGATATTCCTCCACTTAAGAAATACTCTCTGAAGTTTAACCCCACAAAACTTCATTGTATTGGTTTGCATTGCTCTTACTCCTTCACTCTAGTAAATCAACATACCTTCAGCCACATCAGCCTTTGAATTTTTTTTCCTAGGTAAATTCTAACACTGTTGTTAATGTCGTACACTCTCTCACCTCAAGTTGCATATATGTCAACACCCTGCATTCCTACCTCGCTCTAGCCCAGTCTCCAAACCCTGATTTCTTATGGTATTCCCATTGAAAGCAATTAGCTGCACCAAAGCTCATTCCCTCCTTCCTGCTGCAGACACAGTACCTTCCCTCTCGGCCTGTTTGGCTGCAGGCAGGACAGTTGGGAAGACAAGTGTTCTCTGTTCTTGCCATAGGTCCTTGGCAAGAGCACTCCATGTGCCTCCTTTCCCTCCAGGAGACAAAACCAGTAAATTCAAGAGAGCATAATTAATCAGCTTTCAACTTTGGTTCTATAGCTGTTCCTACCTTCAAAGAAAGAGACTTCCACCACTTCTTGTATGTATCCTGTACACTGCATCAACATTGCAAATGGTATCATTTGTTCTAAATTTTATTGTTTATTCTATTCTCTCTGATTAGCCTCATATTTGAACAGCTTGAGTTAAGTGTTCCACCATTTCTTGCTTCCCTTTTCTTGTCTTCTTCCAATTTAGATGAAAGCAGAGATTTATAATTACCTAATTTAGAACACATTTCACTTGAGTTTTCAGTCTCAAACAGTTCTTGGTCTGTTTTGAGATACAGTGGCAACTGCATGTCTTCTAAATGGTTTACCTTTGTTCTGGCATCCACTGAAGTTTAGAGGACAAATTTGGACAAATCTTTTCAGACATTCAGACATTCTTTGGGACCACACTGACCTTCTCTTTCTGAAGACGAGATATAGGATACACAGAAACAGACTTGAAGCTGCATCAGAGGAAGTCAGATTGAACAACAGGAAACAGTTCTTCACACAGAGGTTGGTTGGGCATGGGAAAACTGGTTCCCTGTGGAAGTGGTCACAGCACCAGCCTGAAAAAGTTCAAGGAGCATCTGGACAAGTTAATCGTATGGTTTAGTGCTAGGTGGTTCTGCAAGGAGAAGGGATTTGCATTTGATGGTCCTTATCGGTCCTTTCCAATTCAAGATATTCTATGATTCCTGACAAAATACTTTGGTAGGAGGAACAAATATGCCATTGGAAAAAAAATGGAGGAGAGAACATATCCATACTCTGTACTTTATACATCTGAATTAAGCAGGGAATATAGTTAAATTAGAAACTCAAGTTGCAGTTAAAAAAAAAAGAAAGCCATGCCCATAGATACTGAAGGAAAAGGAGGGTATGCTTCAGTTTGGTATGAAAGTAATCAAAAGCATATAGCTTAAGTAGTGCAAACTGGACACTTAAAGTGAAGAGAAGATGACTGATTTTAGGGACAAGGAACCAGGGACAGTTTTCTGTCATGTAGCATCCTGAGATTAAAACCAAATGTCAATCAGACATGAGTTGTAGCTCAGCAACATGGAGTTGGGAGCAACCACAGAGAGAAATTCAGCATATCTTATGGAGCTGGTTAACATAAATGATTGCTAATGACTTGTTGGACATGAAAACTCATTCACCAGATCTCCTGGAGCCAAAATGACACTTCCATTGGGTTTTATCAATCCTACTTATCATATCATCAGCCTAGATTTCTTCAAATCTTTCTGTAGCTTGACTACCATTTTACATTTCACCTTTTATGGTAGAAGTCACTAAAGCAAAGGTTTTCTCTGTTGAGAAAACTTCCTAGCATAAAAAATATTGTCCAGATGTTTTATGTGCCATAAGTCCTTGACCTTTTGGGGAAAGTTCAAAGACCGCAGTCCTTCTAACCCTTTATGTTACACAGAATTCGTTGCTAAACAAACCTTACATTTGATTCATTAGTTTAAGTTTGTATGTCAATGTGTAACTTGGTGTTGTTTAACTTTAAAAAATGCTATTTGTTGCCTAGTTTTCTGGCATCTGCCTTGGAGAGAAAGGGGGAAAAAAATCCCACTAAAACTTAATGAATTATTTCTGTTTATATACCCCCAGATAAATTATGCATCTCCAGCTCCCTTCCAGATCCTTTGTGCTGCTCTGGCAATAGGAAGAGACAGAAAATCCTTGTAACTAGTTACCTGGAACCCCCATTCATGAGAAGAAATGTTCCAGACTGGATGACAGATGCTTTTCCTACTCTAAACTGCACAGTAGCCAAGGGTCAGACTACATGATTGAGCTTTATGGACTGATAACTGTCCCACTCATAATTATTCAGATTTTATTTAGTGGTTGTGGATAAGGTTGGATAAGGTTGTGGGATGCTCAGTGTCTTTCATCTTGGACTTCACTTCCAAGTCTTCATGTCTAGGGACAGCATTCAAGGAAGAAAAGAGGTACCTGGGTGTCAGTGAGGAGTTCTAACATTTCTGGAGCAATCTTGTCCACCATATGTGCATAGGACCTGAAAGGCCCACATGATGTGCTAAGACCTGGCTGACACTCCAGCACAGCTACACCTCAACAGCCTGACAGGCCATGACTACAGAAAGGCAAATGTAGTAGCTATGCCTTACAAACAGAAAAGTAGGGTGATCTGATGTACTACAAGCCTTTTACCATCTCACTTTCTGGGAAATTCATGTAGTCAATGCCCTTGGAAATTTCTTCGGGCATGTGAAGGTGGTGGTTGTGGCAAGCAACATCATGCATTTACCAAGAGTAAAAGTGAGAGCTGTGGATGTCATTTACCATCACCTTAGTAACCAACTGATTCTGCCATGGTATTTCCATATTTGGGTTCAGGCGCTGAGGTCTGGGTGGGGAGACAGCTGTATGAGTAAAAGAAGTGATTAGGTGTAAAGGCTGGTGACTCAGCCTGGAATCTGGTTAGGGGTGGCATTCCCCAGGGGTCTGTTGGTATCTGTCCTGTTTTACAGCTTTATCAGTGTCTGAGGGAAAAGATGTTGTGCACTTACCTCAGCTTTGAATATGACACCATGCTGTGGTGCCTGTAGTCAAATACTTGATGGAAAGGCTGTATGACTTGGACAGATGGGATGAAGGGGATGGTGGTGACCCCGTAAAACTTAACAAGGACAAATGTTGAGGCCTGGTATAGGAGTCAGAATGCTGCAGACTGGGTCTGGGGAACAGCTCTGGGAGAACAGCCAGTTAGCAGGCTGAACAGGTGCCAGCTGTGTAACCTGTGAGAGACATGGATCATCATCCCCTCTTCTCTTTGCTCAGACCACTTAAGAAATTATGCTTTACATACAGGAAAAATATTGACAGACTGGTGAGAGTTGAGGACCCCAGCACATAACAGGTCCAGAGAGGGCCATGAAAATGGTCAGAGATCTGAAGCACCTATGAAGACAGTCTGAGAGATTTGATGTTGATTTACCTGGAGGAGACCTCACTGAAACCTTCCCACTACTAAAGGGGGCTTATTTGAAAGACAGAAATATTTTACCAGGTCCTATAGTGACAGGACAAGAGGTAATGGTTTTGAGCTGAAAAAGGGTAGGATTAGATTTTAGGTAAAAAATTATTGAATGTAAGGGTAGTAAGGCCGTGGAAGAGGTTGCCCGGAGAAGTTGTGGATGTCACATTTCTGGAGATGCTCAAGGCCAGACTGGCTGGAGCTTGAGCAATCTGGTCTAGTGGAAGATATCCCTGGCTATGGCATGGAGTTGGAACAAGGTAATTTTTAGCAGTCTCTTCCATCTGAAACCAATCTATGATTCTATGATATAGTATGTGCATTATTAAATATATAAGAAGAAAAAATACCATTAGTTTAAAATCCAGAGCCAACCAAGTGCATTTGGACTGTAAGGCAGCATACCAAAATCATTGAAAACGCTTCTCTAAAACTATTTCCATTTCCTGTGGATAGAGGGAGATCTGTATCAGCTTTGGTCCTTGGATAGAAACTACTTATCCAGGAAGAAGAAAAGCCTATTAAAGGAACAATGACATAAGGCTTGTAAGAGTGTGCCTGGATGCTCTTTTAGCATTTAGTTTAGCGTAAAGCTACATTTAGTTCACTTGAACACTCAGTTCCTGGGAATGGGCCAACACAAAGCTTCCCAAAGAATGTGGCAAAAGCCCAACAGGACTTTCAAGGAGAAACCATGGAGTTGGACCAGATGATCTCTCAAGGTCCCTTCTAACCTCAAAAATTTTGTGAAGCAGAGTCAATCTTGCTTTCCTTGCTTTAAATCCTTTTGAAGAAGAAACTGTAAATCCAGGATTGATTTAGGCCACCAAAGGTTCTGCAGATGTTTAATGCATCACATTCTCATGGGAAGAGCTTGAGCCTTGATGTTTTATTGTTAGAGTCACTATCTTTAGAACGTGAACCAGGAATGAGAGAACACATTGCATTGATGGAGAGAGAACAACTCTCTCTCCACCCTTCCTCCCCCAGCTGAGCAACTGCAAATATTAATCTGTAACCACAAAAGAGTAAATGATACAGAAAATTAATCTGAGCAACCAGTATCATGGTTGTGAATGTAATTTAACTCAAACCAAGGCACTGCAAAATTCTGTTCATAGTTGCAAGACAGTAGCAAGTGCCTATGGCAGCAACCTAGACTCATAGCTGTGACAATGCAAAGAGAAAGGAGTGTTTAGCACAGAAAAATCCCAGCCAACACCATTAAGTTTTTACATACGTTGTGAGCAGATGTCCAAGGGCACGAGATAGCTGAAAACTAATTGAGCACCTTGATCTCTACTTCCCTTTATACACAGGCTGAGATTCAGACGTTTTTCCAGTAACAATAAAAGCATTCTAGGCTGCCCTGATTGCAGTGGTCCAAAAGACCACCAGTCCACATCTTGATTTTAGACATCTCTACTTTCACAGAAGCTTATTCCTAATTCATCCGCTTAGTTACTATACACTGTGCTAACAAAACCTGGCACCAATGAAAGCAGTATTAACTTTTTCTTACATGCAAGACTATACTTGAGAGTAAACATTTCAGAGGCTTATACTTGTTGGACAGAAGTAGAAAACTAAAAAAAAATTAAAGAAATCACTACCATGTTTTACTTTTGTCTTATGACCTTCCCCAAGAAACGGCCGCATCACAATAACCCCACCCCAAACCTAACCAGGTGCCTAGCAAGCGTGGAACTTACAGCTGGGGACTAACAGAGCTGTAAAAAAAGAATTAAAATATTTAGCTGCATAGCCAAAGTGAAAACGTAGCTGCTTATAAAAGTTGAAAGAAAACCGCTTCATCTTGGATAGCCTGGGTGGTACTGGCTGAGCATATCATGAATGTTTCCTCTGCACCACTCAAAAACTAAGCCCTCCCGCGGCATTTTGCACCATTTTTTAGACCACCCACTCAGATGAGGATACACAAACCACATGTGCTAGGAATGTCTGCCCTGAGCTGAAAGCAGTACCAGCATTGTGACCTTATTCCTTGCACAGCCAGGATTTTAATACAAACTTGCTTGTATTTTCAATTCCTTTGATTCTTTAATGGCTTTTACGTAGTCACTGGCTATTAGATGCTTAACGATTTGAAAGAGGAATGTAATTGTAGGAAAACCCCAGCACTATCAGAGTAAAAATATTTTAAGCAAATATTTCCTGTTCTTTTCCTCCCCAAAAGAAATAGACTTTATTTCTAGGTCTTATTAAAAAGCTGTATCTGACACCTTGACAAAAACCACTCTTCCTAAATAGGACTCAGATGCTGTATTCTGTCTCTCTGTGAGCAATGATAAAAACTAATAATTTATTCCTTGCTGTGATGAGAAAGGTGAAGTTTACTAAGAGAAATCACAGCTTTATAGCATCAATTCCCTAATGGAACATACAAAAATGCATAATCCATTTGATGGAAGATTCGGTAAATAGTTACTTCCAGTCAAAATTATACTGAATAATAAAAATATATCTGCTGCATTCACAGACCTACATTTGACTTCACTCAAATTTCAAGACTGGAAAAATTAAAGCAAATGAAAAATGCAAGATTATCACTTTGCAGAACAATCAGCCTGGCTGAGGTAAAACATAGAATGTAAGTCAGATGCAATACTGAAACAAATGTGAAACAGACATTAGCATCCCAAACAATGAAACACCCTAAATTTTTTTATGTTGCTGCAACCTCCATCTCCCTCTATCTCTACTCACCAACAACAGCAGCAGATTTTACAGTAGCAAACCAAGGCAGTTGTATTACTGCATCTCTTTACACAATTTCTTTTTCTCCCCACTCCACCCCACACCCCAGGGCTCTGTTCTCACTGTGGTAATACTTCTCTTTCCTGTCTAGTCACAGTGGCATTTCATGCTGTTCAATCAAATGCAAGGCCCTTACAGTGTGTGTGCTTTGATGTTAATTTATCTGTCCAGACACAGAGCCAGCCTTGTAAATGTCATTGGTTTAGCAGCACTGATTAACTCCCAAGCATGCAGAAAAGCACAGCAGATATAAGTGTTTTAGTCCCTGTCATCCCTTAGTAAGGCATTAAAGCTTTGCACTGTGTACAGAGTAGCTTCCTGGTGTACACTACATTCTACTGTACACTGCTCGACAATTAAGAAAACTGTTGAGGTTAATAAAAACACATGCCTCACACTTGTTAAACTTTGGAACATCTCCTATTTCACTGCTTATTTTTGTAGTTCCTCCTAGCTCCTGCTGTGGCTGAAAACCTGACAAAATTTTCATCGTGATGCTTAACTTCTGCAAACCACAGACCAATGAGCAAACACAAAACAGACTCTGTAGACTGAAATAAGTGTTCACTAAAAGACAATTTGTCATCAAATTGCAAGTGGTAAAAGATGGGATATGGTGTATATGAACAACCCAAATATCCTACCATCACAGCAGTATCTGGTGTAAGACAATGCACACAAGAAAACCAAATGAATGAGGCAGTTTTCACTTCAGACAATTCTACAGCTTTCCCACCAATTTTGCAAATTATGTGATAGGTCTTAAAATCAATGAGTCATTCAAGAGACCCCAAAACATTGGTATAGCTTCTAGGAAAGGAAGATTATACCAAGTAAGGACCAAGGACTCAAACTAGATTGTGAAAGTACTTTATTTCACTGTGAGAATGGGAAAGAAGAACAATGGGTCAGGCAAAACCCAGAAACTTGTAATTTCCTTCCCAGAGACTAAAAGAAACTTTAAATAGAAATACACTGGGCTCTCCAAACGCACTGTACTGAGTGCATTTTGTTTCTGAAATTGAAAGCACAGACTTTCTAAAAACACCAAACCAATGAAGAGAGAGAGAAAAATGATCAACCATTCCTTACAGTCCAAAGGCTGAAGACTGAGCACAGACTTAGTTTTATGTTGGAAGACTCTCTTCACTTCAGTGTATGAAAGGAGGAAAGGAGGCCTCTTCCTCCTTTCTAGTTCTTTTTCTTTAGCAAGGACTAAGATGGCCTTCAAATTTAGATGATACTGAAAGCTTTGTAAAGCCTCTCATCTGATTAGAATTAGTAAAAAAAATTGAAAAGTTAAATTAAAAAAAAAATTAAAAATTGTCTACCCAATTGGACATCCATTTTCTAAGGAGGAAAGTTACTAGTGAGAAAACTGTCTTTGCTACCGGATACAACTACTGCTCTAGTAACAGTGACTCATCCTGAGAATTACTCTAGATATTGGAACTTACTGCAAATCTCTGTCTGTCTGGTCCAAATTTGCTTATATAACTGTTTTAAACAGCTTTATGTTAAGTAAAACTTTAAAACATTTCTTGCCAAAACACTTTAACCCCTCCCAAATATCAATGTTTATAGACATTAAAGACTTGGAAGGGTATCTTCTTGTTTTTCCTTTAAGAGAAATATGAATGTCTGAAATTAGGTGAACATTTTTATTGATTTTGTTTCTGTATACAAAATTAGATGAAAATAGCTGATTTTAAAATTTAGATCAAAACGTAGTCACTTTACTTCTATTAGAGTTTTGTGACAAAGTCAACACATACATTGACACCAACAGTCTATTTTCTCTCCCTCATTGAATTAGAAAATTTAAGAGTTTAAGGATTATCCACAGTTTGCATGAAATTCAGCACTGATTTGATACTGTAATTAATCTCATCTCCCTTTTATGCCTATTCACTTAGTTTCTCTTTCCCTCCACCTCTGTTCTCAGTGTACAATAAAGCTTCTCTGGTATTTTTAAGGGTAAAATGATTCATTTCACCATTTCTAAAAAAACAGTGCAATAGTCGTACTAGAAGTATCCCCTTCTGAAACTCAATGAGTCTTTACCACAAGACTTAGTTAGAAAAGTCTAAATGGACATATTTCCATATACATCTGGTATAACTAAAAGACATGAAAGTTGAACACACATTTGTAGACCAAAGGTTTTTTAACGTTGCTTTTAGATTACCAAACATTTTTATATAAAACAATCAATAAAAATTGAAGTTTATCCCCTTTACATGCACCCCTTTTCCCTTCCCCATCGTCACCTGCCTTCTGTCAATAGTAAAGTTAACATTACAAGCCCACTCCTCCATCCCCTCCCAATTGCACATTAAGACATGGACTTAAAAGAACAACATAATGCTTCAAGTATGCTTCATGCCAATCATCAATAAGAGTCATAACATTACTGAAAAAGTACACTTATTCTTCAGAAGCCTAAGGAGGACTTCCTGCGGAGTATGATCAAACAACATTTAAATAAGAAATAAGCCCCCCAACCCAGTATGTATCGTGCCCTTTCAAAAAGAGTAAAGTGTAAAATTTTCTTTGGACTTAAAGAAACAGTATTAAGATTTATCATCTGAATAAGAAATAACCCCAATAGTTTTTCAGTGCTGCACAAACTGTGCACATGAAACAGTAAGTCATAAAGATACTACTGTTTAGCTCTACACATAGAGACTACATGTGGCATATAAGCATACACATGACATACTGGCCTGTCTAGCAACAAGATACATTGTTTAGTCTGGTAAACCTGAATAAACCTTTGCATCCAGAAGTATTTTTAAAATTATTGTTTTCTCTTTCAATTTAGGAATTTGTATTTTTAATATAAAGCTAATGATTTCATCAAGAAACCATTAGCAATATGAGAGCATGAAGTGATGTGAAACCGAGTACACATCCTCTCATTTGATCATGCATAAACAAGGATTCTGATTTTAAGAAATAATGGATGATATGAAAGAATACTCACTTTTATAGACAAGAAATTCTTCTGGAAACAGAATAAGGTTATCAAACAGATACCAAAATCTAGAAAGTTTAAAAAGCATATGTGCAAGTATGTGTGTGTGTATATATATATATATACAGGTGTGGTATAGGTGTATATATAAACACACACATACAGATGATATCATACATGTATTTATTTAACTGTATAACAACATTCCTTTCTTTTCAAATAAAAGGTTTTAATTTAGCAGTTGTAAAAAAACAAACTAAATCAGAAAAAAAATCCCCAAAACAAACTAAGCAGATCATACTATATAAACAAACAAAAATGTTACGCAAAAAGTTTTATGGTAGAAGTGAGTCACACACTGGCAGCAGAAGAGTGTTGAAACTCAAAGTAATAAATACCTCCAAATTAAGAATTTTCTACAACATTTTCTTTAAAGACAGGACCATTACTTTTATCATGAGCTCCTGCAGAACACCTTCACTCTAATATATATTTAGCTTTGCAACATTTAAACAAACACAAGAATGTAGGCTGCAAGAGTTGCCAGATTCAGGACAGTATACATAACATTTTTTTCTTAGAAGTCTTATTGGTTTATTCACTGAGGCTAGACAGCAAGTCATATGAAACCTATTTGGTGCACTTTTTAACCATGGTCAATATCAATAAGTGAATAGAATCAAGGACCTGCAGTCCAACTTTCTGTGGTCCAACCCACTGAGATAGACAGGAAATGAAATATAGGACCACTGCTTGGTCGCCAAGTTTGTATCTTGTTTCCTGGAATTGCAGAGGTGAAATCAAGACTGTAGTGTTTCAGCTGACTAAAGAATGATAGCAGGAAGTGGCATTTTAATATGAATAAGATTACTAGGCTTGTGAAAGTACTGCATCAAAAGAGCACACAAGGGACCCCACTACTTGCAATATCTGGTAGCGTCACTAAGTGACTCATTGACTTTAGGATACATGTATGCAATAATAAATAGATCAGTTATGTAGTAAGGCAGTGTGTTGAACATGCATTCATCTTGTGGACTTGAACACCACAGAGAGAGATACATGATACCATACACATTCATTAAGAACAAGTATTTCTGTTTGTTTTTCTGTGTTTGTTTTTCAAGGCTATCCAGGCAAACTTCCAGAGCATTTTCTTCTTGAGAAGAGTGGTCCTCTGAGTATGGTCACTTTTTCTCTCCCTTATCAAGAGACTGGCTTTAAGGAAAAATAAAAGCTGAGGAGGTTGGTTTTTTTCCCCCCTCCATTTTGGTCACATCATTCTGCATACGTCATTTAAAGAACAGTTTTTGACGCAGCCATACGCTAAGTTCTCAGGAGGTTCCAGATGTTTCCAGATAACTCTGTAGTTTACGGACTGTGGTTTTGTCCAGTGAACAAAGATCAAAGTCAAAGGTTGTATTTGTAATATGAAAGTGTCCAGTTTCTTCTATAAGATTTACTATCTGAAAGAAAAGAAAAGATGCAGTTGGAAATTCCAGAAGCTTTACATGCCCCCTCTAAGTATACACAAGTACCATATGTCTTAACATGAGCCAAACTGCCCCAGTACTTGCAGGTTTAACCATTATCCTTATCATTCAGCTTCCTTTCTGACATGCATTACTGTCCAGATTACAGTACCTTGGTTTTTTTTTTTAGATCATCATCAACCATTATGTCAGCATACCCATCTGCTATTCCAGCAAACATTAGCATTGACAATATATTTTTCATATATTCAAAGAAAATTTGCTTATTTTCTAATTCAATTTAAAAAGAGGCGGGGGAGGGGGCAACATCACACCCTTAAGCTCAAACAAGTAATTTTAAAAATCCCAGATAGATCTCTGGAATATTTATTATATGCATAGATGCTAAGCAGATTACATTAGGCAGTAAATGGCATAAGCTTTTCTGCAAGCAAGGAAAAGAAATAAATCCTTAGAGTCCAGTCCATATGTATATATATAATATATATATATAAAAGTGCTCTTACATGAACTGTTGGTTCACACACTAGCAGTTACTTTTTGAGTAACAGAGTTAAACTTTGATTATTTTTTTTTTTCTTTTTAGCCAAATCCTATGGAAGGACTCCCAGCAAGGTCATAACATCACTTAGGTTGTGGGGTCTTCATTCTTGGAAATATTCCAAAATCATGTGACATAGTCCCAGGCAACTGGCTCTACGTGTCCTCGTGACTTCCAAAGATTCCTTCCAACCTTAACCATCCTGATTCTGTGAAATCAGTAGTAGATACCTAACTTGTGCCTTTCTGTAGTTTTTAGTCTCTAAACTGTAGTCTATTTTTGAAGAGTGGTCTTACTCAACATGGAATTGCTGTAAAAATAACTCCAGATATGTTAAGTTCCAGGATGCACACATACCTCAAAAAGAAATGAAGCATTTTGAAAACCCAAAGCATTCTATGAGAGGGCTAACACTGCCCCAACACACAGTTGCTATAAAGCTCTCCTGTGCTCTTTGATTCCAAGAGACAGACATACCAAGAGTATGAAAGGCACTCCACCCCGAAGTAGCCTCTGGGCAGCTCATGGACTGACAGAACAACACTGCTCTTCTCAGTCCTTCCAACCACCCCTCATGCAGCACTCAGGTTACTCAGATTCCAAATCCTGTCCACAATCTCCAATTTGAAAACTATTTATTTCTGGGGCTTCCACATACACCTCCACTGAGACACTACTGCAAGATATGCCTTGATTGTTTTGAGCTTTATTACTCTGACTGCAATTCCTTTTCCACAGCTGGAGAAGATACAGATATATGCACATATGGATTACAGAATGTACCTTAAAATGACAGATCTGGTAGGAATAACTGACTTCAAAAAGAACAATGAATTTAAACTAAATATTTTGTAGGTTTCCATTCTCCACGTCATTATATAAACAGATATTTTTTCTTCTCTAACCACAGAAGTAGAGATTATGTTGATGATACATGAAACTGCATTCCATGCATCATCAGGCATGGAATGACACAGCCCAGGACAGATTAAATAGAATGGACACAAGACAAAATAATAAAAGGGAAATGAAAATGAAAATCTCCCTTTTCAATCACCCTTTATTTTCAAAAGTGGGAAAAAATAAAAATAAAATCTGTTTAATTTGGTTTGCAGCTGCCCAAAATTCTGAAAGTACCTGGAAAAATCCTGGTTTTATTAACATACCATTTAAATCTGTACTTCTTGCCTTCAATTTCTTTTTCATATAGGAATTTTTAATCTAAAATTACTAACTTCATTTGTCCCCTTGTTGATTCACAGATTCTTGTAACACTTTTCCATCCCCTATTGTTCTGCAATTGACATGAGGAAAAAAATAATACAGTGGGAAAAACTATTGATACTAGAAGCAAACTTTGATATGTATTATTATTTTAATTTTTGGTGCTCTCTTGAGCCTCATCTAAAAAAGAAGCAAAGGTAAGTAGTCAATCCAGCCTCCTTTTGTAAAATTTGGAATCTAATCTTGGGCTTGCTCTCTGAATATCCACTGTGAAACAAATAAATGGCTGCACAAGAAGCTTACAGAAGCAGAGGCCAGGAAAATGCAGCTACATTGAAAAACTCTATCTCTTTCTTGTTTTACTGTGAAAGAATATCACCCCTTGTAACCCCCATTGCAATATACTTGATTTTAGAAACAAAGATTATATGAAAGTGTTAACACATGTATTTTTAAACAGTGCTGCATATTTTAAGAAATGGATAAGAACTTCTATTGATCAGGTTCTGCTTTGGGCTTTTAAGCTCTTGGTCAAGGGAAACATAAACATTTTAAACATATCTCTCATCCAGCCCCCAAGAGACACAGTCACTATGTCTAGGCACCTGGCAAATAACTGAAATGAACCCCAAAGGCTCTAATGGATGTAAAAAAATGTATCAAGATAAACCCAGACAGCTCAATGAAAAACACCTGCCTGTGTGCCAGTCAATGAGGAATTCACGACTTACAGTATTAGCATATACATCCTTGTGCTATTCAGAAATTCTTAAAAAAGGTTAAGATTAGTTGCTCCGAAGTCTGACAGTTCTAATATTAAAAACACAGCATTAAAATGTTTTATTCTGAGGCTCAGGCTGCAAAGAACAAAAATATCCCATTTGTTCCTGCTGTATAAGCTTTGCTTTTCTGCTGTAAATTATGTCTCTGTTTACATAATGTCTCTCCAGCTCAGTTTCATCATTATCCATCATAGTATAACTATTTATCAGCCTTTAAACAAGCAAGTGAGTGTGTTTGTATAAGGAAGCCAAAGTGCAACTAATGACAGTCATTTTTCAATTTATGGAGGGTTTCAGGCCATGTGATAGTTTCCAGACCTCCAAGCTGCCCCTGGCAGAAAATTCTAAGAAGATAGTTGCCATCTGAAGTTAAGCACCTTGGGAACATGAGCAATGTAATTTTCAGCCATGCTGCATACTCTCAATTTCTTCCTTATGCCTGTGCTGCCTAATGCACTGGGCTTTCAGATTTTTTACCAGCTGAAGACACGATTTCTGATGCCTCAAAATAAGACAAAGTCTTATCAGAAATGTTGTTGCCTTTCATTGGGTCCTGCTAACATTTTCTGCACTGAAAATGCAGAGTTAGAAACACTGCTTTAGCCAGCCAAATTTGAATACATTGGACATGCAGCATTAACTGCATCTGCATCTGATTGCAGACTCAGTTAAAAGGAGAATAAAAGAAAAAGAAAAAAGCCTCATCACTGTAAATTCCAACCTCTTTCCTTACAGTGAAAGATGTGGTAATTTGTTTGTAAATGTAATTTCAGACCAATTTCTGTCTTGCCAATATTCATCTAAAAAACTGCTCACAGGACTAATTTCTTGGTCAAATGTTCTTCACATGTCTTCTCCCTCTCGGACAATTCTTACATATTTGTAAGTAGCACATAAAATCAGAATTAGTTCAGTGTGTATCTGGGCACTTGCAGTGCAGTATTGCATCTCTCCTGTCTTCTCCCTTTCTCATCTTCCTTTAACAAAGTCGCAAAGAGAATGCCTCTCTTGGGAAAGAGCTACATTCACAAATGAATACATTTTTATGATTTCCAATTTGGCTGTACTCCTATTTGCTGTCATGCCTATGGACTTGGTAACAACTGAGATTGGAAAAAAATCTTTAAGAAACAAAATCCTTTTCATATCCCTCAGTGTAAGTTTAAAAAAAGCCTGTGCTTTTACATGGTATATCAATGCCTTCATTGTTCTTCTGCAAGTCCCTTCTCTGAAAATTCCCTCAAAGTCTCTGTAAAAGAGACTTACCTGCCCAAACATAAACTAACAAGATGACAGCCGCCATTCAGACACACACAACTCCATCACCATTCCACTTCAATACCAACACCTCTTGTAGCTGTCTACAATTTTCTATTGCATATTTTTGCATTTGATCCCTCTTCCCATGCAATAACCGCAATCCTGGCATGCAATTTTGCACCTTGCTGTTCTCACCTTTGCACTTCTACAACCTCAATGTATTTCTTAGTCTAGAAGTTTCGTATTAATTCCAAGAAACTTTCTGAGCTCTGCACCTTTTTAATTTCTGTACACACTGGAAGTATTTTACATTAACTACATAGCTGGAAAGCAGTAAGATGGGATTTTTTTTACATTTTTTATATTTTTTACACTTAAGATGAGATGGCAGATTATTTTTAATGTAGAGAAGCACTGATTCTCTGCAAGTTATCCATTCAATATTGGGAAGACATTTCTGTAAATGGATAAAATCATATGAATGAATGAGATGCAGAGTATTAAGGGAATAAAGGTTTTAAAGCTAAGCTATGTTTTACAGCAGCATAGACCATTTATTAGTGCAGACAGGCTAACAGGTAAGTAACTTGGCTCTTCCACTGACTCCTGGTAGACCTCTGTAGCCAGTATTATGCTGTTCCCAGCAGAACCAAAACACTGTCCAAGCCTGAACAGCCTGGCCATAAATGCAGCTTTCACTAGGGCTGCATCAACAGCCTGCAAATGCTCTGAAACATGGGAAACAATCTGCAAGAACAATTTCCCCCCAGGAAGGCAACACCAGTTCTACATCAACCAAACTTTCATAATGTAAATAATAATGTATAAGTAATCATGAATTACAACATTAAAGTGCCTCACTTCTAATGCAAGTTATGAGGCAAAGTTCATGAATGAATGTTTTCTCCAGTTTGATAAATTATCTCAAGAGAGAAAAAAAAAAGTCTAGTTTAAAATGCACAAGAATATACTGCTCTTTTTCAATTACTCAGAATAGGATACTCTAAATTTCCAGCTCAGTTATGTTTCTTTTCACATGATTTTTCCTTGTATTAGTAACTTCCCACAAAGCTTACTATAGCAATATTCCAGTATTAGAATGAATACAATTTAGTTGGCAAATGCCTTATTTTTCTAACAAAGACAAATACTTCCTCATCATCAAATAAATGCTGCCAGAGAGAAAGAGAATGAGGGGTTCAACTTGAGGCACTTTACTTACTTCAAAAGTATTTCTCAGGATGGCCAAATAATTCAAATTGGAAAAGATTTTGCTAGTCCCAGTCCCTGCTCAGGGCAGGCTCAGTTGTGGAGTCAGATCTGGCTATTCTAGACTTATCCTGTCAGGATTTCAAAAATTCTAGACCACCATCATGGGACAAAAAAGAAGGTTTCTTGCCTGTTTTTGTATTTGTTTTACACAAAATGTTTTGAAGTTGATTTTCTTTTTCAAAATTCCACATGAAGCCACATAAGCCCTACGGTCTGCAGGCTTTCAAAACAGCCCCAATGAAAGCTGACTTTATGGCCTGACTGCCCAGGCTGGGACAATGGCTCAGTTCTGCACTGGTAACAGCCACACTAGCCACGGATGTGTATCAGAAGTGATACCGTTCGGAAGCTATACCGTGACTAACTGGGAAAGTGCATGCCCAGGAAGCAAAGACAGGATGGGAATTTCAAACACTGTGGCTTTTCCAGATTCAATTTTAATGTGAACTCTTCGAGAATCAATGAAAAATATGAAATGGACAAGGTGTTGCAATTCCTATATTTTAGCCTCCTGCAAAATAATTTCCCAATGTAGATAAAAATTTTGCTCTGCCACCATTCTGAAAGCAAGCTTTGCTTTGTAGGAAAGCATAATTGCGCTAAACATAATAAAACCATCTGTGCTACAATTGCATCTACTTTGTTAACAGTGCTTCCTGTTTAATCTTCACAATTTGCAATCCAATAGTACCTGGCAATGCCACCCAAAACCAAGAATACTTTCTTTGCTCTTGCTATTGCATAACCTTTCAATAAATCTGAAACCTTTTTGGTTTGGACACTTTCATATTTTACTCATTCTGTGACCTCAGAAGATTAACAAATATATGATGCTTTTCTTCAAAGTGGGCTTTGCATCAAATTCTATGTTTTCTGCTTGCCAGAGGAAAAAAAACCCACTTCAATTGTTTCTGAGACAAGGCTGGTCATATCCATTCTCCCATCCTGCTTTCATAACTATTGATACAGTATGTTAAGAAACATAACAACAAACCGGTGAAAAATTTATCTCAGGAATTTTTTTTAATATATATTTGTTATTTAAACAGACAACACAGTTGCATACTTCATTAAGTGCAAAAAATTTCCCAAGTTGCAGTGTAATAAGTAATGGACTTCTACGAACTATACAGGCTTGAAGGTGATTAAAATTAACAGCAGAGTTTTTAACTAATAAGTGATAACAGAATTTTAAAGAAAAAAGAAATAGGTGTAACTTCAGACTTTCAATGAGTACACTGTGATAGTGCACAAGAATGCTTCTCACCTGTTGCAATACATGTCTCTCTCTCAATGTCATTAATCTTCTGTGAAGCTCTACTAGTTCATCAAGATATGCCTAGAAACAAATTCCCCCCCCATAAACAACTTGTTAATTCATTCGTAGCAATGTAATTCATAAACTTCAGATGTCTTCAAAACCAGTCCAAATAGAAATCTTATTTTAAATGTTGGAATTATATAGTATCCTGAGCTGGAAGACACCCGGAGGGATCACTGAGTCCAGCTCCTGGCTCTGCACATTGAAAGGACAATGCCAAGGGTCACAGCCTGCGCCTGATCGCATTGCCCATTCTCTGAGCTTCTTGAACTCTGTCAGGCTAGTTGCTGCAACCAGTTTGCTGGGGAGCCCATTCCAGGGCCTGGCCACCCTCTGGTTGAAGAATCTTCTTCTAATATCCAATCCCTCCTGACTCAGCTTCAGGCCATTTCTTCAGGTCCTGTCACTGGTCACTATGGAGGAGATCAGGGTCCGCTCCTTCTCTTCCTCTCAGGAGGTCTTCCCTCAGTCAGTGAGTTCTCCCCCTTCAGTCTCTGGACAAAGTGACCTCAGCGGTTCCTTGTAAACCTTCCTCTCTAGGCCCTTCCCCATCTTTGCAGCCCCCTTTGGATGCTCCCTAATAGCTTTAAATCCTTCTTAGAGTACGGCATCCAAAACTGCCACAGGACTTGAGGTAAGATCAAACTCTTCTTTGAGATGTATTTTTTTATTCTCTAGCTTAATACAACGCAAATATAAATTCTTGTAGTTTTTTTTTAGATACTTTACGCTGACAGAAATCTTCATAGGTGGTCATTTGCTATAAAATATTATCTCTGTATCTCAGCTGTGCCAAAAAGCACCAAAAGTCTGGAGATGCCAAAACAGCATCTTCAGAAAACATATCCCATCTTTCTGTGTAAGAACCAAACCCAAAGACTCAAAATCAAATCAATCTTTTTCTCTAGAAGTATGTAACTATTTCTTTTGTGTCAACAGGGAGATATAAGAAAATAAAGACTAAGCAAGATTAATCTACAGGTAAATTCCAGCACTTCTTCCCTGGGATGTCAAACACGTCCCACCTCTCCCCCTTATTATCCACCTTTCTCCTTCAGCCTGAGCCATGGATTTTTTTTTTTTTATGCTTGTAAGCAGAAAGAGATATGGCACTCAACCTAAGCAGCCAAAATGCAAACCGAAGTATCAGAGCACTAGGTACTGCAGATAAAAATCTGGACATTAAAAATCTAGATGTTGCAACTTTCATCTTTTGCCTCATGTTATTACAGAATAGACACTAATACCAGCAAAATATAAGCTTTCAGAGAAACTTCTCCATAGTGGGCAACTGTGCTATGTTTACTCACAGAAGGATTGAGAGCTCTTGCCCACAGCCAGTAGACAGATTTTAAATCAAACTATCTCAGTGTTAAATGGTGAGAGTTGCTTCGTATCATTTTAGTTAATATGCCAAATCACACTGTCCCTTCCTAACACACAGCCTTCAGAAAGGATTATGGAAAATAGATGATTTTTTCCCCCATAACTGATTGGTTTGTGGGCTAGGAGTACATCTGTGAATTCTCATCTACATCTCATTTTTCTGTGAAGCACAATACAAACTCATGGTGGACCGTAGATAAAATAATTAGATGCAAGATCCCCAACTGGTGAAATTTGCCAAATCACCTGACTGAAAAGAAGGGAAAAAATTCAAAATGTAAGAGAAGACAAAAGAAATCCAGGAAGAAAGCAGAGAAAGATCTGCACCCAAAGGAATCCAAAGCAAAGACTTACTAAGACTTTCATTCCATAACAAAGGTTGGTATTTGGTAAACACATTAGTATAATATTCTGGAGTAGTTTATTGTTACCTTATCACAATCCCCATTCTTCATTTGTTTATCTGTTTTGTTTTGCTTTATTGGACTTTTCACGTCTAAAATCTGGAAAAGAAAGACAATACTGTAAAAAATTAAATGCATCACTAGATACAACTATTTATGGAAAATTCTGCTGTTAACAACAAAAATTCAAAACTGAGCTTTTAATTCTTTACTCCATGTAAACTTATATTTTTCAGAACAAAAAGTAACTTACAGCAGAAAATGCTGATATACTGGAATGAGGTGAGAGTGATATTATTAATCCTTAAAAGAAGGAATTTCATGTCATTTAAAGCCTTCTGAACACTTTTTCTTCCCCATCTTTCAAATACTTGTAGGATAAGAGGTGATTTGACAGATACAAAACAATGCTGAGGGTCTCTCCGGTGCCTTTGAAACATCACATTGTCACTGTACTTTTCCTATTCCTTTTCCCCCTCAATTTAATCTCTTTTCTTTGACAACAGAGGTTTTCAAACAGTCCTTGAAATAACTGTATGAGTTATAACTGAAAAAGGAAGTGATTGACAGTAAATTCTTTTGCATTTATATGGTGCCCTTCCTTCAATGCCACTCACACCCATTTATTACCACTCACAAGCCAAGATTGCTTCATCTGATACTGAAACAGATTCAAGAAGAGCACATCAGCAAGCAGCAGGACACTGTGCTTGATTTGAAACTTTTAGGATTAAAGGCAGAAATATTTGGGAGAAAAAGAACTGTTGATTGTTCTTTCAGTTTTTTTCCAGAGAACACTTTTTTGAAGTTAAAACAAAAATCACTGTATCATTCCTAACCTAAAATATAACCAGTTCTTCTGAAAAACATCAAAGAAAACTAAGTAATCACAGATAATAGGAGATTATGTTTCACATTGCATTGTAAGTGAGACTGACATCACCAGCATGATTAACTCCAAAACCATACCCAACAGCCACAACACAGGATAAAACTCAGTAATTAAAACAAGGAAATAAAGCGTGTAAGAACAAGTCTTCTAGAAACTTTACTGACATTTTCCCCCAAGTCCTCTCTGTTTTCTCCTTCCCTTGGTATAAATAATTAAATTGCATATGTCCTTCCCCAGCTGACCAGCATCTTAAGAATACCTAGCAGACAGCTATTTCCCTATCCCACTCTAGAGAGTGACTGCAGATCTGAATTAACCTTACTTGATTTACTTGTCCAGAGTGTTGCATGTTGAGAATCAAAAAACAAATTTTTGAAGAATAATTCTAGTACTGCTGTTCAACACCCTCTAGGGTTACTGCTGTATAGGCCAGTAGCAGATAAGTTCTGTCTTGGAAAAAAAAAACACCCAACCATAAAAAAACCCAAACCTTTAATCATGAATTCAGTACCTTTTAGATGCATTTATTGTTTTCACAGGAAGAAAATTCTTGGTTTCAAATAGAACCTTGCCAAGAACACAGTATATGTGAAAAAGCAGCTACCTTAGAGTGCTCTTGATATGCAGTTAAAATTTAACATCTTAAGCACTCTATAGATGAGATACAGCACTAATCATGTCTGAAGAAGCTAATACAAATACAAACTTTGTCTTAGCTCTTCAGTTCTATAAAGGCACTTAACGTTAACAAAAACCTTATTTCATCAATAAAAGGTATCATCCTGACAGCACTAAGCTACCAAGAAGAGATTTCAAATGTGGCTGTAGTTCAAACAATTTGAATTCTCACAATGCTTCCAGAAATGTCCAATTTACAGCTTGATTAAAAAAATTAGCTCAATTTAAAAAATGGAAGAAGGTATGTGAAGGTATTTTAGCTGACACATAGCTATTGTTGGAGTGTTTAACGCGGAGGTAGACCTCCTACTACATCATCAACAGGCAAAGAAACACTAAAGATTAGACTGAGTGGGCTGCTGATACCAAGACTTAACATTACTTAACAATTGCATTGGCTCTTTAGAAACCAATCTTCATTAAACAACAATCCACAGACAGATTGTTTTATTTTTCTTGTGCTTACGTGGTAAATGCTATAGTAAATGCTATATTTTTCACCCCTACAGAAACCTCAAGATTATCTCTGAAAAACTTGTAACTTTTGTATAGACAACTTAGAAGAGCCTACAGTGGTAGAAAATAGGAGTATTTTCTGGACATGGAATTATCTTCTCTCTGTGCACAAAATACATCCCAGTTTGTGGGGTTTTTTTCCCCCACAGTGTATTTGAACTCAGCTAACATGAATAATAATATTTGGGGTTTGTACTACAGCTTGTATTGGAAATCTCAATAGAAAAACAAGGACAAGTAAATAATATCTACCAGATTAATTGACACAATTATAAAGAAGAGATGTAGAAAAGACTCACCCATGAAACTCACCCTCTAAACCATGAATTGGTGTTAGTGAGCCTAGACACTATTTTAACTACATTATAACTGTAAGTAGCTATTTATTGCCAGTATGTGTCCTAACAGCTTTGCGAATGATACCATTGAATGACACCACTGGGAATGAATCATGCTTCCTTGAAATAACTGACAAATGCTGTATTTCATTTTGTAAAGAATGTAAGTTTTTATACTTGCTTTTATATTTAGAGAGTCCTACTTACTAGTGGTGAGGTACCGCCCAAAAGCTAATTCTCATTTGTCCTTGGAGTATTTTGCAACCCTAGGTAATTTACTTCCTTTTATTTGAAAAATCGTACAACCCTATGTTGTTACCTCAGAAATAATGACCATATTAGCTCTTACAAATCTGGAACAAATACTCTGGTGCAAAGTAAAAACTATTGTGCCTTCTACTGCAGTAAAAAAGTACTATATCTTTCTAGATAAATACTGATGGGGGAGAGGAGAAGAGATGAATCAATAAACTTTTGAATTTGATGTTAACTCTGTCTAGTGCTAATACAAAGCCAAAATGCATTTTTTTTACCTGGCTGTTGCTGGTTTTCAGTACTGGTGGTGCTGGATCATGACGCAGTGGCGAGGAAGCTGAGCTGCTATCACTGTCGCTGCCATCACTCAGACTAACCCTGAAGTAAAAAGCAGCCACAGCATTACACCTGCAGACAAAGGGCTGTCAAATGGGATGAGCCAACCTTGGACTTTGAGGCAGGGACTTCCAATGCATGACCAATCCCTTGCTAAGCAGGCTATTGTTAATCAAGGTCACATGGAAGAGAGGCATCTAAGCAGCGCTGCACTCAGGAAAAAACTCTTTGTAGGACAAAAGAAGCAGGCTGTCTGTCTGCACTTGGCTAAGACAAAGTGTCCAGTTAACAACAGCTAACCTTATAGAAATGGTTAAACACCTACAAAACAGAACTGCTTCTCCCTATCTCAGTTCACAGTTATGCTGAAGAAGAAACGTTGTCTTTAGGGATACTTTTCTGCTCTTCTAAAAGCTTTTCAAGCAGCTGTACTTCCCACCTGAATACGTGTTTTACATGTTCTTTGTTTATTGTCAAAAGTAGCACACTTTTTCCTGATAAAAATTTAAAAACTTAGCATGTCAGGAGAGGTCACATTAAAAAGTCCAGCTCCTAGTCAGTTTCACCTTTCATTTACTTATGAACAACAGGAAGTTGTTTTTGTTTGAAAAAAACGCATTAGTTATTTGGGATACAAAGAAGTAGAGAAACAACAGACTTAAAGTTGCATAAAAAAACAGAAACAAAATCTCCACACAAGCTGAGAGAGAGACAAGGAGACAAGCTGAGCTTGAAGCAATCCTTTACACAATCACTGACACCAACAAATTCTCAAACAGCTAGTCATCTTGGTCTTTTTCTCCTTGATTCCAGCTGCTAAAGTACACCAGGGAAGCAGCAGACATTCATTAAAGTTTTTCTATTATCTTCCTATTCAAGCAGTAGCTGACACTGGCACTCAGCTACTGTGCACTAACAGGAAAACCCTATGAACTACATGAAGAACCCAATATGAAGAGTGTTTGAGAGAGGCAGTTTCAGGCCTTCCATAACCTTGAACACCATTTGGATGAAGCTTCAAGCCGCCTGAACACCAGGTGGATTTTGGAATGCCTTCTGAAGTTTGCAGCAAGGATGCAGAAGCTTCTTTTAAAAATCAAAAATTTTGAAAATGTCTGTGATAGATGCTTGCTTCACCTTCCAAAGCACTTTCATGCATTATTAACTGCATGTAGAACAGAATTTAGCTGAAATTTAGATTTTGTTGATTTGGATTCAATTTAACAACTTAATCTAAAACCAGTAAGAAAAGAGGTCTTGTGACTATGTATAGAATAGCTTATTCAACAGCTGAAGGACAATTTTCTCTTATTTAGGGGCCAAGGAATAATTTTAACTCCTCCTCTCAAGTCACGATGGCATGAAATCAAGTCAAGTCAAACAAATGAGGATCATCATAACCGTACTGGTACAGGAAGAGTTTGTATCAGGAATGGCTAGTTGTGTTAGTGCTTAAAATGGGCTCTTTTACGTGCAGACCCTTAAGAAAGAATGAATTTTCTGCCCATTTGCTACTCAGCACCCTGAGAACATCAGACCTCACCTTGTTACTAACAAGCACTAAACATCTCGGTCAGCAGGCCACTTGCAATCACAAGACACTCACCTGCGACTCCTGCTTCCTCCTCGTGTATGTACAGGTTGTTCCAACTCAGAATCGTTGTCCTTCTCATCTGCTTCATCTGATTCATCTTCATTATCATCTGAATGCAGATCTTTCATTATAGTCCTCAATGGACCTGAAACAACAGAGACAATAAAATGCAGTTAAGTTTACTTCCCAGTGCTGTGGGCAATTTACCCAGCTTTTAAAACTATCTTCACCATACAGTGTTGAGAGAGGAGAGTCTTAAACAGTTGAAGTAATGCACTGGGGGATTATATTGCAGGGACCTGTCCATGTATTTGTGAATCTTTACTCACATGAGCAACTCAGCTTCAACAGACTTACTGATGGCAATGAAGTGACTCACATGTTCAAGTGTTAGAACAATTTGCACCCTGGACTACAGCTGAAGTAAAATACTGTCATGATGGAAGGAATTGACATGAAATGTATACTTGCTAAAAGCATGCTTCTTTTGTATTGCTGGGATTTAGTATTTTTTGCTTTCTCATTACATGTGAGTAAAGATCTACAAGGACATATTGATCAGTATTAGTACATTTGTTAGATTAATCCATGTGTGAGAAGTTAGTTCTAAAAATCACTCTTGACTAAATTGTACTGTACAAGGCAGTCATTTTGTCTTCTTGTTTTTTATGTATCTTAACTTCAGGTGTTCTCATTATTTCAGGATCAATTGTATGTGGATTATTTCACCCATGTTGATAAGTACATCAATACCACCCAATACCATGTTATCACCTTTCCTGAACTAACCAGATGATACAGAGCTTGACTTCCTCACAAAACTGCATTAAACTCAATTTAGGTTTTGATTTTCACTCTTTCTGCTCTTAAGAGACAATTACGGAAAGGGGAGTATGTTTAATAGATTTGGGAAGTGTAACACTACAGCTACTTGAGATAAGAATGGGCAAAAGCAGATTAGAAGAGGGAAAAAGGTAAAATACCCTGCTGCCACAGGACATACATGAAGTACAGCCCATCTAAGACATGAAGAAGCACTTGAAAGCTCCATGGATGGCTGTAGCAACAGCAATTACTATTATGGTTGTAATTCCTTCAGCCCAAGAAACACAGTACTAACATGAACACAAAGGAGAATGAGATGAAACTTTCAACTCTCCATTTGCTAATGGGGAAACTGCGTCAAGGAGTGACTGCCAGCAGAGAAGGTAGACATCTATCAGTCAGTGCCATACCCATAGGAGGGTTATGCGTACGACAGTGTTCCCTACATGGGGAGAACAGTTTTATGGACTGTTCCAGACACTGCAAAGTTCAGGGCATAGGCATTTTGACTAGTTTTGTGCAAGTGACTTCAAAGCTGTTGTTTGGAATGATTTATCACTAAGGCTGCCCTAAAACTGTTATAAATTGGCAGAGCTTGGACAGGTTCAGAGAACTGTCCCTTTTCTCTGTTTTCACACCCTAGGAAAGAAAACCAGATGGTGCTGATGGGCAAATTTCTGGTTGACCAGACATTTGTATAGGTGACAGCATGGAAGTGCTTCTTGTCCATGCAAGCCACAGCTGATATGTAGAAGCAGCTGAGTTGTGCTCCATTTTCTGTCCCTGTTTTCATCTCAGGCAGACAATGCTCAGTTGCAAATGACAACCCATAGTCTGACTGAATAACTTACCATCAGACCCTTGAAGGAGGGAAAGGGCTTTTATAGCAGCAGTAATAAAAATAAACTTGGACTCCTCAGATGCATCCATAACTGACACAAGCATTGAACAACTTGCCATCCAAACAAGTTCTAACTTAGAGTAGGTGCATGTCTGGGAGTCTGAAAAGCACATTGCTAGCTAACTTCTCAGCAGATTTTTCTACCAATCAGCAAAGCATTAATTTTTAGGGTTTAGCTTTTTTTTTTTCTATCATGGATAGCAATTTTCTGCTCTTTGGTAATACTTACTCTAAAATTCCATAACAACCTTTCTGAAGGTTTGGTAAGTTGTTACCTCCTAAGATATCAGAATAGTTACGGAGAAACTGAAAATTAGGAGTTGCCCATGAGCAAGTTTTCTTGGTAAGGAAACAGATAAACACCAAAGTAAGTCCCAAGGACAGAAGAACTTGAGGAACCTCAGGTTAGCCTGCTGCTTATGCAAAAAAAGGTGAAAAAAGTTCATGCTGTGTTTTTTTGACACCTGAGTGAGCACTGGAGTCTAAATGCAACCCAAAAAGAGCAACAGTCCTGGCAAGTAACTTCCAGCTAAATAAAAAAGCATGACTTCTGACCAGAGCACAACATACAGCATGAACATGCCATTGGTCTGCTTGGTGCTCCATACCTTTGATACAGAAATTCATGGCCTGGGCAATGAACACATGTAATTAATTGGGGGTTCTGGAACTCCCAGAAAGAAGCAGGAATCACTATTTACTGTGGCAAAAACAAGGAGGTGTATACACCATTTGCACTTCAGAGCAGTTCACATCACAGGACAAATCTCCCATCTATTCTAGAGAAGGTATAAAGAACTGAAAGACAATCTGTGATACATCTTATATATGATCCAGAAAAGACGGATGGGACCACTCTGCTCAGAAGAAGCGACTAAGTCATCAAGTTTTTTCCCAGCGAAGATAACAGATGCAGAAGTGGGTATCCAATTCTTTTGGTTTGTAATGGACAGTTCACACCACTAAGGTTTTCATGAGAACAAAAATAGGGGTTCAGCAGGAAGTATATCTGTTTATTCTTAGGTAGATATCAACTGCCTGAAAGCTAGTCATTACCACAGCTCACTTCAGCTCTTGCCTTCTTTCACACTGCCAGAAAACATCAGAAAATCAGTACCAGTCACCTACAGAAAGGCAGTAGGAGAGAGATGCATCACATGACAATCCATTTAAAATCAGTGTGCCTGAGGCACCTAACGTATTGTCATAACCTTAAATCAAGTCTACCATTGAGGAATATAATAAATGGCTAAAACAAACAATTCTGTTTAGTCAAAGGCTGCTTTTTTAATGCTCCTTATCCAAAGAATAAAACAAAAGCTCATTAAGAATGTATCAGTTGTACAATCTTATAAACCAGGGAAAGATGCCAACCAGGAACTAAGCAGTTTAATAGATCATGGAGAATGAATATCAACTTATTTACAGAAAACATGCCTTGGCTAAGCCTCCAGAAAGAAAAATGCATTCTTTATTGAGTTTCAAGTAAATTGAAATTACTAGCCAGGAAACCAAAATGCAAACTTTAAGTCTAACCATCATCCTTCCCTGCCATGTATTTGGAGTAAATACTGTGTGCTCTTAAAATTTCCCAGTAGTATGGGACGATCACAGCCTTTGAAAGGGTCTACATAAACACACCTCTGGGTTTCTGTTGGCTGCCCATGGGAAATCCACACTTCTACCAAGGGCTTCAGATGGAGCCAGGTGCCATGCTACCTAATCCTGCAGATGGACAATTCAGAAACAGAAGCTCTTTTGGGTTTAGCCTCTGTTAAGTGACTAGCATGTAGTTAGTCCTTCAAAACAAACAATTTTCACACCCTTTCTCAGATTCACAGTTTCTTTCTCTCCTTTTATTTTACCCTTACAGCCACATCTGCAAACAACCTGCAGAAAAGTCTCTAAATCAAAACTGTGGCCAGTTCTGATTGAAACACAGTGAAACACAGAAGAAAAGAGGTAATGAGATACCACCAATTCTGTTTTTATTGGCCCCTTCATTTCACACATTCCTTTCAATTTCTTTTCCTTTACTGGTACCTTGTTGTCTGTTGTTTTGAGATGGTGTAAAACTGGAACTGGAACTGGAGCTGGAACTGGCAGGACTGGGCTGTTCAGACTTAAAAAGAAAAAAAAAAAGAAAATAAATAACATTTTAAGAGACATTTTTTTGCCTAGAAAAACTCTTATGGTTAGTTACTGCCTAAAGCATTCTGCCAAGAAAAAAAAAAGTGCGGCCAAATAATACTCAAAGACCTTAATTTCAGGCGTCAGTGAGGCAAACATTGTGGAAATTACTACTGCACCCACCATACATACACATTACTACATCATCTCAGATCTTTGCTAAAGCCTAACAAGAAGTTTCCGATGCCTTGTCTGAAAGATTATACAACACGAGAGCCTAAATGAGTTTATAATGGACCTAAGACATCTCTGTCATTGTCATACTGGAGATGCAACGTTTTTCAAATTAGCAATGACATCGGGGAATTGAAAAACAAAAGACCTGAGCAGACCACAGTAAATGCCAGAAAACCTCAGACAGTTTTCTTTCATCTCCCTTAGAAAATAAGTCTTAATATGGGGATTCAAATTAAACTTTTATGCGGTTAACGAAATCCTGCTAATCCTAACATTTTCCATATGGATCAAAACTCTGCAGACTGTAAATGTGATTGAACCAAAAGGTTACAAATACTTGGTTACAAAGAGAAAGTATCTATTGTAATCTACCAATTACAAAAGAGAACTGAATTTTTAAAGAGTTATTAAACTCAGTGTATAATACAACAGTTTTAAACATTTTTCCTACAATTGTTTAAAATGTGTAAATTTCCCTTTAATTTAATGAGGAAGCCTTATTACTGCATTAAAAAACTCTCTGCTCTGTACTATTTTGCTCTTCAGTACCGAAGAGTCTTGCTTCCTGCTGCCAGGTTGCATGTCTCAGTATACTTTTTGACTGATTCCTAAACTCAGTGGTACATCCTTGCACACTCATCTGTGTACATGAGACAAAATATGAATCTGGTATGTGGGCAGAGGGAATGCTAATGGAGAACACAAAACAAGAAGTGGCCATACAGAAAAACAGTGAAAATAAGATTAGGAAATAATGGTCTACTATTGAAAAGAAAACTTGTACTTACTTACGTATTTACTTACCTTACTTTAAAAGCTTACACTTTCAAATTTTATACAACTGTGTTATCACAATGTGTTATCAAGGCTAACCAACATTTTCTAAATCTTCTTGCCTCATGATTAAGACAGAACTAAATTGTTCTCAAAAATGATAGCAGAAATACCCAGTCTGTAAAACACAGTTTTCAGGCACACAGACTACTACCTAAGCCTAACAGTTGCTTTTTCTCCATAGGTCAATCTATTGTTGCCCTTCATAATAGAGCAGGCAGATTTACTGCCTTTTGTTGCCTTTTCTCACGATGAGAGATGCCCATTTGGGCAATAGAATGTTTGAGAAAAACACCATTAACATCTGCTCTCCTTAAATCAACACCAGCTCCAGTTCTCACAGACACACAGTCAAAATACAAACTCTGTACCTGACTGTGTGGGTGTATGTCACTAACATAGAACTGAATCAACCCTGTGCAACAAAACCCAGCACAACCCACTTCAGAGTATCAAGAGAGATTCTTACATGATCCACAGCATCAGACCTTTTTGAAACACACTGCAGCATCGCTTGACACTGCTCCAAAAATCAAGCATTTTTGAAAAAAATTCGTTTTTTTCCTTTCTGATTGCCTGTAAAACCTTACCTGATTTTTTGCTGTAAAATAATCATGATAATATGAAACAGACTGCAGTGATGAAGAACAAGTGTCCATTTAACTTTAAAGACATCAGCAAACTAAGTTCAGTTGTCTAGCTGCAGGCTACTCTTAAACATCTGGTTTATCCATCAATTTCTGCTTCTTGCAGAAAATTACTACCTGAGAACTGGTTTCTGCAGATTTCCATTAACTGTATTTTTCCTTTATTAATTTCAACATGAACTTTAACATATCTAAAGTCCATTCCCTAAAAAAAATAGCAAATACTAAAAGAAAGTAATATTTGGATTTAAGTGCTAAAAGTCTAAAAAGAAAAAATCACATAGGTAGACAGACTATTTCATGGTTTAAAAAGTTCACTACTTTGAAATGAAAAAAAGAAGGAAAGGCCTAGTCTCATTCTCATTATAAGGCATGAAAATACCAGTGAAATTGCTCCATGTCAAAATTTTCTCCCAGCATTAAATAATTGGGTCAATATCACAAGAACAAACAAATACAAATACATACAAAGTTGTGTATTTTCCTAGTAATGTTTTTGCTCTGCTTTAACAAGATCATTTTGAGAACCCAAACCACAGAAAGTCCTTATGAAACACATATGATCATCCATACATATTTAAAAAGGGTTCCTAATAACTTTTGAAACCATTTATTTCCTTACACAGCCCTATCTGAAATTTATTCCAAGAAATACAGATTAGCATAAATATTAAAACTGTTAAGTACTGGAAATGAAACCTTCATTTTTGACTGAGAAATCTGGGTGAGAGTGCACCCAGAGGAAAGAGTTGCTTTTAACCTAAGAATGAATGTTATTAACAGAAAAGATTTGCCTTCTCAGAAGGAACTAAAAATATGCCTTCCATATATGAATATGGATTAGTGCCAACAGCACTCTGGCTTCTAGTTAACAGAGTATGTCTTTTGTCACTTAAGCAATGCTTTTTGACAGTTTTACACAGGTTCTTATCCCAAGGACTTAGGTATTTATAGCTTTACACACTTGGGCTTTCTGATCTTATTCACTGGTTCCTAATTGCGAAATATTTTTTTTTAATGGGTCTGAAATTAGCTGAAGTGTGTCTTTCAGCAATAAAAGTCTAAGACTATCAGCAAAGAGCTTCTCTCATATGGCTTTTTCCTGTTTTACCAGTTTTCTCTTTCTAGAGACAAGCTAATGAGAGTTTAGGTCCAAACTGTTCATTAGTGCAGTGACCCCATATGATTTATTGCATTTTTAGACAGTCTACTTTGTTTCAGTGCTCTCATTGTGATGCATAGGAGACAGTAACGTCTTTATTAGGTGTAATTGAGGGATTCTGTGCTTTGAAACTGTTCAACAAAAAAAAAGCAATTTTCTTTGGCTCAAGTTTTCTGTGAAAAGGTAACATAGTTTAGCAGTGATTTTTCTAAATCACCTGGCTTCTGCCATTTCCAAATTCTTTTTTACAAGTAGTACACTCTTGAGGTGCAAACAACTTTCAGGAAAACCCACCTGTTTATGACAAAGGATATAATAAAGCTGGTTTTTTGGAATATTTCATGGTTGTCCCAATTTGTACAGCTTCTTGTGCCTGTCTGGTCCAGGGCCAGGAGCTGGACTTCGATGATCCCTGTGGGTCCCTTCCAACCCAGGATTCCAGGACTCTAAAAATAACCCCCATCATTTCAAGCTCTTTATTAATTCTTACATTAAAAAATAAAAGATATCTGTATGTGGGTGACAATGGTTTTTCTTGCCTTTCCCCAAACCATTCTTGAAGGAAGCTTACAAATTGTTTCTTGAAGTAAACAGTAAGTGGTGAAGCAGTATCTCATTTCATATCAGTCAGTCTACATATTTATTTTTATGTATGATAGTCTAGAAACATAAGTTTCCCAGTGCTGCACATACTGAGAAGTCTATACACTTGAAATTACTCATACAGCTGAGCTTTGCTTCCACTTCCACTTTATGCAAATTGAGAATTCCAGGGAGGAGGAACATGCTCCTGCAAGACAAAGCTTTTTCTCTAACAAGACTCCTGTACTTACAACTTCTACTGACACTTAAGTGCCTTGTCAGTGAACTCTCAGCTTTCAGTAAAAAAATTCAACCTATCTATAGGTAACACAAGAGCTTCCCACTGAACATCAGCAAACAGCTTTTCTCTAGAAGGGTAACCAGCCACAGGCACAGGCTGCCCAGGGTGAATCCCTCCCTAACACGATACTGAAAAAAAGGTCTACACAGGGTCCTGGCCACCCAGTTCAAAATAGCCTGTTGAACAGGACAGGTAGACCAGATAACAGTCAGAGGTACCCTCCAACTTCAACGAATCTGTGATTCCTTGAATTTGAAACACAGACTTCATTTAAAAAGTAGCATCAAGAAAAAGACCTTAACCGAATCTTTGCAACTGTTTCCTTTGAACAACCCCACTGAATCAAGTGGGATTTGCATTTCCTTAGAGATCCTCCTACTGAAGCATGTTTTCTAATTTTGAAAGAAAATCCTTCTCCTTCTGTATTTATGAAGGGATTTTATTTTACTGGTATAAGTCAAAAGTAAATTTGAGACAATGCTAACACAAAAAAGCATAAATAGCTGAGATTTAGAATATTCATGAACAGGAGACTGAGCAAGAAATGCAGATACAGAATTCTTTTACAGAACATTGTACAATAAAATTGAAAGATGAAGCACTAGTGAAGATTGTTCTGTAACCTGTAGGGTATTTTTGCTGAAAACACATTACTGAAAAGAGTGGCAGACACATAGCAAAGAAAGCAAAAAAATACAAGAGGTAAGATTACTGTTTGCCTTGTACAGTAGCTGAATACTATTACTACTAGTTTCCGTGGATTTCAGAGCTACAAGATAATGAGTAAACTAAGGATAAAATAAACTAAAAATGTCACATGATTATGAACATGGTCCTTAAACACAATAGGCAAACTGCTGGAAGTTCTAAACAGATAAGCCCTATAAAAAAAGGATAAAAACTGTCCTGAATATGTAGGTAATGCTGGCAAAGACAAGGTTATATGAAGGCTTTTCAAAACTGGCACTAAACACTTATTTAGTGTTATTTGGATCAGCTTTCCCCAAAAATGTGTGAAAAGACATCAATATTTGCAAAGAATTGATAAAGTATGAGCAGCGCAACATGGGGAATTAAACAGGTCTGTATTCCATACAAAGTCTGAACTATATAGGAAAAAAATGAGGCCAAACAATCTAAGATATACTTGTTTGGAGAACATTGCTCGTTTTATAAGCCCAGTGGCATAAAAGCTCTGCAATGACAGGATGGCAATTGTACCTCCCCTGTGTGTATATTTTATACACAGAGCCGTCTCACACCAATAAAAGAAACGTGTTTTGGAAAGAAAATAACTGCAATTTTAGTACTAAATACAAACCAGAAAATTCAGTCTAGGTATTAAAGCCAAGGTGAGAGCTTCATTCAACTGTTCTGCATCTTCTGCTCTAATGGGATTAATAATGATAGAAAATAGGCAGTAATTGTTCTGGCCAGCCCCTTCAGCTGCTGTGTTGAAAGCTAAGACTCCCAACTCCCTTCTCTTGTTCTATTTTATCTACAGTGCCCTATGCTATGTGTCACCACTGAGAAGGACAGATGTTGATGCATTCACTGCTCACTGTTTGGGAAATCAAACAGACAGTTTGCTGTCACTTTTGGGGCAGGTTCACCAAAATTCTCCTAGATATGAGGTTCTAATGTTTTACCATAGTTCAAACACTCCCATTAATAAAAGAAGCAACTGGAGAACCATCTATATGTAAAACTGCTTTTATGGGTATAATTATGTACTATGGTATATTTCTCTGCAATAGAAATTTGGTCTTCTCAGCAGTAGGTCTTCTCAAAGACTTTGCAAATTCACCACAGTTCCCCTCTATTCTTACGTAGCTCAAACACTAGAACACTCCCAGCATGACCCCACACTAAAACTTTACTATCTGGAAAGCTTATTGAGGTCATACAAATCAAGTAAACACAGACCTAAATACATGAAAAACAGCTTGGCTTTTTTTTTTCCTTTTTTTTTTTTTTTCTTTTCTTTTGTTTCTTTTTTTTCTTTTGTTTTTCTTTTGTTTTTTCCTGGAGTCCTGCTGCACAGGCTCTTGAACTCATGTCCCAGAAAACTCAATTGCTCAAAATCTAACTGCAAACTAGAGAGAAATCAAGCGCAGATCTCTGTTGGCTCTGTCAGTTTTACAGTAAGCCTCATCGTATTTACTCTTCCCTCAAACTTAACTCCTGGGATTTAAATAATTATCTGAAAACCTCAGCTTTCATTTACCATACATTCCAGTTTCAGTGAAAAGCTGTAGAGAGAAAAATACAAAAATACATGCTGCATCCTAAAAAATTCTCGAGTCTCTAAAACAAAACGAAACTCCTCAAACTATTTTTCAAAATGTCATCATTTTTAGCCAATCTTGGGATACTGTAAATGGAACAATGATTCTTAGATATCATGTTTGGTAACAATACACATTTACACAATACACTCTATACGTATTTTTCCCTATAGATCTGAAACATCTGATAAGATGGTTCCTATGCACTGACTCTCTGATACTATCATGTGTTTGTCTAGTAGTTTTCACAAAACATCATCCATATTATATACACACAGACCATACAACGCTGATTCTCTGAGAAAAAACCCACAGAGCAGATTTCTATTGTCTCACTGGTTCTTTACCATTTACAGCTGACATCTGCTTGTAACTTTGCCCACACAACTACTTTTACAAAAAGAATACTTCAAAAAGTAATCCTTATTTAAAGCTCCTTATCTCTGCTTCTCTGATTTAAAATAAGTTTTTGATAGTGTGATCTGAGTTTTACGTTAACAGAGATTTGCTTCTGTTTCATAAGACATAAGACTGTAACACACAACAATTTCTTATAAAATAAGAAAATGTGATACTTGTTTATATTTAAACTTCATTTAATTCAAATCATTATAATGTAGTGTAACCTATTTGTAATGTAATTGATAGTTATCTGAATAGGTACCTTAACCACTGAATGAAATAATTAAAAATACTGGGCTATAATTACATTATTTGAAATACTGGCTAAATTAAGATCTCATGTAGTACAAATCAGATCAATCTTGAGTTCTACAGTGTTCAAAGGATCAAAAAGGTTGTATATGGCACAAACAAATCAAACTGAAACATCTCATCTACAAACTGTTTCTTTTAGCTAAAATTGTAACATTTAACATGAAAAATTTTATTTACTCTTACTAGTCCTCTCCCAAAGCAAATTTAGGCCACCAAGAGCACCAAGAATGGCTTCCTCCTTTGGCCTTTTCCTGCCCTGAACCTGAGTAATTTTGCAACTGAATTGCTGTTGTCCAGAATACTCAGACCATGGCACTTTACTTGACATTTTACTCTTGTGGAAGACATAATGCAATAAGCACCACCTTGGAACTATGTCCTTTTCATATATACAATACAGCTGCATTGTAATAACCACAATCCATCCACTAAAGCAGCATGGGCAATGCAAAAATATCATCCATATAGTGAAAAATATTAAAATTGTTACAGCCTTATCTACTTCTTTTTTTGCCATGGTTTAGACTGTAATACCTTTGCAGCTGATAATTTGAATTAGGAAACACAGGTCACTGCATGTAACTTCCTCTCACTATTTAGGTAATACCTAAAATGACTTCACACAGAACAGCAAAATCACTTCATTTACTTCTGTGCTAACCAAGGCTGTTCACTAAGCATGGTATTAAACAGCAGAAGTTTTGCAATAGTTTTCTGGGAGGTTATTATCAGTGTTGAGACACTGATCCAGTTACTGCTGGCCCCAGTTCTGGATATCCCCTGATATGTGAGTCATCTTTCCTCGGGGATCTCAGGTACAGGTGGAACTGCCTGTTAACCTCAGCAACAAAACAGAGCTCTGCTGCTGATGGCGTACCTATTATCAGTCGCCTTTAAAGTCTCCTTTCATGTCACTCTGAAATGATGATACAAGTTCCGTGGATATGTAAACAGATTCTGTGAAGTGCAAATAGCTCCATTTATCCTTATCTTCTACCTCTGCTGTATCAAGCATTAATTCCTACAACATAGGGCATAATTTCCTCACCCTTGCCAGACAGCTTGCAACACACTAAGTACACAGTAAGAAATTCCTTCATGTTCAGATATCCACAGCAAGAACAGATAACAAGCCTCAAGACAGTACCAAAAACCCTACATATATGTTCTGGACTCAGGCAGCCCCATCTGAGTTACACACATGCAAAGACTGCCATTTTCATTAGGCTGTCTCTGGACAGCGTTGATTATGCTATCTTCAAAATTTCTTCGTCTCCCCACAGCAGCAGTGTTAAAACAAATAAACAAATAAATCTGATCATCAAATAAATCTGATCATGCATCTACTTGTTTTCAGTCCCAATGGGAATGAATGGCATGAGGTATTGCTGCTCAGAGAGGGGCAATAGAAATGCCACTAACATACCCAATGCCAGAGGAAGCACAAAATACACGTTCCTGTTGGGCACATAAAGATTTCTATTTTCAAGGGAAGATGAAAGCCAGAAAGCCTAGAGGCCTTCAGCAGAAAATGTTAGGTTTTAGTACCAATAGAGCTGGATATTTTACTCAGGTTTTTTGAGTTTTGGTTTTTTGGGTTTGGTTCTGGGTTTTGCTAGGAAAAAGCACAAAGTAATTAATTTTGCGACATCTTTTTCTAAAAAAGATGTAAGCTGTACTGAGGTATTGACTAAGCCAAAACAGTTCTACTGAATAATGACTCAGAGAGTTAACACAAATTCACACTAACACTTAAGAATTTAAGATATGTAGCAGTTTTTCTGCTGCTGATGTCGTGATCTTGAACCACCCTCAACAAACACTCAACATACTATTAACATTGGTTTTAGGTATGACACTGCCCTTAAACAGCAATGGTTGCCTGGCAGAGAAGGAGTGGATAATGTTGTTGAGAGGGAAAGGCAGCTGCCATACAGAGGCCATGAAGGAAAACTGCTTGATTACATCTGCTTTCATTTATTTCCTGTACCAGGCTCACATGCACACCTCAATACTGGGAGAACACAGACACACAGGCACCATCCTTGAGTCTGGGGCAGGCAAATGCCCCACATGTCCATCAGGAGTATCCGTTGCCCATTCCAAAAGGCCCCCCAGCATTCCTCGGCAGTGCCAGACCCCAGGGCTCCACAGCACAGGGAGGTGAACAGCAGTCACTCCTTCATCAGCAGGCAGTGCACAGTGATTCCCTCTGCACAGTCATGAGATAGGGTATACGCTCACTGCAGCAATGAGCTCAACCAGTGCTGTGTTAGAAAAAACTTAAACTTCAGGGTATTATTGTGTCTTTGAAATAGAAAAATCAAATTGTGTACTTACAGTGTGTCCTGGAGAGTTCATGTCTGTCATCATCGAAGTACAAACCTCTGAATGGGAAGTATTATCAAAATTATCTAATGAAGTTCATGAGGAGTTTGGCAGCAAACTTTCAAAAATACGTGAGTAAGCCATGACACTCCTGCCTCCACTAAAAGAAGTGTAAACATACTGGTTCCACACAAAAAATAAAAGGGCATAAAAGCCTTGAACAGATCTAACTATTGTAGATAAAATGCCAACTGAAAACTGTCAGGTGTTGGATTTTATTTAATACGTGGAGCCATTCCTCTGAATCACAACATAATTTATCTAAGTAGATAGATAAAGAAATGTCAAAGCAATGAAATCTTTATCAAGATCTCTCTTCATTACAATTTAAATAAAATATCCTTTCTTTAATATTTTATTATTTTGACTGCAATCCACCTTGGCCTCTCAAAACTGTCATGACTTTACCAGACATGAAACAAAGTCTTTTTATGCCACAAAACTCCCCCCAAACAATTATAGTATTGGCACTGCACAAACCCGATTAAAACCCTTACTTTCTGCAGGATAGAAGGTGAACAGGGTTTCCAGTGCTGAAATACAGAAAATACGCAATTATATCCATGTATAAAAAGATATATAAAAAATATTCAACTCAAGCTTGCATTTATGCAAATATTTGAGTTAATTCACATGGGTAGTCACAATGAAGCAGATGTAGCCAGCACTTGCAAATGAAATAAAATACCACAGCCTGTATTAGCAGCTTAAAATGATTAATGTTAATTCTGTGGTGAAAATATGACATTGCCTAAAACTAAAAAAAAAACCCAAACAGACTTTTCTTCAAGAATACAAAATTTCATGGCTCTCACTAGATTACTTTTGCAACCCGAACATTTAATCATATACACATAGTTTGTCTCCACTGCTTTATTTCTAAATTCTTAACATTTCTGTAAGCTTGTGATTTCCAAACACACAGTGGTAACAAAACTGTCTCACTTTAACATTTGAGCTTGCTGCCCAGAGGATCTCTACTTGTCTGTCATGCCGCTTCTCATCCAACAATAGTAATTTCACCATATACAGAACCCCCTAACATGCACCTAAGCTTTTGTGAGTGAAGACAAAGCATTTTTTGCTTCGTACTAACACCCAATTAAAATAGGAAAAGTATAGCAGCTGAATGGTGCCATACTACAGTACATACTGACGGCCACAGAGCATACTTGTGCCTACTGCCACTTCCCTAAAGAGGTCGGCCTATCTTTGGCCACTGTTTCTCTCTGAGCATATATCTGGAAGGAAACATCTTGGAATGTACAATATTTACCTGTTTGTGACTACTGAATTACCTCCTCGACACAGGAGCATATGTCCAACAGTACCACAAGAGTGGCTGGCATGGTTTTAAGAGCAGTGTTATTTCCTGGACTAGAAGCAGAAAAACTTCACTTAATTATCACACAAAAAGTAAAGACTCTAATAATATGACAGCTGGAAACCCACAGGGCCCAGTCTGCAGTGAAGCACATGATCAGTATTAACCCTGTTCTGCAACATTAATCATCTTGAGAGTCACAGTTTCACAAATAAAATAAAACCTATCTTCTGGGTTTTTTTTTTAACCTTTGGCAACTACATGAAAACAGCACACAGAGCTCTATCTCACTACTGTTCCTTCTGACTTTAAATATTACCTGAAAAATATCCGACTTTAGCTCCAAGCCCTGGCAGAAAATAGGCTTTTTCAGCTAACAAGGGCCTGGAGGTTTTACAAGACCATGGGGGTTTTCAAAATGTTCTTCCACTTTTGCAGTCGTCAAATTACTGCATCAGTGCCAGACTGAAAGTGGCATTTTATGGATTCCTTTAAAAAGGTACTCATACTCTAAACTTTAAGACTGCTTTAGGACATGCAAGCAGTTAATTAAATACAAAGGCATAGTCTCTGTGATCTCTGCTGTGTTTTCATTGTTCCATAAAGGCCTTCCTGAGAAGAAAACAGGATTTTTTGCTACAGGCAAAAGACCCACTAATGTACTCTGCTCTTAATAACTGAAACTCCTTATCCCTGAGCTGTCACATTTTGTAGCATACATTTCTGCTCAGATTGTACTTCCATCTGACATGCCAAAAGGCTGCCACCATTACTAATGCAATGACATATACAGGCAGGAAGGGAAAAAAAATACATACCACAAGCAAAATAATCACACCTGAAGAAATTCATTCATCAGAGACACACACGGACTCCCTAAAAAATCCACCAAACCACTGTCATGCATGGCAGACTTAAAGAGTTGTTATTCAGTTCTCTACAACTGGAGATACATGGAGAATATTTAATACCTGAATAGGTATGTATCATCTGCTTTATCTCCTTTCTGCCCTCCTGCTGCAGCAACTTCAAGAGCCATGTAACACTTTTTCCCTCCTACGCAGTCAAGCAAGACCAGCATTAATCAAAAACGAAGTATCCGAGCATCCCTTCTGAAATGGCTCTGCAGCTCAAAAGGGGCATCTCCAACCACAGAAAATGCCTCACTCAGACCCAAAATTCTGCATTTCTCCATCTCATATAACAGCTTGCAGCTCACACAAATATTACAAGAATATCACCATATTTCAGCCTGGCAGCAAAATTAAGGTCAAGTCCTTTTTTTTTTATCATGTTGCTGCACTGTCCCACAAAGGAAGCAAGCAGGTGGAGTTTTCATTAACTAAAACATCCTCTAATTGAATCTAAAAGCAAAATCTTTAGAATTTTGAAGCAGACTGGGTTAACATGCCTATGCCTCAATAAAACCATAAATCTGCATGTTTTCACTCTATACTTTATTTTGCATGTTTCATACCAAAGCCAGTAAAATAGCTTTTCAGCCTTTATGTGTGATTTCCAAATGAACTCAAAAAAGACCCCACTCTTCTTTGAACACCTAGTTGATCACAAACACTGAAGTCCAACAGACTTTAATTCACAGATGCATTTGAAGAGTGGTACTTAACAAAGCAACATGAAGCAACTTGTTTCATTTTCCAACAGCTCAAAGTCAACAGAAAAACAAAATAAAAATAAATACCACAGTGCACCACACTACAGCATATGCCAAACAGACCACAGAAGAATGACCATACATGGTATTGGTCAACGTTGCACACAGAAATACTATTAAACAGGAGAGTTTATCACTAAGCAAGGGTGTGATTCCCTTTATTTCCCACTGAATTTAACAGAGATATTTTAATCTTAAAAAAGAGACTGACTACAGAACACCAAAGGACAGTGTCCAGCTTTCTGAAACACCCCCAAGACAACAGCATGCTAACCTGTCTAGATTCTGAAAGGCAAATTTCTTCCCTTCTCCAAGAGAAGATCAACGATTATCAGACACACTTTTTCAGATCAACCTGAAAAAGACTGCACCTCTCTCAGGGGGTGCTGTAACTCTCCATCCTCTACTTCATGAAGGCAAAAGCTATGTTTCAAGTCTGAATGCCCATAACTAGCTACGATGCCAGAACCATGAAGAGTTGAGCATACTCCACTTTTTTGTCTGAAATTCAAACCATTGATTGATATGAGCAGTTCATCTAACTCAGGCTGTATCCAAAGAAACCAGGTGAGCAGCAGTACTGCCATCCTGTAACACCTTTCCAGTGAAACAATATCTCTGTTTAATCATGCTTGTAGGATTCCTTTACCACAGAGACTTTTCAGAAAGTCATCCTTATTTTAAAATCCCAAACCCAGATGTCAAAATTGAGAATTGATAAAGGACTATATCTAAGTCTGAGAACCCTCCTGTGTGTGATCAGCAACAGTAAGAAAATCATTTTTGCAGTAAGTTCTACATTCTACATTGCACCTCATTACAAATTTATCATGTTTTACATGTGAAGTTTTGCATTGCTTCTGTACAACTGAAAAAAAAAAGCACTGTTGTATTTTTACTTCCATTACTCCCTATGTAATATTGCAACTTCTCACATTTTTTTTCTCACTTTTCCTTAACATGACTGTTTATAGGATATACCCTTTATGGACCTAGCTCTGACACTTCCTGAAACACTTAGAAGCTTACCAATACATACAAAAAAGTCTATTTCTACCAACATACAGAATTATTTTTATGACACTGCTTGGTCACCTTTCATTAGGTTCCCTAGTTAGAAGTGGTAAAATGCAGAAAAGGAGCATCTCCTTGTGAAATTCTGCAGATATTCACTAACCAGGCTGCCCAGTTCTTTCTCCCACAGCACTTGACAATTATGTGACTCAAGTACCTCAAGTACCTCAGAGGATTATTCCATGTTTCATAGATAGTTTTTCTTTAGTTAAGTGTATTACTGACTTTCTAAATAGTATCCCATCACTGACTGGAGCCATACTCAGTCTGATTTGTTAAGGACCACATCCCAAAAGGGACGGACATCCTTTTCACTCATTCAGATGGGGACCACATTGCTTCCTCCATGGAAGACCTGTGTGTTCCATGATCCAGTATGTCAATGTTAAAATACACAGTATCCCAAAACAGCAGGATTTACTTCTCTTGGAGTGGACTTCAATAGTTTGCCCTCTCAGTAACGATGGCTTACAGACTTAGAAAACTCCAAATCTGCTTTTTAGCTTTAGCACAGAATTAAGGAACTCCTTAGGTCCTACAGGTCACCTGCAGATGGATGACAGACTTGTGGAAGTGGACTTGTGTCAGTCTACTGAAAATACAGAGGTGTTCCCATTATACCATGTAGTGGGCAAGAGATTGAAAGACAACAAAGAGGATAACACATATCAGCAACTACAAAGGATTAGTTTTAACTACTATCCACAGATCTATCACGTATCAGTTATTTTCAAGTTACTGCACAGCACACACCTCTGCAGAAACATTTGTGAAATTCCAGTTACACTTGATTTGCTTGTCTCAATTCTTCTGTCTTTGAAAAAAAATGGAAAACTGCTGCAGCCAGTAAAAGCATATGTGCTCCTACATGGCACCCAAAAATCTATTTTAATTAGCCTGCTTTACTGAGGGTAGATAACATGTTTTAAGGCTAGTGACAAATTAAAGTAGAAGATTCAGCTTTCTGAAAACACGAAAAAGTAATTCACACTAAGGGCAACAAGTATGTACATTTTCAGGTTTGAAGACAAATCTGTCAAGTTCCAAACTGTAACCAGAATGCCACTCCAACCACAGAGTATCCCATGTCATGCTGTAAAGCAGGGCCTATCCTGTTTGTATATTTGAAATGTTGCAGCCTTTGCATGCCCTAAGGGACCAGTCATTCAAAGGTCACTTCAGAAGTAAACTACCTTCTCCCTCATGGGAAGTTCCTACAAAGTAAAAACCTAATGCTGACACCTCCCCACAGCAGGGCATTTATTGTCTGTTCCAGAGAGGGCAAGCAGGGTTATGAATCTGACAGCAGTAACAGAGACACAAATCAGAAAACAGAAAATTGAGAGAACTGAACAGGAAAGGCTGGGAAAAATTCCTCTCTACCATTCACACTACACCTCTAGCCTAAGCACAAATAATGGCACCAAACAAGGCTTCTCCTACCATACCTTTCCTTCTCTAGATGTTTTTATGAAAGATGCTTCTGAAAACCAAAGTTTACTAGGAGACTGATTAAAATCCTAACTTTAATCATAAAATTAAACAGCAAGTCATACTTGAAACAGATGAGAAGGCACAGTGGACAAATATTACCAGGAAAGCAGATTTCCATTAAAATCTTTCTTCTTGGTAAGCCTACAATTTGGGAATAGATTCTCCTCATCAGAGTGAGCTTCTAGGAACTCCTTCTCCAAAAAACTGCCATCGTTGACAGAATTGCCTATTTTAGCAAAAAAATAAGTAGTTCTCTGATATAACTGCAACTCTTTCCTGGATTTACTGAACTCTCTAATACCTGAAAACAAAGATTTAGAGTGTGAAATACAAGCACTTAAATCCATTTCCTTTTCTCTCAAAAGAAGCATGAATTTCTAAAAAACATCGAAAGAGCAATATTGTCAAAATCACTATCACCCGTATGCTCATTGTCATAATGTTGACATTTAGTAATGGAGTAGACTTGAACAGGCAATACAATTCAACTAGAACATGCACAGGTTTGAACATGGTCATCAACATCCTTCAGTTTGGACAATCTGCCAACAGACAGGAAAAAGAAAGGGGACAACACAAATTTGGTGCACAGTCCCACAGACTAGGAATACTTAATACAGCACTGAGTAAAGTATTAAGCAAAACCAAACAACCACTTACGTCAGATTTGGAGGACACATTTTCCTCCATGTCAGAATCACTGGGATCTACAATATCATCAAATGGTGGTAGAGTAGATGTCTTCCTTTCCAGTGCATCATTTTCAATTTTAACTTTGCCCACCTTGAGTTGAGTTTTATCTTTTGTCTGTTTTTTGTCAGCTGAACAAGTAAGAATCAATGGTGGGGCACCAGGAAAACTTTTAAATAATGAATCCGAGCTGGGTTTTTTTCTTTTTCTTGCAGAAGATTCATCAGTGTCCAGCATAGAGGGCCTTTTTGTGAGAGTCTTCTTTTCTTGCTGCTGCCCACATGTTACGGTAAGGATGGGGGTGTTTTCAGATTTTGGTTCCTTGGACATGGGTTTGGGTTCCTTGAAAGCCATCTTAGGAACCAGTTTTTCATCTTTTAGTGGTTTGTTTTCTTTGGGTTTCTTAGAGGACTCTTTGGAAGATTTGTTATGTTCCCTGGAAGGTTCTTTGAAGGCACTTTTTTGTTCTTTTGAGTCTTTAGAAACTTTTTCTTTGTGCTCCTTTGTTAACTTCTGGGTCTTTGAAAAACTGTTACTACTGCTGCTGCTATTTATGTTCAGAATCCTAGCTGGGTCCTGCAAAGAAAGGATGCAAAATTTTACTTAAAAACAAAAAACAAAAACAAACCATTAAATCCTCAAAAGGCAGACACCATATGGATACAGGATTCGTATTAAAAACTTGGAACTGCAAGTAACCAGGAGTTGAAATAACCATGTGAGGACAAATAGCAAGCCCAACATGTGGTTACAAACTGGCGGAGCATGAACAGTTATCACTGCTTGTCAAAAAAGTTACAACAAAAGCTAGTTTTTATGGTAGGCATTATATCTGTCTTATTAAAAAAGATTGCAAGGTTAACATAAATGCAGTTTAATAAATCTTTATCATCACTAGTACCTATGAGAAAATAAAAATGACAAAAAAAATGAAGATACGAACCATATGATGTCAACAGAATTACTACAAGATCAGAGGAAAACATGACAACATTTCAGGCAAAGTTTGATTTCTCTGCTGTGATCTTCCAGCTTTTGCCAGATCTTTTTCCTAATAAGCAATAACAACCCTGGGTCCAGCCTGGCTATGGAAGAGTTGATGGACGGACAATTGTCACTGCCTTTTTACGGAAAACCTCCTAAAGATGAAAAAACTTCCTTCTTTGAATATACTGCAGTCTCTACTGAATCTTTAATTATGTATTTTTTAAAAAATTGAACTGTTTTAAGTGAGAAGTGTTTCTCAGAAGGTGGTAACTCAGAGGTCCTACAGGAGAGGCAAAACCAGCAACAGCAGAGCAGTATCATTCCTCACTCAGTTGAATCTGAAAAGTTGAAGTGGCAAGGCAAGAGGTCTTCTGCAACTAGAACTGGCAATAAAGGAATCATCCAGAATGGGTCATACAGGATCCTTTCCTCTGAGAATTAACACCTAGGAGTATTTAAAAGACAAGAACAGTTCTAGCACTGCCCACTTTAATGGAAACTGCCAGCGGTGGGCTCTCAGAATCTCAAAAACACCCAGCAGACTAACTGCACATGTCATATATATACAAGACAGGGTCCTTTTTATACTACTTCAAATCTTCAAAGTGATGTTTCAATTTACAGGAATCGACGGTCAAGAAGTTTACACTGCTTACTTACTCCCAGGCTGAATAGAAGCATTTCTATCTGGATGTTGCCCAGGAAGTGAGAAACTTCTAGAAAGAAACACCTTAATGTGTGTTGCATTCACCCATTCATTTCCTCTACTTAGAAGAGAAATGTATGTAGATGTAATGTATCTGGCTGTCTGAAATTGTCACAGATTTACAGAACTGTAGAGAGGAAAACATATTTAGCTTATCTTCCACCTTTACTTAACTACCCTTTTACCCACAACATAGACAGAACTGCAGAAGTGCAGTGGAAAGTAAAGGACCAAAGTAGGATATGGCCAGCCTCATCCCCCACAGACACTGACTAATTTTAAAAAATGCACACACTACAACAGCTCTGAATAAAAGCTGTCCAAGAAAACAAAGCAAAATTTACATGTTAATGGAAGTCATGTCAATTGGGGGAGAAAGGAAGACTGAGACTACATCCACTGATGTGCTTCCTGTTCAACATCCAATTCGGATGTGTTAAGTCAGTGCTTAATACTCTAGGACCTGAAAGGTCTAAACAAAACATATGCAGAAACTGCAGTATCTTCCTTCTCCTCTGTAACAATAGGTAGAAACAAATAACTAAAAATAATTACTTAGAAACGTTCCTCCCTTCTCGTTATCTTATTTAGTAAAACAGTCACAGTGTTGCATAAATCAGTCAATTGCATGTTTTTGCAAGATACTTCTTGCATCTGTACTGCAAATGTACTTTCGTGCCAGATTTGGCAAACTAACTATATATTTATATAACAGATATATCAACATTAACATCGCCCAGAAGCATCAAAAATGAACAATACTATGATATCTGAATGTCTAAACATAAGGCATCTCCTCAATTCCCAGGCCAGCAATTAAAAACCAAAAATAAAAAAGCACTTAACACGCCTTGACATGTTTTATTTGAGTCATAAGACTTTTCCTGGCATTCTTCTTTAGGATTTGAAGGAAAAAAAAAAAAAAAAAAGCAGCTTACTATTTCCTTTGATGCAAGACCAGCACCAAAAGTTGACTGATGAACTAATTATTAATGCCTGTAGTGTCACATCATGTTCTATCATACCACAGAGGTGTTGCCTTGGGGAGGAAAAAAATACATGTCTTTACTAAACTAGCTAGAGAAATTATCTCCCTTACTGGTCTCCTTCTAGCACATAATTTTTCATATTGCACATTATATTTTACATTTCAGAAGGAGAGTCTCATTTTACATGTTTTCCAATAGATGAGATTTGTGAAAATGGTTCTGAGGTACAGTAGTATTAAAACGAAAAGAAACTTGAGTGCTGTCTTCTTTTCAATTTTAAAACCAGACCTTTTACATCTTCCTACAACATGGAAGCCAATATTTTCATAGAAATCATAGTACATAGTACATAGAATATGTGACATACTTATGACATTTATTTATACACTCTCTCACATGCTCTCTTAGAATTACCCTTTTTTAAAGACAGTCAATACATTGCTTTTATATCTGTATTCATTTTCTAAGTAAAAAGATAGTAAAAAAGATAGAAGTAAAATTCCTTAATTTCTGCAATGACACAAAAAGAAGCCAACAGTGACACAGAGGAGACAACAGGAACATAAAATCCGTAAGACAGAAAAAAGTCAAATTATATCCACCAGTAAGTTATATCAAACCTGATAACGAACACAGGATACTGGTGGGGATGAAAAGTCACTGAATATTCATATCATGTGCAGCATAGATATTAAAAAAAATCAGAATGTACTTTCAAACAACTTTCTTATTTATCAGAATCTGACATTGTGTTTAAATGTTTCTTTCTCCCTTAGTAGGTGTTGCAAGAAATAAGAGTAAATTAAGTAAAATAAAACACTCTTTTCTAAAGTTCATGTGAAAAACTGGGATTGTGGGGTTTTGACAAGTAATCTGCATACCATAGCTTGCATTTGTGTTTTCATCAATATTGAAGCAACTCAAGTCAATGTTAGCCTTTGATATGCTGCATAACAAACAGTATGCAAAAGAGTAATACAGCTACACAGGCACGTCAAAATACCTACAGATGTCATCTTAGGCCAAGTAACACATACAGTACCTCAAGATATAGAGTACTGCTCTATGGGGTATGCTCTATACCCAATAAAAATCTAAAATTTCATCAGCAAATAAAACTTGTGCTACTGTGACTGTTGTACTCAACTCCTGCTAATATTTTGGCCAACACGCCTCATGCTAAGGCTGAAGATGCATTCTGGAGCACACAGCATATTGTAGGCAGGACAGGTGACCAGAAGAGCGAAAGGGCCATTATACTCCCATGATCACCTGGAAATTGCTATCTCCTGCAGCCATCACCTTTGGCCGTTTCATACGATATTCTAATTCATAGGAATTATGTAAACCATACCTCCAATCTGGAAAGCATAAAACATCAGCTTAGCAAAAAAAGCCCAATCTTTGAAGGTGATTTTCTGCCAGCTGGACTGCTCAGGCTTTCACACTACCCATTGTGAAACAGGGACACACTGTGACAAAGGAGGAAGGATAAGTACCCTCACACTCAGCTAGGTAACTTTATTTTTTTATGGATCTCAAGTGCATGGATTAAGAGTTACAGGTTATAAACTAAGGATCTTTGTGATTTGGGAGGTGAATTCACTTTACAGACTAGTCTGGGCGACAGGAACCAACTGTTTGTTGTGGTTTTGTATTTTCTAATGAGCTCATGAAATTGAATTTAAATCACAGAGTACATTGTCCTGTAAATTGGAGAGACACAAACGGACTGTGATAGCTGTTCAATAGGTAACAGATCAAAACACTTCTGTAACTACAGGGCAAAAAATGATTTTTTTTTTTTAACTGTATAAGTTACAAAGTTGGGTTCTGACTTCATACCACAAAATGTAATTCCCAATTTGTTTTAATGTGAGATTGAATAAGCAGTAACTTCTGGAAACCATTGCAAACCTCAGCTGCTGACAGACATTGGTAACCTACATAAGAAATGGAGCACTGGGGAGTGGTGGGGGAAGCAGAGGGGCAGGGGAAGTTCATTATATTTTATGAAGTCATTAAATCGAGCACATTGGCATGGATAGCCTTTTCAGTGTATGTACTCTGAATTTAGACTACAAATTTAGTACTAGTGATTATAAAAATGTGCATTATTTTCATTTCGAATTAGAAAATGCTATGCCTATTGAAATAATGTGTTCATATTAAGCCAAAGGACTAGAATTACTCTCAAATATGCCTACTGCTCTCAAGAGAAAAAGAGGAGAAAGATATCTAAAAGTAACCCGTTCATCAAGCAAATTCAGATTTCTGTTCAATAAAGACTTGTTTATTATTGAACAAAAATACTAGCTGATGGGGTGAGGGGAGCAAAAAAAAAAAAAAAAAAAAAAAACAACCAAAAAACACCAACAACCCAACCAAGAAAGAAAATCACAACATTTTGAGAGCCTCCAAAAATACTCTGGATAGGAGATGAATTTACCTGTTTCCCATAAAACTTTGAGAAATTTTCCACACTTCAATTTCACCTAACCCACCAAAACATTACGACCAATGACATCAGAAGAATCAGAAGCAGATGGAGAACTACAAAGCTCACTGGTTTAACAGTGAAGGTTAACTGGGGGAACATAAAAAAATATGGTTTTTCTGGGCACACACAAAGGAATAAAAGCTTTTGTTTTCCTTGCTTATAAAATAAATCTTGTTTCTCTATAGCTAATACCACAGTTCATTGCAGAAAACATAATCATCCCTCCAAAAAACCTAACCAAGCTGCTTCTCTACTCTCTGCATGTATTATTTATATGATACAGAAAGGCATAGCAGTAGCACTGATTTATATCAACACTAGTATCGGTAGCCAGCCTGTATTCTTACATTCTGAAAAAATGCATCCAGTAAAAGTTTTCATACGTTTCTGCCTGACATCTGTACTTCCAAGATTGAAGTTTTGTTTTGGAAAGAAGATAATGGGGCTCACTAATACCACCCCCATTCAATTAAATGAAAAAAAAAATCTCTTTAGAAATGCAAACATCTCTATTTAATATGTAATTCAGAAGAGAATGTGACAGAAATCCAACTGACAGTTGTCCCTACTTCATAATGTATTTTATTTTTCATAAATGAATGTTAAACCAAGAATAACATTTTGTTGCACTGGTTTTATTGATGTTACTTAAATTCTTATCTAACCATGAAGTTTATATGGTACTTCATAGCGGCAAACAGATAAGCATAATGTTCTGGTTTTTCCACACTCAGAGTTTAAAACTGACCTCAAAGTTAACTGTGATATTCCCAGACAAAACAACAAAACTACAGCAAGCACATCAAAGGCCTATTGGTGTAGGCAAATCCCAAAGTCACGCAGTACAGATATCTGGAGTACACTTTTGGGGCAAGCGACTTATGCCCAAGAACTATCAAGACTTTCCTGCACGGAACTCTTATTCTAGAGGAATATTTAAATGAAATCTGGACACTGAAATTGTTCCATCACTGGGGTTACTCCAAAGGATAAAACCAAAAATCTATTTGTACATTGGCTGAAATTTTCCTGCATTCCAACCAGAACAAGAACACTAAAGACCAGAATTCAAAGCTTTTCAGCTCCAAGAACTTGTAAAAAAAACCTCAAACTTTACTGTTACACTAAACTCAAGGTTATCTCGTGTTTCCATTCTTCAAGAATAGCTTATGATTCTCAGCAAGGTCTGCCTTGACATTTACAAGTCTTTCTTTATGAGACAAAAGAACAACTGTTCATAAGTGTGTGTTCCAAGTTGAACAGGTGGGGGGAAAGGAAAAATCAAACACCCACATGGACTGACAAAAACCAGTGTATTGATAAAACACCTCTCCCCATGACTAAAAATTCTAGGGATGGAATCCTGAGATGTGATGCACGTCTAACCTCCTCAAGTTAGACTCACATAGTTGCACAGTTGCACAGTATGGGCTGAACTCTCTGCAGATGTTTGAGTGGCTTCAGCAAAAAACGAAAGACTGCAAGCACTAGTTTATATGGATGAGTGTAGCAAATACACACTTCACCCTGTTTCACTCCATCACACTCCACACTTGCTAATTTTCCACATCAGATAGAAATTCACTGTCTAAATACAGTTTGGAAAACTACATCCCAGGTTTACACCTGCTTACAAAAAAATGAGATTCAAGACCTACCATGGTGTACATTTACTAGGCAGAGAATTAGTACAGGATTCAGTATCATGTCAGCACCTCTTCGAAGTCCTTTTAGAGGTGTTCAGGTTGCTTATTAACCCAAGCCTCAGCACACCTGCTTCACATGCAAGGCAAGGCATGGGAAAATCAACATTACAGCCTACTCTTCAAAAGTGATTGGAAAATGAACTCTATAGAGAGCTACTTACCAACATCACAAGAACCCCCCTTAGAGATGGTCAGGTGTCAGAGTAACTCACGTTTGGTATCCAATCAGATGGAAATATATCCCAGTCTAACCAGCAGCACCTTGCTTCAGCACCTGGTGTAGCCAGCTGCTTTCTTTTGAGGCATTGAGCACTCATTTTAGCATGCCAAAGTAAGCACCTTCAGTTTAATCCTCAGATTATAGCTCAGCTTCTCATTAGGAAAATAACCACACTTCCGTATATTCTTTAAATGTTGCAAGACCATCTGCATTAGAGATTGTAAGGCACTGATGTACAATACACACCAGGCAGAGACATGTCAAAGAACATTTTTTGCCTGTCCTTGCTTATTATGTATCCTTACTATCTTTTCTTAGGCATACCCTTAGTTCATTACCTTACAATTCTTGCAAGATATGAGATTTGGCACAGATAACACAAAAGTTCACTTAATAAAAACAGGTATTGCCCCTTGAAGTACATACACTGCAAGATTAAGTAACATACTTCAAATCTACAAGATGCTACAAAAGAAAATGAAAAGCCAAACAATTTAAAAGAATGGAGAAAAGGCTCGCACTGCATTCCTTATGTGAATAAACAACAACTTTTCCCAGACCGTTTTGTCAAGATATTATCTGCTATAAGGGCCCATCTGTATTACTCAAGAGATTCCTTGGACTATACCTTTTTTACTATATTTTAAGTTGGGGATTGAAAATTTTATGTCCTAGACAGCAATGACACATTGCTTTCTTTGAAGCATTTAGGAAAAAATTAACCTCTTAAATTTAATCAAAATTAAAAATCCTAAACAACACAGCTTCAAGTTTCACACTACACAATTATCCTTAAAAATGCTTCATAAATGAAATTATTATTAAAGTATTATCTCATATTCTTTACATTTCCATAGATCACATTTCCATCACTGTAATGCTCTAACAGTATAAGATACTATTACAATTCCTTCTGGAATAGGAGGAAAGGCATTATGTAAGTACGAAAACCAGAGAACCTTCACTGGCACCCTTCTCACAGCCATCCTTACATACTGCAGAATTTCACATGGCAAACAGTAAGTACAGAACAAAGAAATGTCACTACCTGCTATCATTGTCTACAATTGGCTATCAATTAATACATTGCACAAAGCACCAAGATTTTTTAAAAAAAATTAATTTAATCACCAGGAAAAGCACTTCTGGCTCAATTATCTTCTAGTAAAATAAGTCTCACCTTTATCCCATGAGATGATTTCTTCTTCACTTCAGAAAAAGACAGAGAGTTACTTGGTAGGCTGGGGAGATGAAGGCTCTGCCCTGAAGAAAACGATGTACCATCTGACATTACCATCATCTGTCGTAAGAGGGAAAGCATGTCAGTAAAACATTACCAACAAGAGCAGAGTCTCTCACCTGCCTAGCAAATCACACTGGTAAGAGAATAAAAATCCAACAAACAACATCCATGTTTCTTCTCAAGAGCAGATAGTTTAATGAAATCACACTGATAATTAATTCGTTTTTCCCAAAAAGGGTTTGTTTTTCCCATGATACTAACGGATAAGCAATCTCCCTGCCTGTATCCTGACCCATCCTTCCTACCCTATCCTCCTCTCTCCCTTCCCTGAGAGGCGAAGGAGGCAGAGTGAGTGACCAAGCATCTTAGCCAAGGTTAACCCACCACAAAGATACATATCAAGGTTTTAAAGTAAAAGCAGTATGTCTTTACCTTCAGCTTCTGACTTCAGGCTTCTGTGTTGTCTAGAGTCCAGTAAACTGGCTGAATGGTAAGCAAGCAGCCAGTTTGCTGTTAAGAAGGTCTAGCTCCCTTTCTCGGTTTTGAAGACTTAAGTATAAACAGATCATTTCCAGAAAGCACACATAAATCAGTTATTACTGATCAGTTACCTGACATGTCAAGATTATTCCTTCCATTTGTGGGAAATCCAGCTAAGATCTTGTCTTCCACTCCAGTGCTGCTGTGTCTGGATTTTATGATTCCTACCACAGCCATTCATTTATCATTTCAAAGCTCTGAATGCCAGAGACAGCTCACCTGTCTGACAAGCCCTGCAAAGCTGGAAAGATGATGCAGAGCTCTGCATCTGCAAGGAAACATGTCTCTCCTCCCACAGGTTCCCATGCACAAAGCAACACTGGTTTTGTGGATTTCCTATGTGGTTACCCTTGCCTCTTCAGATGACCAAAGCATCCTCTGACTCAGGGGACAGGAATGAGCTAACCCATCACATGCCTCACACACATTACATTAAAAATAGAGCGAAATCAAGGATGTACATATGTGTATTCCAATGTCATCTCTCCAAGTCAGGATGATATTTCATTGACTACAGCTTCCTGAAAACATGATTTCAGTTTTTAAAAAAATCATAAAAATTAAAAAAAATATATGAACTCCACTCCAAATGAATCTTGTTGCAGACCACTTTGCTCAAGAGATACATAGTAGCTTGGGGAATATTAAGAGACGTGTCTAGGTAACAAAAATCATTTTTTATCAGCCTATTTTCAACATTGTAACCATATGCCAACTGCAGAGGAAGAAGGCAATTAAGCTGTTCTAAACCAGAGCCTGCCAAAACTCTAAAAAAATCATCTGTCCAAAAGCAATGACATTATTCTTGCAATCCTAGCACTGTTGATTATAATTAGCTATTGTGAACCACAATAAGTGAACCTTTAGCAGGAGAAATACTTTCTAATCTCAATTTGCCAAGGCCTTTTGTTGCATTAAATTCAGCTGAATACAAGAGAAGGCACAAGCTAACAAAGAGCAATCAGCCAGAAGGAACATCTATAGCCACATGTGCATACCATAAACCTGGGCAACAGGTAGAGAAAATGCATGTATTTAGCATTATTTTCTCTCACAGAAGATGTCAAATGGATGTTAAATAGTATTGTTAAGTCAAACTCTGCAGTATTTTTAAAGCCATGAATTTAATAAAACATATGTTCTATAAACATATGCATAAAACCAAAGTAATTCAGAAAAAGTAGTTACCCATTAATTACAGAGTTCAAGCAGGTATTTTATTGCCCCAAGTAGTTTTATTCATACATTCATACGACAAAAAGATGCATATCTAGGTGGAAGAAAAATTTAGTCAAGAGGATCAGGACCCTGAAATTAAAACCAAAGAAACAAAAACTTTGCCAAAAATTCTTTCTCCTAGTGTTGGAAGTTGCCATTTTCTCCCTTAAGCATAGAAGTCTGATTCACTGAAATAAACTCACTGAGGTTTAACCACTGCATAAATTTTCTTTTTAAAACTCAGAAACATTTCAGTTTGGAAATATTCACATGATCATGATTGTACAGAGGCAGTCTAAGAAAGCTGACATTTTTTAAAAAGTGTATGGACTTCTAAGATATCTCAGTGTCTGGCAAGTATTTGGACCATTAAGAGTCTCCATATTACTCTGTGTCTCCTGTTTCAAAACAGGATGACAATCTACAAAAAGATTTACAGGGATGGGATGAACAGCATTAATACCATGTGAGATCTGATTCGGCAAATCTAGTTACACAGAGGAGAGAATAAATCCTGTAGTGGTTTTAGAAAAGAAAATCTGGACATACCAAATCATGAATCCTAAAAATTTCAGAGTATTGAATCCTGCTACCTGCTATTTCATCATAAACCCTATAAAAATGGCAACTGTAAATTCAAAATTTTAATGTGATTAACAATGCACACAGTTAACAGAGACTACAGACTACATCACCTTTGAAGATGACAAAAAGATGACAAGAGACCAGAAAGTCTCACGCAGAATTAATTCTTTGACCCCTATGATAAAAAACACACACTTCTCCTCCAAACAGATCTCTGATAGAAGAAGTATGTGCTTCTCATTTAAGTCCATTATACCAAAACGGAAAAAAATTACTTCGACCTCTCAAAGAAAGAAGTTAATATTAGCACTAAGTAACTCAAATATGTTTGTTTTTCTCTGTCAAGATCTTCTATGTAGAAAGCCCCTATATTACCAACACCTCTTTGAATTAATATGTATTCCTGTTTTGGCTAAATTTGGGAAAGTGACAACTATACATCCATCTTAACTTTACTGGAAGACCACAGCTGACAAAATTACAGCAATTTCTGCACTGGGTAGCTGCCCTTTGTCCCCACATTAGTTAAACACAGATGTACCCAGGCTGGAAGATGTACTTCCACCAGCTTTTCAGAGAAAGTCCCTATTTTCACATTGATTCTACCATACTGGTAACACACACTGCTTGTCTGTGGGCATGTCTATCTATGTGCGTCTATTAAACCAAGGCTACACCAAAGATGGAAGAGGTGGGAATGAGCATATCACAACAAGACACTACTACTGAAGCAAGAATGCAAGGTCACTGATAACATAGCAATAATTCTCCAGTACAGCCTATACACACTTTTTTTTTACTTTTTTCCTCTTTCCAGCACTGCAAGTTTCCTGCTGTCTTACAGCTACCTAGAGATACAGCTCAAGAGAGGGGGGGACACAGTTGCAGCCCATGCTTGAGCCAGGCAGCCAAGGACACCTGCAGCTCATGCTTGTCTGCACCCACAATGAATCACTTCAGTGCAAAATTCAGGAACATGACTAATTCTTCTTCTTGGTCTCTTCAAAAGTCAACAGCTAAATGGGATCAGCCAGACTGGTGGAGTAAGACATTGACTGGTATCAGTGAAGCAAGGTGACACAACAACAGTCTTTAAACAAGTCAGTTTAAACAGCCATATAACCACACTCTGAATTCACCAATATGCAAAAAAATTAAATTCTAGTTACAGTTCTGTTGTTCCCTCAAAGATTTTGCTTGACTATATTTAACAGAGCAGAGATCTAGCTAATCTCAAAGCTCGTCTTTCATGGGGCAAACAGTGACAGTAATACAATGTGTAATAGTAGGGCATTAGTTGGGCTAGTTCACAAATATTTTAGGTGTTTTTAAAAAGTGTGGATTAGGATACCTAGTACTGGATAAGCACTAGAAAGATGGCCAAGGGAGAACCATTAGTTTCACAGTTTAATACAAGGGTACAAATAATACAGGAACAGCAGAACAGGCTATATGGAGACATATGACAAGGGAAGTGATTGTCCCACTCTACTCTGCACTGGTGTGGCCTCACCTTGAGTCCTGCATGCAGCTGTGGCACCTCAGCACAAAAAGGACATCATCAGACTACTGGAGTGTGTACAGAGGAGGGCAACCAGTGGGCTGAAAGGCAGCTGACATCAGCTGACTTGTTCAGCTTAGCGAACAGAAGGCTGAGGGATGAGTCCCCTGCAGCCCACAACTTCCTTCAGGCGGGAGCTGCTGATCCCCCTCACATAATTTAACTGCTCTGCTGGTAGTGTATCCTGTCTCTAGTTCACCAAAAGCTCACTTCACTAGCCTTCAGCTGTTGAGCTTGTATTTAAAACTTGTGTCTATCAGTTGCTTTAAATGAAAAACAACTTCGCAACAGCAAAGGAAAACCTGCTTTTCCCCTAAAAACAGTGCATAGAGGAGATCCACTGATACTCACATTATTGGGGAGGAATAATCAGCCTGAAGTGACCAGTCTCCATAGTATCTCAGCTGCTGACGTCTTAGAACCACAGAATGGTTTGGGTTGGAAGGGACATTAAAAATCATCTTGTTCCAATCCCCCTGCTGTGGGCAGGGACACATTTCATTACATCAGGTTGCTCAAACTGCCCTCCAAACTCCAAGGAATGGGGCATCCACAACTTATCTGGACAACTTGCTTCAGTGCCTACCCACCCCTACAGTAAATAATTTCCTCCTAATATCTAAACTTACTCTCTTTCAGTTTGAAGCCATTCTGCCTTATCCTAACAATAGTTAGGATCCCTTGTACAAAGTTTCTCTCAGGGTATTTCTAAGGACATTCCAATCTGCCTCTCAAGACAACTGAATGCTATGGAAAGAAAAACAGACTTGCATTTAATTTAAATAGTTCCATGCCCTTCCGAAGAAAGGAATAGACCAGAGAACAACTCTGCATTACCAATTACCCTCCTCCAACTATTTCTCTTGCAGCAATTTGGGGAAAATTAGGAAATTGCAATACCTTGTGAATAATTCGTACTAAACCTACTAACAATTGATTCTGACATCTCCTTAAAAAAGAAAAAAAATTGGTATTTCGAAGACAACATTTATCTACCAATATATGATTGACAACTTGGAGTACCTGTGTACCCAACAAGAACAACTCACTTTCAAAATAATACCTTGCTTTTCATGTCCTCATTACATGAGGGATGTCAAACCACCTTAAAATGTTCCATGAAAAGCTGGTCTTGTTTTACTGCCCATTTCTACAAATGCACACAACTGCAAGGTGTTTCACCTGGGCCAGGGCAACCTTCAGTACCAATCTAGACTGTGGGATGAACAGATGGAGAGCAGCCCTGCCAAGAAGGACTTGGGGATGCTGGTGGACGAGGGGCTGGACATGACCCAGCAAGGAGCACTCACAGCCCAGAAAGCCAAACGTGTCCTGGGCTGCACAGAGCCCTGTGGGCAGCAGGGCCAGGGAGTGGATTCTGCCCCTCTGCTCTGCTCTGGTGAGACCCCACCTGCAGGGCTGCATCCAGCTCTGGGGTCCCCAGCACAGGAAGGAAGGACATGGAACTAATGGAGCAAGTCCAGAGGAGGGACACCAACATGGTTAGAGGAATGGAGCACCCTTCCTATGAGGACAGGCTGAAAGGGTTGTGGCTGTTCAGCCTGAAGAAAAGAAGCTCTGGGGAGAGTTTATACCAGCCCTTCACTACCTAAAGAAGGACTACATGAGAAATGGTGGATGACTTATTAGCAGGGCCTGTTCCAACAGGACAAGGGATAGTAGCTTGAAACTTAAATAGTGTAAATTTAGACTACCTGTAACAGTGAAATTTTTTACAATGAGGGTGGTAAACCACTTCAACACATTGCACTGAGAGCTGGTGGATGCCCCATCCCTGGGAACACTGGAGGTCAGGTGGATGGGGCTCTGAGCAGCATGATCTAGTTGGAGATGTCCCTGCCCACTAGATAACCTGTGCCAGTTCCTTCCAACCCAAACTGTTCTACGATTGTGCCAGCCCTGATGCATAGGAGTCACAGATCTATCATCCCACATATATACTTACACAGTCACAAACTGTATGAGCTGTGACAGGTCCAGACCAACACAATTTCCTTATTAATACTCATTAGAGCTCCTGCAGGTGAATGAGCCACTATCAAAAATCCACTGTCTCCTAGCTTTTAATTTTCCTGAATGAAAAGAGGCCAACAATAAAGCTGCAATAATCAGATCCATACTAAGCTACCTGTTGCAGTTTCATTTACTCTGCTGCTCATCAAAGAACACCCTCGTATAGCATATTCAGAACAGGCAGTAAGCTTTACCACGGTGTGCTGCAGAAAAATTCCAACACCACTTTCAGTAAAAGCTACAAGAGACCTACCCGAATTCTAGCGAAAATGAACCATTACTACAACATTTCTGTGGCACTCATCATGAATTATACTCATCACGCATCAGTAACAGACAACTGGACCTCTTTGTGTGGCTCTGGGCTCCCACACCCTGTATCATTTTAGAGCAAAGAACAGGCTCCTACACGTCATTTCTTTCAACATGAAAGAGTACATCTGTAATATGGGGGGAATGTAGTAATCATTTTAAATGACCACAGCAACACTAATAGCTGAAGTCATGATGATGAAGAAAAATGAGTAGGGATCCCAGTATGAGCTATTAAAGTGTGTGGACCTATATTTTAAAATTCCAGCGCATAACACACTGCTAAGAAAAACCTAGCAGTAATACATGTCCCACTGAGTCTGAAGTTCCAAAATATAAATCATCAGCTAAAAAATACAGTCACCCTGAACAACTATTATTTATATTTAAATCAATATTAAAAAAATTAAGTTATTTGCTTGAAAGTAAAATAATATGTAGTTCACGAAAATTCAATTACTTAAATATGAAAAGCACAAGATTAAAGATAATCCCTTCCCTAGAGCAGTGTTATACCTAAGGTTGATTCTGGGTAGAAGCCAACTATTCCAACTGACACAGAGGAATTAGCCAGGAAATAGGGAGGATGGAGACAAGAGGGAAATCCCCACAATTTCATCATTACATGAATTATGAATATAGGTTTCAGAACTGGCACTATGCAGACATCTCAACTGACTGAAAAGACATTTCTCAACTGTTAAACAATAAAACCACAAAGATATGAAAAAACCTCAAACAACAGAATGCAGTGAGTTTTGGCAAAACCTACATTTTTACCTTGATAATTTTCTCTAAACACTGCATTCCTCTCAGAATAATTGTCTCCCTGACTCATTAACAGCTTAACTGTCTTTAAGAAAAGAGATGTCTTGTTACAGAAGCAGTGCTCTTGTATTTCCCAGCAAATTTTACAGAAAACAATAATAAAGGACTCATCTGTTGTTAAATACAATCATTACTACTCTAAAAGTGACCTATTTCTTGCATCCTCTAAACGTGAAACCTCAAACCATTAACAGCCCTCTGCATTTTTAATAAAGCAGTGAATTTTATGATTCTTGCCCACAGTATTAGCTGCTAAGGGGCAGAGAAAAGGCTTTTCCTTTCAGAAAAGAGAAGTCAGCTATTAAATTTTGTCTATATATTCCTGGATTAAACAACTAATTTTGAGTCTCCTGCCAAAAAAGGTGAAAATGTTTAACTTCCAATTGAACTTGCAAAACAACACAAACATTTTATTTATTTATTTGAAGCTACGAGAGAGAGGGCAGTATTAAACTGCCCTTAATGTAGACTGACAATATTTTCACTACTTTTTCCTGCAAGAATTGAAATTAAGTTATTTTTAAGATCATATTCAAACAAGTGATGCCTGAGCAATTCTTTTTTTCAGTGGCAAAATTTAATTCTAAAATGTTAGGCAGCTGTCATTCAGCATCTTCAAAATTAATTAATTTTTACTAACTCACTAAACAGACTAGTAATTTTCAATTTTTCCTTGCATTTGAAAAACATGCAAGCCAAAAAAGCAATAGAACCACTGCAACCGACAATACTAAACACATAAATGAAATCAGACACCATTTGTAAGTGTTTTCCATGGGATTGATCATTCAAAATCTACTTCAAATTTGAAGGTTTTTCTTAATCACTGTATTTTCCCAGTATCAAATCCACTGGGAAATCCGTATGCAGCAATCACAGTGCCGTCTCTTTTTCCTCAGGGTCTCTCATATTATATTTTAAGGCTGAAACTGATCACAAAGGGTAACTGAAACAGCTAGGAAGGATTGACCACATAAGGGTCAACACTAACTGGTGTTTACATGACCAGAACTTCAATCCTACTATACCTACTCAAGCATAATTCCATGCTGTGCCTAGAGGATGAGCTGTGTAGGAAACTGAATGCATACAGTTCTTTCATCTTCCAGTAGCTTGATGACTTGCTTGGTAAGACACAGATCAACTAAAAGCCCTAACTTGTATCCAGGATACCCTTGGGGATTTCAAGCAACTGGTTGCTAATTCACATAGGTATGAATTTATACCTGGTAGCTACAGATGATAAGAGAAAATGATACAGAAAATTCTCAGTGACATCATTTCTACAGCAAACCTTTTTAAAAGGAATGTCATTCAGAACATATATATATAAAAAGGTACAGAACCTAAACAATGTATGGTTTGGTTGAATTTGTCCAGTATACTCTTAAAAATGTTTTATCTCTTCTGCAAACATTTCTTGTTTTTAATTACAAGAACAAGCCAACTGAAAATAGGTGAATGACAGAAACGGATTTGAGCATAACTAAATCTTTTCAAGGAGCTGTGGGAAATTCAGTGTAGAAAATATATTTCTGAAAATTGAAAACTTTGCCAACTGGATATAGCCTAAGGTTTCTATTTACATTCCTAATCAGAGAATCTCTGAAGCCAAATCAAATCCTTCTTCTAAGGCCTGAAAACATAACTGTCTTCTGGAAATCAGTTGGTGAACTCCCAATAATGAAGACTGACTGCACATTTATGCTTCAATTCTGCTGATATCAAATAAAATGCTAAGATAGAAATATTCCACAGGTGTAAGCTATATGATTGGTACCACCCTTAATGTCCTGTTTGCCTACTTAAGGTGGCCACAGTGGCACTGCAAAGCTGTGCTACAGTTGAGTTCTGACTTTTGTAATATCCCAATCTTACTCTTACTCTCTCAGTGAGCTACAGGATAGCCAGTCAGACCTTACAGGACATGAAGGACGGAGAGGGATAACAAAACTTTCTTAGCCTGAAAGACAGAAGAACAGTGGTTGTAGCAAATAACCTAGACTAGTTCATGTTTGGGAGGTCATAAGATCTATGTGTGACGGAAAAAGGGAGTTAGGAGCATCCAAGAGATAATTCAAGGAATTTGCAGCAAAAGACAAACACAAGAGGCAAGACTATACTGAATATGGCACCATGCAGGTACCAGGAGAGCGTACACGTCTCCCTCCAGAAGGACATACTATTTGTAATACGCATATGTTTATGCAAGTAAGAAATAATCACGTTTTTAGTTCACGTCAGTCAGCCCATGTAAAAACAGAGGAAAATTGAACAGATTTGGGTTTCAAGGTGCACAGAAATCAAGCAACTTACACCACTATTTAAAAGCATGTAAGCAAAAGCCCACCATGTTAAAGGACTTCACTCAATGCTACCAGTGTTTTACATCAATATGGTATCATTTATTTTGAAGGTCATAAGCTTCGCTTTGCCAGACTCCTTGCCTATCAAAATTCAGCAATCCATTCTTGTTTTTATTTTCTTGTTAAAAGATGTAAGCTAGAAGTATTAATTGTTTTGACTTATTTTTAAGTGCCAAACCTATCTCATACTTTATTATCCTTTAAATGCTTTTCTCAGCCTAAAGCATGGAATTTACAAATTAGTTAACACTCTGTGTAGAACAGACTGAATTCACAGACTTGGAAGGGAAAGTCAGCTTTTCAGGGCTTCTACAGGATTCAAAAAAAGCCTGTTTCCAGCATTTCATAAAGTGTAACGAGCTTTTCATCACCAGAAGATGTAAGCCCTTCAGAGAAACTTCTAGAGACAAGACAGACAGAATGCTATTACATTATTTCTGCCAAGCTGATCAGATAAACTCCCACGTCAGAAGGTTCACAGAGGGATGCAGAAAGCTGATAACTTCATGAGAAGGTATTAAACTCTAGGAAAAAACTTGGGGAAATGGAGAAAAATAAAAAGCCATGCAGTCTGAGGCATCCAGAAAATGGCAATGAAGCATTGTATTTTAAAAATGATCATACTGGTCATTCTCCATATTCAGGGAAAGAATTTAATCAAAAAATGCCACATTTTGTTGTTCACACTTAGGCACCATTCTTGCTTTTGTTAACTCAAGAAAACTAAAATTAAAAGGCACAGAAAACTAGCAATAAAAAGGAAGGTTCCTATTTTAACCTTTTTAACCACTCCTACTCAACTCCAAATTCTCTGCTGACATTACTTCAATATATTACACTTGTGGTTAAAACTTACCAATCTTATGCAGTCTGTTGTTAACAAATATTAAAGCAATGACTCAAGAAGTTTTCCAGAATACAATCTTGATGTTTTACTTGCAAACACACTAAAAAGCCTCTTCTACCTTATAAATGCAAACCATGAAACACTGCTCATGTTCTACTTCAACGTAACTATAGCAACAGTTCTCTTCTTCAGGAGGGAAACAGGGTCTTTCACACTACACATGCTCCTTGGTTTTGCTTTGTTTTCAACGATTCTCTTCAGCAGACTGAAGATTCTCACACTAACTCCCTCTTATCTTTACTATTGTCTAAAGGTACCAAAAAAGGTTACCCACTTTTGTTATGGTTGTTTCAAAAGAAAGATAGGCACTGGCATTAACATTTAATATTTCACAGCATGAAGGCTTTCTTAACATCCCCATCAGTGACTTGGTAAAGGAGGCAAAATACATTTATGAGGTCTGCAAATAATAATCAATTGGGAAGTGAAGCATCTGACACTTCAGAGCAAGCAGGGTTTGCAGGAGGGACCCAGCCAGTCTGGGAGGATGGGTTAACAGCACGCTTATAGAATAAAACGAGGACAAATGCCAAACACCAAGAACTGTCCCAGCAAGGCAGAGCTCCCTGCAGCCAGGAGGCCAGTGCTGTAAAAGAGCTCTGGAGAATGGCCTGGGCATGGGAGGGCTGTAAGCTGAGCTCATAGGTGCCTAGGCAGCAACAATGGCTATCAGCGTCCCAGTTCTTGTAAGGTGCTCACAGTCCTGGAGCCAGAGGAGGGCCAGAACCTGTCAGACGCTATCTACATACTGCCCACAGTTTGGATCTCTAACACAAACACCACCAACAAAATGGTGGGAGGTGAGAGGAGGTTAACTGAGACCTGGGGCTGGAGACTGTGCAGCAAGAAGCAGCTACAGGCCTAGGGCTGGCTCAGGTCAAGGGAGGAACATCTTCAGGTGTACCCAACAGCTCCTCCATTCCCTCCCATCAGTGTGGCACTGGTCAAAGGGAATAGATGAGACACAAGCTCTTCACAGGGGTGTGTGGAAGGAGGCAAGAGGCAGCAGCCTATCCTAACACGTGAGAGGCTCAGACCCATGAAGACAGCCCAGCAGCGGAGCTGAGCTCCGGGAGTTTCATACCCCAGCAGAGAGGGGTCAAGTCCTGAGTAGACGGCTGAGTCTATGATAGTCCCTGACAGAATGAATTACGCTGTCACTGTGTGAAACACAGCAGAAACAATTTCCACGAACAGACAAAGCATAACCCTAAAGTTTGGCCTTTTGGGCCCTCTCATCCCTCCAAATGGGCAAGTTTCCTTTTGACTTTTTCACATCACTTAATTCTGGCAACACATAAAGAAGTCGGTACATTTTTCTGATTCAGATTGTGCAACATATTACATAGATTTAACTAGGTTTGTTTATAGTTAAGAGTTTTGACTTGTTCTACCTTATAACTACTGAATTTATTCTGCTTAATATAGAACCATTTCTCTTTCAATGAAAAACATTTTATTTTCTTATTACTTCCATCACAGTATCATGCATTTATGGAATGCACATGCTTATTTGTTCACCCATTCCACTTAAAGACACATACCAAGCTCCTGTATGAAGTTAATCATAAAAACACTTCACTTAGTTTCACTGTTAGGTCAATCTTTCTCATTATACTAATCATGCACCAGCAACAAGCAGCAACATCTTTATTCTGATGGCTTTTGGCATGGGTGCAGGACTCACCCCTCCTGCCTTTAGCAGCTTTCTTCTGAATTCCTCTGTCGGGTTGTTGAATGTGAGCTTTTCACAGCGGAGGTGATTTACAGGTGGGTGGCCTTCAAGGTGCAGGAATAAGTCATAGTCAAATCGAACTTTCTTAGGTTCTTCCTGAGGGTTGAAAATAACCAGATAGAAACATCTAGCACCAAAACTAACTAAGTTGAAAACAAGGCTACATAAAGACTGTCAGTTAAAATTACATAATTTTAAACCATTCTCTGTGTTCTCAACACACACATGGAATTTACCAAGTGTCAGCTGAGCTACAGTAAATCACAGAATCAGAGAAGCTCCTATCAGCCCATGATAACACAAGGCAAAATGCATTAATTTCATGAAATTCTGACAAGGCTTACTTGATGCTGTTAAATCATGTTTGGCCCAGGCTACAGATAGGCATATGGGCAAGTATCATGATTCAGCTGACACAAGGTAACTCAAGTCCAAAACACAATCACATTGCTGAGCCATAGAGAGTCCTGAACACAGTGTAGTAAGTTTTGAACACAAATTTCTCCACTGCAGCAAAGCAATTGATTTTTCCACAAGTTATAGAAAGGGGGAAGTATGAATCTGCTGCAGCCAACTATATTTGATCTCCTATTTATGGGGTCTGCTCATTTCTTAAAAGAACTTCATTGTCTCGAACAAGTTTGGTCAGATACATTTAACTCTCAAGCAATTAAAATTCTCTGTCACTGCAGTGAAAAAACAAAATTGAGTGTTCCCTGTACAATACAGAAAGAAAAAACAGAAAAAGCAAATTTATTTCAGGAAAAATCACCAGTGCTCTAGTGACCTGAGAAAGCTTCAGCTGAAAAATGACACATCTTCTATCTGGTATTACAAACTAAGTCCATTTTGTGATACACATTTACACAGTCCCTTCTAGAAGCTGTATGTGCATTAAGTGCTTTTTTAAGATGCCATTAAGCAGCCCTTCTTCCAAAGGTGCAATGGAAGTCACCAAAACAAGCCTCAGGAGAGAACAAAATAAGAAGTCAACTTGAAAAAAGTTTCAGTGAAAAGGGAAGAGAAGGAAGAGATACAGCAACACCTTAGCACACATCCAACACTGCATGAGATCAAAATACATGTTCTGTTCAGTGACAGATGCTTTAGAAAGTCACATAAACCAGTCTGAATTTTGAGTCAGGATTCCAAGTATGGGAAGAACAGATAGCATAGAAATCTCAGTTATTCTTAAAGTTAAATCAGGCATTTCAAACGCAACCAAGGGACATCCTAATCTGTCCCACCTCTAGACCTGGAACAGAAACAACTAAAGGAAACCTGAAGTTGTCTGTTTCTGAAGACAAAGGCTTGTAGTTTTCTGTTTCTGAAGACAAAAGAAAGCAGTTCCCCTAGATGAACTATTTTCACCGTTCTGTCATGGTTCATACAAATAAATGACATAATTTTCAAAGGCAAACATGGATGATATATCTTGCTGCTGGAAATATTAACATGATTTGAAGCAGAAAAAAATGGAAGTAATTTATCCCCTGATCTGCTTAGAAAAGTGCAATGTTGTTATAGGCAATGTGTTGGTACCAGAAGCTCTGCCATAAAAGCCAAGTTGAAGTAATTCATAAATGGCAGTCCTCAAACAATTTTGTGGAAAGTCAGATGAACATAACCAGTGATTAAAAAGCAGACTTACTACACAAAAGACCATCAGTACCACTACACTGCCACTATTTCAAAACTGGGAAGACAGAATGTGCTGCAGTTTATGAGCCTTATCCTATATGAACTGCACTTTCCAGAGTAGCAGTCTTTGACCTAAAAGCATTTTTAAGGACTTGGTCTCAATGACTAACAACTATAGCCTGCTGTTGCTGAATTTGGGAGCAGGGATTGGTTGTAATTTCTGCAACTCTTTAAAGCTTGGAATATTATTCTATCGTGATGAAATACCTATCAAAATTTCCACCAATTTCTGTTTAGTCCTGCAACAGGAGCCCTTTAACCCTCTGTGGTCCAGGTGGTTTCCTGTACCCCTTCTTTCTCTATCCATAAGGGTATTTTCTGAATCAGAAATTCAACAGCTGTCTACCTTTAATAAATGATGATGGTGTCTCCACTTCCTCCTTCTGTCTATGTCCTTTTTTTCTGCATTGGAATACCTGTGAACTGCCTTGGGGGGAAAGAGCAGCTGAGCCAGGAGAAAGCAGTAATTTGCCAGCTCAATTCTCATGCCACTCTTCCACTGTATTGCACCCACCCCAGGGAAGTGCATGCTGCTGCAGCTGTGTGATTGACTGACTCACAGTCCAACTGCTGCTTGTTGTCTTCTTACATGACACGAAAAAGAGGTGAGGGATGTTTGCAAACTTCCTAATTCCACACGTTACTTGAAGGTAAGGAAGTTCTAATCACTGCCACCCTCTTGATTTCAGTCTAAGCCACAACTTCTGCTGGGAAACACCAGAGACTTGCAGTCTCCACAGTCAGAAAAAGCAGCCACAAGTCTGAGTGGAAAACAAAAAGAGAAATGTTGGACAGGAAGCTTTCTGTAGAGATGCTCAATGATTGACTCAGTCTTCTACTTTGTCTGTCGGATGAGCATTTAATAGATGAGTTGAAGAGACTGGGCTGCTTTTCATTAGATTTCCTCAATGAATCAGAACAGCTTCTTTAATAGAAACAGGGCTAAAAAGCATACCAAAAAGTCCGATCAACTCACTGAGGCAGTTCTGTTTCATTTCCAACAGCAAGCAGGATTAATCAAAACCTGCTCTTCATAGATTGATACAGGGAACATGAAAAAATTACCTATTCACCTACAACTTCCAAAGTGCATGAATAGAACTACCCACACCTCACACCTTAACAGGGCTTTCTGTGAAAGATGAAAGGATACTGGAATACATACTTGAAGGCACACATAACTAACCCCAAAAGAAATTTTAAGTGATCAGGGTTCCAGAAAAAGTCTTTTTCAATGCATTTCTATTTTCTTTCTGTTTTAGTCTTTTACCAAGCATTCAACACATTAAAGATATAATGTTGACTTGATTAAAATAATAATTTCAAACTACGTCTTGTTAATATAAAATAAACACATAGGTATCTTTGAATCACGTTAAGTACCGTAACAGCTCCACCGAGGCACATGACATTTAAAGGGAACCTGAATAACTTTGGATATTAAGGTAGTATACATTGAACTTTGCAAGATTTTGCTCTTTAATTTCACATAAATCCAGTTCTTCTCATCTGAACTAGTTATTAGTAATGCAGACCCCATTATGTACGATTAAAGAAAACCTCTGTATTTGCTATTTTGAGAGACTCCCTCTAAGTGCAGCAATTACTTAGAATGTGAGGTATCACAATAACATATTTTGTAGAATAGCACTGGATTTGGTTTGAGCCTGGTGATGTTGAATATAATGAATACTCACATGCAGTCTAAAAGAATGTTTCTTTAACAGACAAAGGATGCAAAATTAAAAAAACTACTGTTTTGAAAGATCAAAAGCTGAATCAATTATAAAGATTTGTAATACTAAAATAGAACAAGGAGTTAATTGTGTAATGAACACAATCAAGACTGGTGTCTTTTCTTCAAGTCTAAGTGTCTTTAAGCATTAAAGTCTGCCTACTTTTTAGCAGGGCTAGTAATTCTTCTGAATAATTATATTACATGTCTCTTTTTTAAGAAGGCAATTTTAATTTCACAGAGTTATCTACTAAATACTGTCCACCAAGAGTCAATATTGGATGCAATATTGTTTAACCCCTCCATCAGTGACTTGGATGAAGGGGCAGATGCCTCCTCAGCAAGTTCATTGACGACACAGAGCTGGGAGCAGTGGCCCATACCCCACCCAGAGGGCTGTGCCACCCTTCAGGAGGGCCTCAACAGGGTGGAGAGGAGGGTCAGAGAGGAACTGTCTGAAATTCAGCAAAGGCCAATGCAGGATCCTGCACTTGGGGAGGACTAACCCCCGGCACCAGCACAGGCTGGGGGCTGATCTGCTGGGAAGCAGCTCAGAGGTGAAGGACCTGGGGTTCCTGGTGGACAGCAAGCTGTCCATGAGCCAGCAGTGTGTCCTGGTGGCCAAGAAGGTCAATGGTGTCCTGGGGTGCATCAGGAAGAGCATTGCCAGCAGGTTGGAGGAAGTGATTCTGCCCCTCTACTCAGCCCTGGTGAGGCCCATCAGGAGTGCTGTGTCCAGCTCTGGGCTCCTCAGAACAAGAGAGACACAGAGATGCTGGAGCAGGCCCAGCAGAGGGTGACAAAAATGATGAGGCAGTCTCTTTTAGGAGAAAAGGCTGAAAGAATTGGGGCTGCTAAGCCTTGAGAAGAGATGATTCTGAGGGACCTTACTGTTCACAGATATCTGAAGGGAGGGTGTCCCATGATGGATCCATGCTTGGTTGTGCCAAGCAACAGTACAAGAGGCAATGGGCACAAACTGATGCACAGGAAGCTCCACCTGAACATGAGGAAGAGATTCTTTAGCATGTAGTGACCAAACACTGGAACAGATAATCTAGAGAGGTTGTAGAGCCTCCCTTAATTTTAGGGATACTCAAGAAAAGCCTGGACACAATCTTGTACAATGTGCTCTGGGATGCCCTGCTTGAGCAGGGATGTTGAACCAGATGATCCCCCTGTGGTCCCTTCCAACCTGACCCATTCTGTGAATCTGTGAAATACAAATATGTATTTCTACATGTTACAATAATACTGGGATGAGGAACAGAATTGACAAAGATAGCTTTAAATATAGTTCTTAACCAAGTTTACAAACTAAACTTCAAAACTTAAAAAAACCCCTCACTTCCACATGATTTTTTTTTCTTATGAAAAACACAAGATTCCATACCTTATTTTTGAAGTAAACCTCAATTGGTAAAATGAAACCAGCATATCCAGATTCTTCAACTTTGTAGGGTGGGTCCTTGCACACTGAAACAGAGAAAAAACAGTATTTAACAAAAAAAAAGAACTCTGAAATTCATAAGCAAACCAAATGAGTACATCTGTGACAATAGTTCTATGTGTCACTGTTAAAAAACTGCACACACAGAGTAGGATGTATCTGTGCACAACTCAACCTGAATTTTGCCTGCATAAAACCTCCACTTTATGGATAGGAAATCTTTATCTCAAATTTGAAAACTTTATTATTGGGGAAGGGTGGACACAATACAGCACTCCATCACATAATGAGAACATAACGAAGGTAAACTATTATGTTTAAGTTACATCCAGGTTTTCCTTACAGGATTCAGACTTCTGTAACAATATAGTGCATTCTATCAACCATAATCCAATCTTTTTCTTCAAGTTCTCAGTTTAATGCAAGGGCTTTTAGCTACTTTCAGTCCCCAGAGCACTGAATAGCACATCTCTGAAGAATGTGGCACTAGCTGTCAACTCCAGACTGTGACAAAAAGCACGTTGCTACAGAACTTGAAACAGAAGCCATCTCTGCCTTCTCCTGTTTGATTGCATGGCAATCACATTACAGAATTCAAGTTCATGTAATACATTAGCACAAAGACAATCTAAGCCCGAGAAACAATGCATCTAACTGCAGCATCAACTCAGATGCTTCCAAATGCTGCATTGCTGTGTATCACAAATCATGTCTATGGCATTATCATACCAATGAAACTTTCTCTACTGTGGATTGGGAGAATGATGCAATCAATAACTCCAAAGGTAGGTTTCCTCAGAAACTTTTCCTCTAGCTCTGTCAACCTAGCTGACTGGAAAAAAGATTCAAACTATCAGATGAATCACAATTTGCTCAGACGTATACTCCTTTCAGAATTGCCAGGTATGTTGGGGTCGAAGAAAGCTTCCAGCTAAGTCCACGGGAAAAACCCCTCTGGTTAGGGTGAGGGAAATTTCATCTGCAAGGCCCCGTGGGAGCTCTCTATGTAAATCAGACTATAAAGTTCTCTGTTCCCCCTATTACCATTGGTTACTTTTTGCCACAATAATTTGCATATTCCTAATCCTCTCTCCCAGTTGGTTCCCTGCCCTCAGATTCTGCCTTTATCCTACCCTATATAAGTTACAGTAACCCCCTGATCGTCACCTTTTTTGGTGTACCCCATACTGAGCTTGGTTTGCTGTTCGTTGTTTCACCTTTTAGTTAAGTTCTTCTTTTTCGGGTCACCAGATTGTGCCCATCTCTCATTTATTTCACTGCCAAAGTGCTGCGCTCTCATTTATTTCACCGCCAGCCTTCTATCCGGGCATGGGTTGTCACAGTGGTAGTTTATAAAAAGAATGTATTGCAATTAACTGGACAGGGTCTGATTACCAAAATTATTCTTTTTAGGAAAGCACTGCAGATGGGCACTTAAAATCCTTTATCATTCCAAAAACATGACAAGGCCCATCAGATACACCCAGGAATATAAACACTCTTACGTTCCCAATAGCACAATCAGTAGTCCAGCTTTCTGAGGATATGCAAGCATGGTTAATACCCAAATAAACAAAAGAGCAGAATTTTCCACTACTACCCTGCCATTCTCCTTGTTTGCTAGCACCAAACCCCTCAAGGGTTAGAGAGATTACAAGTCCTTGCCCACCTACTTCAGTTAGCTATCACTACCTCACTCACTACATGCAGTTAACGAAACAGGAAAAGGAGGGAAAAAGGGGAAGAACAATCTCTTTTACACACTGTTCTGCAACACTGTCCTCCTGAAGCTACAAAAATTAATTTGCTTCTCCTGGCAGAAAAAAAACCAAAAAAACAAAACAACAAAAAACAACAAAAACAAACAAACAAAAAAAACCCACAAAAAAAAACCAAAACAAAACAAAACAAAACAGAGGAGCTATAGTTTGTAAAGTTGGATTTGAAAGGTTTTGAAAAAAAGCATTACAATGATTGGTCAAATCTAAGAGATAGTTTCAGTCCATCTAAGGCCTTCAGGTGAAAACCGGAAGAACGTCCCAGAAGCAGTATTTCACCTTGTATTGGCATACCTTTTCCTAAGAAGACTTGCCAGCACTTAAAAAATGAAAATATAATAGTCCTAGTTAAGCACAGAGATTACAGTAGTATGTATTGGCAATTTTTCAGTCATGATAAAATGACTGAATGATCAATTTTCAATGATAAAAAAGCCTTCCTGTTCTTCCTCTGACTTCAGAAAACAACTTGAGAAAGCCTTCATGATATTTTTGAATGGTCATCCACAGAAGGCTGAAATCCACTTATACAAAAATGGGGAAAGATTACACAGCAGATACTTAATCAGATGGAAATGCAGAGGCTTCAGAAACAGTTTTCAGGCTGCATATTTGTGACATCACAAATATCACATCAATTTCTTCCTGAGGACTTAATTGATGCAGAAAACCTCAATAGCATAAATATTTTTCATTGCCCCCCTCATCAAGCTCTTCTTGCAGATTTATACAGCTGTTTGCCATGCTGAATAGGACCTTATCAAAGACTCATGGTTCTTCAAAGGTCTGCAACAGCTCCCGCTTTTGACAAAGCCTGGATAACAGGCTGCAGAACAATCACCAAGAAACTACTTTGGGTGTCTTCCCAACCTGAAAGATGGGCTTTTAACACAAAGAAAATTCAGGTCTTGTGAATGAAACCTTCCTGAAGAGAAACAGAAATGGCTGAGCAAAGCTCAGCGCTATTGTGTATGTGTGAAGTGCAGCTATTACACTTTTCTCACGTTGTTTGTGGAAGCCACCACTGAAAGAAGGTACTAAAAGAAATGGCATTTTTGTTATGAGAAATCAAGTTGTGATTTGTGTCAAATGGCATGTGTGTCTGCAGGCAACGTAGACAAAGACCATGGGATTATTATAAAGAAGAGTTAAAAAAAAATCAGCTAAGGCATGGAAGTGGGGTTTAACGAGACAACTACATAACAGTAGGCTTTTCACAGAATCCCACAATTTCTACGTTGGAAGAGACCTTCAAGATCCTCAAGTCCCACCCATGCCACAACACCTCAACTAGACCATAGCACCAAGTGCCACATCCAGTCTTTTTTTAAACACATCCAGGGATGGTGAGACCACCACCTTCCTGGGCAGGCCATTCCAGTACTTTATCACTCTTTCTGTGAAAAACCTTTTCCTAACATCCAACCTATATTTCCCTTGACACAGCCTGAGACTGTCTCCTATCATTCTATCTGTTGTTGCCTGGAGAAAGAGACCAACCCCCAGCTGACTACAGTCACCTTTCAGGAAGCTGTAGAGAGTGATAAGGTCACCTCTGAGTCTCCCCTTTTCCGGGCTAAACAACCCCAGCTCCCTCAGTTGTTCCTCACAGGGTTTGTGTTCCCAGCCCCTCACCAGCCTCATTGCCTCCTCTGGATGCACTCAAGCATCTCAACATCCTTCCTGAGCTGAGGGGCCAGAGCTGGACACAGCACTCAAGGTGTGGCCTCACCAGTGCCCAGTACAGGGGAAGAATCACCTCCCTGCTCCTGCTGGCCACACCATTCCTGATCCAGGCCAGGATGCCATTGGCCTTCTTGGCCACCTGGGCACACTGCTGGCTCCAGTTCAGCTGCTGTCACCAGTGCCCCCAGGTCCCTTTCTGCCTGGGCACTGTCCAGCCACACCATCCCCAGCCTGTAACACTGCAGGGGGTTATTGTGGCCAAAATGCAGGACTCAGCACTTGGACTGATTAAACTTCATCTTGCTTAGACTCTGCCCATCCATCCAACCATTCCAGGTCTGTCTGCAAAGCCCTCCTCCCTTCCAACACATGCTCCCAGCTTAGAGTCATCTGCAAATTTACTACTGAGAGACTCAATACCCTCATCCATGTCATCAATAAAAATATTGAACAGACCTGGCCCCAGCACAGACCCCTGAGGGACACCACTGGTGACTGGCCCCCAGCTGGATGCAGCACCATTCACCACCACTCTCTGGGCTCAGCCATCCAGCCAGTTCCTAACCCAGCAAAGAGTGTTCCTGTCCAAGCCATGGGCTGCCAGCTTTTCCATGTGCTGTGGGAGACAGTGTCAAAGGCCTTGCTGAAGTCCAAATAAACAACATCCACAGACTTCCTGCATTCACCAGGTGGGTCACCTGTTCATAAAGGGAGACCAGGTTGATCAAACACACCTACCCCTCCTAAACCCATGCTGGCTGGGTCTGATACCCTGGCCATCCTGTAAGTGCTGTGTGATGACACTCAGTATAAACTGTTCCATTATCTTGCCAGGTACTGAGGTCAGGCTAACTGGTCTGTAATTACCAGGATCCTCCTTCCCACCCTTTTTGTGAATGGGTGTCACAGTGGCCAGCATCCAGTCATCTGGAACCTCACCAGTGAGCCAGGACTGTTGGTAAATGATGGAGAGTGGCTTTGCAAGCTCATCTGCCAGCTCTCTCATCACCCTGGGATGGATCCCATCTGGGCCCATAGATTTATGAATATCCAAGCATTTCAGCAGTTCTCTGACTGCCTCCTCTTGGATAATGGAGAGACCATTCTGTTCCCTGACACCATCAGCCAAACCAGGAGAACAGTGGTCTTGAAGGTAATTTGTCGTCCTACTGAAAACTGAGGCAAAGAAGGCATTAAGCACTTCTGCCTTCTCCTCATCTGCAGTTACTAAGTTCCCTCCCTCATCCAATAGAGAACAAATGTTGGCCTTACCTTTCCTTTTACCATTAATATATTTGTAAAAACATTTTTTTATTATACTTTACAGAAGTTGCCGTTCTAAGTTCAAACTGAGCTTTGGTCTCCCTAATTTTTTTCCTACATGCTCTAGCAGCCCCCTTAAATACTTCCTGAGGGACCTGACCCTCCTTCCAAAGATGATACAGCCTCTTTTATTCCTAAGTTCCTCCAGAACCTCCTTGCCCATCCAGGCTGGACGTTTACCTCGTCAACTCATCTTTCAGCACACAGAGACAGTCTGTCCCTGTGCCCTCAAGATCTCTGCTTTGAAGCACGCCCAGCTTTCCAGGACTCCATTGTTTTTAAGGGCTGCTTCCCACGGAATTCTCCAGATAAGTCTCCTAAATAGGCCAAAGTTTGCCCTCTGGAAGTGCAGTGTAAGTGTCTTACTGGTGTTCCTCCTGATGTCACCAAATATTGAGAACTCTGTAATTTCATGATCACTCTGCCCCAGGTGACCTCCAATCACCACATCTCCCACCAGCCCATCTCTGTTTGTAAACAACAGATCTAACATAGTCCCTCCCTGGTGGGTTCATCCACCAGCTGTAACAAAAAGTTGTCCTCCATACACTCTAAAAATCTCCTGGACTGCCTCTTATCCGCTGTATTAATTCCCAGCAGGTGTCTGGTAGGTTGAAGTCACCCACAGGAACAAGGGCTGGTGATCCTGAAACACTCTCCAGCTGCTTACAGAATAAGTTGTCCACCTCTCCTTCCTGGTTGGGTGGACAATAACAGACTCCCAGTAGGATATCAGCCTTGTTGGCTTTCCCCTTAATTCTTACCCACAGGCATTCAACTCCATCGTCATTGGTTCCAATACTTATGGCATCAAAAGTCTCCTTAATATAAAGGGCCACCCCTCCACCTCTTCTCCCTCTCCTGTCTCTTCTGAAGAGCCTGTACCCATCCAGTGCAGTGCTCCAGCCATGTGAGTCATCCCACCAGTTAACTAACAGTTTGTTGTAACAACAAAATTGTAACAGTTTAAGGCTTATATTAATTAGTTGTAAACATTTTTGTGATATAAGTATTAACTATTTTTGTACAAGTTATAAATTGTTTATATGTATAGGAAAATTTGCAATCCTTTAATAACAACAAACTGAAAGGCCCTACAAAGATATCTTGAAATACGCTTACTTTTAAGGTTTTATAAAAGTGAGAGAGAGGCCCCATGTAGACAGGTGCTGGGGCATACTAGCTTAAGTTGTGTAATAACCAAGAAAAAGCTTACAAAATGTATGCTCACAGAATATATATGCTTCCTTAAGCAAACTGTGTAACTAAAAATAATGCTCGTGGAAAAAGACAGTTTAAAAGAAAAATGGAAGACTGGAGAAACATGAGAAGACCATCTCAGATCACCTTCCCAACAGATCTTCAAAAATCACAGCTGATGAAGAAAAGCAAGTAGAAATTAACTGAAAATTCAGGGAAGTGAAGTGCCTGAACAGCATTCCCTGGGCTAAATTCTTTTTGTTTTATTGAATTGTCATAGGGAATAACCAGGGCTGCAGTGGCATGTGTGGTTTAGCCAAGCCAATAAGAAATCATTCTAGCAAGGTATGCTGAGCAGAGAAAAGAGAAGTTGTAGCAATGGGGAACAAAGTGACATGGTCCTCCTTACACATCTGAAGGAGAACCCTTTATTGCAGAAATCTCACCCTTTTTATACCTTTAATCTCTACCCAACATAACTGAAACCAAACCAAAGCCTGACAGAACTTAACAGAAGAAGGGCACCCATTGGCTGGCCCAGCCGCAGGGCTGCTGTCCATGCGTTCTACCATCCAATCACCTATCTGCTCATACGCTGTGCACGTGTCCCTCCAGCCAATCACAACCTGAGCTCCAACTGTCACTCAGCTGACTCTCACCCCTCAGCTGACTTCCAGCACAGCCTGCAGATGTGTCTTTCCCACGCGGCCTTCTGGTGAGCATAAGCCTTTCACAATTACAAACCCATATTCCACAAGAAGTGGCAAAAGTTAAGCAAACCGCAGAAAAAGAAGAAAGAAAACAAACAACAACAACAAAAAACCAACCAACCACAAAAAAAAAAAAAAGGGAAGGGGAAGGAAAAAATCCCAAACCTGTAGCACAGAAGGTAAAGAGAAACAAAAGCAAATTGCAAATATAGACCAACAGAACTCAACCAACAACAGAAACTAGGAAGGAGTGACTTTGATAAAAGAAGCATCTGGACACTGTAAAAGATTTCCCAAAGCTTGCTAGGAAAAAAATTTGCTATGCTAGACCAGGTACATAAGCAGAAAACACTACCTTGTTACAAACAATCTCCCCTCCCGATCTAGAGCAGCAGAGGCATTTCACCTCTGACTGCTCCTTTCCTTTGAAGTGGCACCTAAAAATGCATTTCATATGCCAGACCACTATCTTGAACACTATTTACCACTAAGACTTAATTATTGTGGCCATGTTTCTTTCTCCTAAGGAAAAAGCTGGTATGAACACAATTTTCTCCCTCTCTGATGTATCTTTTGACTAGGTGGTCCAAATTTAAGGCAGTCTCTACAACAATTAACGCCCTGAAGGTTCCTACAGATCCAGTTAAAAATTGGTGTCTGATAAGGCAGCTTCAAGGAACATCTTCACTGAGATGCAAGAAGAAGCTGGCAACAGCATACTGTAGTCACTGCCTGTCATGTTTTGGTTTTCTGAAATTCTTTTCCCAGAGACAAAACTGGTAAACAAGGGCATGTTTTTCTAAACTATCCTATTTTTCACGTTCCATTCTCAAAGAGGGAATTTGCTTGATGGACCTTTGATATGACCAGTGAGTCCAAGGGTCCCACCTCTTAGGTGGGCGCATTGTAGAAAGGTATAAAAATAGGTTTTGAGAATAAACCGGCCCCTCTCTGGAGTCATTAGCCTTCTGATCACGACTTCGCGTTTTTCTTTCATGTCCAACAGTGAGAACATACAGAATAACAAATCAATTACAACAGTGCTTACTGTCACAAGAGTTGTAGATCCAGCAGAAGAAAAGTAAAAAAACTTAAGTAAAATGACGTATTTCTTTAAACACACTGGCCACAGAATAATGTGGGGGTTTTGTTGTACAGTGGGAATAACACCAACATTATGCATTCAATCCCTGTACAGGCTGCTTAAACCTTGGTTGGAATCAATGATCCTTGTAGGTCCCTTCCAACTTAGAATATTCTGTGAGTTCATGGTACTAACCTGTTACTGTATGTTTGTCAGAATACTCATTTCTCCCATAAAAGAAAACTTTAGTCTCAATGTATTTGCAAATACATTTGCTAAACAGATTAACTATTCACATCAACTAAACAATTCTAGGTACAAATTTGAAATAAAAATAGGAGCTCATGCAATGCAATCATACTGCTGAAGTCTGTCCCTTATATTCATCATGCTTCATTGTACTGTGGGGTGAGCATTGCTGTAACAAGCAGTAACTCTTGGCATGTTTAAAGCCACAAAATGGAAGTTAGATCAAACAGGTCTCTAGCTAAAGCTATTGTCAAATGCTGCACAGGAGTTTGAACACAGGTGAAACCAAATGACAAGTCAAGTAGTAAAAAGACAGAGGGAATAGGAGAAGGTGTAAAATCAAGAGCAAGAAGGCTCAGGTACTAGGACAAGAAGGTGGAATGACCGTTCCCCTCCATGCTGAAGAATCAAACGTGTGCACACATGTTCAGCTGCACAGGTGATGAATTCTAGTACTGTGCATACTTCAGGTATGCACATACAGTATCTATGTCCTCCTGTGACAGAGGACTATTCAGGCAAGTCAGCTGCAATGCTAGTTGTATTACAAACATGAACAGGAATAGTCAGAAATATACTGGTTATGCCGATCCATTCATTTTGAGCTACCTTCCTACATAAACAGGTTCCAGTAATTCATAGATGATGATAAGTTATTGAAATGCTCCTCAAACAAAACCTGCCTTCCAGCAAGCAAATTGAAGTTATCAATGGGCAACAGTAACAACATTAGCACTACTACTACATGATTTTATTAATAGACTTCTCAATAATGATTCAGTATCTGTTTGGCATACATTGCCTACTATCAAGAGGCCTTGTGGAGAGACCTTGACAAACCAGAGGGCTGGGGCAATCACCAACTGTATGAATTTTAACTAAGACAAGTGCCAGATTCTACACCTGGGATGGGGCAACCCTGGATATGCCGGGAGACTGGGGAATGGGACACTGGAGAGGACTGCTGCAGAAAAAGACCTTCCCAAATCAGGATATTCCATGAATCTGTGACACTCATTCTACAGGTAAGAAAGAAATGAGAATGCTCAGTTCTCATCCAGGGCATTCTACAACTGAATTCTTTCGATACTGCCTGCAGAATGAGTCACCCAAGATCACAGAAAGTCAGAACAAGCATTGATGATTACCCGTCCCCTGTTCTATCAGATTATGCCTTCTCTACAGCTCACATAAATTGCTTAAATCACTTATCTCATATGTTTTATTTCTTTATTCCACAAGTGAAGCACTACTTTTTCTTTCACAAATGCATTCCCATGTGTTGCATCAGACATTAACTGATACTGAAGAAACACATGCAATCAAGCCACAACACCACATTTTACTGTGACTACGCTGAAGCCTTTGGACATAATAATGACAGAATTCTAATTAATGCTGTTTTTCTTAAAGGCTTTAACATGAGATTAATTTGCCAGTTTAACACTGCTGAACACTTCATAATGAATAGATTTTTTTCTTTATTAAAAATACAGTCAGAATAAAGTAAAGGCAGAGGTTCCCTTTAAGCAAATTTCAACACTACATCAGGATGACGCAGAAAAATGTCTGCAAGAATTCACACACACTTTATGCATCCTGCAGGATACTCCAGGTGGGTGCCTGTAAAAAGTGATGCCTTCTTAAGGAGAACTGGTTTAACCATAAGCTTTTTTGTACAAGAATTTTATAGATATTTGCCCATTATTTGATCATATTGGTCACACTCTGACCAACTTTTCCATTTATTCAACACCACCTTCCTTAAAAGAAGTCTTAAAAGCAAGGGGTGGCATTCATTTTCAGAAGAAGGCAGACTGTGGTACCAATTCCCTCCTGCAGCAATAACTCAACTTTAAATATTCAGCTGTAATTTTTTAAAAGCTCTTTGACTCTGCTATTCTGCAGCTCACCTTGCCAGTCGGAAAGGTCCAGTACTTGGATTCATTAAAAAAAAAATCAAAACAGCTTGGAAGAGATTGGGTCTGTTATTTTCTTAATTCAGGCATAGCTCAGCCATTAATATAAAAAAAGATTTCTAGGCAGGTTAAAACAGAAACTAGCAAAAATTACTAAGATGAGTGTGGTTTAAATGGTACATCCTAGACTAGGAATAAGGAGTGTCTATTTGCTTTATAACTTATGCTGACATGTACTTCATGAGAAAGATAAAACCCCAAGAGAAAACACAGAAGGCACTAAAAGTTCTAAGACTAGGCTCTCAGTACTGCATTTACAGATATATTACATTGTCTCCCTCACATACACAGTGATCAGATCCCCACCACGTCTACCAGCTGGATAGGACAGAAAAATACAGCTTGAAACCCCTTAAATAAAGTGTTTACCTAACTGAATTTTGGAGTGACATTTTCTGTATACACTGTCTACTCCCTGACTATTAAATAGCTGCTTCATCAACAGAGAACAATCCAATATACAAGATAAGAGGGCAGGGAAGTCTCCAAGTCTGTGGCTGAGTTTGGACTCAGTCACACCTATGTTCCATCAGGAATTTAGAAAGCAAGAGGGTCATTTCTGAACCTTGTGACTCATCAGCAGGGTCTTACTTACTGTTTTACATGCTTACTCTTTTCCATCTCTGGTCTCTGTGTGAATCATTCTAAGCTGATTCTAATCTAATTTTGCTTTGTGTATTTCATCCACACAAGAAGTAATAGAGTGAACCTTGCCACTGAATATTGTGAGTCACAAATTTATATTAAACCTGCGTTTGCTAATACGTTTGACAATGATTTTTTAAGAAACCTAAACCACTCATTTGCAAGTCACTGTTACATGTGATGAAGCTCTGCTTTTCTGAGGACGCAGAACGCTTGTCTGCCCATGAAGGAAGCAGTGAATAAATTCCTTGTTTTGCTCTGCTCATATGCTCAGCTTTTGCTTTACCTATTAAACTGTCTTAATTCCAACCCAAGAGTTTCTCACTTTAATCCTTCCAATTGTCTCCCTCATTCCATTGCAGGTGGAATGGTGGGTGGTGCTTAGATGCCAGCTGGGGATAAATCACAATATTACCCCTCCAGGACTTCCAGCAGAAAGACCATTTTCCTGATACTCAGAAAGATCCTCAGGCAGCTGCAAAGTTTCAAAGTTCAGTGCACATCACAGATGGTGTAGAAGTTCCTTCTCTTGACTAAAGGACACAGAAAGTTATATTCTGCAGTGCACACACAAGCAAAAGTCCTTACTGAAACATTTAGAAGTTACTGGAAATGTCTAGGATCATGCCTGCCATCCCTTCTGTCTGCTCCCTCATATTTCCTCTGAACAAGACAGAAATGTGAAAGAGACGGGAAAAGAATAAAAACAAGTATTTTTAAACTGAAGTTATTCCTACATTTCCTGCTTTATCTCTAGATGTTATTTTTTTCAAGACAATTGTAATTTTTCAATACAGTTTTTACAATTTCTTAAAAATTACTTAAAATGTTCAATTACTTAAAATATTGAAAAATAAACATATGTCTCAGGTATCAGTGAAGTAAGACACTTCCAGAAAGCATGTGGTCTAGAAGTCTTTCTTAGACAGGCACGACACTAAACAAAAGAAAACCTCTCGAACAACTGAACGGCAGCTAAGGCTATCTGGATAATAACATAATAAACCAAACACTTACCTTTGATGGAAAACACAGTAGATATAATATTAAAAACTCGGACAATAAACGTCAATTTGCCCTGCAGATACCATTTGTATTTTAAGAGTAATAAAAATTTCCAGTAATTGTGCACTAGTACATTCTCAAATTAGTGTAGAACATACAGCTATTGGGATTTTCTTTTTTACTTAGAAAAGCAGGTCTCACAATTGCAGGATTTGAAGTAATTTCTTTCTTGATTAGTAATTATATACTCCCCATTAAAGACTTTGTACAGAGAATAATTTTCTTAACCTCCAGACAGATACTCAAGACATTAAATCTTATTCTCTATTTTAACTTCATTATGCTATGCAAGAATCACTCAGGGAATAAGGTTTCAGAGCCAATAAAGTTTGTCTATATACCAGTGATGCTAGAACTGTGTCAAAGTTTTGGGGTTAATGAAGTTTCACAAGTAAGCCAAGACCAGTTTTTTTCCCATCACATCTCCATCCTTCATGGTTATTTTACTTGATTCAATACAGAATGAGTAATACTGGAAGGGACCAAAAGGGAACGTCTGGTCCAACCTTCCTGCTCAAGCAGGGACATCCTAGAACACATGACACAGGACTGTGTCCACACAGTTACTGAGTATCTCCAGTGAGGGCGACTCCACAACCTCTCTGGACTCTCTGCAGCAGCTCTGTGTCTCTCTGGTCCTGAGGAGCGTGGGCTCAGAACTGGACACAGCACTCCTGATGGGCCTCACCAGGGCTGAGTAGAGGGGCAGAATCACCTCCCCCAACCTGCTGGCAATGCTCTTCCTGATGCCACCAGGACACCATTGACCTTCTTGGCCACCAGGACACACTGCTGGCTCATGGACAGCTTGCTGTCCACCAGGAACCCCAGGTCCTTCACCTCTGAGCTGCTTCCCAGCAGATCAGCCCCCAGCCTGTGCTGGTGCCTGGGGTTAGTCCTCCCCAAGTGCAGGATCCTGCATTTGCCTTTGCTGAATTTCAGACAGTTCTTTGTTCTTCAGATGTAATATACTGAAAAAATCAATTTTGCTTGTATCATCTACCTGATTACCTTCCTGAAGCTGTTCAGAGTAGGTATATATAAGACCATGATCGTTAGTCTATCTCTCAATTATTTTAGCAACTGGAGAGTGGGACTAAGAACAGGAAATGAAAAATACCTGTTCAAACAAATTTTATTCATGGCCATTCACTAAAAAATGAAAAAATACAAAAAAGTATGTTAACTTAAGTAAAACACAGACATTAATATGACAGAGCTTAAACTATCAAAGGATATTGCTAAGGCTAGAAAAATTACTTATGGTAAACTGTGTGTTTACATGAATCTCTCTGGTTTTCATCTGTAACCGAGCATTACTTGTGTAACAGGACAAAGCTCTGCAATCAAAAATACCCTGAAAGGGAGAGATTTGTAGTTTGTGTGCAAACATGTTTACAATTAATATGATGTAGATGTATGCTTCAGGCATAAACTGAGTTTAAGAGCTGTGTTTGCATACAGGTGATATAAATGTTATATACTCACATGTATTTATCACAACAATTACACAAGGAGTTTTGAGGGAAGAAAATAGCCATGTGAGGAAAAGGAAGTGGCATATAAAATTACAACTTTCTTCAACCAGGAGTAATTAAAATTGCAATGCTGTTTCTGACCACTGTAACATGCCTATAGTTTTATTCTTCTGCTTAAGAGAGGCAGAATAGAATAGAACAAACTATTTCAACTGGAAGGGACCTACAATAATCATCTAGTCTAACTGCCTGAACACTTCAGGACATAGTTCATGTATGTTGTTAAAGATCTTCTCCAAACACCTCTTAAACACTGTCAGCTTGAGGCATTGACCACCTTTCTAGTAAGCCTGCTCCAGTATATTTGATTGCCCTTGTATTAAAAAAAATGCTTCTGAATGTTCAATCTGAACCTGTCCTGGCACAGCTTTGAACCACTCACACACAAATCCCATCACTGGATCCCAGGGAGAAGAAATCAGCACCACCCTCTCCACATCCCTTACTGAGGAACCTATGCAGGGAAATAAAGTCACCGCACAAACTCCTCTCCTCCAAACTAGACAAACTCAGAGTCCTCAGCTACTCCTCATAGGACATTCCTTCCAGCCCCTTTCACCAGCCTTTCTTCCCCCCCTCCTCTGGACACATTCAAGGACCTTCCCACCCTTCTCAGCCTGTGGGCCCAGCACAGCACACAGAACTCAGGGTGAGGCCGCAGCAGGGCTGAATCCAGCAGGATGATCCCAGCCATAGCTGGTGCTGCTGTGTCTGATGCAGCCCAGGACGGGGTTTGCCCTCCTGGCTGCCCGGGCACACACTGCTGACTCACCCTGAGCTGCTGCTGGGAGCTGACCAAGGCTTCCAGTTCATTCTGTTTGTTTCTCACACTCCATGTGTTGATGTACAAGCATTTCAGATACACTGAAAGATATATATACACACACATGCACACTGAAAGGTACAATATATTAATTCAAAAAAGCTAGCCACTGATACATTTCTTCTCAAGGCCTGAGCCCTACATTCTACACTAACAAACTCCCTTTGCAAATAAAATGTAAATGGAAGGGAAAGAAATAGAGATTGGGCCATCAAGGCAGAAAATCTTCAAAGTAACCCTGCGTAATTGGTTTTGCTGTAGGCCAACTCCAGCATGAAGTGAACAACTAGTTTTTTAAAGTCTTTACCTTAAAAATTGATGTATTTATGAAATTACATTTGTGCTAATAATCTGATGGAAATCTGTAAAACCAAAAAAAAACCCCAAAGTGACCAAGCTGTCCAAACAGACTTTTAATAGATCATAGCTACAGTTTTGCCTAAGAAAGCTACATGTTTTCTTATGCATAAAGGCCATTCATCATGCAGTACTTCAAGTTCGCTCTTTTGAAGATATCAGGAAAAAAGTGGACAAAATTGCATTTGCAAATTGGTCTTTTTTCTTTTTAAAAATGCCACAAAATTAATTGGAAAGCTATTGATGGAAACATCAGCAAGGTTTTAATCATTTATATGCTACAGAATAAACAATTTCATCTGTAATCCCCAACTGTTTTTTTTCTGAGAGAAGCAACACAGCGTTGTTTCCAATTTTCCAGTCAGTGACATCTTTCCAATTTCACTGTTGAGTTGCAAGCATTCAGTAATAAGGAAATATTTTTGATTATAATTCTGGAGAGACTTTTGGGGATCGTAACTATTTTAGTTACACATATCTTGAAAAAAAAAAAGTGAAGTGCTTCCTAATAACATTTGCATAGGCAAACTGCTAACTTTTTTTTTACCTAATACTCCAATCTTTGTTCAGACAGCATTATCACACAAAAAAATTCCTCTAAAATCACTGGCAAAGCTAAGTTTTGGGTTTGTGAAGAATACTTCAATGGAAACACTATGGGCTATTTCTGAATAGTCTGTTGTCCGAGAAATAGAACAGAACAAAAAACCTCTTTTCCTTAAGTATGATGATCAGAGTGTTAGAAAAATGCCCATCCACAGCCTCATGCTGAGTGAGCAGAGAAGAACCTTCCCACAAGCAGAATCCAATATACTATAAAGAAAACAGTAAAACTGAGGCTGCAGACTCCCTGATGCACTTCAGTAGGAAAACCTGAAGCAAAACCAGTAACACACCAGTAGGAGCCCCACATCTGAAAGGTGTGGAGAACCTTGAGGTGGAGGGAAGTGAGAAGGCTTTTGTTCTAGCACACAACTTCCACATCCATCTTCAGGAACTGACAGCTGTCAACAGCAGAACTTCAGCCACGTGTTTCAGAAACTAAAAACGCTTCCATGGCTGTTTGCCATGTCATTTTAGACACACTGAGATTACAGGAAATGCTGAAGGAGATGGAATAAGTCAGTGACAGTTATCACCTGTAGAAATGCCTTAACAGGCTTTCTGCAGGTCTTGAGATGAGAGACATATAGATGTCTGCTACTTAATAATTATTTGCTTTTAAGAGTCCTCTAAGCCAAACCTTGCAAATGTAAGTGAAAGTAGGACTAAGCTGAGAAAAGTAATCAAAGGACAGGTATTGAAAACATACATAGCAAATTTAATATTTTTAGAATATTTCACCACTATCTTCCAAAATGTCCTGAAGTTACTTTATGGAGAATACTTACTTATGTATACAAAAGACAGCATGACAAAAGACAATTAAGCTGTATAATGGTCCACGTAGAAGTAGCAATGGAACATTTTTCATTTTCCTCAACCATTTATCTGCCTCCAAGGACAGCACAAAGGATCAAACCACTATCTGCTTAAGGGTAGATTTTGGGGAAAGGACAAATCAACAACATCTTTTCTTTGCACTTTACTTCAGTTAAGAGCAAAAGTAAAGACAGATTGAAATTAACATTGAGCCATTCTGAATTTTTCCCTCACAAACAGACTTTCTTAAGCTTTCCCACAGACAGAGCAAGCTGAAGTATTTAAGACATCCAAGATGAGTGAGCAGTAGTAGGGATGGCCACTTTACAAATAGTGGCACAAACCAGGAAAGAACTGCCCAGTAATAAAAAACCCACAGCAAAGTCAGTCTTAAAACAAGGCTAAAAGTTGAATGCAGGGTCAAGACAGTATAACCAGCTCCTACTTGAAGACTTCAGAACCAATAAAATATTGGGGTGAACTGGAGAAGTAGCACATAGACATAATGTACTGCAGGAAAAAAATCTTTGTGAAACAGAATGAATACAGAACACTAACACCAGCAATCTTAATTTTATTTATTGAACAGGCAGATTGTTTTGACTTTCATCATTCTTAATGAGGTATTTTTCAACATGAGTGCTATTTACAACATTTATTAATGACTGAATATAAGAGTGGTACCCTACTGAGAAAAAACCCTTGCTAAAAGAGAATTCTGTTATGTTCCAGCTGAGGATAATGAAGACAACCAGCTGATTTAACATAACTTCCTATATTTAACAAGATAATAACAAATGGTAATCAATATAGAAAGAAACATACAATAAGAATTTTAAAAACCTGCATTTAGACTATAATTCCATTTTAAGGAACAGTCACTTAAAACTTAGTCTTCTTTATGTTCATAAGTAGGTTATCTCAGTAAACTGGATGACTGGCTATTTCAGTTGAATATGTATCTACTTTTTTGCAGTGTAACGTAATTACTCTGGGTAACAGAATTGCTGTAATACTCATGAGCTGTTAACTTACCCTCATCTTTTAAAAGATTAGAGCATAAAATCAGGAAAAGCTGAGAAACCTCAAAGGAAGTAACAAAAAGCATAAATTACAGCACCACAGAGAAGAGCTAACTAAATCTGTGACACACTTTATTCAAGTAACATAAATAGGGTGCACAGTCATGTGCTTACAAATGCCACTGACACTCAACATATATACAAAAACTATTTAAGACAGCTTAGACACCCCCAGACGTGCATGCCCTTTCACAAACAGATGAGAATCATTTACGTCAACTTTTAGTCTAAACTCCCATCAAAAGATTCTCACAACACTTTCCAATAATAAGGACAAATTACTGTAACTTCAGAAGACATCAGTTACCTAAGGAGGACACTAAACAGTATGTGCTGGTAAATATTCCCTTGGAAGTGCCCACCCTTTAAACTACCTAATCCAACTAGTCTCTGTTTGCCATCATGTCTGTACATGAACACAAAACACCTGAGTGTTTCAAACTTGTAATTACTTAAGAGACACAGTAAAGTTCATACAAATACATAAAGTAGCTATAGGAAACATTGGAAAGTACAACAATACAGTAAAGAAAATGTCCGTAGAATTATGTCACTTTCTGAAAGTGGCATGTTACCAGCTTCAGAACCTAATTTCAGTCCCATCTTAAGAAAAGATGCCTCATAGCAGCAGTTCTGCAAAAATAGTGGTCTGTCGCACTAAACACACTGCATTTCGGACTTAGGACATCCCAGAACAGACTCACAAACTTCTACATATAGTGGCAGTAAGCAAGTGCTGTCCTTCACAGGATAACTTTAAAGCCTCTAGGCAAGAGGTGTATAGCACTTCTGTACTGGTTCTGCCTGGGATAGCGTTACATTTTTTCAGTGTCTTACATGGGCCTACCACAAATAGATGCTTAGTTACTAGTAACTGGTTACCCAGTTACTCGCTTATCATGCTGGAAGCCAGCACACCAAATTTTCTGTGAATTTACAAGTTACAGCTTGTGAAAGTGTTTAAGCTCTAGTCTATGTATTTTCTACAAAAAATATGTTTGCTAAGTTAAAGTGATCAATCTCTGTTATAATTTTAACGCAAATATTCTAACTATTGAACTGTGCAATTTTCACCTTTGACCCTTACTGACTGCTTTTACAGTAGAGAATTTGCCAGGAAACCTCCAAGGTTCATCTGCCAGTGACCTAAGCATTTTGCTGAGACTTTGGAGTATGGCTTTGACACCACTACTTAAAAAAGTAAGTTCCATGGAACTAAAAAAGAAAAAAGCCCTGGCCTTACACGAGTACATCAACTTGTACTGAGCACTTTCTTTGGTTTATTTCTGTTCTTCTCTTTTATCATTCCCTAACCAGCTGTTCTCTCAGAAAAATAGGTAGGTATATACAAGAACACATACATCTGCCACTGCTGTTTCCTGCATGAATAACCCCCCAAAAATACAGCTATAATTGTCCTAGGTGTTTAGATAACCATAATTCTATACTGAACATTTGGCAACTACCCATATATTTTAGCCTTTGAAAGCACACATAGTTGTGTAGGCAATGTGATGCCTGGACTGCAAGTCAATCCATCCAACTCCTCCAAGGAGATTAAATCTGCATTAAGATCCTCAATTAGAGATTTAAAAAAATCTTTCAGTTTGTCTCTTCTATCTTCTTCCAGAGTTCCCCCAAAATGCCTGAAGTAACTGTCTTATAAATACACATTATTTTCAACACTCTTGGTGCCTCAGCTTGGGGCAACAAGTTTAAGGGGCATGGAATAACTTCATGTTGATTGTCTGTTCCAGAACAAAGGCAGTGACTAAAAACAGTGTTCTTTGGGAGCATAGCATAAAAGCTTCTCTAATATCCCACTTCCTCCCCTGGAAACAATTTCTTTTAGCAAGTAAAGGAGACAGGAGTTGCTTATTACGTATTTCTAAACAAACTTGTTGGATTTTTTTGTTTTAATGTTCTAAACTAGGACATCTCGTTTATTTCCCATTGTCTGCTTCCAGAGTACAAAGAAGGATATTTTTCACCATACTTTTACATGAAAATATGATTTTTAAAAAATGGTGGAGCTGGTTATTGTTTGACACCCATCAAACAATTGGGAAATAATTCAAATCAAAGCTTATGTCTGGGAATAAGTAACCAAATTAACCTTCAATATAATGCTTCTAATTATTCACTTGGAAGAAACGTGTGGATATGGAGTTACCAGCAATTCTTTATACCTCCCAACTCTCATTCTCTTTTACTGTCATCATTCTTACCTTTTGAAGTTCTTGCTCTGTTCACTTCCCTATAAATGTTGTCAACATTGGTATATTTTGAACATGTGACATGTTCAAGCTGACATTCTCTATAGAAAGAGTTCATTTATCCTCTTATTCCTAGTAAACATTACCAGGCTTCAGCAGAAAGCAAAGGCAGATAAACAAGCTGTGTGAGCTTTTGTTTCCCATTCATTCTCATCATCCCAAGAGCAGAAATTTAGAAAAATGGGACTCAACATTTACTCTTCTGCCTCAGAGGGGGTCAGTAAAATAACTAGCGGGAAGTAGTCTGTTCATCCTTCCCTAGATCTTCTAGGGTCCATGCTGAGAAATATAGTATTTGAAGAAAGCAGCATGATTTTTCAGAAGTTACAGAAAAATAGAAAAGCTACTGCCTTAGTCTTGAAAGTATCATACAAGGTAATAGACCCATAATACTGTTTCCTTCATGATCCTCTCAGACAATGGCTACAAAATGAGGACAATAGAAAAAAACCAAAAGAACATATATCATTAAATGCTTCTTGTGAGGCATTTAACTGCCTCAATAAAAGAGAGAGAGAGGGTCCCGTTTGGCAATTCCACATGAAGTAGCTTTATTGCAAAGCACCAGCGACGGGAGCCAGGGATGGGTACCCCAGAGACTAGTGGGACCCAGGGGTTTTTTATGGGAAACTAGGGTGGGAGAGGAAAGGGTACAAAGCCAATCGTTTACAACAGATCTACATAAAATCTCCTGGAGGATTGTGGGTTCTTTTGGTGGTTGCTGTGACTGAAAGCTTGCTTTCTTATCTTCGGGTTCTGCAGGGAGATAGTGCAATTCTTCTCAGGCCTCCCTCCAGGGCAGGGCCACCGGGGCATTGCCCACCCCCACAGTGGCCTGTGTGCCTTGGGCATCTTCACCTGTTCTCAAGGCTTCTCCCCAGGGTATTATTTTAGTTTCTGGGGTAAGGATTAACCTCCCACATTTCTGAGGATTTAGCAAGTGTTGATGCATATCTAGGCTGATGGGTCAGGAAGAGGGACAGTGGAAAAGGCCAGTATCAACCTCTGTGGCGCCTGTCCTACACTGGTGGCACTAATTTGTGTCTGTCCTCCTTCCCACAAGGTAGTAATTTTCATAAAATATGGAAAAGGTTAACATCCTCAAAAGTCTCATTGCTTTCAGATGGGTATGTAAAAGTGAGAAAAAAGCCTTGGTTCCTTAAGGAAAGCAGTACAGCTTACATGTTTCTTATTGCCAGCCATGCTGGTTAAGATTCACTTATGCATTGTTTATAGTATAACCTAAGTTTTAGTTCTTCTGTTCCCACTAAACTTGATTGCCTGCCTGTCTGCTCTTTGCTTACAGTAAAAATTCCTTCAACAAAGCATTTGTATTCTGATCATCTTGTGAATTACACTGTTTTTTCTCCTCACATTCTATAAAATACAGTTTTCCCACAAGAGCCCCTAATATGTACCATCTGTATCAGGATGAAATTCCCAGAGGCTAGTAGCTTATTCAACTTGTGAGAGTCTCCTTGGCACCTATACATTTTTCCATGGTTAAGTCAGCTGTTGGAGTAAATTAAGTATTGGGAATAAATTTAACCCCCTGGAACTTGAACTTAGGCCATACAATTACTAGTACCTCCAATTTTTAAAGAGTTTTCTCATTCCGTTTTGTCATCAGTAACATGACTAACATTTCAAGTCAGGCTAATGGAAGCTTGAACTCAAAGTTTTACTTATAAGAAATTAAGAACCTTCTTTAGGGAAACTCCATGGAACTATTTCCTCCCCCAGTGAAAATATGCTGCTTTACTGAATTTTTTCATATTTTCAGTGTATTTCTTTTCTTCAGCACAGTATCTTAAGTCTACAGTACTGTAGACACTTAAGAATTTTCAACCACTTCAAGACAAACAGAGTAGTAACTTAGTTTACATATAAGTGTTTGACCAAGGAAATTAGTATTATTGGCACCAACTTTTAGAGGGTTTGGGTGGGGGCAAGGAGATGGGAAACACCTTTTTTTATGTCATCTGCACAATCAGTGGCAGAATCATGGACAGACACCACTGACTGCTGAATAACAAGACATGGTTTTACCCATAAAAATCTTCCATTTTGTTAGACTTGACAAAGTTGAACCTGAACCACTCCTCATATTCAACATCCACAAAAGGCACAAAATAAAACCAACAAAACCAAACAGATCTTTCACACACATCTGCCCCTAAGCTGCTCTGAAAATAACATGCCCTCTAGGCAGCAATTACTTGACATTTTCCACCACTCCTTTTAAAAATCTGAGCTAACATTTGGGGATATATCACACAAATGCATTTTCTCAGTCTAAGTACTGTTAAGCCTCAGTGACAAAGCATAATAATTTTGGACTATCTATGAGAATTTACTCAACTAAAATACAGCAAACCTTTTCTCCCACTAACATTAGGATTGCTTTAAAAAAAAAAAAAAAAAAGTCCAAACATCTAAGGGGGAGCCCTTTAAAATAATAACAAAATATTTAGAGTACAGGTTCTCAGAACAGCAACCATTTGCCTTGGTTCTAAAACAACAAATGAAAGACAAGCTTTGACTTCAAGAGGTGAACCACTGACAAATATAACACCTGCATGAATTGCAGCTCAAGACTTGCAGTTACCACCAGACAGCATCAACAAAATAAAGTGATCCTCACCAGAGAGCTAGGTACATTTATACACACTGGTATGTTTATTACTGAGGTTGTTTGGTAGGGACCACTTCTTTTTCTCTAAAGTGTGACAGCACTAAAAATTTCTAGAGATTTCCTGTTTCACTTGAACAATGCATCAACTAGAGACAACTCAGTTTTTAAGTAAGACTTTTTACAAGTCTTACAGTAGTACACTGTTCTTCTAGAAAACTATTTGCTCAAATATTCTTATATGCTTAAATATGTTTTTCTAAAAGTAAGGAAACTTTCCAGCTCTTGATAAAACTCTTGAAGGGGAAACCAGAATCCTAAGCAATGGTGACTATATTTCAGTTACACCCTTTCCTATGAAACCCTCAATTAAAAAACTGGAATTCAGCTCACTATAGAATCAAATGGTTACTGCAATTGTTTCAATTTCACTAAAACCTAAGAAGCTGCAGTACTTCCTGGGTGCCATTAATGGGAGATCAAGATTTTCAAGGGAGAAACTGGATTTTTCATAGTTATTCTTGCTGAGGTGAATTGTATTTGCACAGGATAAAGTCACACTGATTCCACTTTATTTTGATTCTTACTAACAGGTGGTAAAGACATGTCAGTGGAAAAGTACATTGGAAGCAGACTTTAATCAGAATGTACAAGAAGAAAACTAATATGACTAAATGAAAGCTGAAGTATCAGTTAATAGTTTTCTATTAGCTTCTTTATTTTATGAAGTCACATTCAGGAGCCCTTTCCTTTTTCTTCAAATTATTTATTCAGTGCAATATGCACAAGTATTATTTTCAGTATCTTATACCTCAAGGGGGTTAATGCATGTGAACAAGAGAATGATCCAGATCAGACTAGTGAGAAGTTTTACATTTGGCCATCAATATCCATGTTTTGTAGCCAACATCAAAGACAGTAAGTGGGTCAGGATAATTGCTTGTAATAGCCCGTATTACCAAATGCTTAAAATAGGACTACTGAGATGTGATATCGGCAAGCAAAAAACACTCAAAACTGAAAACCATCTCCTTTGGGAAAGGACCAGTCACTATCTTATCAGCTAGGATTACTGCAGCATTCATCATTTAGGTAATTTTAACAGGCTTTGAGAAATTATCTGGTTTTCAATTAAGACATCAGCATTGCTAGAGGGATCACACAAACAGTAAAGCCAAGTACAAGACCATAAGACCAACATCTCCTCAGCTCCAGCCTGCAGCAAAGCTTGGTAAAAGAAGGAAGCAGTTTTCTCCTTGCTTGCCATCCTACAGATGCACTGACATAATTCCAGTCCTTAACTTTTACTGTTGGAAATTGGCTAGTCTTCATGTACCATATTATTGGTGTGAATTCACTGCTGGCTCACCTGTGAAAACATGATCCTGTTAAAGTACCCATGATACTTCTTTCCCTCATTTACTTTCATAAATACCTCAAACTTTCACTATCTCATTTCAAGCCTTAATATAAAATCAATGTACAGATGTGGTTTTCAATGTTTTCTCATTTTTGGCAATCATACCTGCATGCACTAATGTCTGCATAGAGAAGGAAGATGTCTGCATCCTTGCGTCTATGGAAGCTTAAGTTCTCTCAGCCATATACCTTAAAGGCCAGGAATAGCACGACATTGTTTCATGTGGGAGACAAGAAACCCTGCTCACTCCTGCTCAACAGAAAGCACCCCGGGAGAGGTTCAGCTAAGAGCGGGGTACAACCCAGAGTGGTGTTGTAACCAGAGAACAGGTTGTATGGCTGGTGTGTGCTTGCCTCCTGTGTGAGGCAGTGGCCGGCTGCAGAGACACATGGACACCACATGATCAGAGAGCTGACTGGGAAAAGGGACCAGGAGCAGCAACACTGCAGCGGCAGGCAGCCAACGCCTCCTTGTTTGGGTTAAGTTTAGAACATAAAAAATTTCGGTTTGTTACAATAAACTATTTTCTTCAGAGAAAGCAAGGAGGTCCCTGTGTCTTTGTTCCCCATTGCTACAGTTTCATCATTGTGCTAATTTATCTTTAGATATAAGGCAAGGGGTAGAAAAAAAATTCACTGACCCGGTTTTGCCCACCCAAAAGCATTGAGCGACAGGTTTCAAATTTTTCTTCCACCTTTAAAAGGCATGCTTGCCAAGCAATGCAGTCCTCACCTCTCCTACAAAGATGCTAGTAACAACCATCTTTAGATGCATCCCAAGAAACCCATTTTCCTTTTCTAGGGAAGACTGCAGAAGGTAGCCTCCCAAACAATCATCTGCACATCCTCTCACAGGTTGTTTAACGAAAAACGCCAAACATTATTCAGTCATATTTCCCCACTTGATGACTAATGCTGATGGAGAAAATCCCTCTTTCTTACCTCTCTACCTCACTACCTACCCACCTTGCCCCTATGAATATATTAAAATCACAGCTGGTATTCTCTGAATGCAATAGAGTGCACATCTGTGGAAGGTATTCACTCATTACATCTGCCCAAAATCTTAACTATTTTCCCTAAGATCATCAGCTGATTCTGTGAACCTTTACCCACAGATTTTGATACTGTAATATAGCTTTGAAATAAATGCTTTCAAAGACCGAACAGTGCCACTGAAACAGTAAGGTTTGGCGTACACCAAACAGGTACACACTGATATTGACAGTAATCAGCTACCAAATTGAAGATCACTCTGGAGAGGGCAAACTGATGGTATGGAGTTAGGTCAGGTTGATATAAAATCACATTATTTATGCAGTGGCTACCTGGAGAAGCCCCATAATGCCTCTGTGAAGTCCAAGACACTCTACAAAACCATAGGAAAGTATTGGCCCCAATTCAATGGGAAAAATTTAAAAATCACTTATCACACAGCCTTCACAAGCCCAGAATTTTTTTCACTCATTCACCTTCATGCAGAAGGAAGATTACATCTTACTTTTCTACAAAAAACTGGTAGCCAATTTAAGCACTTCTGTGTTTAGTCAAAACTAAGTTGTGTGGCACAACAATTCCTATCCACAAGGCGATAAATAAAGAGAACCTCATCTTCCAGAGATGCAAGAGAACCATGTAATAAATTAAAAGAAACAACACAGGAAGTTATCCCCTGCAAGGTCTACAACTAGCTCAGTTTGAACAAGTTTTTTTGTTTCTCTAATACAAACCCAAAAAATATCAGAAACAGAAATATTGATGATAATGGCACTTCGGTTTGTGTAATTTTCATGTATACAAATGACAGTGCACAAATGGGAGGAAGAGATGTTAATCTGCCAGTATATGTGTGACATTTTCTATTTTTCTAGTTAGTATTTTACTATTTGCTGCATAAACTATTTTATGTCAAAAAAGAGATGTCAGCAGCATATGGCTGACTTAATGCTTCTTTTGGCTCATTTACATCCACAAGAAGCTGCTAAATGTAATTGTGTAGTCTCAGCATTAGTAATTGTCTTGGTTTGGAAAGACAGGTATCTGCCAGGGAAAGCTGGAGTTTCCCCCTCACCCTCTCCAAATTACAATTTTGCAATTAAGGGCTTTCAGGCAAAAATTTTGGGAATAGGAATAACAGCTCTTTACTAGGAATATTAATAATACAAATGTAGTAGTAAAACAAAACCACCCAACCAAGCAAACAAACAAACAACAATTTTGGAAAACCCTGACAGAGTCAGGGCTACAACCTGACACCCTGTTGGTCAGGGTGTTGGAAGCAGTCCAAAAGTGAGTCCTCCTGGAGTGGCAGATGTGGTTCTGGTGGAGTAGAGACGATCCTGTAGCAAAAGGGTCCAGGGGTGGTGGGAAGGGGTCTGGTGATAGTGAGAAGTGGTCTGGTGATGGTGAGATGGGATCTGGTCTTCCTCCCAGAAATTGGGTGAAAACTGGATGTCTTCCTATTCTTGTGTCTCAGTTTTATCCAGGTAGAAACTGCCTGCCCCCCCGTCCCCCACTGCGAGGGGGGCTGTGATGCATCTCACCATAGGAGGATGGAATGCAGCTGCACCCTCTGGGGAGGGTACAGTCAGGGAAGGTGTCAATGGCCCATAGTCAGAAGGCATCCAGCCCTCTCCCCGCCCCCCCACCCTGAGTTACAAGAGATAAAGAAACAACAACAACAACACATCTCCACAACTGCTTTTAACAGATGAAAATAGAATACACACCCCTGGCTCCACAACCCAAGACAGTAATTCCCCACAGTTACTGCAAAACAGAATTAAATGATGGCACTACAAGAGTTTAATCCAGTCTGCTGGTGGTTGTTTACACCATGGACAACATAGCACATGCACACACTCCATTCCTCTCACCCCTTCCAACCCCCTGAAATCTGTGGGTCATCTGCTAGGAGAACTACACCTCCTCAAGGGAAAGGCCAGATATTTGGGAGGCAGTTACAGCAGAAAACTGTATGCCTGTGAGCACTCAGCCCATCACAGTAACTGGTGACAATGATTTAACTGGTCTCCCCTATACTTCTGCAACTTGAATTAATTTAACACTCTATTTTTCTATATCTCTCTGGCTTGATGCTTTATTCCCAAATTCCCTCATTTACAAAATTTTTGAAGTGACCTCACAATACACTCTAATTCACAGCATCCTGAGATGTATTCTACATAAACTTATTAAGCAGAAATCAGAAATTAACTAAAGATGAAGGTGAAACTTAACTATTTTGGAAACCAGCAATTTTGCAATTGTAACTACTTACCTAAACTCTCACACTTAGTAAACAAAATGTTCTAATGACACACATTTTCTGGCAAAATATGACATCTCTCAGTTCAAGACAAAACGGTAAACCAGGAACACTGACTTTTACAGTCCACTTTAGTCTTGAATATAAAACAAATAGAAACTGTTTTCATCTCCTAATGCAAACATTGCTTAACCTATAGTATCTAGCAAAAGGTGATTATACACTTCTATCTGATCCTCATTCTGACTAAAAGGCAAATTTCAATGGTTGTCCCCAAATCATCAATGTGATTATGTCAAAAGACAACATAAAACTTGAATTTAGAAACACAAGAGACAGTTTACCCTGCTGAGTAGAGGTTGCTGGGAAACACATAACACAACCAACCCTCTCGGAGATTTAGTATTTCATCTTTACTAGGCTGTTTCTTCTCTCCTCACTTTCTGTACCAGAGCACAGATCCTCCTCACTCCTTTCATGGCATGGTATTTGCTACTAATTATCCATGGCCAGCTGCTTCTAGCAATGAGGAACATGCTACCAACAGTTCTTGGAACGGCAAGCCAGCAGAGTGTCCCTTAGCATCTTGAAACACCAGCTCTCTTCTGCTGAGAAGTGGGAGACCTTACCCAAGCCTTCAAACACCAGTGAACTGAAATGAAAAAGAGATTCACAACCAGATCTCTGTCTGGAGAAAAGTTCCATTCTCAGTTGAGACTATTCAAACCTCCATATGGAAAAGTAGGAAAAACTGGAAGGGGAAAGTTTTGTCTGTTACCACCTTTCCTAACAGTACATCACAGAACTTACAACATATGCATATACAGAAGGCAGGAAGACTATGAAAACAAAGCAAAATTCACAGTCATGTGGTAAATGGGAATGAAACATGAAGAACCCTGTTCCCTGTTTAGTTGAGCATGTATACTGCATACTGAATGCTGAAATGTCTAAGAACATTTGTGCTTCCACAGTGCTGGTTTCTTTCAGGTTTTAATACTACTGATGTCTACATGAACTGGTAAACAAATCCAATAAAAAATACCCCTCCTTACTACTCACACACTCTTATTTGGCCTCTCTTATTTATGGGGTGTATAGCTCAATATGAAAAGCTTACTAGCACAATATAAATTGTTTTGGCTTAAAACAAACTAACTGGTCAGGACACCAAAGGAGAGTTTGAACATGACACATATCCTGCTCCTCTCTGATTTCAGTAGGTATTTTCAGATACAAAAAAGCACATCTGGCACTGAAAAATTTTAGCAAACAAATTACAATCACAAATTCTGTAGTAAAAAAAAGTGCAGAGAACCTTAAAATAAGAGCTGAAGTTTTGTTTTTCGTTTCAGACATCAAGTGTAACTGTATACTTACTACACATGCTCTTTATTTATCTGATCTGCAAACCATTTTGGTCAAATCTTCAAAGCGGGTATTCAGACCCAAGGTCACTACAAACATACTTCTCTGTAAATCAGTTTTGGAACATTTGTGGAGGATTTTCAGTTTTCTTAAACCACAATAAGGCTTTTCACCATGTCAAATTGTTATTTCAAATCTCTTACTGGCCTTTTCTCCAGCCTTGTATGCCAGCCTTGTAGGCCTTTGTTATTGCAGTCTAACTGCTATCTTCCAAAAAGACTATTTGAAAAAGCTTATTCACAGCCACTTAGAAAAACTAAGCAGGAAAAAGTGCTAGCATTGTGTTTTGAATGGCACAAAGCATGAGAACATGCCTCTAACCAGACTGCAAGATATGGGCAGCTAATTATGCTCTGACAACTCTGATGCGACCTCTGACTCACAGAAGAAAAAACAAAGCATACAGACAAATCACTACAGAAATCTATGTCCTCACACCCCCTTTCCCATGCACCAGATTCCACATAACAAGCCATTTGGCCTTTGATTTACCTACTTACAAGCTCTTTGCACCATCTCTCCTCTTAATCCAAAATCTGCCTTGTCAGGATGCTTTACAGGGGTGGTAGTTCCTTTCTTTGATTTCATATTACCTCTACTTCTCAATGAATCTTGCATCTACTCCTGTTTTTATTACTTCCTTCTCCTATTTAATAAAGACTTGACTCTCTGATAATGCAAGGTGCTTCCCCAGTTTTTCTTTCCATTCTTTCCTGTTTTGTGACAGGTACTTTCATGGTACCTGTCACAAAACTCATGTTGCCCACACAAAGAGAAAGGAAAGAGAAACTACACTTAATGTGTGAATTCCAAAAAATACAAGAAATACTTCTGGCAAGGAGAAAAAGCCTCTATTCTGTTGCTGTTAAAACCACTTAGTAAACAGACCACTTACATACACAGAACAGAAAAACTGCAGGAGTATCTACCTGCTGTGTGAAGTCCCTTACCTCCAAGGGAAATAGTGCTTCTTATCAATTGTGCTATTGAATTTTCAACTCATACACTCTCAGCTCTTGTTTACTTTTCCTGAATGATCTAACAAAGAAATGCTGGGATTCATTTCTTCCAAGAATCTGCTGTCTCTGGAATTCACCTTGCTTTTTAAGGATTTTAATTTAATTTAACTTTATTGGGGTTGAACCAATTTGACTTATGCTTGCACTACTCTATACTTCTTATCCATTTTTCAGTTTCTGGGAGATAAGTATTTACAACTCATAGCATTTTTGAATCAATAGAGAGACCTCTAGAGCTCATAAAGCTCAGCAGTTTAGGCACAAAACCCACTCTCTTATAAACAGACTCCAAAATGAGAATCAATTTATTTAAGGGCTAAAAGGCCTGAGGAAGAGGTTCTTACCACTTGATCCCCCTTTCCACCCTGAGTGTAGACTCAAGGGCAAAGCAGACTGGTGTGGGAAAGGAAACGGGTCCTGCCAGGCAGCAGTGAGACACTCCATTCCCTCACAAACACTGCTGCTGGAAGGGAACCCAGAGGTTTGTTTGACACTGAAGAGTGCTCCTTAAATATACCACAAATATATCACAAATACCAAATTCCACCATCTTTACCAAGAATGGTACAGTGGGGGCAACAACAACAACAACCCTGAAGAATATTTAAGATAAAATATTATTTCAATAAACAATGGAGAGGGTGTAAGAATGTTATTTGGTGCTATTAGGTTGCATTTGGCTTTCTGAGTGGCCCTGTGACTTCTTGAGCATGGCTACAGAAGAATTTCTTCAATAGACACCTATTTAGTGATGTAGATTGCTTGAGTCAAGCTCCTACCCTTCCCCACTGAAAGGAAAGCTTCCCATCACTGACTTCACTTTTATGATGCTGTATATGAACATCACAGCTGACAAAACCTCATGGACTGGGCAGCCAGTGAGCAGCTGACCACCTGTACACTAAAAGGGTTTATCTCATCTCATTTCTTTCAGTTTCTAAGATTACCACAAAGATACTGTGCCTCATTCCTCTACACAGGACATCATGAGAGGCTCCCAAGAAGTACTAGCTGCATAGCCTGCCTCCATCCAATAGTATGCAAGGCTTGTTAACTAACACTGACTAAGGTTGTTCCTCCACTTCAGTCCCAAGTTTCAGTAAGATAAAAAAACTAATGGTTACTTTTAAATTTTTCAAGGGGAGGTCTCAAACTTTGAAACAGCAAAGACTCTTCACCATATAGGAAGTTAACAAGTGTCTCTTCACAGAAACATAGTTCAGGCTTCTAATGATAGTTTAGGAAAAGAATATATAATGGCAAGACTGTATCTCTAGAACTTGCATTCTAAAATATAAATGAAATTGTCTGATGATAAGAAACTACTACTTAAGTCCTACAGCTTTATTCTTAGTACCCACTGAAATCAAGAGATTCCTTTGATTGAAAGTCTACAATGAACTCCTAAACATTTAATAGTCACATCACAAGTACTTCCTGCATAGTTAAGATTTATTATAGGAAAGCTTTAGTCAGCTTTTAAGTTATTAGCAAGCTGCTACACTTATATAAAACCAGGAAAGAAATCAATATTAGAGGAGTAACTTTGTGCAGCAGTTGAGAATTGAAAGACCAGTGCTAAGGAAAGCATCAGATCTGGTGTAGTCCAGGTTGGTAAGCAGTCACCACTTAGAGAACAAGTAAGAGCACTTGAAAAATCTCCCTGCCTACATCTCCTTGTTCAGTGTGAAAAGTGATCCAAGTAAGTCACCACCAGGTGATCAGTGGTCATCACCAATGTCATCAGAAAATGCAGCCAGTCCCTATTGCTCCTTACAGACTTTACTGCATGTAGAAAGCAGACTATTGCCATACCTTTACTAACCTCACTAAGTGACCTCAGTCAGTCCTGTCTCTTTGGGTCTGAATAAAAGTTGCTGTAGATCAAGCAGAGATTGCACTGTATGTAAATTCTCATAACAGTCAGTCAGTAGAAGAGGCTTTTATGGAACTGGTCGCTCAAAGAAAAGCATTGTAGTCACTGAAACTGACCTACAGTGAGACACTGTAGTCTTCAATGTCCTGAGAAAATAGTGTAAATTTTGCTGAGGTCCAACTGTGAAGAGCACTGTTGGAAGTGAAAGGAGCAAAAAAGAAGAGGAATGTATGTCACCTGAGGGACTAGAAACATGACCATCAGCTAAAGCCCAAACAAGGACTGTGTGCATGCTTTTTGGCTTTGGTATGTGAGGCAGAACATGCCAGTCTCACTGCACAAGCACACCACATGCTGACCTCAGCTAACAAAGCAGTCCACTCAACCTGCTGATGTTCCGAGAGAAATACATTTTACCTTAAATGTCTGCTGGGCTGTTGGAAAGATAAGTTAAATAATTTTCTATTGAAAGAAGAGGAATCAAAACAGAGAGGGGGCAATAACAATGGGAGGAAAAATTCTGAGAGATGATGGGAGATAAATTGATCAAATGCCAGTTCCATACTGTATGCAAATACACAAACACACTTATTCAGAAAAACCCTACAGTCCTTAGGAGAACTGGTGATACACAGTAGGCAGAGCTTTTCCAAATATAAGTCATTAATTGTGCAAAGGGGCCAAGCTGAAAAGTTCAGAAAAGGCATCTAAGGGATTGATTACCTGCAGACAGTCCATGAAGGTGTCTGGGCTTAGTTTCATGCATCAAGGGAGCAATTCCCTCCAGGAAACACGTAATATTTTCAACTCCTGTGGTTAAAAATTTTTGTGTTTGCTCTTCAACCCCTTCCCTTGAAAAAGTTCAAAGTATGACCACATATTACTGTTGCTGGAGATTACTCTCCAAGGAAGTGAGCTAGAGACCTTATATCCAGACTGGTCTCATGGTGGGAACTCCGGACTGAGTGCCCAGCAGAGTTGGACTAACTTCCTGGTTCTGCCACCAGCCCTTCAAGACAATTTACCACCTCTCCATATCTGAAAAGAGAGATACATATCTCCCTTCTGCGAAATACTTTGATTTTCATAGTTGAAATTAATGAGCCAAATACTATCATGGCTGAACTCCACCAAATCTTAGCTGAAAACTGAAATAGCTAGCAATGCCTTTACCCCATACTGTGCTCAGACAGAAAATGAGTCAGAAAAATCCACCTTGTTCCTAAAACTTACAAGCAAACCTCACTGAGACCTTTTCTCCAGAACACCACAATCAGAAACATTCATAATCATAGATAAGGAATGAGAAAGGAAAGGTATATAACAAGACCCCACTATTCCTCCCCGCCCCTTCCTTCCTCCCAACAGCCAGCAAAAACCAGCAGTAATCATCTGCCAGCAGAGGAACTGGATTCCCCATGCTAAATATACTAAATACAAAAGGCTAGATGAAAGCTGCCTGGTAAAGCTTTCAGTGTACCAGAGGAGCCTTCCTTGTTTTGGTTTAGAAAAGAACTGTGCAAGCATGCTACATAAATCTGGGGAGCACCATTCTAGTATTTGGTTAACCACACAGCACAAGCAAATGGGCCCTCTCTGCTAGGAGCGAGAGGTTGTGAAGACAGAGTAAACTTGAACCCATGGCAGCCCACATGCAGCTGACTCCAGACACCTGACTGGAGAAACGGAACACAACAAACAGAAACAGAGACTGCTTTGTTAGGTACTTGGAAACAGTTGACATAAATAGTCTTGTGAATGATTTTGTGGACATGGACACTTTTCTGAAATGCCACGTATTTGCCTGATAAGCTAAAAAACTTCCATATTTATAAGGACATACAGTGGTAATGCTTGGCAGAGCTTATTTAGGCATGAGATTTAGTGATACTCCCTGTGGATTCCTGCATGTGTGCATTAATGAACAGGCCAAACCTAAACTAAACTTACAGTACTACAACATGTGATTATTACATGACAGGCAAAGCTGTTGGATGAAATCAGTCAGGAAGTTCCAGTTATTGGAACTTAGTTTGTTATCTGTATAAATAGCCATATAGTCCACACAGAAAATATTAGAGAAAATCAATTCCAAACTGATTGTGATGACTCCTCTCAAGTGCTGGAAAGCCTTGTGTCAATAGATACAACTATTGTGAGACACAAGTGACAGAACTGGCACACAGTGTGTATGAAAAAAAGCCCATACCTATGTTTAAAAGAGTAAGAATCCAGTAAAGTTTTCATTTCCAGCCCTCCCACTAGGCTGTTGCTGGTTCAAGGGGAACACTTTTAGTGGCTTTTTTTGGTGGGTTGGGGAGCAGAGGGGAGAGAGCCTGCTCTATACCCACTGCCTATACTGAGACCAGACTTACTGCCACAAACAACACAAAAGGCACTTGAGGGTTTCACTCTTGAATTGATCAGTGTAAAGGTTATTTGTAACTGTGGTGGTCACTGAGTTTCATGTTCAGCCTGAACAGAGTAAAAAATCTATTTTTTTTACCCTCTAAGGTTATTGAACACCTTTTTTCATCCAAAACTTGAAGTGTTTCAGATCACCAAAGAAAAATGTTACAAACCCAAGTTAGATAGACAAAAAGATCATAGACTCGTTTAGGCTGGAAGAGCTCTTCAAAAGGTCACCTAGCTAAATACTCTGCAATAAGCAGGGACATATTCAACTACAGCAGGTTGCTCAGAGCCCTGTCCAATCTTGAATTTTGGCCTTGAATTTTCTCAGGGATGGGGCATTCACCCACTCTGAGCAACCTGTTTGGCCACTCTCTTTACAAAGAAGTCCTCATACCTAGACTCAATCTACCCTCTTATACAATGGCACAAAACCATTACCCCTTGTTCTATCACAATAGGTCCTGTTAAAAAGTCTGTCCCCATCCTTCTTACATCTCTTTGTTTCAGCCAATTTCATATTGTTTTGCTATGTCATTAACACAGTCTAGGAAAGCAACATGAAAATACTCCTACTACATTTTCAACTCTTCTCGAAGCTCAAAGAAGGATCTGTACAGACCACAAAACATGCTTGCATGCAGCAGTTCTGTCAACATCTGAACTCAGGTCTCCTCTGGTTTGATCCCCTAAGCCTGTATTTCCCCATCTTGAACACTTCCTGCTGTCTCCAAGCTTCTGCCAGGGCAAAAAATCCGCTGGTGGTTTTATCTCCCCTCCATACAGGCCAGTTTACACCTACAATCTGCTAAGGTAACGAATTGCTACCAGCCAGGATCACAGATTTTTTTGTACTTATCTGTCATTAGATACTGAAGATGGCATCTGTAACGTCAGTACCAAGTAGTACGTGCATTTCCCAGAAGATACTGTACCCCACTGTAGACAATCTGTCCCCACTTTGTGATAGTTTACTCTTCTAGCCTTCCAGACAAAACTTTATGCATTCCAAATTCCTCCCATTTGGATTAAATTCAGCAATAGTATCCAAAAGTTAACAAAAAAATCTGGTACTCACAAACCCTATAATTTCTCCAAATGCCTCAAATACATTTTCTCTATCAAACGTAAAAAGACTAGGTTTGTTTTACAATTAAGTAAATTCCAGGATATAAACCAAACCAGAAAAGGGAAGGTCATGAAAACTTCTTCAACTCTTGAGCTATGTTTCTGCTAGTAAATGTACTACTTACCACTAAAACCAAAAAGGAGTACTGCCTTTTTTTCCCTTTACACATATAATGCTGAACTCTGTGTATGTGCACATGTATCCTGAACATTAAGACAATTCTGAAAAATACTAGTCACTCTACTACACACACTCGCAGCAGATCCAAGCCTACTTCTGTGGAGCACAAAACGAGTCACAAAGAGAGAAGTTGCTTGGCAGGATCCTCACATGTTGTCTCCTGTCTACACGAAAATTTTACTTGCTCTTCTCACCTCAACTACCAAATCAAGACACAGCTCAGAGATTAAGGTTGCCCACACTTTCTTCCATTTGTCAGTTCTGACTAACAGCATTGACTGAAGACAAGCCATATCCTTAACAGCTCCCTGACCACCAGGAAAGGTTTCAATATTTTTCCTAACACATAGGCTACGGTTAGAACACAGAGGTTGGAAAGAACCATTGCTTTTTTGATTAACAAGTTTGAACACACCAATGTAAACACTCTACACATTCACACTTTTCTTATGGCAATTTCTAAAGTTGTGAATGGTTACAGCTGGAAAAACTGGACATCTTTAAGTCTCTTCAAATTCTTATATACTTATGCTATAATTCACAGCATGTCTTTAGGAAGGCTCTCAAACCAGCTCTACCACAATACATTTGGGTGAGGGAAAGACAGCCTTTTCGCACATTCTCTTCCTCTTGTGTTAACTTTTAGTTAAAGTATCCTGCAGTAATGTTCACATGGGAAGCCAAGGAACATCTCGTATTTCAGAAGCAGCTAAAAAAAATCCAGCAAAAACACAAGCCCCTTACTAAGTACGTCTGCCTGAAACAAAGCCCAGATTCAACACGTGCCTGTATGCCTTAAGCACATGTTTTTTCTTTTTTCACACTATACAGACACAGCTGTGAATCACAGTCATATCAAAAGGAAGAATGGAGACTTAATAAACACTGAAAACAATCAGGCTAATCATCAATGAACTGATGAAAAAACTCATGAATTTGTAAATCTTTCACAGAAAGGTAAGTTTAAACAATAACACCAAACCTAAAAAATCCTACCCATGTAAAAGATGCCAACATCAGCACTGTGTTTCACTGTACACCAATAACATTAGAAACACCTGGAAGACTTGCAACCAAAACTGCTGTAGCTCCCAGCTATCTAGGAAAAAAAAATTATCCATTTCCACAGCCTAAGATTTTTCAGAGTACACTCCTCTATAGAGGTTGCTACACGATTTTACTGAAAAACTCTTCAAATAAACCTTCTATTTCTTCTGCATGTAAAATCATTCAAGAATTTTTGCCTCATACCTCAAATCATATGTTCCAATGCTATATTCACCCAAATTTTACACCGCTTTTTTTTGTTTTTCTTAGTCTGTCCTGCATAAATTCAATCTCATTCCTGAAGGATATATACATAAAAAAAATTACTTCTCTCTTTTTCCAAGCAAGAGGCTAAGGCATGATTTAGCCTTCTAACAATAAGAACACCTATTTAAATTTTCTACATTTACATGCAGGGCATTGAAGCACTCCTTCAAAATTCACTTGCTCTCTTCTCCTCCCCTTCTTCCCTAAATTCAGCCAAAAGCTCATTTTTACAATTAACTGTGCCAGGTGAGCATCAGCAAGACACAAAAGACTCTCAAACAGGCAACTCTCAACTTATTGCAGGTATTCTGGTGTTACCTAACATGGAAAAACAAAATCAAAAACTGGGGGCAGATTTTTCATCATTCCCAATATAAGAAACTTTGCCTTACAAGCAGAGAGTTGTAATCCTATACAACACTATGTTTTTCCTTCCAATCCTTACATCTTTCTTTAATGTAAAGGGACTGAAAATCATTTGCCTTTTTCAAGGATCAATCTTTCAACTCTCTGCAAATCTCAAGGGTATCTTCTCATATATAGTTTATCACTTAAACATGACAGGAAGAAAAAAAAACATGAAATAGAATTACTAATAAAAGCAAAGAGGATGAGAAGGGTTTGGATTTGTAATAGTTGGAAAACTCCTTTTCAGACAGGAAATACTTTCATTCCTTAGAAAGTGAATTTCAGCATCAAGAACAGCAAAGAAACAATCCAGGGACAAATTCAACTGACTTATAAGGAAAGATAAAAAGGAAGAGAGAAAAACAGAAATTTGTCTCAAGTATCATTAAGATGCTGTCATATTTTAATCTACTTCCCAAGTATTTCCTGAGACAGCCGTGTCCCTTAATTCATCTTAAAGATGTGAAATCCCAGCTACTTCAAGTTTGTCCATATCTGTATTTAAATTGTCTTAGCTTTTTCTTTAAAAAATCCTACCAAAAAGCCTTTCCTTCTCTAGCAACAGATTTATCTTCTGTTCCTCTTGCACACCCCAAATTTTCCTATGCATAGTGGGAGTCTGTTTTGTTAGTTGTAGCAGGAAATGCCAACACTTAAGATTCAGAGCCATAAGCACTCTGAGTCAAAACATTTTAAGTAAATCTTCAAAATCACAAAGGACTAAAAATCACGTCTCTTCAGTGCTCTCTGTTCATGCAACCATACGAAAATCCAAAAGCTGATGAAACCAAATGCTTCTCAGCTCATTACTTCTTCAATCATAGCCAAAAATGGATGTTGAGAGAAAACAATAATAACAGTCAGGCTTCCCACACACATCTTCTCTATTTGAAACCATGCATCACTGAAAATTACCAACAAATTTGAACAAAAAAAATGTGAACATTTGCCCAGAGTTGTGGATGCCCCATCCCTGCCAGGGCTTGAAGACCAGGCTGGATGCAACTTTTAGCAAGCTGGTCCAGTGGACCTGCTCATGGCATGGGGGTTGAAGTTACATGATTTTTAAGGTCCATTCCAGCCCAAACCATTCTGTGATAAGCAGTAACTGCTACATTCTAACTCCTTGGTCACTTTTCCCAGTATAAACTTCTCTCATCACTTTCGGAAAACCAGCAAGCTTGTGACATCCACCCCATACCACACCAATCAGTTTCACAGTACAGTTTATGACAGAGTGCATATCAGGAAGACAGTTTTGGGCTTCATGCAGAACTTCTTTGCTAATATCACGCCTCTGGCTACATCACAAAGCAGCTGAGGACACAAATGAAACTCCCCCTTTTGTCCTGAATTCTGGTCAGCTTCAGTGCCCCTTCCTCTCACCATTTCCAAACAGGAAAGGTTTCTCAGGGACCCAGGCAGCTGCATTTTGAGCATCTTAAAGGATGGAAACTCTGAGTAACATCATCCAGCATTTGACCTTCTCCACAGTTTTGAAAGAAAAAAAGAGGTTTGGTCAGTTCAGATGGAATTTCCTATATTTCAATGTATGCCTATTGCCTGTTGTCCCATCAGTGGGTAATCCCAAAATAAAGCCTACTTTCCTCTTCCTTACATGTGCTTGTTACATAAGGTAACAAGCTGAACTTATGACCAAAATAACAAACTACTCCTAAGTATTCCTATGTTAACCACGCATAGCATTCCCTCAGCTTCATTACATTTTCTACACTCACATTTAAAATACATTTATTGCTGGATGTTACATTACAATACATACATTTGTATGTCAACTACTATATTTAAGGACTTCAATCTAATTCAAATACCTTCCAACATCAAGACCCAACATCATGAACTGAAGTTTAACATGCACGTATTTCACCTTTCCAGACAGAGTAACCTCACAAGAAGGCAGTTATTTTTTAAGGCCTATAAAAACGTACCCATAACATAATACACCCGGATATTTCTCTATTATAGTATTACAATGGCAAAGCTTAAATTAATATCATAAGCATTTGATAGAAACTACCTGGCTAGCTGTTTTGGGGAAAGCCTTCTGGAATAAATTAACCATGCCATGAACTAAATCAACAAAATAAACTCTAAGTATTTCACCAATAAAAATTTATTTACATCACAGTCATCCCCAAGCAACTTCCAGGAAGTCAGAAAATACAAAATTGCCTGGTAAGTCCAAAATGAGTCACCTCTTAAGTACAAATTCTCTCTAGGAACTGTTAACAGTAATCCATTACTTTTCCCCTAACAACACTGGAATATTGGCAGAGGAGAAAAGGGAAGAAAAAGAACTTCCTGTAAAAAAACAGATTTCAGAAAGATGTTAAAGGAAGAGGTTTAGGCACTACAAAAGGGTTCAGCAAAAAAACATTCAACTACTCTAAGTATGACATTAAGAACAAACTGCTTCAAGTTACGGTAATCAGCACAGTTTTACATATTTTACAGAAATCAAACAGTCATAGTCAATTCCCAAATAGTGTATTGTGAGGAAAAGAAATGCCATAATTGGTAGAATCTCTTTTTCTCTAAGGCAATGGGAAAAGAGAATGACAGAATTAAAAAAAAAAAAAAAAGACTTTAGGCCTGCAAACACTTAGGCAAGTATGCAGCTTCATCTACATGCTTCATTGTGTTTTACCACTGGGTTCAAGAATTTGTCCTTTCAGATCTGAGGTGCTGGAATTTTTGATGTTTTTTAAAAGAAACCTCATGTTTGAAAAAAAGGATGTTAATAAGGACACAAAGGGCTTTATTAAGCTTATAATCTTAAAAAGAAAACAAACCCAAAAAAACCAACAAGCTTTGACAAATTTTTCAAAACATGTAAAAAATACAAGCCCATGTATTTGACTTCTAAGACACCTGAGGGTGCCACCGGGTGGGAGGAGACTGCTATTTTTTCAAAACAACATCTAGGTGTTAAAGCACAGTTCTCATTGAACTCAAATTGCTGTCTACAACTGCTCACAACCACAGTAAAGGCAATTCAGACCCTCCTTTTATAAAAACTTAAGTATCCAAAGGCAAGATTAGCTACACAGACAGCATGAACAACTTGCTTGCCAATTTTCATCTAGGAGACAGTGTTGTCACTGACATCATACAGAGATGTTAACAGTTTTGACCTTTTCTTAAGCAGATAAAACCCCCCAAAATAGCGTAACAATCACAAAACTTTTCAGGGTAAGAAAAAAGAGGAAAAAAGACACCCAAAAAAACCCCCAAACTATAAAAAAGTGAAATTATAACACCTACCTAGAACAAAGCAACTGAAAGAAAAATCTGCTTGAATTACAATGTATTAAATGACTAATAAAATATTTTTCAAGATTTTTTGCAGAAGGATTTCCTCATGATACTTCTCTCAGACCTGATTAAGAAGAGTGAATTTGCACCCTCTAATTTTTTTGTGGAATATTTTTCTCCCCTTGGTTCTAGGAACAACTTATCTCATTGTTACACCAAGTATTTTACAGCCAGTAAAAGTATGAGGTAAGTAACAACCTGTTGGATCTAATCAAAGGAATCTGCGCCCTAGTTTTCCATTCTTTGTCCTCCACAATCTCATACTCTTTGAGGTTTCAAATTTCTAACAACGTGCAGAAATTTTCTTCTCTCTACCAAGGAGAAATCAAGTCCACCAATGTCTGTAGACAGTCACAGCAGTTTCTGTGTCTCACAAGAATGTTAATACAGAACTGCATCTGCAGTCATGAAAGTCAGAAGATACTTAATTATTTAACGACTTCTGGGTAAGACTGTTTTGCCTAACACTGAACTTGGGAAAATACTCACTCTAAAGCTCTTGGTGAGTCTGTGCTCTCCACTTGTCTCACATACTTCCACTGAAACTTGATTCTTGACAAATGCCCACAGTACAGCTTCCCTCCACAGAATAAAGAAGATAGAAAGCCCAAGCATTTACTAGATATGGTTTCACAAAAAACACCCACCACCTCTCTCACCTTATCTAAGGCTACTCTATAAGCCAGGAAATTGGCTCTACAAGCCTGCAAAAAGCATTTAAAATTTGAAAAGTGGAAGACAAACTTCAGCTAACCATTGCGGACTATTCATGTTTTGGATGAACAAGACCCTCTTTACTATTTCTTTTCTTTTTTTCTTTTTTTTTTTTCCCCACTCTCATTGATTTCAAGGTCATGACTTCTCAAGTTAAACCATTCAAAAGCTTGGTAAGGGGGCTCAGTTGCACTGACACTCCATGTATTTAACTTCTGAAAAATCCAAGCCATTTGTTTCCAACTACATGCTATGCTGAAAAGGAATAATTACAAATCCATTAGAGAAGGTCACAAACAGTTTTAAAATTTTTAATAAAATGCCTTATGAACAGATAGATTTTAAGGATTTGTATGACAAAAGCTTGAAACTCCAAATTACTTTGCTGCAACCTGAGAGGCATAGCATGCAGAACAATACCATTGATTTCAATTGGTTGCTTAATAAAACCACTTGAAATAAGCCTTTTGAAAAAACTGTCAGAAAATTTTTTGCATCCAGTCTCATTTATATGACTACAAATGCAAGATAAACAAATTAAACATTATGAGAGACAAATTTTTGAACATGTGATTTAAAAGCTTCTTCTTCCCTCACCTTGCTTAAATGAAGCATATTTATTAAACTATCTTGATGACACCAGAAATCTTCATTGCTAAAATCTGTCCTGATGTCACTGCCTGTCTTTTGAGCACTGTTGGTCTGGGAGCAAGCAAAAGGAGAAGGCAGAAGACTATTCTACCTTTCCAGATACTCAGTGAAGACAAGAGTTGTCCTTATTGGACAGAAAACAGTCCTGGGCTTGTGCCTACTCTCAGCAACACAAGTCAACGATTTTCTTTTGTTTTTAATGAGGCAACAAAATCTGTGTTCTAAGAGATCAGAACAACTAACGAAGGTCACAACTTTTTTTTTTTTTTAATGATTTTACATGAGCATAAAATCATGCATGCTGAAGCCAGCAGAAACATGGGAAAGGACTCTAGACAGATGTATTAACCAGTTGCTGCTCTACAATTTGACAAGAGTACTTCATTTTCCAAGCAATTGGCATGAGGCTTGCACTAAGAAACAGTGTTTAGAGTATACTCTAATCATGTTCTACCTATCTACTGTCAGGACTGCAAAAAACACTCTGTGATCGTAGCAATGTTGTTCCTTGGCTAGATGCTGTGGAATGGTGCTTTAGAAGTCTGGCATAGTGCACCAAGTGCCAGAAGTACCACTGGAAGTGCACACCTTTAAGCTCTGCCCATTCAGAATCAAAAATTCATTTGACTTAGACTGGGAAGATTCTCTTCTGCTGTAGAAAAAAGACTTCACATCCACAGAGAACCTCTCAACTTTATATTTCTACCAAACTCAGGCTGATGCCACGAATCAAGAAGTGATGAGTTATAAATAAGAATACTCACTATGAAAAATAAAAGTTTGCACTGTTTTTATTAAGTCAGGATTGTTGTCAAGTTACAGATTTCTTTGGGAAATAGAACGGGTGGTTCAGCTTCAGTATGGATCATCTCCTCTGTAGAGTGTTAAAGTCCTGGTTTTGCTATACAACTGACAAAATCATAAGAAGTAGCCTGAGTCAGTGCTGACCTCTTTCTTTTATCCTTAGAGAAATGTAACACTTTGCACACAGTTAAATCTATCACAGACATACCAAATCAATCATGCTGTCACATTTTAGTTACATGTCCACTTTCAACCATAATGCCATAAAAGCCTAATGAGTTATGACCCTGTAGTAGAGAGAATTCTGAGCACCGGGCAGGCAGAGCTCAGCTCCCACATCACTGACAGACTGCAGCTTACTCTCCATCAACAGTATACCATTCAGCTGATGAACACTGCTATCACCCCGCCAGTGTGCCAAGTGGAGGCCCTTAAAAGAGCACACTGAACTAAGTGGCATACCCTTAAGTGTCACAGGAATAACCTTCATCTCTGGCATCAGATCTGGAGACAAAAGAAAAAAATGCTTGCTCATTTTGGTCAAATATTGTAGAAGAAAAGACATTATGATGTCATGTCCCTTTTGCTCTGCAAATATCAAACCCAAGAAGTAGTCTGATTAATTTATTTGGGAGTTTAAGACTACCAGTTGAGAAACCAATTAGACAGTTTAAATGCTCTTACATGAAAACAAACCAATATAAACAAGAGTAAGAAATTCAAGGATGTACACAGAACATAAAAAGCATAAACACAAGTTGCATGGATACCTCAGATACCTGAAGGTGCAAGACCAGCTTTGGCATGACTACACTAGAAGTTTTTAAATCCTTTGCTTAGTTGGGCAGTGATGTTTCCTGGATCACATGACTTTCATACTGGTAACCTTGCAAGGATTCAAATGAAGAGGGAATTCACTGCTCTTCAGAAATGTAAAAACTCTAAAAATACTAAAACAGTTCCCTTTTCTGGCCTTCCTTATCCACTGAGTAAACAGAGTATCACAGGCCACTTCAAGAAAAATAAAACGTATCACTGGAAAAACTGAAGAAAAAGGCTTTTTAAAATATTACATTATTTTCTTTTTAAGTGAAAAGAAAAGCTTTCTATTACCCTTCTCTTATTACAGATCTGAATGATTCCTAGTTGGCAGATAACCATTTGTCAGCTGGAGTGGAAATGTTTGCTTAAGTTTTGCAATTTCCTTTGGATTTTAAAAATTAATACTGCAGTCTCCATAACTCCCAAACATACTGCAAAGTCTGCAGGTCTTAGAAGTAAGTGAAATTCACTGAAAGTACAGTTCTACGGTAAGGTAAAGCTTCTTATACAAAAGGGTCAGAGCCAAGACCACAGTACATCAGCAACAACAAAGCAATACTTATGCATTCAAGGAATTGAAGGATGTCTTTTGTTTTAACACGGTAAATCATCTTATGTGACAAGCTTCCATTGAACAAGATGAGCCATCCATTTTGACAGCAGCCTGCACCCACACCTATCAAGTCACACATGCATTCTACTAAGCTGTTTGCTGTATAGATGAATCCAATTGTATTCACAAGAGCTCTGAGAATAAAATCAGTTGTCTAAAAACCAGGACAGCAACCCTTGAGAAAGAGGAAGATGAGAACAAAGTATTTACGTGGCATGTTGAGCAACTCCAGAACAGCTTATTTTCATACTAAACTAAGGCACAGTAAGGTTAGTCATAATGCACTTCAGCTTGGTAGATGAGCTTGCAAGCTGCAAATCACTTTCTGCAGCTAGAGATTTTATTTTATAGATGTTTAAAAGGGATCATGTTCAGGTTTTTTCACTATAAACTTTACACAGGAAATAATGACATAGCAGAAGCAAGTACAAAGAAGTGGTATAAACAAGACCTCTTGTAAGGACCCATTACCTTTTAAAGTCTCTCAGGCATTCTTAGCAGTCACAGAAAGAATGGATGCACTTCAGATTCTAACCCAAGAACTAAAATGCATGCGCAAGTACAGGATACACATATCAGCAAAGGAAAAATAAAATCCTCTGGGTGCCTCAGCTAGTGCACAGAGACCAAGATAATTAGAAATACCACATGATTGTTAATTTAGAAGAGAATGGGGACAGTATGGAATGAAAAACTAACAAAGGCACTTCACCTACCACAGACTGCATATAGTTCCTTTGCACAAAGATAATCAAGGGGAAAACTGCAACCAAATGAGACCACAGAAGCGCATGAAGTAGAAGATACACAGCTCCTCTTCTAGCTCACAGATCAGAGATACCCACAAATCACAACAGAACACATTAACTTTTCATTTCATTCTGCTTTACAACAACCAAAATATATAGATCTCAAACTTATATAATACTACAAACTTGCTGGAAGTGAAACCATTACAGCCATGATGTTACAGCAGATGGCTGGAGAGTCCCCCTTCACATGCCAGTTAAGTGTGCCAGAAGTTTGAAAGCTACTTGAGATACATCCCAAGTCTCCACCCTGTTACTGCTCCACAACTGAACGCCTTTCTAACAATTTAGAATGCAAATTACATGAGAAACAACTTAAGCTACGCAATGCTTAAACTACCAGCTGCACTGTCAAGTTGCACCCAAGCTACCCAAAGTGATAAATCCTCTAACAACATAATTTGAACGGCAATTCAATTCAGGCTAAATATTAAGTTGTGCAATTTCTCACACCTCATTGCATAGAAGTACTTGCACCAGGTATTTGTCCTCCTTCTTGGATCAGCTGTATTGTTTCCATTTCTGGCAAAGCTTTTGAAAAAAGCAAATGGTATACATACTCAATGCAATACATAGTTCACAGAATCCAAATCCTCACCAGCTACTTTTAAACAATCCCATCCTAGCAAGGACAATGTTGCCTCACTGAGAAAACTAAGAATTAGCCTTAAGCACTGCTTTATAAGAGGGACAGTATTTTTCAGGCCAAATTACCGATAGTAGCAATACAACTCAAATCAGGAGACAACATTCAAACACCATAAACTAGGAAATAGCTATGCCTTAAAAGCAAGATTTAGTTACAGAAAAAGACCCACAGTGTATATGACAAGCTCACCTACAATTCCTCAAGTGCTTCTTCCAGATGAATGTCAAAGTTGGAAACCAGTTAACCTGAGAGGCTAAAAGCCATTCAGAACAAACAGCCTTAAATCCAGAGATCTAGAAGGAACAAATTTAAGACAAATCCCTCAGCTTATCAAAATGTCCAGTCACCTCCAGATACACCAAGGCAAAGGCAAAATAAAGAAATCAGTCTTTTTAATGACAGGAGTGCCACTAGGAGCAAGATGAATGGCATTAATTCTTGAGATAAAAATCCCTTTCAAGGACTTTCAGAGTACGAGCTAACAGGAATACTGAGATTTGATAGGGCAGGCCAGTGCTAGAAGTGCCAAACCTTGCTCACGTATCAAGTTAAGTCCAAAAGCAAACATAAGTTTTATTGCTTCTTGAACAATATTAATGTTCCAAAAGAAATCAGCAGCTTTCTAGAACCAGAAAGAGATCAGAGACAAAGAAACCAGGTGTGCCTAATCTATTAAAAACAGCTTGGATATCTGCAGGCCTACACAGACCAGCAAAAGAATGACTACTGGTATTGAATTGTTAGCCTCTGCTAAGCTCAACATGCTGTACTGGTTCATTGGTTTTTCTGGGTCTCAAAAAATTTCTGGATCTCTTAAAAATTTTCATTTTGAAGTTGAATATTTTTTTCCTTTCATTGTCTGCTGTATTTACAGAGTATAGACTGTGCCAACTGAACGCTCAACAGTGGCTGCAACACTATCTCCTTGATGCCTCCATAATTGTTAAGTACTGGAATTGTCATCTGCTACCAACTGGTTTTGTTACTTTACCAAGTGACCTGCAGTTCTCTTCAGACATGCATAGAGACACAGCAATAGGGAATTAGGTTCTCCTAATGTCAAGTCACATCTCCTTAAATGCTACAATTTTCTAAGAAATTGTCTTCCAGCACTTGCTCTTACCACAAGCCACTGAATGGTAACCAGAGAACATTTCTTCCTTACATCACTCCACTACGATGGGCCCTGGGATAACCTTACATATATATAATCACAGTACAGCCAAGTGGGCATTCAGTGCTTCATAATCCCTGGTTTCCAAATAAGAATACCAAGACTTTCAAGAAGGTTTCCCCAAGCAACCAAGAAGGTATCAAACTACAGTTTCTGGTTGGCACACTTACCTTTTCAGTCACAAATGGAAAATAATCTGGAGAATGACTTCCAGAAGACAGCAAGGGCATCAAGCTTACACTCACAAACGAAAAATAACTTATCCTAATTTTCCAGAAGTGAGGTCACTTGGACTACTTATTCATACTGCTGCATAAGTTTGCATGAATTCTCCTCCTGACTTACTAGTAATTAAGTTCATATTAATATGTACATTTTGGATTGCATGATCTAAATGTACTAAATGAAAAAAAAAATGCAATTTCACAGTGCAAGTATTAAATAACCTCAAAGCAGACAAAGTCCTTTTTAACTTTTCTTCAATTGAAAGCTTTCTAAACCCTGTTTCCTTTTTGTTCCTTTGAGAAAATGGAGAAGCAATTAGCATTTACAGCTTAGTTCCTGCTTCCAAAATACCCCTTTAAGTTTTTTTTATTATTATTTTTATGGTGGATATAAATCGCACCAAATTGTCAAATCACAGCTATTTTCTATGCTACCTATACAAATGGGGCTGATTTCTGGCAAGCCATAAAACAATTATGGCTGAATTCCTGTAGCCCTTTGATATTCCAGCTTGCCTGTGGGGCTTCAAAGCCATCTTAGGGCAGCGCTAAAAATCGAATTTCCAGAAGGCACAGAAGGAAAATAAAGCATATCATTTCCCACAAGCTCAAACATGAACACACCAAAACCTTAGCACTGGGATGATTATGTTTGAAAGCAACTTAGAACACACACAGATAAGACACAAAAATGGTTTAAATCAACACTGCTTCACAGAAGGCAAAGATACAGAAACCTTGAGAAAGAGGGCATAAGGCACATAACACCTGATTCCCCAGCACTTCCTGCAAGTTGGGAAACACATTTTCATACCTGAGCATTCAGCTCTCACCCCTTCTTGTGTGGAAGCAAAGAAACGGGCGACAATCATAATGTGTAAAGGGAAATGCAGAAACTGCCTAAGTCTGGATAGGAAGCAAAGATATGATCCTCCCCTTTAAGTTACTGATATTGCCAGTAACAACTTACAAATACACAGAGATTCAACAGCGACAGGAATCTGAGAACTTATATACGTGTATTTCACATTTGTATTGTTACTATTATTAATATGGATGGGTCTCCCCATCGTTTAAGCTGGGGAAGCTGGTTCTTTCTGTACCAACATGATTTCTGACAACCATGAAAAATCTCTGAGAAAGGCTAGGGGACAACACTATAACCCCTTTATATAATTCCAGTAACATTTTTGCCTCTTAACATGGAATTTCAAAGAGATTCAACTGAATAAATTGAAGATTGATTACTGTATTTCTTTACAAGGAAAAACTTTCATATTGGCCAAAAAAATACTATTTGAGTAACATAATTCACATTGGTGTAGGCACACAAAAAATGCAAAATATCTTTAAGCTCCCTGCTATTTAAGTGTCTGCTGTTTTCTGGCTGAAGGCTAAAATAATTTTGCCAGTAATCTTATTGTGCACAGTGACACAGTATGAATGTAAATACACAGAATCAATATTAAATCAGAATTATGGACTCTCTATTCTAAAGCTGTATAAACGAATAGATGCATAATTTGTATAAATGAGGCATATGCACCCATGTCACATTTTTTCTCCTCACAGAATTAATTCACATGCTCTAGAGGTGCTGCAGAAAATCAGCAACATCCAAAACCAGCAAACCACCAAGAAACCAAAACCCAACAGACAATGACAATTTCATTCTAAATCCATCCTCTTAAATACCATCCTCGTTATCTCTAGCATACAGTTTGGTCAATAAAGTGAAGACCAAAAAAGGGAGAGAAACCTTTAATACTTGACCTTTCCTGATTGGGCCCATCTCCCATTCTTTTGGGCACTTTTGAAAAAAACATGCTTCTCATGATTATTTAGAAGTTCCCCTAATTTTTATGAAGACCATTCTTCTTAACTTTGGGAATAAAGACAGCATAAACCCTTTCAACCCCATACCTGGCCATTGCTGGAGACATTCTGCACTTAGTGTACCCCTAATCTACAGTTAATCATTGGGCCCCTACACTGGTTTGTTGAAATGATTACAGAAGTGGTTTAGATTCCAGCTATGTAACATTAATGTACAGTACAACAGGCTGCATAAAAATGAATGAAAGACAATTCTCTTCAGAGAGCAGGAAGAAGATGCTTTATCTTCAGTGCCTTATCTTGCATGCCAGTCTTACCATTAATCTCATTTGGTGATTTTCATGCAAAGATACAAATATCAGTTTTCTTTATTTTAGAATTAAACTGTTCAGGAAAAGGATGTTCCAGAAATTTTAGGAGTTTTGATTAAATGATCAAAGTTTCAAGGTAAGCAAACTGATCTAATCACTGCATTAGGCTCCAAAATCACTTATTGGTAAAGTTAAAATAAAGTTTATAAAATTACAATATATGTAAACACATTTACAGATTGCGTGTAAGCTCCATGTCTTTAAATATACTATATATCAAATGTTTATTAAACTGATTTAAAAAAACAGAGGTTAATTTAGATTTTAAACTAGAAAATATTGTTGTCTAGGTCTAAGGAAAGACTACAAAGGAAGGAATTTAAACAAAAATGTTAAATTTTTCACTGTTTAGAATCCATATAATGGCAACTTCCCAGGTCTAAACTACTTCTAAACACAAACTGAAAAAAACCCCACAAAAACAAACAAACAAAAAACCCCAAGCCACAATTTAAATATTCCACATTGAAACACACTAACTACTTCTTTAAGCTGCATATGCTTAAAATATCAATCTTCAAGTAGTTTATTAGTATTTCAACTAATATAAATTTCAGTTCAGGCATTAAGATAAACATGTAAGGAAATATCTCTGCAGTCCAAGATCAGTAATCTAATACGACTGAACTTTTGTTTCAACACCTGCAGGGTCTGCTGTGATTGTTTAACTTTGCCTCTATTATATCACAAACTCAAGGAAGTAACCTGAAGTAGATCTGCTTCACAGAAACAAATTTGTTCCTATTTTGTTTCCAGGCAATACCCACGAGAAGGGCAGTACTAGGATGGGACAGCAAAGTTTGCAGAAGCAAACAAGTAATTTACTGATGCTGGCTGCCTTATTTGATTCAGGTTCAAAGGCTGGTCTTGGTGTATTTGCACACAACTGCCAAAGGCACTTAAAGAGCTTGGATAGAGTTGCTTCACAGTAATTTATACCCGAACATTTTATAGCATTTTTAAGTCACCTGTAATATCTTTTATTAAAAGAATCATCTAGGGAAGAATTATACAGAGAAAAATAAAAGACAGCATCCTTACAAGAACGGATACTAGGTAATTACAGAGACTCGTTGGAGGCTTATTACCACGCCCTACTTTCACAGAGAGGAGTTTAAGACCACAAGATAGGGAATAGGTTTATGTTCTTTTTCTTAAGCAAGACAGTCTTACATTCAGACCAATTTCAAAAATAAAAAAAAAAATTACAGCCTGAGAAATCTTCCTGAAATATCTCTATTCTTCAAAAAGTAAGGATAAAGCAACTGTATCACTATATTGACACTTCCGTTAACCTAACTATAATGAATAATGAGTAGACTGTAAGTTATGGCTAGACTTTTTGCTGAAAAGACATCACATCAATATTCTGCAGAAATAGCCTAAAAACATGGCACAACTTAAAGAGGCCAAAAAAAGCCTCACCAAATTTAAGTTGGGACCTTTTGTTTTAGAATATTTACTATGTACAAATGGAATAATTTACAATACTCACAGAAGCCAGACACTTAAAAACACTTCAGACACATTACTGACAGCCAGGCAAAGAAATAATGTGAGTGCCAAAAAGATTTAGTCTTCACTGCAAGAGTTTTATCACAGACAGGAACAGACCTTTGCAGCTCTAACAGACATAACCTCAATAGTAGCAACAACAAAATAGATTAGAACCTTCACATATTACAGAGGAATTTACAAGAACAGTACCTTCTGATTTCTGTACAGCAAATAAAGATTTCTTTGGCAACTTCTAAAGGAAAGACTAAACAAAGCAAGACATATACAAAACAAACAAAATCGGGGTTTTTAACTCTCAGAATTTACAAAATTGGGGTTTTTAACGCTCAAAAAATATATATGCTTTCTAAGTGTGTTTCTTATCTCTTTATTCCTTGCTGTTCCTCATGCCAATGCCCAGCTCAGTATTTTTTAGATATCTGAAATTTACCTGTTGAGAACTTTTTTGTATAGTTAACTGACCTCACCCAAAACTAAATCAACTGCACTTCCATCCTCTTTCAGCTACTAAATTTAGGAGACGATCTACATAAATATTCTCCACGTTCAGTCTTCAAACACAATGAAACCATTCCACAGCCTCCCTCCCCATTTCTTAAAAACTCCAGAGTGGATCCTACACAGAGTTTTCCACTGGCAGCAGATATCCACCTCTGTCTCCCTGTCAGCCGGGTCACTCCCTTGCATGCTGCCTGTGCTACACAGGAGCCAGGCTCTGGAATGCAGTGCCTGCTGGGCCTGTGCTCAGCAAAACAAAACCCCAAGCCCTGAGAGACACAGACGGGGTGAGCACACAGTCTGCACAGGACTGCAGCACCTCCACTCACTAAGCATTCTCCTAGTGAAAGGTGGCAATTGGATATTGGGTGCAAAGGGCCTGGCATTGGATCTGGCTAAAAAGAACTAATCTTACTATCCTGCTTATTAATGTCAATTTCTTTCTCCTAGCAAAAGCTTACACCACAGAGATAAAACACCACCTCAAAAAAATTGCAATGTTGCATGACTATTTTAAATGTTAAAGCTTTTCAGCTTTTTATGTTTAGTGATATTTAAAGAAACACTTTTTAGAATTAATTCAAAGCAATATTCATTAAGCCCTTTCCGCAGAAACAGGTTGGAGACTGTACAAGTTCAATATACTTTAGTCTTTCACATAGTTTTGTTTTTCCATGTAGCCATATAAAGTCATTTTAAGACACCAAGAGTATCCAGAATTATAGTGCACTGTAAGAAGGCTGGGCAAGAGGAAGACAACTAACAAAACCAAAGACAAAATACCCAACAAGTAAAACAAACAAACCCCATAAACCAAACAAAAACAAACAAACAAAATACCCACAACAATCCAAAGCCACAAAAATAAAAATCATCTGGCATCATCCTAGGTAAAAATACCTACCTACCCTGGAATATTACACCAGATCTGTGCATCTCCATGTTTCGTGAGCGTACAAGATTTCCAGTTTAGTCCACCCTCTCCTTTTCAGTAAAACATAGTGCCAGTGCTGTGATGACACAAACTCCCACTGGTAAAATTATTTTTACCAAGTTCTTCAATATACTTCAAAATACTCACTTGGAATTTACATTTTATATTATGTAAAATGAAATGTGCTTGTGTTTTGTTATTATAGAGCCTGGTACACGATAACAAGAGGAATTAAAACTCCACTTACCCATTTAATACTGACCAATCAAAATTCCTCAAGAAAAATTCATTACAAGAAAGGCTGCTTTGAGTAACAGCAAACATTTTTGGACCTTCCATTTCTCCACACAGATGATGTGTTTCTCCACAACATGACTGTTGGCTATGAGCCCACAACATCAAGTAATTCTGTTTCCACTGAATCTCCACATTTTTCCTTCCTGGATAACTTGCCCTTGCACACAAGAGGTAAAATATTGTCTCCCTCCAAGTATACATAGTCCTCAATTTCCTCTACAAGCCTACATCTTGCCTGTCAACCCCTATTTCAAGATGTATGCTATGTTCACATTACTTCCGTCTAGAAACAGAAGAACAGTAAGTGTCCCACTGAATTGGAAGGAATTCTTCTGCACAAGGTTTAGAATAGCAGTTGCAAATAGTGAATTTAGACTAATTGCAAGCCATAATATATCACAGGAGTCATGAGCAAAATCAATCCACCTCACACTGCTCATTCAGTTCTGCTCCTGTTTTGCTTTGTTATATGTAACAACTCACTTCGTCATCATAACCATTTGAAAATAGAAACACCTATGCCAGTATTTACCTTTATGACCGAGATACTCTATGAAAAATACACATATCCTACCATATACAGTCATATGCTTTTTTACACAGAATTATGGACAAGCAACTACAGTCATACAATCATAATTTGTATGTATCGGCTGCTCAGAATATGTCTGAGCTGCAATTAAATGAAATTACATTTGATCTATCTTTTAAATTACATTGTAAGTGTCAGGACCTCTGTTACCACAGTGCGCACAAATTTTAAAATCAAATTCACACAGACCCACTGGGTTCATCCACGGAGCTCAAAGAAACAAAGCTGTACTCCTCTAGAAAGCCAGAGTCAGTGCAGGAGTTTGGCACAAGATTAACAGTGTAATACAGCCCATACCTGGCAAGCAAGGGAGAGAACTAAGCCAAAGATACTGATAAGACCTTTGATGACATACATCAATAGATTTAATTTTAAAATCAATTCTCACACAGATATTTAAGTAAGCATACAAATACTTTATACGGCAGTCTGTTTTTCCAGACCTTTATATACTAAAAGGCATATCAAAAAGGCAAAAATCACACAAAAAGCAAACAACATCTTGAATTACAAGCTAAGTGTTTTATGACAAGATAAAAAAATTATGATTTTCATGCAAACATACAGAAGTGTTAGAATTTGACTCTTCCTTTGTCTTCATATATGTCTATCAATCACTGCCAAGAAGGGAAGAAAGAGGATGGTCACCTATGAACTAAATTCTGCCAGTTTAAAACGGTAGGTATTCATCACAAGAATCTCACAAAAATTCATGTAGTCAAACTTCAGCAGCCTATAGACTTCATTCTGGATTAAACATTTAAAAATCAACTGTGTTTTCCCCAGCTATTGCAAGCATGATCAACAAGCTTTACATTCCGGTTACCACCTGAATGTATGAAATTGTCTTTTTTACAGATTCTACCAAACAAAGGACAGATTAATCCTCTTCAACATTTCTCTCCAAAATCTGAATGAAAAAGAATAAAAAGCCCCCAAAATAAACACACAAAAAACCAATCCTAACCATATTGCACAACATTGTTATAAGAATAGCCTTCATACTTAAAGAGTTCTACAAAAAATAGTAAGGAATCTATGTCCAACATTTTACAATTTGCTAAATCTTAACAGACATAATTATGCCTGGACTTCATATTGCCTAACTGGTAATTGTAAATAATATATGGTTTAAACATTTCTGACACATTTATTTTTCTAAGGATAAAATCCATACAGGTGTATATAGAATCACAACCATTACTGAACAACACAGTTTTTTCATTTTCTTAAATTTAACTAACTCCAGTCTTAATACTGAAGTATCTTGTCCCTCATTTTAGTAAAAAACGTGATAGATTTGAACAAAATAATCTGGTTTTCTCTAGTTTAAGCAAGTATTCTACAGCCATGCAAAAAACTTTTGTATGACAGCCCTGAAACTACAATTACTGCCATCTAAAACCTAGAAGAACTACAATCGGCAAATATTATTACTGTAGCTTTAGTAACTAGAGTTTCTTAAAACTAAAAAAAAACCACCTGTTTCAGCAACTAAAACCTACACAAATTTAACCTAATGGGAAATAACGAAGGTTCATATTTTACAACTTAAGAGAGCCAGAATTAATTGGCAGTTTCTGACAGAAATCAGCATTTGCCCTTGCAGAAACATGCTTACAGGGAGAAGAAATGTAGGTAGAAGTAGCATCCCTCCCATGCAGGAAAATTTAAATAAGCACACACCAAACACATAAATCACACAACTAAACCACATAAAAAACTGTGCAAATAGTCTACAAAAGTTTTTGATACTGAAGGATACAGCAGCCCTATTATTTCCCTTTTTTTCCCACACAGTTTACTTCTAAATAATGCCTAAATATTTTTTGAGTCATATCAACAAGAGGAAAATATTTATTAGAAACCAGGTTTCCTGTACACATAGCATCTGAAAATCAAAGCCACCAATTATTTACTGATGTCACTCATGTAAACATAAAACATGATAGCTTCTCTATATTAAAACTCCTTACACTTTAAGTCTATGAAATGCCCTATTGATTTGCATCTGGCTGAATTAGAAAGTGCACCTAAAACCACATGTGTACTCTCAAAGCCATTCACCTTCATATTCAGTAGTAGCAAAATTAAGTCTCAAGAGTTTCCTGTTAAACAAATGAAGTTGTTCAGTAGATATCAGTCATTTCATGCGACCATTTTGCAGCTAAGAGTGACAACTGCCCTAAAAGATCCAGTATCAAACCTGTATCTGTCAGACAGATGGAAAAGAAATTCCTGGGTGCCTATCAGCTGGTGAGGCTCAGGCAAATTTAAGAGGGGAAAGAAAGCAAAGAAAACAGAGCTAAAAGTGATCTAAGTTCTTACAAGAGTAGCTAAATATTCTAATAAAATATACAGCATAAAACTGGTTGCCTGTTTAGTAATCTTGATGGTCTGCCTGCACTAGCTGGCATAAAAGGAAACCTCCTATCATGTAGGAAGGATCTACTTATGGGTTCCTATCCTCATACCACTCAGTTCACTAAAATTAATAGAGTTAAGATGCTCATTGACTTTAAATGGAGCCCAAAAGGTATTTTTTTACAGTTAAAAATCATGAAAAGGTAAAATAATTAAGCAAGAATAGCAAAAGACATATTTTACAGTAACTAAATATATTTCAAACTGTTATGATTCACTAGAATCTCATTATGCACTAACAGACCTTAATGAAAACCACCAGTGTTGGAAATGCAAACTTTCTAGAAGACAACAGCAGTTGGTCCTTCCTGTGCTAGAATACCAAGCAGCTTTACTTCCACCGCTTTGCCATAACACTGTAAAACTTATTGAGCTAAGAGATGCACTAAGCAGCTTTGCTCTCAGCTCCACCGAGAAAAGCAATATCTTCCACTTTCAAAGTTAAAACATTCCAGTTGACCAAATCAACATTTTCACATTGACTAAGCTATTAGCCCAGAAATACTGCCCTTTTTTTTTTTTAATAGGAAAAATGTAGTTTGTCAAAACGTGCCACAGATTAACAGAAATTTGACCACTCCGAACACATTAGTTCCAATGCCACTTTTGAGGTGTGCTTATGAGTCACTGAAACACAAAAGATACTTTTTCTTATCCAACTGAAATATTGTAAGAGAAAGAGAAAGTCAGCCAACTGTTGAAGAGCATAATCATTTGTTGGGCAAGAAGAAGAAAATATTTCTACATTGCTTAGCATCCCTACAATTAATGAGACCCAGTATGATGCAAGACCAACAGCTCCTCTTTTGGAGGCATTATAGCAGTGGATCAAAACTAACCACAATCAGGTGACACACCTGGTTTCACAGACATGCTTTGAAATACTTCACTTCTACGCACAGGACTATTCTCTTCACATCAATGATGAAAGATAAGCAGCACATGCTCTGAAATAAAGGTAGAATCTTAAAAATTCTCTATATTTTCTCTCAACCAATTTACATCAGCAAACAAGATTTACAAACAGCAGCATTTTATGATTGCATGACCACCCTAGAGAGCTTTTGTCTTGCAAGTATTACTCAAAATTGAGTCTAGGCATAACTCTACTCTGTTTAATGAGACTAGCAGTCCTGTTGCCACACCCCCATAAAACTACTCATGGAAACCAGACAGCAGGAGCAGGCCATTGAACGGGACTAAGTAAAAAAGACAAATTACTGCACACTCCTGTATGCTCCTCCATGCAAGGATAAACTCAGTAATCATAAGGCAAACAAAGCCATAAAACCACTGCCAAGCTCAGGGTTTTAAGGTGAGACAGAGTGAAAGATGAAGAATACTATTTTACTAGGTCAATTATAAACTCAAGTTTATCTACACTTCATCCTCTGTTAGTCACTATCGCCCTTCCATCCTGCCAACACACACAAACCAACCTGCTCTGAACTCCAGTGACTGAACACCATTACAGTAATGTTGCCACCTTAAAACTAATGCAACTTTGGGATACAGGACCCTGCTTGCTCTGTAGCAACTATTAGCAGAACAAACACTTGGACACACCTTTGAAATTCACTGCCAACATCTAGTATTTCCAAAATTTCTAGCATAAACAGTTAAGCAAAGCCATAGTTGTAGCTGGCAAACTGACAGTTTATCCAGCTATTCTCATAAATTTGCAAAGCAAATGACCTGGCAATAATTTATCTCCCTTGCCTCCCCCGGTTGCTGGAATTACTGTGTCCCTAATAAAAAGTGATCTAGCAACAGAAATACTTTATGAGTTGATAACACCAATCTTAGCTTGTTGATTTTTTTTTTATTCTCAAACTGATCCACGAGCTTCACAGATAGACCTAATGAACTAAATTTTTTCCTAACAGGCACACATCTTAGAGCAGCCAGTCTTATCATGAATGCAGAGACAAAAAGAACACATATTAGACAGCTAGGTGTTATTATGGCTAGCCAGTATACTAGTACTTGCTTTTGATTAATACTATGCACCTAATCTCAGCATGCTAAACCCACAGCTCAGGAAAAGTTTGTGAAATTACCAAGTACGTCCAAGTGGAAAATTACCCTGTACTAAAATAATAAAGTATATAAGTGCAGACAAAGTGATGGAAAACAGGTAGTTTCATTAACACTTCTAACATGCAAATCATTCCTATTAAATATGCAACACTGGAGGTATCAAACCAGACTGTTTGCGCTGATTTACAGAGACTGAAAAAACACCTTACAATACTTCTGTCAAAAATTTTAACAGTACTTCTAAATTAGAAAGACAAACTACAATTTACAAGGCACGTATTCCCACCACCCTTTTTAAACACTTTACAACAGCAGAAAACATTCTAGATAATTCATACATGGATCATTCCCCCAATGTGATTTCAAGGACCTGAAATTTCTTCAGCATCAGTAGTTTGGGGAGGCTAAGCAAAGCCCAGAAGTGAATGGAGTGCCTGCCATTCAAGTTATAATCCACTGAATGAAGAGTGGCTGCACAGTCCTCCTACAATCCAAGGCAGGTACAAGCACTGTACAAGTTCTCTCCCAGGCTACATAAGAGGTCACGCTTCCCAGCAGTTGCCACATCATGAAAATGATGCATACAAATAAAACCCTAAAGTAAACACTTTAAAACAATTATTTAAATGACTGTAGAACTGAATTCAGCAGCTGGAAACACAAAGCAAGTAGCAAATTATGCATATCCCTCACTTGCAAGTCTTGAACTCTGTTCTTACTGGCAAGCTCCACATCACACCTAGAAACTAAATTTGGGTAGCAGAATAATGTTCATGCAGGCCAGACAGCAAGTAAATATAGCAGAAATAATAAAAGCAGAGAGGACCACCAACCAAACCCTCTGCAGACTGAGCTTTAAGTATTAAACACACCTTCTACCACTGATTTCATACAATACATCATCTAACTCATGGAATATGAATAATACAACCTCAGCTATTTAGGCTATTTAGACCTGTTCACAGGAGTTTTTCTGCCAAACTATTTAGATTGACTTAAAGTCATGGTTTTTTGCACAATATAGAAGAAAGCAAGAGGAAGACTTGCCAGGACAAGCTGGGTAATTTAATTCAACAGTAATACTGCAGTATTTCATACAATTCACTGAAAACTGTGTAGTACTGCACAGATTTAAACAGATCCAAAAAATACACTGACGGTATGAAAATAAAAGGGAATTAATTGCCTGTACTTCAGAGGATAACCTCTGGAGCTCAAATACTGTAATTCTTACACTCTGATGCTTCAGGGAAGGAAAGTATTCTAGAGAAAACACAGCCATTGACATTAAAAAAAGTCACAGCTTGGTATCTTCCAACAGAGTTTTTACCCTACCACAAAGCAAAGCTTTTTTATCTCAACACTCAAAATTTTCCTGTCTCTTGCTCCACGTACATTCAATTTATCCCCCCCTAAGCTCTAAGCAGATAGGATTTATGATGATGTTGCTCTAAGGAACTGGAGAAGCACTAGATGCCAATACAGATTACAGATCAAATGAAAGATAACTCCTAAGCACTGTGTCTATACAGATAAACAAACCTGCTCACTTATTTTATTTGTACTGTTACTTCAACCAATCCCACTACAATAATCAAGACAAGCACAGGCTCAGGAAATAGATCCAAAAACAAAAGGCTTCTTGCACATCTCCTAGCCAAACTTGTACGGGTACAAATGCACCATACATACACACCTTTTGAGACTTTATGTACTCACAAAAAACGAAGCCCAGGAGATGAACAAGCAGGAAGGAGTTGAAGGAATCCAAACACAAGTACCAAAACTGTTGGAACAGCAACACATGCAGAGGCATCCCTATTCCAGTCATACAGGATACCGGGAGAAAACAACACCAGCCAAAAGAAAATAACACGCGTGCAAAAATCGCCAGTGAGGACCTACGCTGGGACAGAAGCTAACTCCGTGCCACCCACACCACCGGGAGACCAGAAGGAGTAGGGACCCAGGCTCACGGCCGCATCAAGTTCTGCAACCACAGGCAACCGCGAGTGGACATGCCCGCGGCAGCAAGTGCGTGAAGGAACAGAGACGAGCCCCTCCGACCCCGGACAGCCCTACATGCGGCGGGAGAGAGCCCCGGCAGCCCACCACCGCACGGGCGGCTGCTTTTGTTCTCCACCGAGACCGGCAGAGACCCACCGCCTGCGCCCGCTCTGGGCCGCCTCCAAGCGCTCATCCCAGGGGAGACCCCACTACCTCTTTTCGGCCGGGGGAAGCTCTCGTGCAGGTGAAAGATGACTTTCTCCACAAAGTGCTGAATGTTGCTATGCTCAGGCCCTCTGACAAACACCATCCAGTCGTGGGTGAAGCCTTCCACGGTGGGTTTCTTCCTGACCTGGGCTCGATGTCCCAGCTCCAGCTTCACCTGGACGGCACACTGCGGGAGAAGATGCGGGGAGCGGCCGGTGAGTGCCCCAACAAGCGGAGATGGGGCTGGCGGCCGAGGGGAACCGGACCCATCACGGGCAGTACGGGGACACACGGACACAGCCGTACCATGAACACGGCAGAAACGATTTGGCGGGGGGCGAGCTGGCAAAACCAGCAAGGCACCGCTGCAACAACAAAAAAAACGGCCCCAGAGGCGAGGGCGTTAGGACAGCTCTCGGTGTTACAGGGAGAGCGCGGGGAGGAGACGCGGGGCCCGCTGTCAGGGAGCTCCGTCCTGCCCTCCGCGCCTCCGCGCTCGCTGCCCGCGCTGCGGCGGCAGGACCACAGCTCCAAGTGCGTGCGCGCGCCGCGCCGTGCCGGGAGCAGCGGGAGGCAGGGAAAGCCGCATGCGAAGAGAAATTCCCGGTCACGACAGCCCCTTCCCGGCAGCGCCGGGTGGAGGGCCGGAGGAGACCCGCGCTACTCACTCACCGAGCCGGCCATGCCTGGGGCGCCGGTTCCGCCGGGGCGCTCGCTGCTGTCCCCCACCCCCACAGCGCAGCCCTAATTCATGAGGACGTGGAGGAGATGGCGGGCGCGCAGAGAAGCGGCGAGCGGGCAGCAGGCATCCTCTGTTTTGCTGCTCCGGCCGGCTGCGGCGGCGGCGGCTGCTGGCGCTGGCTCTGGCTCGCGGCTCCCCGCGCTCCCTCTCCCCGCGCTCCCGCTCCCCGCCCGCGGCAGCCCCAAGCGCTCGCCCCAACCCCGCTGGCCAGCGAAGCGCCCGCTGCGCATGCGCACCGCGCGCCTGACTGACACCGAGCGAGGCACAGAGTAGTAAGTGCCGGGGGCGGCACCGAGGCGGCTCGACAGCCAATGGTGGGCAAGCTCCTCCGCGCGGCCCTGCCCCGCCGCCCTTAAAGTAACAGGCCGCGGCACAGCCGCCCGTTCCGCCGACACCTCTGCCGCGGCCACTGCCCCCACCCCGCAACAACGAACGTCTCCGAAAAGTCCCCAAGCAAAAACAAAGAGAGGAGAACAGCAAGGGAATGCCCGATTTGCATGCGGGTGGCAGGTGATGATGTGCTCACAGAAGGCAGGAAATAACAAACGGGATTCTTCAAACACATATTTGTAGCGCCAGCTGCTATTTCTACTTGTAACGGGCTGAGAGTCTCCTAAAACTTGGTTACTGCCTCAGGCTTCTCCGTATCTCTTCCGTACAATGGGAGACAAGGTGGGGGTGTGGGGGTCCTGCCACGGGAATATGCCACTGAGCAGGTGAAGCGATTTACTGTGAACGTCTAAATCACGGTGCTGACGTTCGTGAGATTGCTATTTTCCAACAGCCATCAAATTGTCCAAAATTGCCGGTAGTAACTTTTGGCACGTTGAAAATTCCCTTAGTCCGTTCGATAATTATGTTTTTGACAGTGGCAGTGATAACCCAGTGACTGGAGCACAGCAGAGCGCTCCTTTCCGAGAGCAGCGTGCTGCACACAGACGAACACCCTTCCTGGACCCTCCGGGTGTCACCAAGAGATGGCGCGCCGAGTCCTCGAGCTAATGTCCTCATTTGACCTCTCCACAAGACCACGATTTCTCTCTTCCCTCGGGAATGAGCGCACGTTGTCCAAAGTTTAGCATGGTTCAATAATTTCTTCGAAACTGCTGAGCTGCATCTTCCTTTTCTTAAAGATGTTGTAAGCCCTAATTGATAAAATCAGTACTAAGAATTGAAAAAGATGAATACAATTTGTAACAATTCCACGTTACAACATGACTTGAAATGTATATGAATACCCATGTTTTAAAATTCTGATATGCATATCTGAAACATTACTTATCTTCTAATAACCTTGCATTAGGCAAGCCAACAAATATAAGAACTCCTGGTGACTCTATAAACATACCAAAGCTGATTCTGGCAAGTTTAAAACTTTGTTCTTGAGTAAGGACTATGCACGTGAATAAGGGCAGAGAGGCTGGACCACCACCAAGCTTAATGCAGTGTGCTTCCAGCTGTCAGGATCCATCTGAACAGAGCATCGTCTTGGGATTCTACTGGATGGAATGGAGCTGGATGGTCCTCTGGAGTCGTTCTATACTGACTTATTTCTTATGTATTTAGACAATTATTTGTCCTCTTGATTTAAAATAGGACTGAATCACTACAAGCTGTTTTCCTGTAACACCTATCAGTGTCACAGTGGAAATGCTTCTATTAGCTAACTTCATCCACTCTAAGTCTTTTTAGTACTTAACTGAGACCACTCAGTTGAGTAATCATTACTCAGAAACATCTGCTGATTCAGGCTCAAATTTGGAAAAGAAAAGGATGTTGTTTACTGTTTGCCAATTGTGAAGCAATGTTGATTTTTAAACAAAACAAAAAAAAAAAAAAAAAAGCAGCATTTGTATTCAAGCTCAAGTGATTGAGATGCAATTACAGCTATGATTTAAAAATCTAAATTTTTCATGAATTCCAAATATAATCTTTGGCTAACAGGAGCAGAATCAAAGAATGACCTTGAGCTATTAAGTGACAAACTGGTGCAACTATTGACTTCATTTTGGATTAACAGTTAAAATAAAAATTCTTTGATCTCTTTATAGCAGATGGATGTAATCATGTGTGTATGAATGTGCAAAGACACTGGCTTAAAGAACTACAGAGTTATAAAGGCGAAGGCAATTTTCTACAAGTGCTATCCAGTACTGCTTAAACAAGGTTTATCAGGGAATAATTACTCAGCTGCTGGAAAATAAGAGACATTTAAGTTATGTTTTTAGAGGTGTTCAACAACCTAAATATTCACATAATCAACTCCTGAAAAATGCTTGCACTTTTTATGTGTGCTGAAATAATTGATACAACTGTAGGCTTCCTGGAAGGCACCAGTCACTGTGTTCAGATGTCTTTAGTCACACCTGCATCAAGCTATGACACATGATGCATAGCTCCCAGATCCCTGACTTACATGGAACATGAGTCAACATTGCTGCTCAGTATACAGCTAACTGTGAATAGAGTGTAGATGTGTTAGTGCAGCATTATATCTGACCTAACAGGAGCTGTATTTCATAGCTGTACTGTTGGTGATTCCACACAACGGAGAGGAATTGCTGCCTTTCTGTACTGTTTTCTTACACAAGGCAGATATATCTTAGGCCACAAAAACCCCACTTTTCCCCAGCTCATTTGGATACATTGAATTGTCTTCAATATTTCCAACACAGCTGTTTTAAATTTCTACTTGAAGTTCAAATTCTGACTGACTGATTCTTAAATAGGCCTTGTTTTCAAATATTTCAAAAAAAGCAATGAACTGAAAAAGTTAATATTACTGGCTATAGATTAAACTACAGGGCCTTTAAAATCTATCATCAGTCTGAATTTCTCTGTATTTGAGATCTTTTCTTATACAGACAATATAAAAAAAACCATAGCCATTCTTGATCCAAGCCAGATATTGATTACAATGGCCTGAATCAGAGCCAGAAGTTAAAATAAGCCTGCAGCTGATCTTACACATACAACAAGGAATATGTCCAGGTTTCTTTGTAATGCCACTCTGGCTGCCTGGACTTAATGGCAGAATACTATGCCTGGATTGGCTTTCTTTGGTTAGCTACATAGGATGAAGAAATGCCAAGCAGGTTAGCCAAATGTGTGCCTGTTTTGAGGTTTTATTGGATTGTCAATTTCTAATTGCAGATCAAACAGAAAACAAGCACTTAAAGATGGAAACATATAAACCCCCTCACCTCACAGAAAAGATCAGCAAGGGCTGATTATTTAGAAAAGAATATAAACAGTTTATAACTCACCACTGTTCACATCAGAGGAACATAGTTATAACAACATAAGATAAATGCAAAAAGGGGTCCTGGCTAGGCACAATATTACAGTATAAGAAAAAGTCAAAGAAATAAGGTCAAATTCTTTACTGTTTACAGCTGTGTAACAACTAAGTTCAGAGAACTTGTTTTGGATTTCCCCAGACATAGCCAGGACAGTCTGATCACATGTGCAAGGGAGATAGTAGGGAGTAACTTCATTGAAACCAGTGTTCTCAGTTTCTGGCCTGACAGAAAACCACCTCATTAGCAATCAATCAAGTATAAAGCAATTATGTGACTATGTTCACTCTGCATCAGGTTCTTGTGGTGGCAGCAACCTCGATTTGAATCCAAGTCATTGCACCAAAAACACTGCCATGGATTGACCCTCTCTGCATGCCAGGCATCCACCAGTGTCTCTCTCTCACTCTCCTATGCAGCTGGACAGGTGAGAGAAAATACAGCAAAGGGCTCATAGGTTAAGATAGGGATAGAGAGAGACTAGTCATGAAATACCATCATGAGCGAAACAGGCTTGAATTAGAGATATTAACTGAATTTATTACTAACAAAATCAGAGCAGGATAATAAGAAGTAAGAAAGTAAGACCTTAAAAACACCTTATTCCCACTCCTTCCTCCTTCCCATCTCTACCTCCTTCCCCCCAGCAGCACATGGAGACAGGAAGGGGGAGTTATGGTGAGTTCATCACATGTTGTTTCTTCCAGTGCTTGGGGAGAGGAGTCCTTCCCCTGCTCCCTTATGGGTTCCCTCCCACAGGAGACAGTTCTCCATGATCTTCTCCAATGAGAGTCCATCCCATGGACAACAGTCCCCCACAAACTGCTGCAAGGTGGGTCACTCTTCCACGGGCTGCAGTCCTTCAAGGACAGGCTGCTCCAGCGTGGGTCCCCCATGGGATCTCAAGTCCTACCAGGAAATCTGCTCTGGTGTGGGCTCCTCTCTCCCCAGGTCTGCAGGTCCCTGCCAAGAGCTGCTCCAGCACAGGCTTCCCACAGGGTCACAGCCTCAGGCATCCACCTGCTCTGGATTGGGTCTCTTCCATAGGCTTCAGGTGGATCTCTGCATCCCTGTGATCCTCCAAGGGCTGGAGCTGCTTCACCATGGTCTGCACCAGGGGCTGCAGGGGAATCTCAGCTCCAGCAGCTGGAGCACCTCCTGCCCCTCCTTCTGCACTGACCTTGTCTGCAGAGTTGTTCCTCTCACATGTTCTCACTTGGCTCTGCTCTGGCTGCAATTATATCTGCACAACAAATTCTATTTTCCTTCTTAAATCTGTTATCACAGAGGCATTACCACCATTTCTAATGGGCCTGATCTTGGCCAGTGGCATGTCCATCTTGGAGCTGACTGGCTTTGGCTCTTCCAAACATGGAGGAAGCTTCCAGGAGCTTCTCACAAGAGCAATCCCTGTAATCCCCACTATCAAAAACCTGGCTGTGCCAACCCAATACACCACTATTATTACTTAAGTTGACCATTATCCAATTCAGGAATTTATGCGTAAGATGACCACCACGTCTTGGTCATAGAATACTTGTCATTCTATAGCTTCATTACAAGAGTATCAGGAAGCTGCAAGACTACACTATCCTCTACACTATATTGTGAGAGCCATAAACCAGCCAAATCTTCTTTATTTCCAGTATCACAAGAAAATGAGTGAGAATTGGAAATGGCTTTTTTTTTTTTTTAACATTACCTTGGTGAAAAACTCCTGGTGGAAAACAGATATTTAAATCAGTGATAAGTACTCATATAGCCACTGGGTCTTAGCTGTCCTCATCTTTAATGAATTCATGATTATGCCCTCACTGATTTAGAAAGTAGTTTTATCCCAACATTATGGACAGCAAATAAAGAGACTAACTAAATTATTTAACCAGAGAAAACCAGATAAGGCATGAAGGTTGAAAGCTGTTAAATACAGTGAGAAGAGAGTTTGGCCCTAAAAAAATAGAAAAAAAAAGAAATAGAAAAACGCATGTAAGCTAAAGTGGTATTGGAGAACAGAGAAACTGAAATACACAGCTAGTTCAACAATCACTAAGAAATTATTTGACAGATGTGGCATTTGAGAGAACATTTGAGAGAACAAAGTTTAAGGAATATATTAAATGCATATTTTCAGAAGTCTGGCCTTAGGAGCTTGATAGGCACATTTCAGAAATCTAAACAGAAATCATGTGAATCAGAAATAGCAACTATCACATACAAGAAAGTTGTAAAGCATGATTGCTCAACATATGGGAGTCAGCCAGTAATCACAGCATAGTGAGGAAGCTAGAAGTAATTTTTATGAACTCATAGAGAAGAACAAAACATAATTAAAATGGGTGGACATGTTTTTCCAGCTGTTGGAAGGGGATCAGTGAATCTGCAGCCTGTATATTCTGACTTGCCATACAGGATTCAGATGTCCTTCCATAAAAACTCTGTGTGGTCCTCTGAATTCAATAGAGTTTAGTAGTAAGCAGGTGTACTTCATTTACACTCCTCCTAATAGTAGGCACCCCTCAATGAACAATGAATTTCCTATCAGAATACTTTTCATCATCATGTGACATCAATACCAGACACTTCTACATATAATTTCCAATAAAAACTTCCTGGATCTCTAAGATAGAAATGCAAAAAGCATACTATCCTGATTTACTGCAATTTCCACCTTTCAATGCTCTGCTGCCTCATCCATTCTCCATTTATCTGTTCCTCACATGGCATATTTTAAACTGACCAAAGGTATAAATTTTATCTGCTTCAGACTGCAAATACATACAAATATGTGTGTGTGTGTAGAAAATAAATACTACATATATACATACAAACATAGAGCAAGAGCAATGATTTCCTGTCACATTATTTGTCAATGTTCTGCCCTTGCATCCCCACCTCAAGTAAATCCTTGAAAGACTAGGGTTAAAAGGTACAATTATTATTATGAAAATGGATGCCAGGAGTCTTGCAAGTCTTTCAGGGGAGTTCTAGAAAGTGATACATTCTCCTCTAAGGCTTATTGTCTCCAGGCTAAATAACTTCATCTCCCTTGAGCCCTCCTTGTATATTTTGTCATCCACACACTCCAGCAGCTTTGTTCCCCTTCTCTGGATACATGCTGTAGCACAATGTCTGTTCTGCAGTGAAGGAGGGGCCCAAAACTGAACACAGGATTCAAGGTTCAGCCTCAAGGGGATGATTTCTTCCCTGGTCTTGCTAAAGTCACATCATGACTTGCAAACACACACTGAGTAAATCTAAACAAATGAATAGTCTTGTTCATCTCAATGACAACAGTTGGAATACTCATATATTTTTAATTACTCCTGAGCAGTCTTCTTGTAGTTTTGTAACATTAGCTAATGTTCATTTAAAGAAAAAACATGGAGGCATAAAACAATCTAAATCACATGCTTAACTTCATTCCTTGAATCCTCCTTAGATTTTGCTGTGCTTCATCATGTAAGTAAAAGCAGAATGCAGGTTTTTAGGAGTCTAGTGAGGTTCAGTTTCTATTACTCGCCCTTGGCTGTTCAAAGTATATCTCATTCATTGTTGCCCACACAACAATGCAAGTATGAAGATGAACCACTTCCAAAGTTACATCTGGATTGTGCAAAGGAGCATCAGTTACATCTGCCTGCAGTTTACTTGAAGTGTTCGTCACCTGCTCACACTAGTGATGTTTGGCCCCATTGCATCTTTTCAAAGTTATATTATCCAGCACTAGAAGGATCCATTTGTACTCCTGTGCCCATTGTGGCAGTAAGGCTTGAGCTGTGTACTGTTTCAAAAGTATTTCTGCCTTGTGTGGGACATAAATTTGTTACAGTGTATTCCAGAACAAGGGGGTGACTTCTTTCTAATATTGTAGCTGCTGCTGCCACTAATTTAATAAAATCAGATCTAGTTGTACATTGTATGAAACCCATCCCTGGTGAGGTCCTAATTTCAGTGTTATCACTCCACTAGCTATTCATTTTCATTCATGCACATATAAATTGAAGGGCTTTGTAGGATTGATTGAGCCTGAGAGTGAGAACTGCTGTCAAAAATTCTTCTATCACTTTAAAAACTCTCTGCCACTCGATACAATCAATGGGAAATTAAAACAGTCCAAAGGTGCTAGCAATTAGTCTTTGCCAGAAATATACCTCAAACTTTCTACTTTACCCTTCAGCAGAACAAGTGCTGTACAGGCAGTCAAAAATGCCACGGGCCTTGCTTGCACTAATACAAAGGGAGTTTTTATCTATGAACTCCTACAGGACGAAGTTCAGTATGGCGATCTTGTGAGTTACAAAGTTGTCCCTAGCAAGAGCAGAGTTCTCCCTAAGCAATTACCACTCTTATTCATCTTAATAGCCTGTGAGGATACAAATCAGGGACTTTTCTCATTTCTGCCCTCACACTGGATTTGCATTGAAGTCAGTGGAACCTCTGCATGGGTGGAGTGACGGCCCTTCATAGCTGACTACTGTTTGAAGCAAAAGTAGCTGCATTTCAAAGTTGAATGCCTTCTTAGTTATAACGGCTAAAGATATGGCTGACTACGCAGGTCCATTTGCTAAAACTATATTTCATTATTAGGCTCAAGAGATTTAAAATAAATATATTTCAAGAGTGGTAGGATTGATTTCTGCAATATATTCTTAACTGGAACTTTCATTATTCCTCTGCTTCATGATTAAAGCTAGAATTGCTTTCTGGTTGGGATAAAATTCCATGTAAGAAATGAGATATGCAGATTAGGCCATTATCAGTGCTATTATTGTATGATTTTCATTTGCACAGTAACCTTCACTGGGAGACCTCACAGCACATTACAAATACTGCCAAGAGAACCTTCTGGCATTTCTTGGAGAGCATTACCATGCATCAGCCCTCATGGGATTAGATTGCCCCATAATAAAACAACTTAGAATATCCTAGAAAAAGTGTAAGTGGAAACTCCTGCCTAGTTTTTTTTTCCTGGAAGAAAATTCACAAGCCAGAGAACGGGGCAGTTTTCACAGATTTGCTGACCTTTTCAAGAACTCTTGTACACAAATTGGAGGGTGGTAATTCTATTTGGCAGCCCAATACAAGTTAGCTGAATTCTATTTTTATTATTTTCTGTATAAAAGAGAGGTCACATTAAGACCAGCAGTAAATTGTGTTAGAGACACTTCCCAAATTTCTTTCAAAAGGGAAAACTGATTTCAAAAATTTGCTAGGGAAAGCATTTTTCAGCATAACCTGCAGCTGATATGAACCGCTCTGAACTAAACCCAGTTATGATTTTGACACTGATACTACCTTCAGAACCCTCAAGTGTTTCTCCTGCTTTAATGGAAGACCTTGAAAGTTAGGGACATCACTTGAGGCCACCACACAAAACATCTCAGTTTCACAGCCAAGCTCTATAAGTTGAAAGGCTATCAAGAGCAGTATCTGTAAATTTAAGTATGTCCTTTAAGAGATATTTTTGGCTTTTTTCCTCTTTCTGAGATATCAGCATAGAAAAATATGTTATTAAAACAGATTGAGACCATAGGACAGTAAATGGCTTCATGAAGATGAGATAGATTCCTTTTGTCTCAAGCCACAGCTCAGTCTCTGGAGCTAACAGGAGCCCTTTGTGAGAGTGTTCATGTTACGTACACTCAGTGCTCTCATGCCACAATGTCTTTATATGACCTGCACAAAACTCAGGGTTTAGGAACAATTACACACCACAATCAAGTAATCTGGAGAATGAATGTGATATTCCTGATACCTTCACACCAAGCATGAAACCTCTGGTGAGCTGCTTGTAAAAGCAAGATGCTTCAGAGTATCAACACACTCAGAATGGTCTGCACCAAAAAAAATTACTATGTGCTCTTTTAATCTCAGGAGATCTCATTGCAGCTTGCATCAAATTGAAAGCTATTTTGGCTAATGCTCATTTAGGCAGTAGCAGACTTGGCACTGTATTTGGAACTAAGGTTCCCATGTCTAGGGCACAACATGGAGCTACCACACAGTTGGAGAAGTTTCCCTGGATGGCGTGCTACTGAGATACAATTCACCTGTCAGGCAAGCTCTGCGACCTGTCAATTATAAAATGAAAGGTGGTGTACAGGCAGTCAAAAAATTCCATGAGCTGTGCTTGCACTAATACAAAGGGAGTTTTTATCTGCGAATTCCTAGTTCATAGATAAAAGTTCAAAGATGAAGTTCAGTATGGCATTTCAAGACTAATCTTGTGAGTTGCAGAGTTCTCCCTAGCAAGAGTTAAGCAATTACCACTCTTATTCATCTTAATAGCCTGTGAGGATACAAATCAGGGACTTTTCTCATTTCTGCCCTCACACTGGATTTGCATTGAAGTCCGTGGAAGCTCTGCATGGGTGGAGTGGCGGCCCTTCATAGCTGACTACTAATCACAAAATGTCAACAAACCAACTTGTCAATAGCAAGATGTCCTCAGATGAAGCAGAAAGCATGCAACACGCAGAGGAGACTCAATACTGCCTTTGGATCCATGTCATCACCTATAGACGCCTAAAGATGGACTGAAATACATCCCTATGAAAGTTTCTACAGGTCCTTTTTCCTCATGATACTTCAGCAGCAGGCAGACATGGGAGCCCATCTTGGCCAGAGTGTACTCAGCAAAAAGCCATGTCACAAATACTTGTATGTGCTGCTTGAAAACAGTTGCAGCAGTGAGGTCATGGATAAAGCAAGCAGTCCGCATATTCTCTGGGATCTGATTGATCTTCCCTTTCTATTGTACACATGTAGGCAGCTCAAGAGAATACAATAAGTAACTTCTGGGCTTTTAGTGTCTCTTGGAAGTGACAGTGCACCAATTCAATGCAGGCAGTGGCAGGGCTCTTTGAATACCATAAACTGCCTCCAGCTTCAGCTAGTGAAACTGAAAACAATAAATCCCTGATCTTTTTACATGAAAAAAACTGATAAAATACTAGACGGTCTGGTCTACATTTACTTTTGTTTCTTATTTGTCAGCATTCCACTACTTTCAGCTCAAACCAACTCAGAGAAGACAACCTTGAGAGAGAATAATCCAAGCATTTTCAAACAAATTCCTTTCAAAATGTTTGTGAATTTTTCTGAAGATATTTTCACTGAGAGCCATTCTTACATTATACATGCCTCGCAGAAGTTGTGTGCTGCTTTGATGCTAGGGAAAAGAAGTGCTGCTTTGTATTAAACTAACAATCTTAACTGAGAACACAGCCTCTTCTCAGATCTGTGATTACCAGTTAGTAGTAGCACAGGAGTTACCAAAATGCATCAGAACAGGGCTTAAACTCTTCTGCCTTTGAGAGAGCTGCACCCTCGATATTCTTAGAGGTGTTTTCCAACCTAATATTCTGTGATTATGTGGTAACATGCAGCAAACAACCCATCATTTATTCTTCATGTCCAGGATCTTCCTGATGGCCCCGCAGCTTGCTGATGACTGCCTGCCAACGCACTTAGGAGGCTGCTGACACTCACTCTACAGTAATTCTGAAGCCCATAAACCCGCGCATTCAGGGGAACCCCCGTCCTCCCCCCGCGGTGCTGAGCACTGCGGCCTTCCCGCCACACCCTCAGGGCAGCCCCTCCCGCGCGCCGCAGCCGCCGCGCCTGCGTCAGGCGCCGCGCATGCGCGGCCGGTTCCGGGCGCAGCGGGGGGAGGCGGCGCGGTCGTGCCGGAGGCGCAGCGAGCCTGAGCCAGCCTGGCCCGGCCGAGGTGAGGGGCGCCGGGGCGGGCGGCGGGAGCGATCCGCGGCGTCAGGACGGCAGCGAAGTAAAGGCGGCTGCCGCTACTGCCCTGTCTAAGAGGATGTTGTTTGTTTTACGTTTTTGTTTAAAGCTGGTCGCTCTGAGACGTTGGCATATGTCTCACGTAAGCGGTGAAGGGTGTGTGCGGGTGCTCTCACTCTTGGCTTGGTAGGTAAGGGATTCCGGTTTGAATCGGAAGTCCTTAAAAAAGATCCAAAGGCTCTGAGACCACGGACACGAAATTTTCTGTTAGCTTAACTTAATTTGACGTAGCTTCTGTTAGCTTAACGTAACTTAACTTACTTTGACAGAGTTTGTTTTGGAGCACTGGACCAGATCTGAAGGTGTAGTACCGTGACAGCCTCTCTCTTGTTCACTTGAATTAGCATTGCTCGTCTCTCTTGACATTAGGATGCGTTATTAGATTTGCACGGCAGGGATGTGGTAGCAGAAGGGTTACAGGGGTGGCCTCTGTGAGAAGCTGCTAGAACCTTTTCTCATGTGTGACAGAGCCAATGTGAGCCGGCTCCAAATGAACCGGCTACTGGCCAGGGCCAAGTCCATCAGTTTAGGTTTAAGAAGATGAAACACTGCTACACAACAGCAGTCCAAGGAGAGAAGTGAGAACATGAGAGAAACAGCCCTGCAGACATCAAGATGCAGAAGGAGGGAGAGGAGATGCTCCGGGTGGTGGAGCAGAAATTGCTCTGCAGTCCATGGTGAAGACCGTGGTAAAGTAGTGCATGTATGTTGCAGCCCAGTAAGTCCATGGAAGTCCATGGTGAAGCAGGTGTCTACCTGCAGCCAGTGGAGAGAACCCCATGGTAGACCAGTTGGATACCCAAAGGGGGCTGTGACTCCATGGAGAGGAGTCCGTGCTGGAGCAAGCTCCTGAAAGGACCAGTGGGACCATGGAGACAGGAGCCCACACTGAAACAGGTTTTCTGGCAAGACTTAGGACCCACACTTGAGCAGTCTCTTCCTCAACAACTGTACCCATAGAAGGGACCCATGCTGGAGCAGTTCATGAAGAACTGCAGACTGGTTGGGATCCTGTGCTGGAGCTGGGAAGAGTGTGACTGCAACCTCATTTCCTGACTCCCTTCTCCATTCAGGGGGAAGAGGGAGAGAAGTTGGTAATAAGTAAAGTTGACCCCAGAAAGAATGGAAAGGTGGGAGGAACGTGTTTCTGGATTTTTTTTGTATTTCTTACTATTCTACTCAGATTTCATTGGTAAAAATATGTTTTCTTGGCTTGAGTTAGTTTTCCCCATAACAGTAATTACTGAGTGATCTTCCTGTCATTATGTCATAAGCTCTTAATCATATTTTCTCCTCTTTTCCAGTTGAGGGGCAATGATAGAGCAAACTTTGTGGCCATCTTGCAGTAAGTCAAGCTCAAGCCTACACAGATGCTTATCATTTACATTGACTAAGTTGGGAAAACAAGCCAAGGTCTCTTTCCAATAACTCCTTGTTTTTTCTTTCTTTATCTTGCTTGTGTGTGTGTGTTGGGTGGGTTTTTTGTGGTGGATGGTTTTTTTATGTGTCATTGATGGTATATCTTAGAGTGTCCTGAGGTGCAACAGACCTATAATCATACAATCGTGGTGGTTGGAAAAGATTTTCAAGGTCATCAAGTTCAGCATTTAACTGAAAACCATTGTGTCAGCTGAACAACAGCCCGAAGTGCCACACCTAGTCATTTCGTGAACACTTCCAGGGATGGTGATTCCACCACTTCCATCCTTGTGGTTTTTCAGGGCTTCACTTGATTTGGTAGAAAGGAAGATTCAGACCAGTTTTGATGAGAGGATTGGATTAAATGAGCTCTGAAAATCTTTGTTCTTAAGCTGTCTGACTCAGTGATTCTTACTAGGAATGATTCCACATGGGTATGGATTTACCAAGGAAAAGTTACGCTTGACCCATATGATTGCCTTTAATAAATAATAATTGGATTTGCAGACACATTTGGGTGTCATTTACCTCCTCTTAAACAAGGCTTTCAGCACTGTCTCCCATCCTGTTCCTATGTCAAAAGTAGGATGTGTGTCTGCTGGCAGGGCTGCTGACTGCATGGACTAGAGGAGCAGATTATGGGAACCTCAGGAATTCCAGCAATGACAAATGCCTGGTCTTGACCTATCCCTTACAGGATAGGCTGGGGAGGAGTTCTGTGGGGTGACCATAGGCCCTGGCAGGCATTGCCCTGGGATGTGTGACAGAGCTCTGTTAGGGTGAGATTTGTCCGCCTCTGCTCAGCACTCCTTAGATTTCATATTGACGTGTCCAGTTTTGGATCCTTGTGTGACATAGTGACCATAAGGGAGACATAAGTCACCATAAGGACTGAATTCAGCAGCAATTGTTGAGATAATGGGGCTGGGGCCCTTGCCCTTTGAGGAGAGGCTGTGGTTTCTAGGACTGTTCAGCTGGGAGGAGGGACAGCTGAACAGTGGTACCCAGTAGCACCTCTGGCACTGATGGAAGGAGGATGAAAGAAGGCACAGCCAGGTGCTTTGTAGAAGTTCGTGGTAAAAAGAGCTAAAAACTAGTGATGGAGAGAAAGCTTTTGTTGATCAGGACTGCTCAATGAAATGGTGCCTTCCCTGATCTTGAGAGGTTTTCAAATCCGAACTGGGGCAAAGCCTTGAGCAACCTAGTCTGACTCCATGTCTGAACATCCTTTGAGTGGGAGATTGAACAAAAAGCATATTTAGGTCTCTGCCAGCCTTGATTATCTGTCTATCCTGTAAACTTTACAGGCATTCTGTATGCATACACAGTTGCCTTTGCTAAAGGTCAACGTTGAAGACTGAGGAACTGTTTAAGTAGTATTTAAATTAAATTAATTTCACTGATATAGCTGTTGCATTGTAACTATCCTGTAGATGTTTAGTGTAGATGGATAAAAATTTTGGGTTTGTGTCTGATGCCAGGGCAGCGGACTTCTAGTCTGTCTGGAATAGCTCATTTGTGCTTACACTGAAGGTATGTTCTGTGCTTGTAATGATCCTATGTTGTCGCTGTGGGACACGATCAATGAGACACGGAGTCGTGATCCAGAAGGCTGATGCTCCAAAAAGGGGCTGGTTTATTCTCAGAACCTATTTTTATACCTTTTTACAATGTGCCCACCTAAGAGGTGGGATCCCTGGACCCATTGGCCACACCAAGGGTCAACAAGCAAAGTCCCTCCTCAGAAGAGGGAAAAGTGAAAAACAAGATAGTTTACATAGAGTGACCTTGTTTACTGCCTCGATCCCTGGGAAAGAGTTTAAGAAGAATGCAAACATGAGAAACAGTGACTACACTATGTAGTAGTTTTTCCTTTTAATTTGGGTTAAGAAAAAAAAATACCTGATGGTACAATATAATTCCAATGTGTTCATGTCACAACTGCCCAAGAAGGAACCTTACCTTATTTTGCTGCTTATTGGGTAGAACTGAGGGGGCTTGGGTTTATATATACAGTTAGGCTGATACATCTAGATCCACTGCAGTTATTAGCCATGCTCAACAGATCTAGGTATGTCTGGAATTGTTTGATATGTAGCAATAAATTTATCTTTTTTAAGCAAGATAGGAGGTCTAGTTTAATGTGTGTTCATTTATTTTATGGACACCTATTGTCTCAATACGCCATTACATCTGTTCTAAAACTATACAAACCCATAACATCAAGCTAATTTCTAAATTCTTGAACTACAAACCCAAGCATCAGTGTTGTTTTTTTTTCTCCTGCACTTTCCAACATGTAATCCACAAATATATGGGAATACCTCACTGCCTAATTGTGAGGAATTTCTATTCACTGATCTATTAATGTAACTATTAATTTTGAGTTTTTCTGTCACAAATGGTATTTTTTTTGTGGCACATAGTGTATTGCCTGTATCCAGGCTTTAATTCCATCTTTTTTTTAAAATCAGTGGCAAGATTCTGAATGCATCACATTGATAACATCTGGAAATTCAAGTATTTTCCTCAATGCTTATTGCAAAGGATTACAATTAGGTTTTCAACCAGTACTAGCTTTTTGGTTTTCTAAGGAAGCCTTTCCAAGTGACTGGAAGTGAGTTTATAGTAAAGTGAAATATTTGAGTATCTGCAATGGCCATTAGTTTCATTGGTATGCAACAAACTGACTTCTGATTTTTCTTTAATGTAGGTTCATTTGTGCTTGTGAGTACCTGCATAATCCAACTTAAAAATAAGGTTTTCACTTCAAGTGTTCCAGCCCCTACCTACAATTAGCATTTGCAGTCTCACAGGTTGGTCTTTTGTTTCTTTTACCTCTGGTTTTGCATGAAATGATGGAAAGTTTGTGGATAATTTTGCATTTTAAGTCATGTTTGTGAGACTGTGAGCACTCACAGACAAATGAGTTGTCTCATTTTCAAGTCAGTGAAATATACTTAAAATGCTCTCAAGAATTCATGCTCTCAGAGTACACATATGTTGTGCCATATGGAATGGTGTATTTGTTGCAGCATTAAGAAATGTCTATGACCAATTCTTTGTGCAGGACCAACTCAATTCTTCAGTTCAAGCCTAAAAGACAAGGTGATATGGTAGACTTCAGAGGGGGAAGAAAATCCTTTAATGCTTGCGTCTGTTGTTAAATACAACATAAAGCTGGGAGGTGGGGGGTGTAGAAAATAATGTGCTGTCCTTCCTAGTCCTAAGTACATTTTTTGAATCTCTCTTGCAGAGTGAAATTTAGTGTCATATGACAGAGTCAAAATGTTGGATGACATCAAGAAGCGATTTGAATTTCCTAATGCAGTTGTTCAGTCACAGGTAATATTTTAAAAGCATTAAAACAAATCAAGTTGTCTGTGGAAATGTTTGTTCCACCAGCTGCTGCTTATCTGCCTATCTGTTTGTTTTTTGTTTTTTGTTCCCAAAGTCAGAAAACCAGAGAAACAGAATATTCTTAAATCACAATCAAATTCTAATGGCCTTTTCTGTGTAAATAGAAGCATAAGACATAATTGCTCATCACTATTAAGTGTCTTCAGGAAAATCAGAAACTTTCCATGACTGGAAGGTTGGAGTGTGGCCAAGTGGTTTTTAGTGACCTTGTGATTTCAAGAGAAGCCAGAAATTACCAAATGCCATGTGTGGGGCTACAATACTTTGCACTACTTCATAGAACTGCTCTGTTTCTTTCTTGGTGATGAGAACTGATGAACTACTGCTGTTTTGTCTGTCATCAAGGAATAACTGTATGCAGCTCAGCTCAGCCCCCTTTATTTTCTGATCCACACATTGGCTCCTCATCATTTTCACCTGAAATTATCATGTACAGTAAGTGTTTGTCATAGAATGTTTAATGGACAGGAAAGAACGATAATAATAGTAGTCTCTGGTTAAAACCTTCTTTGGCCATTAGCTTTGGCCATTTCTCATTTCAGTTTTAAAAATATGTCTGTTTGGCTGTAAGTTCATTGCTAATTTCCCTGTTTTCTTCCTCATCCTGTTTTTGAATTCAGGATTAAATATGTACCCACTTGTTTGGTGAAATAAGTTGATTGGAATGTGGTCTGTGCAGCCTGGTGTCTCCCTTGCCTCTTCATTTCAGTCAGTTCACCTTGGTTTAACAGTAATTAAAAAGAGAGTTTGAAAGAGAGATGCACAAGTCCGCTTATCATCAACTTGGCATTTGGGAAAGAAAGCCATGTCCCTGAAAGCTGGAGTTCATTTAAGGTCTAGCGAAGTGTCTTGTACTGCAGATGAGTTTGTATCATTACTAGCCTTGATGAGTAGCACTCAGCATCTTTGAAACAGTTAATTTGCTTTAGCACAGAATGTGCCCATGGTACACTGTTGTATTGCCTAAAAGTCTTGGCTCGTTATTACAGCTGCACATCATTAAGGTCTACTAATGTGCTTTGGTTGATTCTGTCCTGTGCTTTGGCTGTTTTGATAGTTTCCACTTGTATTCTGTGACCCCTGGGAAGCATTCTGTGATCTTCAAGCTATAATCAGGTCAGGATTCAACTTCATAAGAAGTGTCTTCTCTTTCTGGGACCAACCAAGATATTTGCTCTGCAGAATGTGTAGTCTATATATAATCAGAAAAGTGAGAAACTTGAACATAGATTTGTAGGTTATGAATTTTTACTGCTTAATCAAGTTCTAGAAATGCAGGGAGCTAATCTGCATTTTGACTTTGCTGTGTAGCTAGATCACTGCGAAAGCCAAGTTTCTATTGATAAACCCCTTTTCCTCTGTAACAGAGGTGTCTTAAGGATATAGGTGTGAATTAACTTCTGAAGGTCCTTTTAAACAGGAAAAAGAAAAGATAAAGTAGGCTTCTCTTGGTAAGTGCACTGAAAGAGATCTGATCTGCCTGGGGAGTGCACTGTTGCTCTTGAGATGGGTTAGTTACAGAGAGGGATAAATGTCAGACTTGGTCCCATTTTCTCCTTCTGTTTCCTCAAGAGTAAGATTTCCAAAAAAACTGGCTAAGTCAAATGTGTTAGAGTACATATCCTTACATGTGAAGAGCATAGTCCGTGTAGTCTAAGACTGTTTAAGGTGCTGTCTTTCCATGAAATGTAAGCTCTTATTTCAGTTTGTTATGACAGGTTAGCAACTAGTACATAAATGAAGTGGTAATAAAAGGTTCCTTCTCTTGAAAGGGGAAGGAACCTCGAAACATTGAAAATAATCTATTCCTGTCTTTTTATACACTAACAAAAATGAAATGCTACTTTTTATTTTTATTCCTTGCTAGCCTAGTTTACTTTTCCCAAAAGTAATGATCTGTCATTAGCAGAGAGCAGTAGATCAGCAGCTATTCTGGGTGCATTGATAGTCTGAAACATTTTTGTGCTGTTACTACGAAAACACGTCTTTCACAAAATGGGTTTACTGTGTAACAGTATCAGTAATTATGAAACAAGACAGAGTAAGTCATTAAGGTGAGTCAGAACACAAAAGCCTAGGTTCGAACAACCTGACGCCTTTGAGTGTATTTTGGTTCACATTTAGATTTTGAAAGACAGTTTGAGGAAATCAGACTTCTAGTAAAATAGAATGAGGCGCTTAGTCTTCACCTCAAAAGAGTAAACCTGGGCAGTTTTGGCGAACTGAAGCTTTTTGAAGACCATGACTATTTAAAACTTGTTAAAGATTGCTGCCACAGAGTGGCATAATGAGGAATAATGTTAATGTCAAATGCCCTGTTTAAAGTAAATGGGATATTTCTGGCAGGAGCTGTGATAAAAGGATATGCAAAGTGTTTAAGGCAAAACTTACGATGCAAAAATTTTGGCAAGTTGCTTAGATGTGCTGTGTTCTGCTTTCTCTCCTGCTTCCTTAAATAGTACAGGATTTAGTAACTACTAGTGTGTTTAAGGACATGGAGATCTATGCAGCCTTGGAGGTATAAAGTTTACTGAAGTTGTTGCATTAAAATATCTGCAGTTTCTCAATACCTATGTACCTATTCAAAGAGGTCTTTGGACTTATGTGGAGCCCTGTGGAAGTTTGTTTCTTTTGTGCCTCAGCATAATGTAAAAGTGAGTATTATCATCATTATGGAAGTTTTTGACTTTAAAGTGCATTTCAGCTTCCGTATCCATAAGGTTGGTATTTCAATCATAGCAAAACGATCGTATGCAACAGCATTTAAAAATAATGTGTGTGTTTTTTATTTCTTTCATTTATTTGTTTTATTTCTTTTATTTATTTCTTTTTTTTTCATTTTATTTCTTTTAATGCATCTCTGTGTGTTTTTTGTTTCTCTTTCTCTTTAGGCAGTGGGCCATCTGATTGCTGCAATACTGAAAGAAAAAGTTTCTTCAAAGAAGATCAGACAGGCTTCTGACAAGGTCTTTTTCACATCCATCTCCTCTCTCATCCTTACGTGATTATTCTGTGTGCTTTTCTAGGCTTTTCCATTCTCCACTGTGTAATTTTTAATACAATTCTAGAAGTTAAACAAGGTGGTTATTGATATGTATTTGGGCATACAGAAGCAGTTAAACTCTGGCATTAGAAGAGCAGTTTGGCTTCCATTGTAAGACTTAATGGCAGAAGCTTTAATCCTGCAGAATACCTATATCTGGCTATGTTCAGTCTAAGAGAGTTTAGTTATGTTATTACGAGTGAGGTACATAGACTGAGACATTGTCTCTTGAGTTGGAAATTTGTTTACATTGCTATAAAATTGTCAAGAAGCATGGCATTTCACATACCTGTGTTGGTGTTATATTTCATATTAGGTAACTAGAGCTTGTATTTCTGCAGGAGAGAGCAGGATGTAAAGGCATACTTTGCATTTTAAATGAGTCAAGCTCACTTAAGTGCCTGTGTTGTTAACAGAGAAGTATATGAAATGTTGGCACACAAATGCCAACAGCAAATGGAAAAGGTGTTGGTTAGGATTTGCTCCTCTGGATTTTCTCCCCAAAAGCTGACATGTCCAGAAATTAACAGAAATTGATCAGTGGATTTTTATTCCAAAGTCTGGGGACTTCATCCTGACAAACCCAGACATGGAAAGTGCTAAGTTTTGATGTGAGGGAGTATTCGAGGTATGTAGTTTGTCTAACAGAAGCTCTTTCATAGTCCTGGTCATAATCATGTTCCCAAATTATGTTCTGTTTTGAACTACAAACTGATATTTTCCCCTTTATACTTCTTGTTTGAAGGTATTAGACTGAAATACAGCAACTAAAAAGCTAAGAAGCAGAAGATTGTGCTGGTTAGACATTGCAGACTCCCTTTATATTCAAGACCATTTTGTAGAGTTGGCTGTTTAAAAACCTTCCTTGTTCTCCAGTTGGAAGTCACAAAGTCAGCAAACTAATCTGTGAGTGCTGATTTACCATGGAAACCAGCAGCAGTTTTGATGGTTATACCAAATCTTCATGCTTACTAGCAAATAGAATTTCGTGTGTTTAGTAAACATGACTTACCTTTGGATAGCTCCTTGTACACCTGTCTTTAGCTGTCTGTGACCTTGGTGTAGACCCAGCTTGTCGTGGCAGTTTGAGTTGTCTCCAATTGCATCCTTATTTTTTAAGTCAGGAAGCTGGTGATAACCTGCCTGTAGATGCCCAGTCCCTGGATATGTTCAAGATCATGTTGAATGGGGATCTGAGCAACCTGACAGTGAGCAGCATCCCTGCCCATGTCCCAGGGCTGGAACTAGATGGTCTTTAAGGTCACGTCCAACACGAGCCATTCTATGATTCTGTCTGCATAGGCACAGCTGAAAAATTCACCTACATAACCTTTTTATCAGAGACAGTGTTAAGCCCTACCATGGGCCTAGATAGCACAGGGCAAGAAAGTGGGATGTGTCTGTGCAAAGACTTCACAGGAATAGAATCGGTACCCCAGCTACCTCTTGTGCTCTCTAAGGCTTCAGGAGAAGTGATTGAGCTGGTTTTTATGTAAAAGTGTGTTTGAGATTAATGAAAATTAATCAGTGTGAGCCTTCTCATTGCTTGTGTCTCTTGATTTTGCCTTCAGACTCCTGCTCTGAACCTGCTTTGGGAGAAGTGCTGCAGTGAGAATGTTGCCTTGCGAACAGCCTGCTGTGAGGGCTTGGTGGCGCTTGTGGTGGAGAAACATGCTGAGCTTGACTATGTTCTTCATGGAGCTCTCAACCTAATTCCCTCAGCAAGGTAGTGTTTGGTTGCCTAATTTTTGTCAGCTGGTTGTCAGTCATTGCTTTTCCGTTACAAATACAGAGGAAGAGAAGTTCTGTGGGAGTATCTTCAGACACACCATGACGTTAAGGACTGCTACTGTGCTGCCACTGCTGAAGGATGTTGCTTTGACCTTTGCTATGTGACAGTATGGGTCTGATGTAAGAATTCTTAGAGTATTCTATGAATGTAAGCTGAAATTGTTAGTAGTTCAGGCTAGTGCTCTGAACTTTGAACTGTGGAACCTCAGAAGTCAATGAACTGCTTAGTTTTGTTGCCCATGATAGAAACAGGAGAGAAAATGGCAGCAACTTCCATTATGGGGGAGTATGTTGTGGTTTAACCCCAGAGAGCAGTCAAGACTTCTGCAGCTACTCACTCACTCCCCCACCAGTAGGATTAGGAAGAGGGTAAAAGGTGGAAAACTTGTGGGTTGAAATAAGGAAAGTTTAAGAGGGAGAGTGAAAACTGTGCACACAAGCAAATCAAAACAGAAATTTAATTACTGCTTCCCTACCTACCTGCTGATGGGCAGGCAGGTGTTCAGCCATCTCCAAGAGAGCAGGGCCCCATGACAGGTAATGGTGATTTGGGAAAACAAATACCATCAATCCAAACACCCCCTCTTCTTTCCCTCAATTTTATACACTGGGCATGATATCATATGGTCTGGAATGTCTCTGGTGAGTTGGGGTCACCCCTCTTGGCTGTGCCCTCTCCCAGCCTGTCAAGAACCCCCCAACTTCCTCCCCCGTGTGGTAGCATGAAAAGCAGAAAAGGCCTTGGCTGTGTCTAAACTCTGCTCAGCAATAACAAAAACATCTCTATATTATGAACACTGTGTTCAGCTCAAATATAAAACAGAGCACCATACCAGCCATTGTGGAGAGAATTAACCCTATCCCAACCAAAACTAGCACAGAGGGAAATAACTTCATCAGTCTGTCAAAAAACTGGTTGCTCAGATAAAGTCACCATAATAATGTGTGTTGGGATTAGGAGTGCTGCAGTCTGTTTTCTTGTCTGCTGAGGAAGAAATCAGTTTACTTTAAAACTGCTTCCTCCTACAAAATTCTTAAAATAGAATGCTTACATCTTGTAGTGATCTTTTGCCTTAGACTGCCTGTCCAACATACTGAGAAAATGCAGTTGTGAGGGAAAGAGGCGCTGTGCATAACATTTAGAAATAGGTCAAATGATGATTGGGAAGAGATTTCCATTCAAATTTACCAACCTGATTAAGTTCCCTTTTGACTGCTAGGTGAATTTCTGCACCAAGATGTGTGATTCTCTTGCTAGAGCCTGGTTGAAATATTTTTAGCCAAACTAGCTATTTAGAGCTACGTATGTGATACATTATGCTGGTGGACTCAACACAGAGGTTGCAGGAACCGTGCTATTCAAGACATGGTCTTCATCCCTTCTCACCTTCACATAATCAGTTTTACACTAAGGTTTCTCATATTCAGTCTGAGCCAAGGATGAGCTTAGGTTTGAGTAAACTAGTGAAATGTTTAAAAACTTTTTCTAACCTTGTGACTTGCTTGTTTATAGCTAGGATCTTGCTGTACTGATGTTAATTCTGTGCTGGATTTGCTATGAATGACTATGGCTTCCTAGAAGAGGTTTTGTAAATACATTTTTATAATACGAGTAATCTCTGCAAACCACTATCCTCCAAACGACAAAGTTTTGGGGTATTTTGGGGTTAAGGGAGGAGTCTACATAAGTATAACAAATAAGTAGAATTATCTGTGCTAAGACTGAGAACTTGAGTCCTGTGGCATAAGGTGGAGTAAAAGTTTTATTAACTGTGATGCCACCATGATTTTTTGTCTTTTCCTTTTATATACCTTTTATGTATTCCCAGTATTCTTAGAATACATAGTTGAAATTCTTTAACGTGGTATCTTAGCTTAAGTCCTGCTTTTCTACTAGGCCAAAAAACCAAACATGCTAAAGGCCTTACAGTTGGGGGTTGGAAAGCCTTACATTATCTTGAAAAACCAAGGCCCTTTCCAGAACATATTTTGTAAACTAGATTCAAGCCCATCTTGGGGGAGAATACTTCAGAATAGGGAGATGCCATGCCATTCATTTAAGCTTCTCATTTGGGGAATCTTTGTCAAGTATGCTAATTTGCAAGGTCTGTAAAATTGTATACACAATATACTGTGTGTGCATTTTGGCATATTTCACCTTGATGAATTGTTGCACCAAGGCTCCTTTTTTTATCCCTTAATCGTGTCTGGCTCATAATTCTAGGATGAAGGGAAAGGCATCAGCTGTGGCTTGCAGACTAAAAAATTCGAATTTCCTGTTCAGCTGAGGGTTTGTTAGAGTATCAATAGTTTATAAGGTTATGAAATATTAATAATGCTTTGTAAATAAAAAGTGTAAAATGGGATATTTAGGGTTAAGTTAATCTTAAAAACAACTTCAGAGTTACGTATTGAAGGGCTACAATCTGCCCCATTTCTACACTATTCGAAACTTCTCAAAATTTTTTTTCATGTGTGAAACCAACACATGACTGATTGCTGTACTAAGTGCTGACAAATTACCTAGTAACCTTTTATGTATTTTTGGCTTCTTTCCCACTGCTACCTGCTCCTCCCCCAAGCTGCTGTAATTCAAACCACATACACTATGGATTGCAAAGCAGGATGTATGTTGCATAACCACAGAAGTCTGTGGTTTAAAATAGCCTCAGGAGCTCATTAAACTGACAATTTCAGATTGCCTCTTTTCAGTGCTAGTACTTTTTTTTTACCGTGCCTTAACTTAAATTTGCAGTCTGCAGTCCATCATTCTGTTCCCTGCTGAATTTTCATCTTTGTGGCTTTGCAGTGCTTGGTACACATTGCTAAAACAGAAATTAGCAGTCAGTGGCAGCTAGCAGAAAGGCATTTGCAAACATTGAGTACTTTCAGTGTTGAATGGAGTTAGGTGTATATTTTATTGGCAACGATTACTCATGTGGTATTCTTGCTTCTATTACAATGAATTTTGCAGGGGCTAAGTGCACCTGCTGGATTCTATTTTGTTAGGTCTATCAAATTATGCACACTAGAAAATACATTTTGTTTTGCAGAGATGAAGTACTCATTTTTATCTGAGTAACTTGAGCAGTTCACAATACCTTTTCATTGTATATATTACTGTACTGTAACTGGCTGTTAAGGCTCAGTGTTTCCTTTGATACCCTAAGAGTTTAAACTTCATGGAACTTCATATTTATATGCATGTTTGTGTGTTTAGGCATATATAGGAAATAAGTTTACATATGTAGATATGTGTGTATTTTCACATGTTTTTAGGATTGGTTTTCAGCATTCTGTTTAGGTGATGATGGGAAAGCACTGCCTGTGTTCAGTAATGAACAAGGATACTACTAAAAAACCTGTGAAACAATTAATTATTGTAATTTTAAAGAAACTGTCAGAAGGATTTCTGTGTATATGCATGTTTTCAGAATGTTTTTATGATTGAGCATCCATGCCTGTAGAAGATGGGAAATGGGATGGAAATCCTTGCAGTATGACATGCCTTTGTCTTGCTTGTATTCAGGAGGTGGGTGCAAAGTCTAAAGCATCTCTTCTCTTCCCGCTTCCTGCTTGGGAATTAGGACCAGAAATATACAAGTTTTGGATCAGGAAAGGTGGTTTTCTTACTGAGTGTTTTATGGTTTGGTTGGGTTTTTTTTCTGTCTTGCTGCAGTACCCTATTGAAGCTGGGAAATACACTTGCAAATTCCCATTTCACTGGCTTTTTCTAGTAGTGAAGAACCTAAAAGATTGTTCTCTCTCTCTCTGTTCCCTATACCCATCCAAAAATCTCCTTCCTCCTCTGTGTTTTAGGTTGACTGTGTTGGGATTTAGAAGACTGCAGCACATCTTCCTGTTAGTTGCTTTGCAGCAGAGTTCTGTTGAATCTCAGTGTCTTCTTGTCAGATTGCCAGATTTCAGTATTTTAAGAGCCAGATGTCACAACAGCCAGTCATTTTAAAGATTACAGGCATGTCCTGTAAGTGGTCCATTTTTTAAAGAGAAAGAGAAATACAGGCGTATTCTCTCACTTTTGATCTGGGTTAATGCTTTCCAGCACAGAAGAGAGAACATAGTACTTTGCCTGTATCTGAACTATAAAAGTAAACATTTAATGGTGAGGAGATCCACTGTGGGACTCTAGGTGTTCCCTTGTGTACCTTACCACTTTATGGAAAAGAGTGGTGGTCTGTCTGCAGGTGGTGACAATATGATGAAGGTTTGACAGTTACAAGTGCTGTTTGCCTTGTATTCCCATTCTTGCAACCTGTCAAAAGTTTTACTTGACACATTAATATTCTTTTTGCTATTTGGCTCATTATGTGAAAAGGATAATAAAAATACATAAATGCACTATTTGCCCAGAACTCTGTGGGTATATGTTAAGAGGTCCTTAAGTAAACTCCACGTCTCAAGTGTCAGTTTTGTTCCTTCTCTTATGTATGAATTAATTAACGTAGCTGCATACTTAACAGTAACTCAGTTCTTTTCGTCAACAGGAATGTGCACGGTTTAGTAAAAACTATCTGCAAGTTAATACAAATGCAAGCTATTGAGCTGGGAAAAGATGGAGATGAGTCTGTTGGGAGTCTGTATGGAATCAGGTTAGTTTTGCTTTCCTTTGTTATAAAAAATAATAACTCTGTCTGATTTCCAGAAAAAAAAAAAACACAACAACAAAAAACCCACAAAAAAACCACAACAAAAAACAAACAAACAAAAACAAACAAACAAACAACAACAACAAAAACCAACCAACCAACCAAAAAACCAAAACAGAAATTAGGTTAATGCTGGATTTCGATCTTACTCTTTTTTGTGTGTTGCTTTGTTCACACTGTGCAAGTAATCAAGTGCTGGCACAGGTTGCCTGCAGAGGTTGTGGAATCTCTGTCCTTGGAGATAACAGAACCTGACTGCATGTGATACTGGGTAGCCTTTACTAGCTGACTGCTTGAGCATGTGGATTGGACTGGATATTAGTAGGTCTCTTTCAACCTAAATGATGATCTGATTCCATGATTTTTTTTTTGGTTGAAAGTTTCAAGGAGCTTTTTATTACAAGGATAAGATTGCCACCATAAGCTGGAAAGGGGACAGTGGCAGTGAGCTATTGAGAGTGGGACAATGGGAAGCAAGACAGGGGAGAAAACAAGTGCTACTACTTATTCAAATACTGGGTAATTTCTAATAGTTCTTTTAATAAGTATTTTATTTTAAGGCTATGAATCACTTCCTTCTCACTTGTTTTTCCAGCTTTATTCTTATTATAGAAGTCAAGTTCCTGAATGTCTTCGCTGTTACGGCAATTGACATGTAAAAATAAAATACTTAAAAATGCATATAGAGTTACTTACCTAAAGCTTCTTGTAATGCAATAGCAGACTTTTGAAGAGGACATCCTAGTGATCCATCTCTTGAAAAACCATGAGTAGTCAGTACTAACATTAAAAGCCTCTATTGTATGTTTTGTGGAGAACAGAAAAGCTTGGTAGATGTCATGAATGTTTTTCAGGTTACTTTTTATACTGTTAAGAGGTATCATTGTAGGGGGCTGTAGCTATAATAGCTTAAGAATATAAAATGCATTATTTGAGAGAAAGGAATCATGTCTTTAATTGAGCAAAACGAAATAGTGAAGAAAGGTGAAACAGGCTTTGCAGTGCTGGGTGTGTTTGCATTCCTGAAATTCCGTGCATTTGTTTTTGTGACTATATCAGTTCTCTTTACAAAATCCCTCTTTAATAAAAAGAGCAGTTTTAAATGAAATGGCAGGTAATGAAGATGGAATTCTTTTGGAACCTTTTTTAAAAGCTTCTGGTAGAAGAAGCTAAGTTAAAAGAAATTAATTCTGACGTTGTATAAAAAAGAGGATAGTGGGATGTGGCTGGAATAAATAAATAGTCTCTGCCCAACAGGGCAAAGAAAAGTTACTACATTTTTTTCACACTCACTAAAAAAGAAATTACTGGTAACATACAATGAAGGTGAAATTCGGTAATTCAGAATAGTATAAAGTAAAGTAATAAAAAACTAAAAATAAGCAGACTTTTATTTAGCAAATATGATTTTTGTTTTCCCTTTTGGTTACAGGTAACTTTAATGTAAAGAAATCATTGCTTAATGTAGAGTCAGAGCCTTGAGATTTTGAAACCTGACTTCTGGTGTTTAGTGTACAGAACAACCTATCTATTCATTGTTACGTAACAATTTTGTAGTTGGGCTCCATGAAATGCCATTAAAACCCAATTTTTTATAAGGAATAGAAGAATGTATACAGTAGCTCACCAACAGTAATCTCCCATTACAGTGTTCATATATTATGCTGTCAGCTGTGCAAAAGTATTCCATATGGAAATCATCAGTGAAGAATTAAAATGCAACAGTACATTCTCAAGTGGTTTGCTATTGTCACCAGTATTACAGGGTAATAAATAATTGTGGTTTAGGCCAATGTTCATTCTGGACAATAGAATTAGTTTTATAATACAGCTTCTTTGAATGATGTAATATCATGATCAGTTCCTGAAAAGAAATGGCAGAAAATTAATGTCTTGCAGATTTGTGCATTTTTTTATATAGTGTTTTCCTGGATGGAGTTAGCTTTCTCCAGAGCAGCTATCTGCAGCCAGAACAGTGTTGATAACACACCAATGTTTTGGCCGCTGCTGAGCAGTGCTATCTCTTCAGCCCATTGCCATCCCCCAGAAGGTCAGTAAGGGAGAGGTGGTCAAGACTTAGGGAGGGGACATAGCCAGGATAGCTTACCCAATCTAACAAAAGGGATATTTCATACCGTGTTACACCGTGCTCAAGAATAAAAACTAAGAGGAAGGAGCTGGGAGTGGATTCATCATTAAGGTGTTTGTCTTCCAAAGCAACTACTATGCATACTGAAACCCAACTGCACAGAAAGTGGCAACACATTGTCTGCTGATTGAAAGTAAAGGATATATTTATTTATTTTTCCTGCTTTCTTTTCTGGCCTTTGCTTTTCTTTAGTAAACTGCCTTTATCTTGACCCAGGAAGGGCTCCTGTTAGCATTCTCAGTGCAGGCAATTTTTGATACACATGTACAAAAAGTGGATATGATGATTTTTTTCTGAACTTTTTTTATGTGTTGGTAATTTTATGATACTCTTAATGATCCATCATGCATGATTTTACTGTTTTAAAGTTACAGACAACTGCTACTTCTCTGAATTCAAGATTCAGAGTAGATAGCAAAATGCTTTAAAATGCATAGTTGATGGAGTAAAGCGCTGTTCCTGAAAGGACCAGCTTTCTGAAAGGATAAAGGTCACATCTGCATACACAGAAAGGTACATTGACTGCAGACATTGTTTCCTCATACAGAAAAAAGTCTGCCACTGGATTTGTCCTTTAAATCAGATTGACGCTCATTTCTGTTCAGAGATGCAACAAAAAAAGTTCAGATGACCTAGAACTTGAAAATAATGTATGTTTTACTGTTACCCCTCACAAAGATTTATCTTTGTCTGGGTATTTCCATATTATGAGTGGGTAACCACTATGTTTGCTTTTGTGTTTTGCTTTATTCTGAACCCACTAGCAGTAATTTAGGATAGTGGTGCTGTAATGTTGTTTAAAGATGTGTGTTTTACAGTGCTCTTCTAGCAATTCTTAAGATGGTGTTGACAATAAATTGCATCTACACACCTCATTTTTCTTACTGCTAATAGCATTATTAAGTGGAACATTTTTACTTTGCACTTTTTGATGTTTCATTATTAATCACTGTTCATTGTGGAGCTTATCTGACTTCTTTCATCATCCAGTTCAGTGCAGTTTTACTAGCTTCAGAACACACAAGATCTGTAAGAAAAGATCTATCTTTTTCTAGATAGTAAGTAATTTCAGTTTGAAATTTGTTGTGTCTGGTGCTGACTTTGGGAAGGTTCCCTGCTTTGTTGTTATTGTGGCATTTAAATGATGACTGCAGACATACGCTCTTCATTAGGAAAGGTATTTTATTATATATTTTTAAATATTACTTAGTTATTGAAATAAGTTGCTATAACCTTATATCTTTAGAAGGACTATGTACTTCCAAGGTCCTGGCATTGCATGTGGACATTATTTCTAGCTTACTGCCTGATAAAGATCTATGATGTTGCTGGATTCAGGTGCTAGACAAGCAACAAATTTTTGCCTCTTGCATGCTATTATCTTTGGAAAGCTGCAATGAAGCAATAACTGCAGCTTTTTCTAGTCTTTGTGCACAGATTGCAAAGGACTCTAGTAAAATAGTTAAAGAATCTAGGAATGTGGACATATGAAGAACATTTATGTAAGTTGACAAATTTTTAAGAAATGAATGTGGGAAGTGACAGTTCTAGCCCCAAATATGATGGCGAGACCTGTAATATGCATGTTTCGTGTTCTTCGTTGATAGCATCTGTTTTCTGAACATGTTTCAAGTAGTCCATAGTGTCAGCCAGCTGTCTGAAAGTTTTGTCTTCAGATTATTTTTTTGCCTGAAGAGAAACGCACATCTTCAAAAGAAAAATGACTTGACAAGCAGAGGGGGAACTAGTATAAAAAAACCCCCATGTTTTTAGCTGTGTTGTAACCACATAGCAAAGAAACAAGAGTCATTAGGTATGTAAATACTCTGCAATCATAGTTTGGTGGGCCTTTCGTTCAGCTGATGGCTATGTAATTCTTTGATTATCTTCACAAACAGTCAGTTGCCTGGGACTCAAAAAACATTAACATTGAGAATGTGCAAAAAGCATGAGGAACACCTTTTTTAGTTTAAGGATATGTCCGCTAGATGATGTTTGTTCTTAAATTGTGTCTTTCTAGACATAGCATAACTCTAAACATTCCTGATTATAGCAGGTTATTACCTCTTTAGCTTAGCTGAGGGAAGCCTTAATGTACCATCATATTGTGCATTTCAAATTTGCTATGTAATGGGAAAAGTTAGACTTCTTTTATGGTGTTCTTTCAGATGTCATTCACTTCACCTGGAGCTGAGTTGGTTCAGCGCTGCTTAAGATGAAACCAATGTTGTATTGCAGTGCTATTGGGATATGAGTCTGTCTCAGTGAATGTTGTCTTCTATGATAAAAAGACTGTTGGAAATTCTGGCTTTTTTGCTCCTTATAAGTTTTTAAAACAATGATAGTAAGTGAAATACCATTGTAAATCCTTCCTAAAGGTGTAGCTGACTGCATCACTCATGTAGTGTCTGAAACGGAGGCAGTGTCTCTTGAGATACACCACTTCAAGGAGTGGTTCTCAAATCATATACCACTGTGTAGGTAAAACTCCCTGAAGGTGTCTCTGGTGTGTACCACAGATTTGTTGGACCTACGAGCTGGTAAGATGGTTAACCAAACTGAAGGTAGTGGTTTGCAGCAGATTCATGCTGCCTGTCTCTGCCTTTCCACTTGTAGCATAGAATGGTTTGAGTTGGAAGGGTCCGTAAAGATCACCTAGTTGCAGTGCTCCAGTCTCCAGACAGAGACACCTTCCACTAGACCATGTTGCTTAAAGGCTCATCCAGCTTGTCCTTGACCTCTAGGGATGGGGCATCCAGAACTCTGGGCAGTAAGTTACTCTAGTTGAATTACTTTGGGTTTATTTCTGACAAAACAAATTATGTACTTCACACTTCCCTCCTTCCCAGGTTTTCCTTCACCTGGAGGAAATTTAAATCTTGTTTCAGAAGTTTTGAGAAAATACTCTCTTTTGACAGTGTAGCAATCTTAACAAAGCTGGTAAAGGATGTGGATAAAAAGAGGAGGTTAAATTGGCTGTTCCTACAGCCACACTTATTTTGAAGATAGTTCTTTTGCATACTTCCTGTGTTATAGATATAAATGTGATTTTTTTTTGTCTTTTAGGAGTACTCCTCATCCATTAATCACTGTCCTAGAAAACAGACCTGATTGCTGGCCGGCTCTGTTACAGCAGATAACAGCATTTTTCCATCAGTGTCCGGAGAGGTAAATGAATGAAAAATATTGAAAAGTCTAGCAAATGTAGACAGCTGAATCGTATCACCATAACTGTTTTGTTGGAGGCAAACAAGCTGTAAGAATTCTGTCTTTTGTGAAAAATATTTGTAAAACTTAATTATGCCATTTCACAATTTAAAATAATAATAAAAATATAAATAATAATTGTTAATTAAATATTGTTATAATCCATCAAAATCAATTTCATAGCTTTTTATCAACTGTGTAGATAAATTTTGTATGGGTATAGAATAATTGGTGCAAAATTAATAGCATATTTGAATTTTTTTTTAGAAATTAAGCAGTTTGGCTTATCAGCTTTGTCAAAATTTTGATTGCTTAGTCATAAAAAGTAAAGACAATACAGCTGTAACTCCTCTATACAAAATGATGGGATGATGAGGGAAAAGTGATGATTAAATTTCACAGAAGGGATGAGGTCTTGAAAGACAATATAGGCTTTCTGATTTAAAAAGATAGGAAAAAACCAGTGGCACAGCCTTATTAGAAAGCATCATTAAAATGACCAAATACTCAACAGCCAACAGTCTCAGCCTTTTCTTCATGCTTACCATGAAGCAACTCGTATAATAATAAAGCTTCAGTGTAAGATAACGAATCTGTGGCATTCTCAAAGAGAACTGTTTTCAGCAATTTTACACCTATATATATGCTTTTCATATAAAAATATCCTTTTTCTCCTGTTTCCTGGAAGACTAGTAACAGAATAATAGTGCAGAGAAATTGGCTTCCCTGTTCTGTTGCTCTTCGTAAAGAAACAAGTTAATTGATCTTGTAAATTTCTGGTGGGCTTAGACAACATGATCAACATTAGGACTTGGAAGCAGAAGTATGTTTTGCTCTATTTAATTGATCAGAATATTTTTCAAGTGCTGTTCATTCTTTCACTCAGCAGCTAAGTCTGGGATTCACACAGTCCCCTCAGATGTATAAATGATGGAATGAACCGTGGATTTATTGCTGGTGGCATCTTTTGAATTTAAACTGAAGTTTTTCTTAGTGAAAATGAAAATATGTGATGCTCCTCTTGGTGCTCTTTGTTTAGGGTTTCTGTGGGTAAAGTGCTAGACTGAGAATAAGGAATCATAGAATAATAATGTAGGCTTGGAAATGCCTTTCAGCACATGAAGTCCAGTTGTTAACCTAATGCTGTGAAGTCCACCACTAAACGGTGTCCATAAGTGTTTGCACATGTAAACAAGCTATGTTGGTGTAAACACGTTACTGAATTCTTTCTACAGTTTTGTATCAAGACTGAGTCTCGTTTAAAACTAAGTTTTGATTTCCTGTTGATGTGCTGGGTGATAGGAAGGCTCTGCAGAGGGATTTGGACAGGCTGGATCTGTGGGCTGAGGCCAGTTGTATGAGTTTCAACAAGGTTCAACCCCAAATGCTGGGTTCTGCACTGTTGTGGTCACAACAATTCCACGGGGCACTACAGGCTGAGGGGAAGAGTGGCTGGAAAACTGCACAAAGGAAAAGGACCTGAGTGTGCTGGTTGACAGCAGCTGAACATGAGCTAGCGTGTGGCCATGTGGCCAAGAAGGCCAATGGCTTCCTGGCTTGGATCAGAAATAGTGTGGCCAGCAGGTACAGGTCTAGGGAAGTGCCCATGTACTTGGCACTGGTGCGGCTGTGCCTCAAACCCTTTGTCCAGTTCTGGGCCACTCATGGCAAGAAGGGAATAGAAGTGCTGGAGCAAGTCCAGAGTAGGGCAATGGAACTGGTGAAGGGTCTGGATCACAAATCTGATGAGGGAGCTGGGATTGTTTAGCCCAGAGGAAAGGAGACTGAGGTGACTTTATTGCTCTCTGCCTGAAAGGAGGTTGTAGCCAGGTGGGGGTCATCCTGTTCTCCCAAGTAACAAGGGACAGGATGAGAGTAAATAGGCTCAAGTTGCATTAAGGGAGGTTTAGATTGGCTGTTATGAAAAATTTCATCATGGGCTTGTCAAGCATTGTAACAGTCTACTCAGGGAAGTGGTGGAGCCACCATCCCTGGAAGTTATTCAAAAAAACCTGTAGATGTGGCACTTGAGGACATGGTTTAGTAGTGGGCGTGGCAGTGCAGGTTGAGGCTTGAGCCTAAGCAATTCTATGGCTCTATTTTTTCTGTATTGATCATCAGCTTTGTTTGATTGTTTTAATAATGTCAAGACCAGCTTGTATTCCTAACATGGTCAAGCTGAAAGATTTGTTCTATGATAATATTTTACTGGGAAGCCATGTTGGTTAAAACAGTTCCTGTTTCACGTAATTGTATTAAGAGCATTCTGCAAAAACTGGTAAGTAAAGGATGGCTCCTTTTTACTGAAGTTATGTTTTATGTGTTTTAAAAAGATATTTCTGAGTAGTCTTGTCCAAATACTTCTTCAGAATGACACATTAGTCTGTCATAACATGCAGCAAGGAAAGTAACTTTCTTGAATTGATGAGGAAAAAAAGAATAAAATTAGGAGTGGGATAACCTGCAGGTCCATATTGAGTCTTCTAAAAATTGCATTTTGAAGTATGGTTACTCTATTGGGTATCATGGCAGTATTTTGGTGTGGTAAGTCCAGGTTGTTTTGTGAGATTTAGTAATGTACTTATCAACAACTTTCTGTTAATTGGGTTTTATGAATTTTTGCAGGTCATATCACATTACTTGTTTTTCCTTGTTGCGACAGTAGAAAGCATTCATTGCAAACTTACTTTTTGAACTGCAGGGCAGAGGGTTCATGTGTTGGCATAATGGCTTCATTCCTAAGATACCTGTACTGCGAACCATCCCAGTTACGGGAATATGCTGAACTGCGAATGGGTTTACTTAAGATCTTACTGCAGCCTCAGAGGCCAAAGCACATAGAGGCACCCTCCACACTGGAATGTGAGATTCTTCAACTTCTGTGTGATTTGATTCCACACTTGCAGGTACAGTTGTTGCCTGACCCTACCTTTTACAAACAGATATTATCAGAACAGGAATAGTATTATTATTATAATACTGTCTTTTGAGTGTGCAAATATAGCATTCTTTTCCATTTTTTGTTGATAGTATATAAATCTAACAAACTGTCTCTTTTTGGTAGAAAACTATTTGTTCAAATCTGATACATCTGTTAAGATAGAAATTGAAACAGTTTTACCGTAATTACGTCCATCTAGTTGCCTCAGTAAACATACAGTAAAGTGAGACAGTTATGAGAAAATTTTGTTAAATGGCAAGATATTTTTCAAAACCATACAATTTTAACTTGAAATGGATAATATTAAAATTAAAAAAAAAACATATGAGAAGCATGATCTAAGTACTTATAGATATTCCTTTCTCATTCTTTGTAACAGAGTGATTAGTGAACCTGAACACAAAATTTAGTCCTTCTGGAATACGCTGAAGGTGTTGAATGTTTTTTTTTTTAAGTTGCACAGTGATACATGATAGGAGCAGGGAATTTAATCTTATGGTCTGCTTTGGTTACAGACCTACAGTGTTGGTTTAACTTAAATGTTCTGCTTTTCCTCATGCTTTACTGTGATTTCAGTTAAGCTTTTCTGTACCTATCCATCTTTTCTTTCTTTTGGTATTAGGACAAAAGCTTCAGATATATTCAGCCAAACATCAGGTGCCTTATCCTTACTACTGTGGAGAGAGGGTTCATTAATAGGAATACCGTAAAGCTAAATATAAGGATATTCTGGTATGGTATTTTACTAGAAAAGTCGTCGTTGTACTCACAGCTACTTTTCACAATCTTTTGGAAAACATATAGCTTGTGTTATACATATTTATCTTGGTTCAGGTCTGTTCCTTACGATGATGAGTACATGCTGACCTTTTCTAGTCACAGAGAGATTTCTGATTTTGTCTTGATTTTACCTGAGCTTCAGTATAACCTTCTGTCTTAAATGTATGACTAAGCTTCAGACTTCTAGTCATAAAAATGACACTGAATAAAACTTAAAAAAATAGTTATGAACCTTTCTTTCCTTCATGTTGGCACTTCTTTCTTTTAAACAAGAAATCAGTTGCATATTTTCAAACTCATAATAATACTTGAACATTTTTGTGTTGCCTAAGATACAGCTTTCACAATGGAAGGTACTTCATTTAAAAAGCCTGTTTGATTGACTGGTTTATAACCTTTCATTTTAGCATAGCTGAATTTAATCCTCTGTGTAATATAAGTACTGGAATGTTTCCCTATCATTTTGTCTAACAGTGTCAACCAAACTGTCAGAAGTACAGCTTTTCATCTGTAGACTTTTCTGCTGATCAATTTAGTGACGTGAGATTTCTGATTAGAGCAGATTATTTATAGAACAAAAAAGAAATAAAAATCAAGGTGCTATGCTTAAAGCTGGCTCCAGAGTTTGGATTGGAACAGTGCATTTATCTGGAAGTAGAATTTTCAGGAACAGGAACACTGGGGACTTTGATACAACCTGCTTCTTGAAATCTCTTTAGCTGGCTTTCACATTTGGAGATACTGCTTTTGGGTGTCAAACTTCAGCTTTTAGTTTTTGTGGTAATTAGATTGCATGATGTTCTTGAATCAAGTAACACCACTGCCTTTCTCTTTTGAGACAAATGTTAAAATCTTGGTTATGTTACAAAGGAAATATTGTAGAGCCAGATGTTTCTGTTACAAGAATATTTACCTGCCTGACGAAATCCCCACACACGTTTTTGTGTTGTTATGGGAAATCAGGAGCTGAATTAATTGTTGTTGCTTTTGAGTAAAAAGGGATTTTTCTCATCAGCTACTAAGAAATGTTTTAATTTTTTCACGTTTCTCAATTTACTTCAGGTTTGGTTTTTTCAGGGAAGTTGAATAAGGGATTCCTGGCATTAATTTATGAAGATGTTTCTTGCAAGATTCAGTAGTATGTGCAATAGAAACATAGCAGAACTAGTAGAACTGATTCTAAATTGTGCGTAGATAGGGAAGGGCAACGAAATCATCATGTTTTGGCTTTGTTTTGTTTTAACCACTTCTCTGCAGCTTAAAGACCTACTGCAAGTTACAGAAGCCTTGTTTTTCCTGCAAGAGCTGTTCCTCAGCCTACTACGCTATCCTTTGTTTTGGAAAGTTCAGTTATCCCAGCTTAGTCTGCAACTGTTATGCTTCTGTGAAGTGTGTTTAAATGTAACTGGAGAATGCTCATCTTTGATCTCCCTAATAGAGGACAACTTTGAGCAATTGAAAGAGGTAAGAATATATGGTAAAAATGTAAAATAGTTTTATTAAATTTAAAGATTGTCATGTTTAAGACAATAGAGACACTTATGCATGACATTCGCCTGCAGGTGACCAGTCTTTATGTCAAAAGTTTCTAATTTTTTTCCCTGGTTGAATACCTTCAGAAAGTAAAAACGTAACTGGTTCTGTATATATCAGTTTATTTCTTACTATGGAATTTTGTTTAAGGTGAGTTATAACAGTTTGGACAAAGTAACAAAATGGTCTAATTACTTAGTTAAAATACTATGTCCACACAGTTATATTCTTCATTGCTCTGCCACTGCATGTGCACTCACTATGGTTCATGAAGATAATCTTGCAAAGTTTTGGTAGTTTCGTATTTGTTCTGTTTAATGTCACTGAGAAACAAAGGAGACTTGGAAATTTTTCTTTTTTCCTTGTAGATATTTCCAGTGGACCAGTATATAATAGGACTAGCACTTCTACTGCTGCAAACTCCAGAAAGTCAGCAAAAGTCTGTCTTGAGTCTAGGTAAAGCTCTTCTTGTGAAAGACGAATCGCACTCTTAAAACTTTGTTTCTTCATATTTATGAAATAAGCACAGCATTCCCTTGGAGTTGGATTGGGTGGTGAAATGGGTTTTCTTTATGAGCAGAATTTTTCCTGGATTTAAAAAGTAATGGCAGTAAAAAAAATCTTCCCACTACACTAACTTTTTCCATGGATGTTAGTGTATTTTAAGCTCCCTGATGTCTTGGAGTTTATCAGTTTTGGTTTTGAGCCAACTGCATATTCTTAGCTGGTGTTCATGCATCCTGAATGGTTTCTTATTACAGGTGTTGAGAGCAGACATAACAATCATGGCAATGTTTAGCTGTGCTTTTTGCTGCCATCAGGTACTTTGCTATAAGCAACAGAAATGTGCGTGTCTCTAAATGAAAAATGATAAAAAAATCTTTTACCCTTTTTATACCCATACAGTAAATCTGGGGACCTTTCCTTTGTTCAATTGAAGTGTTTCTTAGAAATGTCTGTGTCATACCTAAAGGTACCAACGTTCATTCCTTTTCTTTCCTCCTTGACCTTTGTTCTTTCTCAATTTGTCTTAAATAGCCTACAAGCTCCTTTCATGTTCAGAAACCCAGGACATCTCAACCACAGCCCTTATTTTGGTGATGCCAGTGCTACAGATCTTATCTTCTACAACAGTTGGAGACTGCCTATCAGGGGATGTTTCTGGAACTACCAGGCAGCAGCTGGCTGTAAATCTTTTGGGACTATTAAAGGAGAAAGGTGTGAAGGATAAGCAGGAATCGGTAAAGTGATAACATTTCTTTCCTTTTTGGGGGGCAAGTAGGCGAGGCATTTAAAAATTTTTGTGCATGAAGCCTATCTACTTGAGAAAGACTCTGCATGTGTGAACTTGTTTGTGCGATTCATTCTATGGAACACCTGAAAATATGTGTAGTCCATAAAACTAGAGCAGTGGTGAAGTGAAAGTTTGTTTGCTGGATATTGATTTTATTTTGCAAGTGAGATTTTTTTACTTTAAGAGACAGTATAGATTGAAGAGTTCACCTGTATTATTAGGCAAGTAACAGGACTTAGCAGAAATCAAGGTTACATATATATATACTCTGTTTCTTTCAGACTTATTCTCCACATCTCTTTTTCCATACTGCTGTAGGTGACTGTTATGTACCATTCTTTCTACTTTGGCTGAAGAGAGTTACAGAGCATCTAAGTGTCAATTAGCAAATTTTGGCTCATTAACCTGAATCTTTTTATATGTTCTATTAATTATTTACTTATGTCCCATTTCTTTGCCATCTAGTCATTATCCCCACTGCTCCAAGAACAGGTGACAGCAAATCTCTTTGATGAAAATGTGTCTAGCACTGAGGTAGCTCAATTCCCTTATTGCTTTACATGCCTGTTTTGTGTAGAGAGAGTGTGATGTGACAAGCTGGAGCCAGATTTAGTGCCAGTTCTGAGTCCTGCCATGTCTCCTTGGCCTGGAATCCCACACCTGCTTCATCTTCTATTTCTCCAAATCTGAAAAGGCAAGCCCATTTGTGCTCCTAATAAAAAAATAACTTTTTTTAAGTTCACAAAACCTTACAGTTCATAGTCTGCTCTGAAAGAATAGACAGTGGGATGACTGGTTACAGCTCACTTCCTTCTAATGGGACTTTCTGGGTGCCAGCCTATACAGTTGCCAGTGGAGGTTTGTTTCAGTGAAACATCTTCAAAGCATGTCAGTCTTCTATGCTCTGTGTCACTCACCCACATGTTTTGTTTTCTGTTGTGTTTTGGATGCTCTTTTAATGTCCTATCGTAATACTACTGTGTTATTGTTACAAAATTACAGTGCATTGTGTTACTGGCTTCCTTAGGTCTTGGTTGTAATAATTCTGGTATTTTCTTTGCTTCAGAAGAGCATGTGAAGGTTTTTCTGTTAAGGTCTTAAATATCTGTTGGCCATGTTACAAGTGAAAACAGTTGTGTCTGCTGAGAATTCTCTTAACAGTCTCTTCACTTGTCTCGTTGATCCTTGCAGAGTTCATAGTTAGTAGCTTGGCAGATCTTTGGTAATTCACGGTTGTCAATGCAAATGGGAAGGCAGTAATTTTTCCTGATCATTGTTTGTAATAATTATGTTGATAACCTTTGATTCTCAACTAAAATGTTAAAAAACGTAGACTCTCTTTAATGATCCCATGGTTACAGTCAATTTGTTTTGTGAGCCATTCAGCAAAGAGGGGTGGAGCTTCCTTAGTTGCTGAGTGGCCGATTATAAGTGGTCCCTAGGGAGCGTGGCGACCCGGAGAGCAGTGAACAGGAGTGGGCAAACAGGGTTGTTGACAAGGCAGTTTGTGCAGGCAGGGCAAGCAGGCAGGGTTGCAAGTTCTCTTGCTAGTAAGATGTGCTGTGTTTTGTCTGAGGTGTTTCTGCTGGCTGCTTGCTTTTGAGGTTTCTGTTAGTAATGGTTTCAACACGGTCAAAAACTGTGGTTGGTATATATGACCATGTGGAGCCTTCCAGAAAGGATGTGTCTGTACAGACCCATTCCTGCCCAGAGTTTTTGAGCTTATAGGTGGCTTCAGGGTGTGTAGTGGAGGAGGCCTGCCTGCAGTGTGAACAGGTGAATGACCTCCTTTCACTGGTGGCTGAGCTTAGGGAGGAGGTTGAAAGATTAAGGAGTATCAGGGAAAGTGAAAGGGAAATAGACTGGTGGAGTTCAGCCCTTCCATATTTAAGGGAGGTCCATCAGGACTCAGAGGACTCTTATGCCTCCCACTCTCAGGCAAGAGAAGGGCACCTGGTAGATGAAGGGGAGTGGAAATGGGTCCCTGCTCGGGGAGGTAATAATAAAAACTCCTCCCCATCCCCCAGCCTGGTGCCACTTCAGAATAGGTATGAGGCCCTGGATCTAGAGAACCAGCCAGATGATTTACGTGATTTAGAGGGAAATTGTCTGCCCAGTGACCCTCCCAGTTATGATTCATCTATAAGATGGATCTCTAACACCAAGAAGAAAAGAAGGGTAGTAGTAGTAGGTAACTCTCTTCTGAGGGGAACAGAGGGCCTTATAGATCATCTGGACCCATCCCACAGGGAGGTTTGCTGCCTCCCTGGGGCCTGGGTACAGGATATCACTGGGAGAGTCCCTGGGCTGATTCAGCCCTCTGATTATTACCCACTGCTTATATTGCAGGCTGGCAGTGATGAGATTGAAAAGAGGAGTGTCAAGGCAATTAAAAGGGGCTTTAGGGCATTGGGTCAAGTGGTTGATAGGTCAAGAGCCCAGCTAGTTTTCTGCTCAGTCTCTTTGGTGGCAGAGAAGAATGATGAACAAAATAAAACTCACATCATTAACAAGTGGCTTAAGGGTTGGTGTTATTGACAAAATTTTGGATTCTTTGATCATGGGGAAACTTTTACAGCACCTGCTCTGCTGGAGCCAGATGGGATACATCTCTCTGTTAAGGGCAGAAGGTTCTTAGCTCATGAGCTGGCAGACCTCGTTGAGAGGGCTTTAAACTTGGTTTGAAGGGGGAAGGGGATGCAGCTGGGCTGTCTGAAAGCAGGCCCAAGGGTGGTAAGGCCGAGTTAGGGGTAAAGTCAGTAGCCCAGCTGAGGTGCAGGTACACCAATGCACTCAGCATGGGTAACAAATGAGAAGAGCTGGAGGTCATGGTGCAGCAGCAAAGCTTTGATGTAGCTGCCATCACAGAAATGTGGTGGGATGACTCACATGGCTGGAGCACTGCACTGGATGGGTACAGGCTCTTCAGAAGAGACAGGAGAGGGAGAAGAGGTGGAGGGGTGGCCCTTTATATTAAGGAGACTTTTGATGCCATAAGTATTGGAACCAATGACGATGGAGTTGAATGCCTGTGGGTAAGAATTAAGGAGAAAGCCAACAAGGCTGATATCCTACTGAGAGTCTGTTATTGTCCACCCAACCAGGAAGGAGAGGTGGACAACTTATTCTGTAAGCAGCTGGAGAGTGTTTCAGGATCACCAGCCCTTGTTCCTGTGGGTGACTTCAACCTACCAGACACCTGCTGGGAATTAATACAGCGGATAAGAGGCAGTCCAGGAGATTTTTAGAGTGTATGGAGGACAACTTTTTGTTACAGCTGGTGGGTGAACCCACCAGGGAGGGACTATGTTAGATCTGTTGTTTACAAACAGAGATGGGCTGGTGGGAGATGTGGTGATTGGAGGTCGCCTGGGGCAGAGTGATCATGAAATTACAGAGTTCTCAATATTTGGTGACATCAGGAGGAACACCAGTAAGATACTTACACTGCACTTCCAGAGGGCAAACTTTGGCCTATTTAGGAGACTTATCTGGAGAATTCCTTGGGAAGGAGCCCTTAAAAACAACAGAGTCCTGGAAAGCTGGGCGTGCTTCAAAGCAGAGATCTTGAGGGCACAGGGACAGACTGTCTCTGTGGGCTGAAAGATGAGTTGACGAGGTAAACGTCCAGCCTGGATGGGCAAGGAGGTTCTGGAGGAACTTAGGAATAAAAGAGGCTGTATCATCTTTGGAAGGAGGGTCAGGTCCCTCAGGAAGTATTTAAGGGGGCTGCTAGAGCATGTAGGAAAAAAATTAGGGAGGCCAAAGCTCAGTTTGAACTTAGAACGACAACTTCTGTAAAGGATAATAAAAAATGTTTTTACAAATATATAAATGGTAAAAGGAAAGGTAAGGCCAACATTTGTTCTCTATTGGACGAGGGAGGGAACTTAGTAACTGCAGATGAGGAGAAGGCAGAAGTGCTTAATGCCTTCCTTGCCTCAGTTTTCAGTGGGACGACAAATTACCTTCAAGACCACTGTTCTCCTGGTTTGGCTGATGGTGTCAGGGAACAGAATGGTCTCTCCATTATCCAAGAGGAGGCAGTCAGAGAACTGCTGAAATGCTTGGATATTCATAAATCTATGGGCCCAGATGGGATCCATCCCAGGGTGATGAGGGAGCTGGCAGATGAGCTTGCAAAGCCACTCTCCATCATTTACCAACAGTCCTGGCTCACTGGTGAGGTTCCAGATGACTGGAAGCTGGCCACTGTGACACCCATTCACAAAAAGGGTGGGAAGGAGGATCCTGGTAATTACAGACCAGTTAGCCTGACCTCAGTACCTGGCAAGATAATGGAACAGTTTATACTGAGTGGCATCACACAGCACTTACAGGATGGCCAGGGTATCAGACCCAGCCAGCATGGGTTTAGGAGGGGTAGGTGTGTTTGATCAACCTGGTCTCCCTTTATGAACAGGTGACCCACCTGGTGAATGCAGGAAGGCTGTGGATGTTGTTTATTTGGACTTCAGCAAGGCCTTTGACACTGTCTCCCACAGCACATGGAAAAGCTGGCAGCCCATGGCTTGGACAGGAGCACTCTCTGCTGGGTTAGGAACTGGCTGGATGGCTGAGCCCAGAGAGTGGTGGTGAATGGTGCTGCATCCAGCTGGGGGCCAGTCACCAGTGGTGTCCCTCAGGGGTCTGTGCTGGGGCCAGGTCTGTTCAATATTTTTATTGATGACATGGATGAGGGTATTGAGTCTTTCAGTAGTAAATTTGCAGATGACACTAAGCTGGGAGCATGTGTTGGAAGGGAGGAGGGCTTTGCAGACAGACCTGGAATGGTTGGATGGGTGGGCAGAGTCTAAGCAAGATGAAGTTTAATCAGTCCAAGTGCCAAGTCCTGCATTTTGGCCACAATAACCCCCTGCAGTGTTACAGGCTGGGGATGGTGTGGCTGGACAGTGCCCAGGCAGAAAGGGACCTGGGGGCACTGGTGACAGCAGCTGAACTGGAGCCAGCAGTGTGCCCAGGTGGCCAAGAAGGCCAATGGCATCCTGGCCTGGATCAGGAATGGTGTGGCCAGCAGGAGCAGGGAGGTGATTCTTCCCCTGTACTGGGCTCTGGTGAGGCCACACCTTGAGTGCTGTGTCCAGCTCTGGCCCCTCAGTTCAGGAAGGACATTGAGATGCTTGAGTGTGTCCAGAGGAGGGCAACAAGACTAGTGAAGGACTTGGAAATCAAGCCATATGAAGAATGACTGAGGGAGCTGGGGTTGTTTAGCCCGGATAAGGGGAGACTCAGAAGTGACCTTATCACTTTCTACAGCTTCCTGAAAGGTGACTGTAGTCAGCTGGGGGTTGGTCTCTTTCTCCAGGCAGCAACTGAGAGAACAACAGGACACAGTCTCAGGCTGTGTCAAGGGAAATATAGGTTGGATGTTAGGAGGAAGTTTTTCACAGAAAGAGTGATTAAGTGATTAAGTCTGCCCAGGGAGATGGTGGTCTCACCATCCCTGGACGTGTTTAAGGGGAGACTGGATGTGGCACTTGGTGCTATGGTCTAGTTGAGGTGTTGTGGCATGGGTTGGACTCGATCTCGAAGGTCTCTTCCAACCTACACATTCTGTGGTTCTGTGGTTCTGTGATTGTAGTATCAGATCAATGCTAAGAAAATAAAATCTTGATTGAATTATCCTTAGACTTCCTTCATATTGGAAATAGACAAGAAAAGAGGTAGTAAAAAGAAAGCAAATAGTATGTCCACAGTGAAGAAACTTTGAGCAAACATGTATAAGAGTAGACATGGTTAAGTTATGGTATATTTTCATAGAATCACAGAACACCCCAGGCTGCAAGATCATCTGGTCTAGCTTTTCATAGGAAAGGGAGCCTAGATGAGATTATCTAGTATCTTGTCCCATCACATGTTGAAAGCATCCAGTGATGGGGACTATACCATGTCCCTGGAGAGGTTGTTCGAGTGAATGATTGTTTTCACTATCAAAAATGTCTTTCTCTTAGTGAGAGACCTTCTCCCTGACCTTCTCCCAGAAATCTTGTATACATTGCCCTTTGTATTCTCCATGTGGCTCTTTGTGAAGGGAAGGCTTCTATCCTCTTAGTTACTGCCCTTCAAGTACTGAAAAATAATGGCATCCTCCTTGAGCCTTCGCTTCTGCAGGTTTGAAATGACATGACTCGTGACACTCCTTTGACCCCTCTTCAGTCTGTCCACATCTGTTTTGGAACTGTGGGGGCTAGAGCTGGCCACACTACTCCATGTGCAGTCTGACAAGTGCTGGTGAGAATGATGACATCTCTCTCAGTTAGCAGTGCCCCCATGGATGCAGCTCAGGATCCACTTTGCCTCAGTAGCTGCAGCAGTGCACTGCAGACCTGGTGTCTGTTTGTTGTCTGCTGGGACCCCCGGGCTCCTCTTGGCAAGGCTGTTCCATTGCTCTTGGCTGTTCCACAGCTCCTGGGTCCTAGCCTGGCTGGGCTCTTTGGTTTTGTGTTCCCAGGTGCAGGACTCTGCACTTCTCTTGGTTGAACTTGACACAGTTCTTGTGGCCCAGTCTTTCAGCCTGTTTCTATCTCTGAAAGGTAGCCCTCCCTGCCAACGTGTGCCCCTCAACACCCAGTTTAGTGACACAGCAAAGATGGTGAGGGTGCTTTTGGTCCCATCCTCCAGATGATTTACAGAGATGTTACAACCAGTACTGGTCCCTGGGGAGCCTCACGCGTGATAGGCTGCCAGCCTCAGTAATTTACTAACACATTGGTCAGGAGGAAAGGAGATTTTGAGAACCTCTGTCTTGCCAGCATTATCTGTAACTTTTTCCCTGTCCTGTCTAGTAATGGGCCTGTGTCTTCCCTGAGCTTCTGCTTAACTGGTTATGTATCTGATCAGCCATTTCTTCTTTTTCGTGTCTCTGGCCAGTTCCTGACCTTCATGTATACAACCCTGCAAACCCTAGCAAGGATTTGTGGTCCCCATTGGGTATTTGGCCCTTTCCATTGAAGGTGTGCTTTTTTTTGCTTTTAATAGCACCCAAAAGTTAAATGTCATTTAATGGCTTTTTTTTTTCTTTTATATTGATGGTAGTGGGAAATACTTCTGCCTTCCATGCCATGATTTTGAAAATTGGGATGGGGCTAGATACTTTGTACCTCATGTACACTTTGATATTGAGGGATTTTGTATGTACATGTGTATGTTTATGTGTGTGTGTGTATGTACGTACACACACCTACCTTTATATATATATTTGTGTTGATAGACTGAAATTTTGTACTTAACTTGTTTGATTAGAGTGCAGCAATAAAATAAAATTGTGATCATAGCCTCCCAATAAAGGGAGAAGGGAGTGAGTAAAATTACATAGGAAAACCTAGGGATCTAATGTATAATGGGAAGTATCAATATAATATTTCAGGCTCTACCAATTTTAGTAGTTTTCTCAGGCACTTAAAAAAATACAAAAACCGAAACAAATGACACCATCACTTCACAAACACAAAAACCACCTTCCCAAAGAAAACCCCAAACAACAAAAACCCTTTTACAGTCTGACCTTGATTTTAAGACCTGTTACCTTCTATGGGCAGGCAACTAAATAGTACATCTTATGGATCCTGAAACAGTTATTGGCCCCCTGTACGACCTTCGATTAAGTTTAAATACCTTTTTCAGTCAATGGAAGTAGCACAGCTGTATCCAGAAGAGATTTTTGGATCTAAGACCTTGCCAGCCAGAGAAGATAGTATCTTAGATTGCTAAGATTGACATAGTAGTTGTAATCTGTAAGTAATGGAATAAGCTAATTTTAATGTAATTTTTAAAAAGTAATCTAAAATAACAAGGGCATTCTATCTTTCATTAGCCAGAATGAATTTACATTGAATCAAACAGTGTGATTGAAATTAAATTCTGCAGTTTTAATTACAATAGCTTTTGGCACTCCATGTCTTTTTTTGCCTGGTTATTTAAAGCTCAGTGGGCCCTAGCCTTTTGGATTCTGAATTCCACTTTTAATGTTCCTTTGGAGATCTCTTCTCAAATACTTTCTTCACCTTATCTTTATATTAATGTTCTTCACCTGTTTACTGCCTGCTAACTACTGTCTTGATAATGTAAAGGTATTTTCTAAGGTGTATTTTCTAAGGTATTTCTAAGCAAATAATTAGTGGGAAAGAGATGTCATGACTTGTATTAAACTTTCCTGTTTTGTTGAAAAACTTAGAACTTTATTTTACAAGAGCTTTAAAATATATATACCCTTATATAAAAATCCAACTTAAAATAATTCCTCACTTGTATTTTACAACTTTTGTGCTGCTAAAATGGTATCTTCCATGATTGCAACTGTTACCAAAAAGGTTATATTTCTGTAAGATGAAGCCTATGGAGGAGTGGGGGAAGATACTGGAAAATTCTTTTAACTTAAGCACAATAGTATATGATCTCTGTATGCCTGGATAACGGCTAGTTTTGTACCCTACAGTGCTTAGTACAAATGCCAGAAGTTAATGGGGCCTTGTCTTAACTCCCTGTGAGTGTGACGAGTGTTCCTGCTAATACTTCCTTATTTATTTGTGCTAGTGATTAAAATGTACTAGCTGATATCTTAATTTTGAGAATAAGGATTGCGTGTCAGACCAAAGAATGATAAGAGAAATAGATACTGACTTGTTGACAAGTTTGAGGTACTTTCAAGGAGAACAGATTTGTCGGAAGATCTGGAACCACTTGATCTGGAATCAAGTCCATGGAAATAGCATATATAAATGTATTCAGAAATGGGATGAATATGTATTAGTTTCAGAAATATAACCCAGTATATTAGGTTACTAAGCATGAATGCTTTGAGGAGAATTACCCATGCATCCAGGAATGCTATTAAAGTAATGTCAGCTTTCTAACCTAACAAATTGGATAGAGTTTACTTCCCTGTTTTCAGTGACACAACTGTAGAACATTTTGTTCTAAAAAGCAAAGCATTTCTTAAACAAAAGATGTAAAGTCAGGTTAACTTAAAATGTGGTATTAAGTACTATTAAGAGTTAAGACAGTTTTAAAAGATGATGTAGATGACAGTTAAAATTCTGGGATTATCCTGTCATTGCCAGAAACATAAGTTTTTGAAGTACTTCAGAACTATAGTGTCCATTTTAGTGAGCAAGTAGCACTGCAGTTACCATCAAGAACAAGAGTGATGGATATCAGATAAATTGGCAGCTTCTGAGCAGGGAATTATTAACCCATTGAAACATCCGTAGTGGAAGAATTCATATAAAAGATTTTGAAAAAATGTATTGCAGTTCTATTATTTATATTTTACTGCATTGGGACCATAAAAAATATTTTGGATGTTATGATTGTTCTTTTATGGTATCTTATTTGTTTGATTGAGACTTTCCTTTGTTTCACTTGATCTCAGGTGTCCTGCAAACTTCTTTGCCCCATAACCAGCTCTTACAGTTCATTGTATGTAACGTGGAAGATCATGGAGCTCATGAAAGAGAAGTCTGCAGTTACTAAGTGGTTATCTTCAGTGAAGTCACTGCTACCTTTTAGCACTCAAGTACCTACCCATGTTTTTCTTTTGTTGGCTTACCTACTGATCCAAGAAAATGGAGACAGTCTTCGTGATGTACTCCAGGCTACAACAGAAATAGCCAAGGCTGATTGTTCTCAGGTAAAGGTTTATTTTTAGTGGTTTGGGGTTTTTTTCAGGAGCTGGGTTGGATTTTCTAGCGTGAAGGGGGCAAATCTGCTACAGCTTCGTGATCCTAGGTTCAACAAGTGGCAAGGCTGCATTCCTGTAGGTACAGTATGGATCCTTCCAGCAACAGTGCATAGATGGTTGGTATGTTGAGAACGTGCCCTCTGGATCCCATTCTCACCAGCTGTTGGCATCTGGATGCTGCAGTTGCTGATGCAGACTGCCCCTCATCCTGTGCAGACATGCACACACATAGACTCTCATCTTGCTCTCTTTTGTGTGTCACTTAGAACAAAATACATGTCTCTGCTTTGGAGTATTTTGTGGTTGTTTAGACTTAGGAAGAAGACTGACTTATTTGTTGATATGATCCAGGGAGCATGGAAATACAACATGAGAAAGCTGAAAAGGGGCTACCAAATAATTTCTAACTCTGGGTGATCTTATGAATTATTCTCTGTTCTTTTGTGGTTACTGGAAGACTGCCAAGACCCTTGTGACATCTTTATTCTTGCTTCTTAGAAATATGTGCATAGTCTTTGCTTCAGTAGACGATTCAAGCTAGAATTATACAGGATGCTTAAACTTACCTACGTAATCTGAAAAGATAAAGGGGGTTATTTGGAAACAGCAGCGTAGTGCAGAAGGCATTGTATGGAAACAACCATAATTTATTTGTAAAATAGGCAGGAGAGAACTGTTGATTCAGTTTTAATTTATGCCCTAAAGACAGGCTTTATTTACTTTGAGATTTTTTAAATTGCTTTCTTCTCAAATAGTTTGCATATTCTACATCACAAGAGTTTAAAAAGGTTACAATTTTGACTATTATTTAAGTACATGTTGGAAAGCTGGTACCGTAAAAATCTTATCTCCAGGAAAACCAAAATCCTTTAAGAAGCAGACAGATTAGGAATAGAATGATTTTGCTGGAAAATAACACTTTTTACCTCCTACAAGCCATTTAGACCTCTTGTTGAGAGGAAGGAGTGCGGAACTAATCAATGGAAAGGGTAAGAATGTAAAATTTAGATGTAATGAAAACTGTGATCTGACTATGACAATGTGATCCTACAGCAGGAGTCAGAAATGAAATATATTTTCTCGCATAACTGGGACAGATTTTTGAGGGGAGGCACAAAGTTTAAGGAAAAGTATAGATGCTTTGACCTATTTTTTTTTCAAGGTAGTTATTAAAACTTCATATTTCTCATTTAAGTAGGAAGAGCTAACTGTGTTTAAAGGTCAGCAGTAACCAAAATGAATTGCACTTCTGTGTAAAAACAAAGCTGAGCTGATGTAGAACCACCTGGGTAGCTCTTCTTTAACTTTATTTTTTCTTGAAAATGTTTCAGTAAGTCAGCTTTCAAAACTATTGTGAGTGGTACAGCTCAACTACGAGTAGTTTGACATGTCCACTAAATATTTTGTAACCAGGGATCCAGGTCCCAGTCCTTGTAAATTAGTTATTCCCTAGGAAAAGTGTAGGTAAGTCATATATCTGCCCTGTTGTGGGAACCTTCCTTTGACTTCTGATCCAAGCTGCTGCAAGTAAGGCAGGTCTCTCCTTGTGCCTAGCTAGCTGTATAAAAATGACAAGATAGCTCCAGGTGCTCTGAGAGTGGGTTTCTGTTTTTGTGGACTGTTTCTAACCTGTTTTGTTGCAAAGGGTCTTTGAGTTGGAATATGAAGCAGTGGCATAATACAGGAAAGAGAAAGGAATAATGTTTTGTTTATTAACTATTTGATATAGTTGTTCAAAATGCAGTTTAACAGTCATACAAGAAAAGGAGTAACTTGCTGAAAAATACCGCTGAAGTAATATGGTACCTGAGCAGAATGCCCTGAAGCCTGACTGGAGGAAATGACTGTTGTGAATTTCATTGGATTAATCTAAAATAGCTCCTGTCCTGGTTTAGGGCAAATTTTGGGAGGAAACTTCCAAATGGGGTCCCTCTAAAAAGCAAGTTCAAGCAGCCCCTCCCTCAGCTGGTTTGGGAAAAAATTTCCTTAGAGAAAAGTGGAAAAAACTGTTTATAAAACAAGCAAAGTGTTCACAAGCACAAAAATTGAATAATTTTAAACAATCAAACCTCTTGCCATCCCAAAGAGAGATGGCAAAATTGAGCAAGTCCTTGCCATGGGTTTGTAGCTCAGCTCACCCAGTCTCTTATCAGTCTCCCTGGCACTGGAAAATGACACATCCCAGGCCCCAATGGGCCACAGGTGTGAGCCCCGGGTGTTTTCTGAGTGTAAACAGTTCTAAGAAGATGAAAAAAATAGTCCAGGGAACTTCTCTGCCTCAGCTAGCAAAAAACCAACTAAAAGCAGAGGTGAGCTCTGTGTCACTGTCTGTCCATAAGCAATACAGTCTAGGAGCAGCATGTGGAGGAGTGAGTGCATTTTGTGAAAACAAACTCCATGCTTCTTCTTTCCCTGCTTTGCTCTCAGAACCAGTCTCAAAAGTGTAGAACTCAATATCCAGCATAAAAAGAACAAATGGGATACAAGCATCGTAAAGTCACTCCAGGACAGCTCCACTGACTTCAAATGAACAGGTTTAGAGCCAAATCAAGGAGCAAGTCAGCAGAATTAGAGAAGCTTTAGACAGATACAGGGAGAGTGATTTAAACTGAAGCTGTTCATGTTCAGCATTAAGTGAGTGGGTTTTTCTGCTTCGCTTATTTTAAGCCAAAGGTTTTGTTCACCAATACTTTACGATAGATTAATGGACATATCCTGTTGAGCTAACCATGGTGGTCAAAATACCTTAGAATTAATAAACCTTCCAGGCTCATGAAGAAGTCCTCCCTGGCACTGGAAAGCATGGCTTGTGTCCAAAGCAACGAGAAGATGAAATTCAGACTTCATCCTATTTTTTGTTTCTCTAGCAATCAGCAGAAGTCCATGTGAATTAGAAACCATTGTAAAAAATGCAGAACTCAACCTGATTTGTTGATTCTTATTGGCTCACATTTTGTTGGCTAATAAGGCATGTAGATGGAGAGCTTTTAGTTTTTTAAATTATTGTGGGCTTTAAAACACTTTTCTGCAAAATATATAATGTAATCAGGTATCTTTGTAGTAGTATCACATAAAGCAATCAGTACAATTGGTAATATAGCAGATGTTCTGCTGAGTAGTATTTGAAAATTTGGCTGAGTAGTATTTGAAAAAGAGTGTGCTTCATTGGGATGATGTTTCAGTTCCTAGTCCTCAGTTAAGTGCAACCAAGGACAGCATATTCTCCAGTTAGCAATATTTAATGTATTTCTATCTTTTAAATGACATATTTTACTCCAAAAGATTTTAATGTTTGGAAGCTTCAAGTTACTGTCTGGCTCATTTGAACTTGGCATCACCTGGAATCTGTCTTGTCTCTGACAAGTTATTTTAGTTCTGAGTCTGCTTAATGGCTCTGCAGAGATTATTACAGTGTAGCACCACACTGAAAAATTATCACATTGTTTCTTGTAGGTTCAGTGCTCTCTCTAAGGCAGAAGAATTACCTTTGACTTGTCTCATCTTTCTCTTGCAACAACCGTACAGTGAGAGAAAACATTGATGCTCCTGGATGGAGGATATAACTGATTACTTTAATAAACTCAGTCAGCAGTGTGAGTGGCAACTAACTCTAGCATACTGATGGCAGAGTTATACTTCAGGAATTGCCGTATTTGGTTCTGTGTTTTATTCAGTTTCACAGAAATAAATTATGCTTTATAAAAGATGGTGGAAGTAAATGGTTGTAATGTAAGTTGAGAAAGTGAAAAACTCACCACAGCAAGCTTGCTAGGCATTTTGAGTCTGTAGTTCCTTAGAACACTTTCTGAAGGATGCAGTGGAATGTGGTGTGCAGCACAGTAGTTAGGCTGTTCTGAAGAAGAAGGAAGTCAGAGGACAGGTATGGAAAGAAGAAAACAAAAAGTGGCTGTTAAGCCCCATCTTATTTTTAGACAATCACATCTATATTAACTTGAATCTGTTCATTTGGTGTTACTGGCACTTAAACACTCAGTTTAAAGCCAGATATTTGTAACAGGTATATTCTGAATTCTTTGCATCTTTGGAGCATGTCCGAATCAAAGTTAACTTGGGGTAGCTACTACTTCAGCACTTAATGTTGCAGAAGTTAAATGTCTAAAGGGCAAAATTAAGAAGTGTCTACTTTCGAGCCACTGTCAATTACCTGTACTTCAGCAGAGTATATAGAATTGCTGAGATGTCATGGTGAAGGCCATAGCATAAAAAGAATTGTGTGGTGGGTTTTTTTGTTATTGGTTGTTTGGTTTTTTTTAAAGTGATCTAGACAGTCACGAATTCTGCTGCAAGTGAAATTCCATTACTTTGTTGTTCACAAAGGGACACAATGATTGTATCTGTGTATATTGAATTGAAAAGCCACAGGTGATTCCTATGCAAAATCTATTTGAGGAATTGTGTTTCAAAACAAAACAGTCAGAAGGAGAGGTTGCTTTCATATTTATTCCAACTCTTCACGGAGTTCACTAACAGCAGCTCCCATTTTCACATTGAATGTTGTTTTTATAAGGAGTCTGTTGTTTAAACTGATGGAGCACTTAAACATCACTAGATTTGAAAATTATTACCATAATTGATCTTGCAGATATTGTTCTGGTTATGCTTTATTTTTGTTTTGTTTTATTTTCCCGACCCTATCCCTGAAGAGAGGCTAGAGAATGTTTCTCTATGTGTATCTCCTCTTTCCCCACTATGTAAAAGCCTTTTTATGATGCAAGAAAATGGTTTTGGCTGAAACATTTTGGAGTACTGATTCTGAACTTTCCCTGTGGAAGAAAGCCCAGAAGAATTTTCTGAAGGCTGAGGAATGAAGAGTAGTACATGGACTGTTAGGCTTTCTGAAGTCAAATTACTGCACAGGCTGCAGAAACACGTGAAGGACTTAATACAGTCTTTCTAATTGGATGAATTATCTTGTGCAGAAATGGTTATTACACTCTGTGAAACCCTCGCTGTGCTGCAAGGAAAAGAAATTAAATCATCTGACGGAGGTCACTGGTGGATACAGCACAAGATCTATTACTGTTATTTGAAGATTATGAGTCTATAGAGGACATGCATTCTTTATGATCTTTCAACTGCTGGAATGAGCTATTTAGTGGTAAATGACACCTTCTGGGAAATTCATCTGAGGATACATTATTTTCTGTTTTTTGGGGTTTGGGAGTGCATTAATACCCAAAAATGTAAAATACATTTTTATTCATGTAGAAAACGTGTTTAAGGGTATGTTGAACGGTTTTGGCTCATTCAGGTGATGCCTGATGCTTTTTTCATTTGATTCATTTTGTAAACTTTAGCGAGTAGCTGTAGGGAAAGAATCATGTCATAGTCTGAGCTTGCGGACATGTTTCGTGATTGTAACTTATTGATTAGGATCCTGCTAGGGTAGATGAAACTTTTGAAAACCTAGCTTGTGCTTTCAAAAAAGTGCTTCTCATTTTTGAGAGAAATTTATTTTGTTGTTTTATAAAGAGAAACTTAGCTATATTTATGCACTTACCTGAAAAACTTGTTCCTTCATTTGTCTGAATTGTCCAGTAATTCTGTCTTGTTCATTGAAGCAAGAAATGCCTGAGTACTATATGCTTTCAGAAATCTCATTTCACTGTCTTGCCTACTGCACAACTAGGTTGATGGTTGATCTGCCAAAATTCAGCCCAGAAATGGAACCTGCTAGTCTCCCTTAGCTACTGTTTTTGAAGAAGAACAGTTGTCCCATAGCTCGGAAAAAAAGAGATTGTGCCACCAGATGGCAGAGAATGCTTCTCAGGTGTATTAATTAAATAATATAATTTTGTCTCACTTGTTTCATTTTATTTTGAAAGGGAGATTTGTTGAAAAAACTGAGCATCATTTTTGTGTTGTAAATTAGTTTTGAAACCAAAAAAACATTATGTCAAAACCCTTCTTCAGATTCCTAATGGCAGTCTTGACCTAACTTCTGCATCCTCTGCTACCATGGGGAATGCAGAAGACTGTGTTGATAGGCAGCACACCTCCCATTCTGAAGCTGGTTCCTGCCTGCTGGGAGCTAGTGAATTGTCATATCAGCTTTGTGGAGCTGTTACGCCCTTGATGAAGATGTAGCATAAATTTAATATTGAAATTAATCTCAGCATTGTTTGTCTGTTATATGAGGGAGGTGGAGACAGGAGCAGCTTTGGTGTACTACAACATCTTGGAGTTTTTCCTAATGGAGACAGGAGCAGCTTTGGTGTACTACAACATCTTGGAGTTTTTCCTAATCTTACAATTGAAATATACAGTTCAAAACAGACTGTAAAGGATAATACTTTATCATTTAGTTAGAAGTTTCTAACTGTCTTTACAGTACCACATGCATAAACATTTTCTGAGGATTTTCTAAATCAAACTTAGTATCTGTTTACTACATGTTAGTATGAAAGTCATGGTAGAACTTTGATTTAATATATGTTTACTGTAGAATAAGCTTTGTAACAAGATAATTGATGCAGAGACAGGACTTGAAATGAGCTTCCCATTACAGCTGATGAAGGCCGAGCTCAAGCAGACTGACTTTAGGCTGTTAGAGCTAAGGACTGTTAATATCATTTATTTTTTATATCATTTGATCTCATTGCTGATGCGTAGGGCAGTGTAGCTACAGCTGAGAAAGATGAAGGACATAGTCTATTAACTAGAGAACTAGCTTAAGATGAAACTGAGTTGCCCAAGAACCTGCCTCTGGAAAGAGGAAGGGGTACTATGGGAAGAGACTGGAAGTAAGCAGCTTAGGTAAGAATGTTGATCATTATAATGACATGTCTGTCATCTCTACTGATGTCTTATGTATCCTATTTGCCCAGCCCAGTATTTATCAGGCATGGATACGATTTAAAGAATTGACAAAATCCTCTTCTCCTCTGAGCTGAGAGCCTTCCAGTTATTCTGCTGCATATGAAACCTTTTGGGTAACTTTATTAGAAGACATTTCTTCCCTATTCACGTATTAACAGTTGTGTGAAAAACATTTATCCATGGATCAGTGGAGGAGCATGTGTGACCTCCTTGAGAATTTTGAAACTTAACATGGTGATGCAGGTTACTGTCTTGGGGTTAATGATTACCCCTACCCCAAAGATACCCAATGCCTTCTTCTTACTCATCATGCTGCAGTTTATCTTGTATCATTCGAAGATTTAGATAACAGTAAATCAGGTGATATGTTTTTTTTCTTGACACTGAAGGTGCAACAGGTGCCCAGAAATAAAACTTCTTTCCTTTAGCAGGTCTCCTATATTCAAGGGGACTTTTGGTGTACCTATATTATTTGGTTTCTGCTCAACCTCCCTGTTACCTAAGGCTTAATTTAATCAAAAACTAAAAGGTTCTTACTTGAAGGATGTTGAGCCTTTGGCACTCAACTCTTCTTTTGGGTTCTCTTTAATCAGGAAGTTCATTTTAGTTTTCTTCCTGTATACTAATATACATAATTTTCTCTCAGGCAGTGCTATTGTCTCTTTAGCATGTGTAAAGAGGGGAAATACAACTGCACAGACTAGCTTAAACAAATCATTATGGTTAGGGAGTGGGAAGAAAAGGCAGCAGATTAAATCTCATTTTTTGAGTGCAGGTTTCACTTTTCTGTGTTTCAGTGTTAATGCAGACATTAACATTTAATCTTATTGCTGAATTTTAACTGGGACCAGAATTTACAGTAATCAATTCTGCCATGTGCTATAGAAATGGTAAAACTTACTTCCCCCCATGCCCCTTACTGTTCTAAAGAATATAATGACAACAGGGAACATCAGTGTTTTCAATACTGTTTTGTTGACAAATCATTGCCAACAAGCGAAGAAACTTGGTTCTAGCCTAGCCAAAATCAGGACACAACAGAAACTGTAAAACTGCCCAACTTTTCTTAAGTCCAGAAGTTTGAAAGAAAGGGGAGGGTGGTTTCCAGTGGGAAGATGCTTTCAGTTTGAGTGTGAAAATCATTCAAATGATTACTAAAATGATTACCCTAAATTCTCAGCTTCACAATTTATTGATTGTGCTTTGAAATATTTGCGTAAAACCAGTCCTCTTTCTAGGCGGGTCATAGGGTGATTACTGATTCCATAGAAGGTAGAGAACAACCTTGAGGAACAGAGAAAGAGGAAGACTAGTCAATTCCACAAAAATCTGGAATGTTTTTGGTTTATAAAGGGATTTGTTCTATTTAGGAATGTCAAATACTATTGGAAAGAAGTAGTTATTTCATTAGGTGGTAAATGCACATTCCAGTTTAGGTTTGTGAAAGCACCAATTTACGTTCTTGAACTGTAAAGGTAGTGATGACTTGTAGAATAAACAATATAATTTTTGGTCTCTGATTCGGAACCAGAACAGAGCCAAGTATGCAAAATCCCAGAGCACTTGAATTATTAATTATTATTCTTCCTGTGGACTCAGACAGATCTTTTTACAGTGAAAAAGTTATAATTTCCTCATGTAAAAATGCATGCTGAAACAAATGTTGTAGCAGAATTTTCCATTTTTTTATCATATCTGCATATAGCACTCATATATATATAAATCTCATATATAAATAGCATATATATTTTTGTGTCTCTGTGTGTTTGTGTTTTAAGTAGCCAAAAAAAACCATCATGAGTAGATACAATTTAAGATTAGATTTTATCACACAGTGACAAGAAGGTACACGAGAAACTGTAGCACCTGCTGGTATGAAAATACTGGGAATCTGATAAAAAAGGGAATGGAGATATATAAGTCTCTTTATTGTAACTTGAGTGGCAGCTCTCTTGAAGTTTTGTACCATATGGTAAAGAATGCAATAAATTGTATTGTATTATGTGACAGGTTTGTCATATAAACAGGCAGAAAAAAATTACATAAAAGGTATGATTTTCTAATATGTTGGAACAAGTTCTCTGTCTTTTCTAAGGTGTCATGTTGGCAAATTTGGCAAATTCCGATTTATTTCCTGCATTTTTTCTATTTTAGGTCCCAAATCTGATCCCAGTCCTCATATTTAAATTGGGAAGACCTTTGGAGCCTGCACTTTACAGGGAGATACTGTATACGTTGCCTACACTTGGTGTACATAAGGTCAGAAAGATTTTTAGTAAAATGAAAACTTTATCAATAAAAGGTCATATTTTTGTAAAAACTATTCAGACTGGGCAATATGTATCTTGCTTAACTGATTTTTAAGTTTCTGCATTACTTTGTAATATTTTGAGTGGGATATGGTATTTGTTTTAAAGTGAAATGTACATTACACTTTACTGTCTACACTGTATGATCATTATATGTCGTGAGAGGATGCTCTTGGACTTGTTACTAGCTAAAGTTTGTTGGAGAATGACTTCCAGTTTTTGTCAGGTATTACAGTTGGATGGTTTCTCCTAGTTGTACTTGGTTATAAAATAATGATTTGTAGGTTATTCTTTGTCCTTGGACGTATAAAACAACAAAAACACTTGGTTAAAAATTTCTTTCAGGTTTGTGTGGCTCAGATTCTACGTGCCATATACGTGCTGGGGAGTACGCCTAAGCTCAGAGCAATTGCCTCACGGCTGATGACGTCATTATGGGAAAGACAGGTTAGAAACTTCTTGTAGTGTCACTGTAATAAGTCCAGTGGAAAAACTTCATTACTGCTAGCCAAGGAAAAAAATCATTGTGGAGCATTGCTGCTACTGATATGCCAGCACTACGAAGTAAGTAGTGTTAATGGTGCTTATATTGGTCTTCTGGTGGAATATTTTAATAGTATGTCTTTCACAAAAATTTCTTTTCATTTCATGACATCTCAAACTGAAATTAGAAAAAAAATTGTTTGAAGGATGGCTTTCTGCTTTTCATTATGTGCAGTAAGAACAGGACCTTGGTGTTGCGGTTTAACCCCAGCCAGCAACCAAGTACCACACAGCCACTCACTCACACCGCCATCCACCAGTAAGACTGGGGAGAAAAATCAGAAGGGTGAAACGAAGAAAACTGGTGGGTTGAGGCAGACAATTTTACAGAGAAAGCAAAAGCTGTGCGCAGAAGCAAAACAAAACAAGGAATTAATTCACTGTTTGCATGGGCAGACAGGTGTTCAGCCATCTCCAGGAGAGAGATCATGTGTTATGGTGGCTTAGGAAGACAGATGTCATCTATCCAAATGTCTACCCCTTCCTTCTTCTTCCTTCCACTTTATATCCTGAGCATGATGATACATGGTCTGGAATATCCCTGTGGTCAGTTAGGGTCACTCATCCTGGCTGTGTTTCCTCCCAGCCTCTCAAGCATCCTGAACTTCATCACCAGCATGGAGTATGAAAAGCAGAAAAGGCCGTGGCTGTGTGTAAGCCCTGCTCAGCAATAATAAAAGCTGTTTATTATCTGTTTTGTCTACCCTGTGTTCAGCACAAATACAAAACACAGCCCCATACCAGCCATTGTGAAGAGCAATTCTATCCCAGACAAAATCAGCACGAGTTATGTACAGAAATTTGCTTCTGATTTTTTTAAAAAATGCAATGGAGACCTGGTCTGCAAAAGCCAACTCAATCTCAATGTAGCATTAGTGCCAAATAATGAAAAAAAAAAATGGTATGCAGTAATAAAAACCAAAGTGGTATGTAGAAATCCTGTAGAAGTGCTACTAATTGAAAATCCGGTCACACTTTTAGAGCTGTGATGATCATTTTTAAATTAAATCTTTTCTAGGATCGAATTTACCCAGAACTGCAGAAGTTCTTAGCATTGTCTGATATGCCCTCTGTGTCTGTTGACAAAGATGCTCAATGGGAAAAGCTGATTGCTAAAGCTGCTTGTATAAGAGATATATGTAGGCTGAGGTAAGTGGAAGTGTTACCCATCCTATTTCTTCGTAAGGGAAAAGAGTTGTTTTCACAAAAGCTGCATCTTTTTTTTTTTTTTGCTTATTCTGTTACATTAATTGTGAGTAATATTTTTCTAGTTGGGACACTGACTCAGCCATTGCTAATCTGAGCAGCTACTAAATTTGAGGTTTTCTATTATGGCTAATAGAACACATATATAAATGCTGTTAAAATTAAATTATCTTCATCCTAGAACAAAAGATGCATCCTATACTGGTCCAGGGTAGAAACTTCAGGCATAACACTTTTAGATTAGAAAAAGGGAAAGATGAAACAACAGAAGAAAGAACTAATGGTCTTTCTTTTGATCTATTCAAAGAAAGATAGAATTCTTTTTCTGAAAACCTTTTGTTTTCACATGTACATTTTTGCTCTTTATTCAGATATAATACTACAGAAGACTGTTGTACAAGTCTAACTGGATAATACATTGAACCTTTCCAGCTCTAACAATCCATGAATACTAGTTCCAGTTTTCACTTTCTTTCTTGAAGGTCAGCGACTAACAGCCGAGAGGATTCATATATCTTTTAAGTATCAGCTAAAAACAAGTTCCTAAAGAAAATACCTTTTCCTTTACCTCTTCAACCTTCTTCCATTTTGCCTGACATTATTTTTCAAGAAATTTTTTAAAAGTGAAAAGCAAGAGAGAAGTCTCAATGCACCTGTAATAATCTTTTTGCCAGGGAAGTGGTATAGCTGGAGTTCAGGTGTATGGACATTATTCATGCGTTTAGAAATTATTTGGAAGAAAGTGTGAGCAAATAAGTCACGATTTACCATGCATATAAATCACCTACTAGCTACCATTTACCGGAATCTCTTAAAGAGATAGTATGGAGAACTGCTGAACACCTTGCCCACCACAACCCAGTAAAACTGAATGGATAGTTAAAGACTGGAAAGCTAAAGCAGCCCATGCAGTCACTGAGGGAAAGACAAGTGGCATTGCAGCAGAAAAAAAAAAAAAAAAAAAAAGGGAAAACGTAATTTTCTTATGTAAGAGGGACAGAAAGCATTTAGTGCTAGAATCTCCACCAGTACACAGTAGGAACTTTTTTGCAGGAGACTGCAACAAAGAGTCTTAAAATATGGACTTTCATTCTCAGTCCCTTTTTGAATGGTGTAATCTTTCAGTGAGCACAACATGCTTAGACAAAACCTTCTATAACTTAACCACTCCATGATCTTTTATTTGGAATTTGATGCCTGCTGATTTAATGCCAAATCACTCAACCTTTAGAGCACTCTGTAATATCCTCCTTGTATGTTTTTTTTTGGTGTGTCAACTCGCAGTTTAAGGCAGTTTTAATTGTCATTTAAATAAAACCAGCACTTTTGTGTATAAATTATAAATTGTGTGTATATGTCAATATTGCCTTCTATTTTAATTTTTTTTTCCTTTAGACCATACCAGCATGGAGCAGACATGTTGGCTGCAATTTCCCAGGTATTAAATGAATGCACAAAACCTGATCAAGCTTCACCTGCTGCCATAGTATTACAGGGTCTACAGGCACTTTGTGAGGCTGAGGTAAGATTATACTGGCCTGTCCTTGTGTTTTGAGTTTTGCTCGTGGTTCATGAACTTTTTTCCCAATTGGTTTTTTCTTAAGAGTACATTGAGTTGCTGCAGAATATCTTTTTCTTCTGACAAATTTAATTCCTCACTTCCAACATAAGTTAATAGTTCCTGAGAAATTGTAGTGTGACTTTCTACCTCAGCAGATCATCCCTTCAGTGCATGGGCTGAAATTTTAAATCAGTTTTGCAGTTTGTTGCAAAGGCATCTTCCCTGCATCTTTCTTTGAGATTTGAAGAGGAAGACTGCTATATAATTCTGATTGTCTAAAAAATTACAAAATGTAATTTTTGTATCTTCTTACGGGCCTGTGCTGCTCTGTCTCATTCACAGAGTGTACCAGATAGGGAGTGAAATCAATTGCAGCTGGGAGGTTTCTCTTTTACCATAATGCATTCATTGCTTAGTGATGAAGAGGACAAGTGAGCTTTGGGACAAGCTGCCCGGAGCATGCTGTGTCCTTCCACAGAGATTTTCACATTCCTTTTGGATGCAACTCTGAGCAACTGGATCTGATCTCACTGTAAACCCTTGCTTTGAGCAAGAGGCTGGGCTGGAAATATCCCAAGGTCCCTTTGAACCTGAATAATACTGAGATGTTACAATATCTCTAAGTTAGGAGACAAGGCTCTTTGTTTCCACATCCCAGACAGTGATATCCAGGTGTTGTGATGCAGGCACAGACATGCTGTGAATCTGCTACTGACAAACTGTACTGTAAAGGCCATTGGAGTAGTGAACTGATTATATCCTGCAGGAATATTTGATTACCCATTCTCTGCCAAACAGCAATTTTGTATTTACCCTCTAATTCACTTCCACTGCAGTGTTTAGTGCAGTAAGGCCAGCCATTGCCCTTGTTTCAAATCACTTAGCAGTTCAAAAACAATACAGTGAATCATCCACAGATATTTGTATTCAGTATAATTAAAAACCTTCAGACAATGGCTGCTAAGAAACAATTTATTTAGGGTAATTTTTTGTTTGTTTTTAGTGTGAAATTTGACTCTTTAAGGTCACATAGATTCTTTGAATCTGGCCATGGTATTGAATCAGTGTTTTCCCAGGCTGGATTATATTTAGGATTTGTCTTGGAAAGTAGGAGTTAGATATATGATAGATTTCACATCCTGGTATAGTAGCCTCGCTTGAGAACAAATGTATACTGTACCACTGTTAACAACTGGAAGGCTAAGACTATTCAGAATGGAAGGAAGGAAGGATGGCCCAACAGACTTCATAGACGTTTCAAGTTTTTCCTATTCAACTAGCTTTATTTCCCCAGCTACAGTATAATGTTCTGAGAGACCAAATCTACCACTTAGATATTCTGAAACTTTAACAGGGAATTCTCTCGTGGTTTGGCAAACTGAGTAACCATTTGGTTAAAGTAATTTAGTCTGTCTCTTATTTATTATTTAGACTGTAGTTTGCAGTGCAGAAAGGACATAATCATAGAGATTGGTTTTGTTTTGCTGTTTCTGTCTCTGCCATTGACTTAAGGGAAAGGGATGTAGTCTCCAAGCTTCTCCATGTGCAGCTGCTTAGATGTAGGATTTTAAAGAGCACCGAACTTCCAATCAGCTTCTGAACCAGAATAATAAATTATGTTTTGATAAGTACAGTGTTGACTCAGTTGATGATGGAACCCTACACACCATGTGGCTTTTTGTCAGGGTTGAGTTCTGAGAGTCTCAGAAAGGCTCCTTTGTTAAGTAATGCGATAACAAAATGCACTGTAACATTGATTTCTTCTTTTTGTTGACTCTTGTGTAACAATAGTTATCCGTTCTGCTGACTGCAGTAATTTTTTTGTATAAAAGTAATGGATTTATTCAAAGCGCAGCCTACATGATTAGTGTTAAGGCTACAAACTTAGCTTTTGCAGGACTTGCAAGAAGAGCTAGCTGCTTTTGCCCTCCTCTCTTTTTTTTGATAGGTGTAATAAAAGGTTTTTAATGAATAATGCCCAGTTACTTGCACATCAAAAATGGGAAAAAATCCCACAGTTCTTATCAGATCACATTTCCTGTTTCTTGGCATGTAATTTATTTTTTCCCCAGTGATTTCAGCAGAAGCTTGTGTACTTCATATGAGGCTATCCTGGTATCTAATTGATTTCATGTATCAAGTACAGTATGCCAGGAAACATTCAAGAATAAAATTTTTAAGCGCAGTGTTTAAATCCCCTTTCCATTGAAATGTTGTTTTTCTCTATTTTTCTTCTGAGATTTCTCACCCTTTTAGGGCAGTAGTTGTTGACCTGAAGCAAAAGTGCTGTGTCTCTCCTCAGCATCTGTAAAATTTAGCTTTCAGTTTTTGCCATCTAGTAGTCAATGTTTTTTTTCAGAGGCAAGCTTGCTATTTTAAAACGAATTTTGAAAATACAAGAAAACATAAATGTAAACCAAAATGTATTGTACCAGAAGCGCTGTGTGATTGTTAATGTCTCCAGATGACAATGATATGCTGATTTGAACAAACCAGAATGAAAAAAACCCACAAAAAAAAAAAAACAAAAAACAAAAAAAAAAAAAACAAAAAAAAAAAAAAAAAAAACACCAAACCAGCCTTAAGGACTTTCACCGAAGTATGACACTAGCATGTCTAGAGCTGCAAATACACATTTTTTGAATAGCACCAATCCTTTTTTTTTCAGTAATTGGCATACCAGCATTGTAAAGTTCTCTTACCTTGCCAGTTTTCTAGAGTATTTTGCATTTTCAGAGGTCAGCTTTGTTGAGCTGAAGAGTGTCTATGGAATCACTGGGCTTTTCCTTGTGGCTTCATGACTAGCAGATAAGTTTCATCACAAGGTATTTATCACAGTTGCTCATTCCTCCAGGAAGACACCCTGTCAAAGTTATTTTATAACCTGCTTTTTTTATTTACTGTGAGTTTTTTGTGGTGTGTAAAGTACCAGTTTCCAACTGTTCCCATTCCCCTGTTCTGTCAGTTTACATCATTTGGTAGGAGTTTTCTGCAGGATGGCTGTTAAGATACAAGTCTAGAAAATACCAGTCTGAAGGAATTGTACAGTCTTAAGCTAATAAGAAACTTATGTTAGGATGGTGGCAATTTTTAAGGCCTTTTTCCACCTCTTACCTGAAGTTGGAAAATATGTCTTACTATAGGAAAGAATCAAACATGCTTGGCTAGCTAATGATTTGTTAGTCTCCCTAAATTACAGTATCAAATCCCACAAATGCACAACTTCTTTTGTCTACATCGTGTTGTGTTTTCCAGACAACAAACTCATTACAAATTCAATATTTCTAGATAGTTCAGGAGGAACTTCAGTGCTAATAGATGTGTCTGTCTTTTTGAACGCTGGAAGACCTTTTTTCTTATTCTTGCAAACAGTCTGTTTTGAAAGAATGGAAAGAGAGGTATCATTTTCCTTTGGAATGTTACCAGATGAGGTCTTTCTAACTGTCTGTGGTTGTTACCATAGAAACACGCTCATTGGTTTGCTATTCCTGAAATGGATTCAACTCAAAATACATCTTTGGTTTTTTAAACTGTACCCTGAAATGTGTTTTGCATTCGCTGAAGAGACTACTTCATTTGGCATTCACCTACATTTGGCAATTACCTGCATTCGGAGATACAAAGCATTCTGTTTTCCAGTGCAGAATAATACTAAAACTATTGTTCTCAATGCCTGTGTGGAATATCTTCATAAGCATACCTTTATTTGATTTCATTGTGGAGATCAATTCGTATTTCTCAATGTCTTTGTTTTCTGTTGCTTTGCTGTAATTTTTTATGCCTGGAAGACATTTTCATGGCATTTGATGAAGCTTCTAAGTCTTGATTTGCAGTTTTTCACTTTGGAAGGCTGAAAATTTTGTTTGCCATTGATACTTTGAAATTTTTGTCTAGACTTTGGTTCTAAGCATACATGGCTTGGGGTTTGGGGTTTTTCTTTGTGTTGTGGTTCTGTGGGGTAGGGTGAACTGAGTTATAGTTTCTTGGGGTTTTTGGATTTGTTTGTTGGGGTTTTTTGTTATTTATTTGGTTTGTATTTCTTCCTGTTTTGTACTCTTTTTGTTGCAGTAGAGCCTAAAATCTGAAAGACAAGTAGTAACAACAGATAAATTATAGACAGAACTATTTTAGGTATGGTGGCAAAATTCTGAAATGTTAAGTTCTCCGCGGGTGACAACATTAAGGTTTGATGAAATACTCCATGGAAATGACTTGTTTTCAGAAAAATAAATGGCTCGTTACCAAGAGAAAGCCTGGGCAGCTGTAAACATCTCACAAGGAAAAAGAAGGAAGTTTTAGTACCAGTATTGCTCTCTAGTCAACACACCTGAGAAATTTGACTGCTACTTTTTATGACTTCTGTATAATTCTTCCACTAGAACTGTTCCACTGACTGAGCATCTTACAGACTTTTTCAGTGCCTGGAAATGCAAAATGTTGTACTGACTGCTTGTTGAGCTGTCATGCTTATCTTTGAAGGTGAAAAGAAGCTGGGTGAGAAGTGTGTTGTTTCCAGGAAGGAAATTATGTATCCTGGAAGACCAGTTATGTATCCTGTTGTGCTCTAATTATAGTGTAAATGTGTTCTGTATTAGATATTAATGTCTAGTATTTATTGTAGTTTGACAGTTTCCAACAGTTTCTGGATTCCTGAACTTTTGTGTTTTGCCTTTGTTCAGCAAATTGTTTTGGCTTTTCTTGTTTTTCAAGATTAAAGTCATTTTGTTTTAGAGACTCCCAGCAAAAATAGATTCCTCAGTGGCTTCCTCTGCTTTCATCCTGTTAAATTCCTAGAGACAGCTTGTTTTTTAGCTAATTTGACCAAATTAAGTAGAGTACTAATGTGGTATGAAGATACATGTACATCTCTGTGTATTGCTAACAGTGTATTATTTATTCCTACTGGTAGTTGTTTTCTCTGATGAAGTACTGTGCAATATTACTGTGTTATGTCAATTGATTTACAAGTGAGTTTTTAACATGCTTGCCTTTTTACTTTTTATGAACCATATATTAATTCCTGTTCTCAAGAAGGAAGAGCAAGGACAAGCACTGGAAAGGAATTGTTTAAGTGAAGTTGCAATAGCTGTTACTAATGATGTCTCCCACTTTGCTTACAGGTTGTTTGTATCCGTTCTACATGGAATGCTCTGTCACCGAAGCTGAGTTGTGATACAAGACCACTCATTTTAAAAGCACTGAATGAACTATTTTCCCTGGTTCCATCATTAACAGTGAATACAAATGAATTTGAGGTATGTACTTATGGACTGAGTCTTTTTTTAGTATACCTTTGTATATAACTTTTACATAAGCCTGATTCTGATAAAATTGCACCCACTGCCTAGTTCATATTTGTCAAATGCACGTTTCATACAGTTTTACAGTTTTCACTTGCATTAGTGGGTCCTGGGAGATAGATGGGAAATTCCTGTGCAAGATTAGTCCATGGTTTCCCTCTCACATGTGAGTATGTGTGTGTATGTCTGGAGTTCAAAGCTGCAGCCCTTCCACTTTCCTAGCTCAGTGTATGTTGATGTGGCAGTAAGTTGTTTCAGGTAACTGCCTCTATTTCAACTGCTTATTTGGTCAAAGAAAACATAAATGCATACTTCCTTTGCTTTTCTAGAAATTCAAAACTCAAGTTATCAGCTTCCTTTGGAGCAATACACAGAACAAGGTAAGTGATATAATTGAAAACATTAATTTCTCATGCCAGCAGCAGGATATTAAGTTTTGTACTTTTCTGTCGAGACAGTGTCAGTAATCTCATTTTCTGATAGGGTTTTGTTCCTGTTGCTTAACACTGTTTCTGAAGCAATGTACTACATGTAAAAGGTGGTAACTGAAGGTTAACTTCTGCTATCTCCAAGGAGAATTACAACTAGATACACTAGTACGTCCTCACCTCAAGTCTTGGGAGCAGGTTAAGGCACCACAGTATAAGAAAGGCATTAAGCTGTTAGAGAGCATCCAAAGAATGGCCACAAAGATGGCAAAAGGCCTTGAGGGGAAGCCATATGGGGAGTGGCTAAAGTCACTTGGTCTGTTTGGCCTGGATAAGAGGAGACTGAGGACAGACCTCATTGCTGTCAAAACTTCCTCACAGGAGGAGAGGCAGAGATGAGAACACTCTGCTCGGCGGTGAACAACGGCAGGACCTGAGGGAATGGCCTGAGATTGTGCCAGAGGAGGTTTAGGATGGATATTAGGAAGAGGTTCTTCCCCTAGAGGGTGGTTGGGCACTGGACTAGCTTCCCAGGGAAGTGGTCACAGCACCAAGCTGACAGAGTTCAAGAATGTTTGGACAATGTTCTCAGGCACATGGTGTGACTCTTGGGGATGGTGCTGTGCAGGGCCAGGAGTTGGACCCAATGATCTTTGTGTGTGAGTGCCTTCCAACCCAGCATGTTCTGTGATTTTATAAAACTAGTTTGACTTCCTCTGGAAAATTTCAGCCTTAACATGGTGAAGCATTCTTGACAAAGATGCTGCTATGACAGCTAACTCAATTCATTTGTGGAGTATTATAATGCAGTGGGAATGTTGGACTATCATCAATCACCATGGAGCTGGTGGAAGTAGTGTATTTTAGTTTAAAAATAAGACTTCTCTCAGCCTATTTCTGTGATTTTTTCAGCCCCATGGTTAATCCCAGATGACAGCTAAGTACCATTCAGCCACTTGTTTACTCCCTTTCCTTGTGATGGGATGGGGAGGAGAACTGGAAATAGGTAACCCCATGTATTGAGACGAGAACAGGTTAATAAATGAAATAAAGTAACTGTGTAATAATAATAATAATAACAACGAAAATCACAGTAACAATAATAGTAAAGAAAGGGGATATAACAAAAAGACAAAGAGGAATAAATAAAATGCAATTACAAAAAAAGTGTTGCACAATACAATTGCTCAGCACCCACGGAGGAATGCCCAGTCCATCCCTGAGTAATAGGTACCCTCTGTCCAACTTCCCTGAGTTTATATACTAGGTATAAAGTTCTATGATCTGCAATATCCCTTTGGTCAGTTTAGGTCACCTGTCTTGGCCATGCTCCCTCTGAGCGTCTTGTGCACCTGCACACTGCCACAGGAAGCTGAAAAGTCTTTGATTTGGAGTAAGCACTTCTTAGTAACGGCTAAAACATCAGTATGTTATCAACATTCTCATAGCTTGGATATTTCTACCTGAAGTAGAATGTTCAGAATACTTGTTACCAAGCCTAGATAATTGGTCTTACTACTTTGCATTGTGTATATAAAACATAAGCAATTGAGGGTGTGCCTCAGGAAAATATTGTTGAACACTTTTTCAGCATTCAGTGTTTAGTTGAGAAGCTCTTTGTATGTGGAGTTTCCAGTAGGTAGCAGTACTATATGCTGTGTTTGTGATTTTCTTTTTCTTCCTGTTAATTTTCTAGGATGCCCTTGTAGCTATTTCAGCCTATAAATCACTCTCATCATTTGACTCTGAAGAACATAGAATTCTTCATCTTCCTGAACAGGTAGCCATGTTGTATGTTTGGTAGTAAGCACATCTGACACTTGCATCTGACATGGGTTATATCCTGTTGAAAGGGAAACCAGTCTTTGTGCCTTCTCTGCCAGAAATTCAGGAGAGCCTTCTGAATGAATACAAGCTCCTGCTGGTGACATGAGATGATGTCATGTGTGATTGCCATAGCTAAGTCTTGTGAGCAGGGAAAGGCACAAATGAAACTTAGGGCTAAGCAGTCAGAAGGTAGTTTTTCTTATTTTTTTTTATTAAATTGGCAGGGTTTTTTTTTCGCAGCTGATTTGCGTTTTATGCTCTTCTCTTACTGCTTGGACTTAAGTCTTGACACTAAGCAGCTCTTTTGATTGCTGTTTCTTTCATTGCTGTCACTCATAGATAGGGCTTTTGTTACCAAGACAGGCAAATCAGTTTGAAAAGTAGGTGCGATTTTTGGAATTAAGCTGAAAAGTTTTCCCATGTTTTTGTTGTGAAATTTTACAGCATAATACTTTACGTTTTGTCAGTAAAGGCAGTCAGAAAGGAGTTGAGATACTTACTAAAAGGCTTTGTAAGTATACAGAGGGCTGTTAAACTCTGAAACTTCTGATTAGGCGACTCAGTAACCTATCAAAATGAAGGAGTACAAGGAGATGAACATAAAGTCATCTATGTGACTTTTTTTTTACATTGTATGAGACACTAGGCAGTACTCAGTAGTCCACTGGTGCTTTATGGAATAGTGGCTTTATAGTAAAGGTTTTGTTTACTGCTTTATTATATGATAAGCTCCATTTTTGTGTTGTAACTGGCTGTTATGATAAGGCTGGAATATGCAGTTTTAAAATTAAAAAATGTACTTTATATAAATCAGTGAGAAGAGTTCAGCATAAACCTTACAAATGAAAAATATGTTTTACATAGAATACTACAGGATAGGATCAGGGAAATATATAAACTCTGCTGCATGACTAAGTCTTTCACAGTAGTGCATGGTTCTGTATTACTAGTGCAGTTACTTTACAGCCATGTTACTGGTGCAGTACTTATAATGAGTAAATATGTTTTAATTGAAAGCAATGTAAATATTTTGCAGTTTTTCAAATTCCAAAAACTAATATGTAAAAGTAGTGCCTAGCAAAAATATTCTATTTATATTAAAGTGCCAATATAAAACACTGTTAAACTGAAGAAGAATCACAGTTAAAGTTTTATGAGTGTTAGTTCAGCTGTAACATAAAGACTGATTTTATTATTATAGATATGTATTTTCACACACTGTGATTTTTACCAACCAGTGTTGCCTTTCAGTCAGGTAGAAGAAAAGCTTTATTCATTAAATTTCAAGTTTATAAAATGGAGTAAAAATAATTGTATATATTTATATATTTTTATAAATTATAAAATTATATTTTATAAATTTATATAATATTTAGTTGGTATTTTTCACACTTGGAATCATGAATGGTAATGCGGACTTGGGGTGTTTGTGCTGACATTTAATTTTTTTGAACCTTCCAGGCACGACCAGAAGTTGACTCACTGGAAGAGATAGATGTGAATGAAGATGAAGAGGATCAGGAGGCAAATCTATTTGTTCCGGGTTCTTCATATATCAAGCTGTTGTTTCTAACACCAACTGCTGTTTTAGGAGGTATAATATATCTTGTTTGAGGTCACTTTGCAGATATGGAATCACAGTGACTGTACAGACCTGTGGCTCTTCTAGAATGGAATGTCATGTTAAAGTGCAGCCTTTCTTTTTTTCGTTAACAAATGATGGGAAAAAGTATAAAGTGAAAAATAAAGCCCACAACCCATTTCTAGGAAGATGGTGTGACAGAGATCCTGATGGTGGGGAAAAAATGTTTATAATTAAAAATTCTTTACCTGTCCTAAAGGGAAAGCCAGTTCCTTATTATTTACTTCAAATACTCATTGTTTCATCACAGTGTGACTTCAATAGGGAGGACTGAACAGATGCTTCTAAAGGCAACTTTGTTTTTTAGCCCAGGATAGATTAAAATAAATTTTATATTTATTGTTTTGTAAACAGAGTATTAATAGTATGAAAGCAATGCTCTACAGAATGTCTGCTTAATTGATTAAGATATCAATGCTATGCTTAATGCATAGTTGTAGTGATGCGTATTGATACTGAAGTATGTTTCAACAGATGGTCTCTGGTTGATACATTTGTTCAGCAACCTGTGCAGTTGAATTACCTTCAGTATTTGAGATTTTTGCCATTCACTTGATTACTTCCAGAAATGCTCATTATATTACTGTTACAAGAACTGAGATATTGTGCCAGGACATAGACATTGTTACTTCATTCTTTGTAGAATACATGGCATCTTCACGTGTGATTGCAGGCTGTAAAAATTACCATAAATTAGGTGGCATTTTCTGGTGTTTCCCCCATTGGCGGTTTCTAAACGAATCCATTCATCAAACTCAGCATGCATTGGCATCTGGAGTGTGTGCAGCCTAACCTAGAGAGTGCAAACTACTAAATCCTGGAAGCTTTGTGGGGGAGAAGGACATAACCCAGGTCAATGAAAGGGCATGACACATCTTGACAGAAAGCTCAACCTATGTACTGAATGCTGAGATAGCCAACTATTTAGGAAGATGGGAGACCAAAATGGAATTTAAAATGGATAGACCGGATTCAGCGATGCAGCAACCACAGACTGGTCTCAAAATAGTTGAATCCAAACATTCACTGAGCAGTTCCTCCCTCAGAGGCGTCTTCTAACGTTGTTATTTAACACAGGGTCCAGAACACTTGAGCAAAATCTTTAGTGACTGGTTGGAGTGGTTGAGAGTGAATTGCTTCACCAAAAGAGTGTGGGACTGGATTAATGAGACAATGTCCAAGACAGGCCAAAAGCCACAGAGTCCCTGTTCCATGGGAGCTGAATCTGTGTCATCTCATTTGCTGGAATTCTAGTGGTACATTTAATTGAAATTAATAAGATGTAACTACTTGCATGAAGCACTGGAAAGTAGACCTTTAGGTAGTATTTTATCTCAAACTCCTTTAAAAATGGTTTGTCACATCAGTTTTCATATTGTTTCTGTGTGTTAAGTTTCCGCTATATCAGTAGGTGTATGACAGCCTTTTTTTTTTCTTTTGATAGTTTTTCATTCTGGGTACCTGAGACTATTTTCAAACCTGGTAGTCAGAGAATTAAAAATAATTCATGAAAATAACTATAAGCTTGATGTTGTTGTTGTTGCTGCTAGTAATAGTGTTAGTATCATTACTGCAAAGGAGATGATGATAATGATAATAACTATAGTAACAACAACAATAATAAAAATATTGTTCATGTGATGCTAGTTATCTTTGTTTACCCTCAGATTAATTTCAGCTATTGAAATACTATATTTCTAGTATTTGCTGCACATCTAGTGTTTGCTAAATTTATCCAGACTTTGTGGTTTGAGTTATGTATGCCAGTATAGTGCCTTGGCTTGTCCCCTGCCTGAAGAATTGCTTCTGAATGGCTTACATTTATGTCTTTCGGCATAACCGAAGAATGCAGTAATATGACTGCAGTGATAAGGGGTCTCTTATCAATGTGAATGGTTTCCAGCGGAGAAATAGCAACAAATATCTTCCCTACTGTTGTAGCCATCCTAAACAAAATCCTTTTTATAAAAAGTCTGACTAGGTAGGTGGATAGTGTTTACATGTCAACAAATACCTACTCCTCCAAGAAAACTGAATTGTTGAGGATTGAAGACAAAGAGTTTCTGTCCATATCACTGCAGAGAAAATTGCTGATGGCATTCTGGGTTTTGTTTGAAAGTATATTGGCATTATAGGCAGAGGAAAAAAATCCAAAGATGCAGGTGCCCTTCCTGACATTCCTACAAAAACGTGATTTAGATTCTGCTCTGTGTTTTTCTGTCAACCATGTGCAGTCCTTATTGTTACTTTTGTAGCAATCACAGAAGGCAGTCAGCAGCTTATGGAATAGCTAAGGCTGTGTTTCTTTCCAACCTTAAATATTCCTACGTCAGTTTTGAATAAATTTGCTTTATTCTGGAACTTCCTCATTTCTTGTTTTTAGCAAGTTCCCTTGATTTTCAGCAATGCTATTTTGAACTTCATAGACTCTCAGTGAAAAAAGTCTCCAGATGTAGATATCCATCTTTCCCGTGCTACAACATCAGATTTAGACTGCATGCTCCACTGTGAAGTGGAAAAGAAGTATTGGTGTCATTCTGGGCTTTCTAGGGTTAGTTTTGTCTCTTGGTCATCAGCATCTCACATTCCCTTTCCTCTCGCATCATTGCATTGCACTTCATCAAGCATTTGAAGAGTTTGCAACATCACTTGTGAAACAGGAGATGACCAACATGCCTCGTGCTGTGTATCATTCTGCCTTAAGAGGAGGGACGACACGTTCAGACCAGGGGAAGACAGTGGCAGGTGTTCCAAATTTCTTGTTGAAAATGTATGAGAGGAACAAGCAACCAGGCATGACACCAGGCCTTGCAGGTAAGCTGTCACTTTCTTTGAGTAGACAAGTATGCATGTTTTGACCCAAAAATTTCTGTGAATCTGAAGATGAATCAACATAAGAAACTTTGTTTTATGCCCCTTAAATATGCTTGCATATTCTTTTGAATTGTTGGCTTTATGACGTTAACCTTACTTTGCTTTGGGTTCTCACTTGACTCTGTGTGAGTGTTGCTATTGACCTTTCTGTTCCCCTTCCCTCCGTCTTTCAGCTGGAATGTTGCTCTGTTTCGACCTCCCAGTCCACATGGGCAAGGATGGCAAGCCAATTAATAGATTTTTGGCCAGCAGGGGCCGCAATTTCCAGCAAATGTTGGTCGCCCTCATTCACGAGGTAAGTTGTTGCTGGCTCTCCTTTGCTTTTCAGAATTATTGCACCTCATTCCCTGCTTTACTGTTGCCTCAATTCCCACACCCTGAGGTTTAGCCCTGGCTAGCAGTATCCTCGGGGGGAAACTGAGGCAAAGACGAAGGTAAAAGACAAAAAGGCGCTCTTAATTCTTCAGTTTAATGCAGAGCCTACTCCATGCAGCTTGGAGGAATTAAGAGACGGATTCCCTGCCAGAGGGTAGTTTTATGCCCTCTGCCAAGGAGGGGGAGGGGCTCTACCAGCCAGTGGGGACTGACCTGGGAGAAGTGAGGCAGAGGTGGTGTGAGGTAGAGGGAATGCAGTGCAGAGGCTTATGGGAAGGTACAGCAAATACTTTGTGTGAATACATATAACAGAAATACCCAGTGCAATATAACAAAGTGAACTAACTACTTAGTGCAATACAACATACTGTCTCTTTTGTTTATGCTCTTTGGTGTTGGTATCAGCTAGAGATGGCATGTATGAATGTATCATAATTAACTGAAGTTGTTGTGAGGGACAGATAGGATCATAGCATCATCAAATCCAGTCATCAGCCTACCACCGTGGTCACCCCCCCTCACTAAATTGAACTTAACATGTAAATACTTTTTTTTTTTAAGTGTTCATTGCTGAAATGCCTCTTCTGAAAATTAGAAGAACAAGGAGGTCACCTTTGCCTTCTTCTGCCTTCAAGACAGCTATATGTATATGCCTGACACCTGTCACATGTAACCAGTTGTAGGTGAATAGCAGGCCTATGATGGGGCTCTGTGGGAAACAGTATCTACCTTGCTAAGACTTCGCATTTTTTTCTGTCTCTTAAACATTCCAGCTCCCTGACCTATTAGGCTTGTGCCACCAAAACCATGCAGTTACTTTTGGTGTGGTTTTAGAAAAATGGTGTGAAATAAGCCCTCACTTAATCACTATGGAAAATAAGGTAATGAAGCCTGTCAGAGCATTTTGAATTACGTTACTTTTGAATATCAGAGTTCATCTTTGAAAATTTTGGACAACAACAGTAAAGAAAAATATTCTACTGGACTCGCGGAAATAAGTGTTCCTTTCCCAACTTTATGCTAATGGGAGTAGCTTTTAAGTAGTTTAACACATGTGAAAATGTGTTAAACTCTTTAAAAGTTTGTAAAATAATTCTATTAATACCGTCATTTTGTATCTCTTTAGGAGCTACTTACATGCATCTAAGGGGGTGATCTGGGTCCTGATTTTGTGTTGTGCCTGTCACCCAGATGAGAGGCATATCTGCTGTGAAGTTCTTCCATGATGCTACTAAAATTATTGATATCAAACATTCAGTTATGAAATAAGTATAGCATAAGGTTTGAGTGGGAGGATTGTGTGTGCAGAGTTTGGAGAGTTTTCTGTGTACAAACTGAAAGTCTGACAGTAGAACACAGGTGTGTGCAGGATAATGTATGGGGACTATGTTCTGATTTTGTGGTGCACCCACATGGCTCCCTTTGGGCTTTGCTCTCAGGTCCCGCTTCAGCATGTTCACACTGTGTTTGTACTGGTTAACTCCCTCAGTCTTTCTGGGCCAAGCAAGAAAGATTCCCTCTCTAATAAACCTCTCTGCAGCGTAGCTTCCCTGAAGTTTTCAAATGATATAAATGTGTGCCATAGTGAAGTTGTCTGATTCTGGCTAGTACAGTCTCCTGCCTCTGTACCATCTCACAAACACTTCCGTGTGATAGAATACACATACAACTTCTGCTTTCCGTGTAGAGTCGTAATAATTTGGGTCCTTCAGGACTGAAAAGGTACACAATAATCATGTCTTATGGCCACAGACACACCACATGGAACCCAGTGGAAATTAGGCCAGGCATACAAGAACAAAAGCCAGTCTGCACCAGTTAGACTGGAGTATAGAAATCAGTCCCTGGCTTTGTATCATTAAGTCAGTGTGACTGGGATCATGAAGTATTTCAGATATCAAGTTCTCTCAAACTAGAAGAGTTTTAAAAACCCACCCTTGAACATTGATCTCAAGGTATCTAACCATGTATGCAAATGTAATAGATGTTTTCCATCTTGACACTATTGCTAAAGAATGAAAGCAGAAACTGGAGATAATACTTCCCTCATCATCACAGGAGTATAAATTCATGAATGTTTTCTAACTATTTGGAAGCTCCAGTGGAGAGCACCAGGGAAAGTCCACAGGGATATTTCACATGTCAGAGGAACAGATTCAGATTAATGAGTAAGGAATGAAGCATGGGCTTCCATAGTGTCCAGAATGAAAAGCTCTGCACTGTGTGCAATTGCTCCTTCAGAGAGGCTTGAGTTCTCTAACAGAGGTTCTGAAGAAAAAGTCTTTAATTACATTATCATAGAAGACATGTATGAAAGTTTTATATGAGTCAGATTAATAGTGGGATGAAGATCAGTTTTGAATTTTATTTTAAACACTTGCCTGTTGCCCTAAAGCATCAAATAAAATCCTGGTTAAAAAAAAAACAAACAAACTTGTGCGTACTAGCAGTGATTACAAAATCCGGCAGCATATCCAAAATTGACCTTTCTGGTGTGAACAAGCTACCTTCCTAGAAACACAACCTTAAAATAGTTTGCTGGACAAACATGGTGGTTTTATTGTGGTGAATGTGGTGAACTGGATCAAGTTAGTGAATACATAGAATGACTAGACTAGAAGTATTTTATCAAGTGTCTCTGTACTTTGCCAAGTTGATTGATTCAAGGTGTAGTAAAACTTAAAGTAAATCCAAATATGTTTATATTTTAAAACTAAACAGAAAATATCTTCAATTTTCACTGCACCCTGTTAGTGAAAATCTACGGTAACTATAAAATTTTAATAAAAAACCAGTATTTCTGTTTTCAGTTTACACTGCTTTTAGAGTTGAGGTTTTTTCTTGCATTTTCTTCTTTGTACATAGAGACAGGGTGAAAGAAGTGAGTTGTTGGGGCCTTTGGCTAGATGAGAAGCAAGTCCCTGAGTTCATCAAACTAAATTTCATGCTTTAGTGTTTGTTTGCTCCTCAGTGTTCTTCTGGGGGACAGAGTTAAACAGTGAAGACAGGGAGCCTAACCTATAAAACTGCCAAATTGGTCAAAGAAAATTGGTTTTGTAGGACCTAGGCCCATGCTATTCTTGCAGTTCTATAGGAATTAATGTGTTTTAGCAAAGTCATCACTTTACAGTTCAACATATCACATTAAGCATATGTAGGGATTTAGATTACCAGAATGACACTTTTTTGCTTTTTGACTCATTGTTTTGGGAGAGGGAAGAAGTTGTAGGGATTAATCCTTATAGTGACATTTTAAGTAAGGAGTGTTCTGGTAATAAGAAGTCTTTGAGTTTTCTTTGAAGCATTGATGTCTGCCTAAACTTCTGAATAAAGTCTGAGGTTGATGTAAGCATCAAGAAGATACAATTAATTGGAGACAGCAGGCATCTATTTATTTTACCTCGAAAAATCTCCAGCAGTTGGCATTTTCTTAGTTTGGACTAAGCAGTCACCACCATACTGGGATAATAACGTTTTTATGTCTTCAGTGGTTTGATCTATGCTCAAACTCAAACAGCTATAAAATATGAACCTTCAGGTAGTGTATCTGTCTGTATCTGTGCATGCATAGTTGGCATTATTGCACTTAGATTTTGGAAACTGGGGCAAGGTGAGGGGCTTGAAAATACCTGTTTCATTTTTATGAGATTCTTTATGTGTAAAACTGTGATGTCTGGTATTCTGCTATCAAAAAAAAAAGTTACATGACATTTGTGTGCAGAGGAAAAATTTCCTTCTTGTATGTTGAAAAGTGTTTAAACATACGAATAACAAATAACGTTTAGCTGCCATTCAAATGGAACAGTAACAGTAGCAAAAAGATAATTTACTATTCAACCTTAATCTAGGTGCTGTAGCACCTAGGTGCTATTCTACCTGCGGAACTGGATGCATCTCTGATATGTCAGGATATCAGCAGGATCAGATTAAGATGCAGAAGGGGTTTTCTGGTGTTATGTGAACGGGTATTTCACAGGAAGAAGAAAATAGGTTCAATAAACTGTGCTGTGTTTCAAATGCTGGCTGAATTGCTCTTTAGTGGTCACTAGTGAGTTGAAAGAGGAAGTTCATCATTTCTCTAGAAATGAGGATTTGTTGTTTGATTACTAAATAGAGCTTGTCAGCGTCTCTCTGAGGGAACATGTAAGTTACTGTAGTCACAGTGGTCAGAAGTATAGACCATGAGTTTTCTTTTTTCCTATTGCTGCCTGGATCACACTGTACAAGAAGTCTCCAAATATTGCCTGTGACTGTTTCAGGTTTTGCAAGCAATGCTTCATACAAATTGATAGGAATATTTTATCAGATTGACTTAATCTGTTGTGAAAAAGATTGAGGATGAATAGTCACATATGTTCATATCATGTACCATATATTTTGATGGGTCTATTCATGTGTGTTTTGGGTTAGATTTACTAGGCTTTCAGCTGGCTATCCATCTTTTTGTTCTTTAGTGGAGGTGAAGAGGACAGTTCATCCTGCATGCAAAAAGCACAGAGGCTTTGGCAGACCAGTGTGGTAGATGGTGGCTTTGGCACTGCAAGCTGGTGCAATTTATAGGGTTGATTTTTTTTAATGGAGAATAGTCTTGCCTTTGCATGTTTCACAATATCCAAGTGCTTTCAATGTGTTGGAAATAGCACAAGTTACTTTTTCTGATTTATGAGTCATATTTGCAGACGCAATTGCAAAGTTGAGTTGCAGAGGTAAGTTACGCAGTATTAAATACTTCCCTACAAGTAGTACTTATGTTAGGCACTCCGTATACTCATGGAAAAATCATTCCCTGTGTATTTTTAAGTGTGTCCAATTAGATGTGCTGTGATTACATGCATCTTTGAAAAGTAAAGTGAAAATCTCCTTCTGTGCTTTTCTTTCTTGGTTTGGTTTTGATGTAATCAAGATATTCAAGAGTTTATTCAAACCTTGTATGTGAAGTACCCTAAGATGATGTTTGGATTTTCTGGAGCAGAATTCATTGTAGTGTATTATTCTGTGCCTAGATGGATGTAGTTCCAAATATGAACTAGTTTGTGCTGGTTTCTACTACTGAATTTACTGAGTGTATTTTGTTCAGTGATAAAACAGTATTCAGAAATTTCTGACAGATTTTTGTTTTTCTTTTCCTTAGTCTACTGTGCCTTAGAGAAAGACAATTTTTTCTCACAAAGAAATGTTAGGGGATGGATTTGGAAGTATATGCATGCAAGTATGTTAAGAAGAGCCCCTAAGCAAAATTTAAAATCAAAAGAGAGGCTGTTTCACTATTTCCTTGATAAAGATACGTAATGCTAGCCTTATTTATTAAATCACTGAGGTGGCACTTTATATGTCGTATATGTGAGCAGGGCATTTAAAATACCTGCCTAAACACTTCACTGACATAAAGGTGTTATTTCAAACATGCAGACGAGTAGTATCTCCTGTGGTTTGCCACCATTACCTGTCTTACATTTTGGCCAACATGGTCTATGATTTTGTGTCTTTTCAGGCAGAAGTGTCCTTCTTAAGCACTGGTTGACAGGTTCAGGTTGCTAGCTCCAAGCTCATGCCATTTCTTACTACTTCAGATATCAGTTTGCAGCTCTTACTTAAAAACTGCTTGGCTGTCTGGTCTGGCCAGGTGATGTTCCTGGCAGTGTTCCACAAGCATTCTTCCTTGGTTCTCAGTTCCCTTGAGCCTCATTCCCTGCACCTCCCCACTCAGCCAATATTTTCTTTCTTCACATAATTATGCACTTAAATAACAATCTGAACTTCATTTGTCACCTTTGCCTGTGGTTGCTAGTATTAATTACTCAACAGTTAGTGTAGTTGTGGTTACCTTTGATATCCAGCGAAAGATGACACGTAAAGGCCACTGGTTTCCTGTACTAAAAAAGCAGGTTGCAGTACTGCTTATATTAAAATCTTCAGCACTATGTCCAGTCATTTTCAGTTTTAGATTAATTTTGCGTGTTTCTTGTTATGTGAAAGTGTTCAGTTCCCTCTTTCCTTCCTCATATTCCACATACATCCAAAATGTTTGCTGCCATGAAGAAAGTTAATTAATGAAAAGCACCTCAGAAGTTCTGTTGTCGTCAAACACATTCACAAATTTTAGGTGTTCTTGATAGACCATATTGTCTAGATGCTTGAAATGTCACAAGATGCCTAAAGCTTTGCTACTAATTCCTGCATGAATACCTCCAGTATTTCACAGGCCTGCTTTTGTTGTCTTTCACAAGTGTGGATTACATGGTGAACTTCAGAAATCACTTTGAGCCTAGTAAATGATTCTGAGTCACAGAATCATTTAGGTTGGAGAAGACCTCATTAGGGCCAATCTTTGACCAGTCACCACCTTCTCAACTAGACCATAGCACCTAGTGCCATGTCCAGACATTTTGTGAACACCTTCAGGGATGGTGAATACACCACCTCCCTGGACACTCCATTCAGTGTTTAACAGCTCATTACATGAAGAAATTCCTCCTGATGTCCAGCCTGAATCTTTCCTGGCACTGTTTGAACTGTGTACTCTTGTCCTGTCTGTAATTGTGTGAGACAGAAAGCCAATCCCCACGTGTCTGCACCCTCCTTTCAGGTGGCTGTACAGAGAAGTAAGGTCCTGATGATCTTCCTTTTCTCCAGGCTACACAGCCCCAGCTTCCTCAGCCAGTCGTCACAGAACTTGTGCTTCAGATGCTTCACCAACTCTGCTGTCCTTCTCTGGACACACTCCAGTAGTTCAGTGTCCTTCCTGAAGTGAGGGGCTCAGAAATTCAGACAGGATTCAAGGTGTGGTCTCGTCAGTGCCAAGGACACAGAGACTATCACTGCCCTGGTCCTGCTTGCTACGATATTGCTGATCCAGGTCAGGATGCCATTTGCCTTCTTGGCCACCTGGTTACACACTGGCTCTTGTTCAGCTGTCTGGTGACCAACAGAAATCTAAATAGTCTAACGCACAAGTGTAAAATAGTTTCAGAGTAGAGGCAGAGAGGAAGGCTGTACTTGCTGCAGATTCCTCAGGAACCCAAGGAAAGCAATTGTAATTGGAACCTCGACTGCTCATAAACTTTTGGAGCAACTAATGAGCAGAGATGAGAAGGAGGTGTGAATATAATTTCAACTAACTAGACTAGAGTTCATGAGTCATTATTAAGATTTCAGTTATTTACTGTGGGTCATGTTTGTATTGTCTGACATGGAGTATGTTATCTTTTTGGATTGACTTTTAAATGGTTTTATTTGTATAAGTATATTATTACTTAATCACAAGCCTTTCAAGTTCACTGAAAGCTGGGGGCATGGAGCTTTAGGGTGATCCTTTGTTTTTTATTATAAAATCCAAGTGGGGAAAGAGTACTGAATGCTTTACAGAAGTCATTAAAATAGAGGTGAATAAGCAAGAAGACTCAGGAAAATAACGATGCAAGGGGAGGTCAGTTATTTATCTTGCTTAACACTTCTGCTTTTAGAAACATCTAATATCTTCACAAAATATGAAGAAACATTTGCCAGTACTGCTAAGTGTTGTGCTTATTCCATCATATGGTTCCACTGTCTCTCTGGGATCAATTATTTGTTGCACTGCCTGAAGCAACCACTTTTGCCTGGCCTGGGCTAATGAAGTTGAAAGTAACTTGATGTGGGTAAAATCAGAAAGGAGGATAAAGTACATGATGATTTTAGTTTCCTACAGCCACATGTAATGGCCTGTGGAAATGAGTGAATGTTTGTATGCAAATAATAGACTGGAGAACACAATTTCTGCATGTGTTATACTTAATGTAACTGCTTTTAACCTTTCTGGTGTGTTGCACAGGTTAATATTCAGCCTTCTGAATGGCACCACTCCATACTGCAGCCACAGACCTGGTTAGGATTTATGAGTCGAACCTACAGTGCAGTCCTGCAGGTAATTTCAAGGTATATGATATTGTGGACCTTAATGCTTTTTGAGGTGGTATGAGTTTTAATTTTACCAGCAAGAACACTCATACAAATTACAAAAAAGTGAAGCTTGAGGTGCTTAATTATAACATTTGTAAAAAAGTAATAAAAATGAACCTTCAGTTACTGACAGCACAATCTGGGATACTTTTTAGAAGTGCAGTTTCTATTTACAGTTTGGGTTCGTGCATGTTTGTTCAATGTGTCAACTTGCAAAATATGTCAATTTTTAGAACTTTTAGAGGATGAAATTTTAGCTAGAGTTCTAGCCTATTGCTTGGGTACAAAGTTTGAAATAGTAGAACCATAAAGGAGACAGAAGCTATTGAGGGATGATCCATTAAAAAGAACTTCCCCTTCATCAGCATGTAATCCTGCTGCACTGTATGAGGCTCTTCTTTCAATTTTTTTCAATCCTTTCTAGTGATTAGGAAATAACTTAAATTCTCTTTTTTATTAGGTTAGCTGACCTGGTATCTAGACCAATGTAGTATAATTTGATTTTCAACAGGAAAATTATCTAGAAAAGGTTTAGCAAATAGTTTCCTAGAATGCTGTCTTGTGCTTCTAGAAGGGCTTATTTGTTTATATTTCCAAGCCACATCAGCTGTTTTCAGTATGAGCAGCTCAGATCGCTGGACAAATTCTAGAAACTTTGACTGCTCTTTGTTTTGCTGTGCAGCAAAACGTACGCTTCTCTCACATTTTCAAAACAATTTTTATCTTGACAGTTAACAAAATGTGAGATCCTAAACCAAGCCAGCCCCATTACAAACCAAATAGCAGCTATTCAAATTGCAGTTTAGATCTTGGAGGACGTTGTTGCTTGCATTTAATTAACTTTCCTATTTTGCTTCCCTTCCAAGGCAAGATTTCACAAGAAGCTTAGCATGTACTAGATTTTTTTGTAAAGGATCTGTAGGATTTCTTGCCATTTTACAGGGCAGTGGAGCCTATGTTGTTGCTTCTTACTTAATCCTTGCGGTTTTGTAGTACATTTCATCGGAGGTAGCCAAAAGAGACTACAGTATGTAGTAGAGTACTCTGGATAGTACATAATTCAGTGTTTCTGAACTGTTATACTACCTTATTTTTAGTCAGTGTGTTGTATGTACTTTTTTAATCTCTGTGGACGGTCACTTTTTGAGTGAGACTGATTTTCAAGATTCACTGTGTTGTATTTTCGGGTTGGTATGTACACCAAAACTGCAAGCATTCAGTGCCAGAAAAAAAACAGCATATGTGCCTGTATTTTTTCATATAAGGCTTAAATAATCTGCTAAGGAGCAGTAAATGACAATCTAAAATTAAGTTACAATTTTCTCGATTGGAGACAGAGTGTTAAAACAAAGCTGCTTTGGATATTTTTAGATACCATATGTATGTTATAACATGTTAGAGGGCAGAATCCATATCACCTCTTTAAATGTGCAGAAAGAATGGTGTGAGAAATCACAGGGAGGTCAGAGTTATGTAAAGTACAAGAATGAGGAATTCTGCCTAAGGTAGAGCATCAAGAATGTGATGTTTTGCTGTTAGAATCCATTTTAGCTAGCAGGCTTCTAAAGCTCACTGCCTGCTTGTTGTAGCCCTTCCCAAGGGAACTTGGCTCTGCATGTACTAGATAGATAACTCAGTATTTGTGGTTATTTATACCATCTGCAGCTTGTTTTTCTTAATCAGAACAAAAAATTACGGATTCTTCTCCTTAATATATTGTATATTACAGTGGGATCCCATATAAAAAGCAGTCAAGGTCATTTATGAACTAGCCCTTAAGTTAGGCTACATGTGTTACCTGAGTATTCTCTGAAGAAGTCTTACTATGTGAATAAATCTTATGATTTAAGGTCCATTTCTGACTTTTTTTGCAATTCTGCAGGGGAGGCAGGCAGAGCTGGAGATGCAGTTAAAACATGGAAAAGAGGATCCTGAAGAGGTGCAGTACAAACAATTTACAGCCTGGCTATGGTAAGGAAGTGCCTGTGTGCTTGTGCTGGTTTAAAAGCAAAACCAGTGAGACTCCCAGTCAGAGATACAATATAACAGAAGAAGAGAGAAAAGAAAGGTGAAATAAATGGAATAATACAACCTAACACCCTGTTGGTCAGGGTGTTTGAAGCAGTCCAGAAGTCCTCCTTAAATGGCAGATGTGGTTCTGCTGGAGCAGAGATGATCCTGAGAGAGAAGGGTCCAGTGATGATGAGAAGGGTCCAGTCTTCCTCCAGGAATCCAGATATCTTGTGCTCCTGCATCTTAGTTTTTATCTAGGTAGGAATGGTTGGCTCCTCCCACTGTGTGGAGCATCTCACAACGGAATATGTCATGCCCTTAGTGAGCCTTAATGGCCCATTAGCAGAAAATATCCCCCTGGAGGGAGGATGGGTGGTGAAAGAGATAAGAAACACTGCCCCACCTGGTTTTAACAGCTGGCCCATTATCAGAAGGCATCTGCTCCCCTTCTCCCAAAGTTACAAAGAGATAAAGAAAAACATCTCCCCAACTGCTTTTAGCAGATGAAATAGAATACACATTTTTGGTTCCCACAACCCAAGACAGTGCTCCTGATCACTTGTAGTGGCAAGTAAGGGGATAGAGGAGGGCAAGGTTTTGAAGTCTTTAATTTTGCAGGTTTAAAGACTGTATGAGCACTAATGAAAAAAAAAAAAAACCCGAAATAAAACAAAAAGCAACCACCAGATACAGTAGAGGAGAGGGGAGTGAAAATAAAGACTGTTGGGTAAATGTAAGGATTTCCATGCAGGGGTTCACAGGTACCTTCTCCTCTACAGAGCCTGAAAAGTTTGTAGGGTGAGCAGCTGGAAAGAGTGAAAGAATTCAGGGGGTTTATAAGATGTTTAAAGAGAAGACTTAGGCAAAGATAAGAATTTCCTTCTTGAGAGTTTAATGAGCTGTTTCACTGAAAATACCTTCATGAAAGAATGCAAGTCACAATCTGATGGTGGACTGAGGGTAAGTTGGCATTGAGTGTGAGGATGTTGTTTAAGAGCAAGCATATGATGCACACCCTGATCCATATCCTCCACTAATTGTTTCAGTCAGGTGAGAAGTGTCTCATGGTCTGTCAGGATTTAGCTATGTATGTGCATGGCCAGGAGAAGAAGGTGGGAAGTGGGAGGCTTCACAAGAGAAAAAAAAGTACCTATCTATCTGGTTTTGTGCTTGTTCGTAAGTGTATTGGAACCAAAATACAAAGCCAAAATGCTTTTTGTCTGTTTCAGTCAAGAAGGTGTGTTACTAAGTCCCACTCAATTCAGAATTCAGAATTTGTGTCTGTTTTCCAGCTAATTCTGGAATAGAGGGGTGCATTGTAAGATCCAGAATGTTACATTGTTGTAGAAAAGATCCTTTATTAATGACTGATCCCTTCCCTGACAGGGTATAAAAAGGCCTGTAGTAATGTTGCTTTTGTAGATTTCTCTTGAAGGAATTTCTGTTCTGTATTTCCTAAATGGTGATACAAGCTATGTCAAAAATTAACAGAATTCTTTCTTATCAGGAAAGAAATCAAAGCAGTAAATGAACTGGAGCCCAGTAATAGCTTTAGGTTTTTTTTCAGTTCCCAATTATTTGCTTGGCTCCTCAGCAGGAAACAAGGCCCAGTTCCTTGGGCCCTAACTTGGGTAGCTGTTAAGCATTTTTGTTGCTTACTGGGATTAACCTAATTGTGGACAATGTGGTATAAACTTTGGTATTAACCCTTTATTGTGTAAGTCTAGTGTGGTGGCTATGAAACTGTGCAAAGGCAGTGTGATTATGAAGGAAAATCTGGGTAGGTTTCTTTGAAAGCTTGAGTGTAACTGTCTTAGAACATACAGGCCTGTTTTGGGAGACATGCATTTTCAGTCTAAAGTTGTCTTTTTCTGTAGAATGACATTCATGGTCATCATAGAATTGTATATTTTAGAACAGAGGTTCTCTCTCCTCATCCACATGTTTCAGTGTAGGAGATTGCTTGTGTCTCTGCTTCAGTCTTGATATGAATGCAAAACTAAACAATTGAAAACTAGGAGCCTATTATAAATCAACAGCAATAATGTGTTAGAAATTTTAACCACACCTATGGCTTTAATTTAAATCACTTCGGGTTTATGTATCATGTCATAGTATAACCACCTGTTAGTGGTTTCCAGAAATACAGCAAGTGTTGAATAAATTGTAATACTTGTCCTTTATAACACGTTCAGATTTCATTATGCTAGAACGTCACACAATGATCTGGAAACTTATGTGTTTGATGTGCTCAAAAAGCATATTTATGGCTATGTCACAAACCAGCATTTTACAAAAAATGGTGTTAAGTCAAATAAGAGTCTTTGTACACTGGGAGTGTACATGAACATGAAGAAACTTGGGGCGGTGCATAGATTTCTTACATATTAAATGCTTATAATTATTTTGCACTAAGTCTTCTGATAGGCTGATACAGTTGTTGATCTAGAATAGCCACATGTAAGGCAGAAGAGGAATTTAGCTGACTTCATGCTATACTGTAATGAACATAGTATAAATTCTTTTTGTTCTCTTGCAGGGTCAGAGATATGTTGACTGATGTCATCAAAGGTGCTTCCAAGTAAGAACTGTTAAGCTCTTACAGATGATGTTTTTTTTCCCATACTTTCAATAAAGAGTGGGACACTGCTCTTTTTCCTCCTAGATCTTATTAAGATGATTTTTACCTTCATTGAATTTAAAGCATCCAGGTTTCATGAGTGTGTAGATTTAGAAGTTTCTCTCTGATGCACATAATGAAATGTAGCCTTTTAGAAGCCGATGATCAAGTCAGCGAAGGTTCCATGCATTAGGAAATTACTTAAGGCAGAAGATACTGAGAGACTTGAAAGAACTTAACTAAGTACCTTGTTATAATTATTTGCAAGTACTTCTTATCTGAGGGGAGACAGTTTTATTGTTCCAAATGATGAGTTTCCACTAAGACTCATGTTTCTTGTTTTAAAAAGCAAAATAGAAATCCAGAAAATACTTCTACTGTGATAATGACATCTTTGGATCTGGAATAAATGTTAGATTGGAAGTGTGGGTATATTTTTACAGCAGCAGTCAAGGAAGTTTTTAGAAATGGAAGCCTGATGCAAAGCATCTACTGGCTTGTAAGTGGTCTAATACAGTTATATTGTTCAGCTGCTTTTGTAAAACAACATAAGAGAGTTCCATCACAATTATATTGCAGTATATTTTTCTGGGAATGACTAGTATATCAATATACGTCCTTATACAAAACTGAACACAGTTATGGGTTTTTTGTCAGTGGCAGATTTTCTTTCTTGATTTCCTTAAAGTTTTGTATTGTCATGGAAGTTATCATATCCATGATTTTAGTGTTTTTGTAGTGTAGGAAATAATTAAAAACTTTTTTTAAGCTGATGTTTCAGTAATGGCTGCTCTGCTAAATCTTCCCATGCTGTTGCAATGAAGTGGCATCTGCCACTCTGGCATTCTCTATTTGAAGATGTTTTTGTTTTGTCCTCTGTGGAAATGATACTACCCAAGACCAACTGCTGCATTTCTGTGAGTGCTACTTGCTCTGCAGGGTAGCAGTCCTTATTATAGTGGAAGAAAGCTTCCATTTTTATACAACTTTGTGTGTGCAGACAAGAGGAAAAAAAGACTGAAACACTTCTCCATTCTTTCTATAATTCCTGAAGATGAAATGTAACAGATTTCTGCTGAGCTAGAAGAGAGCCCAATGAAGTTGCTAGGGGCAAAGTGCTTCTCTCCTGGATCAACTGTAGCGTAACTTTTCTATTTTGAAATATATGTTTTGCTGCCAGCATCTCTATTATGTTTCTTAACTGTTTGCCTTTTTCTGTTCAGGGACAGCCCAGTGGTGAAAGGAAACTCTATTTTTGCTTTAACTGGCCTTGCAGTTGCTGTAGCCAAATACGAAAGCAGTCTTTCTTCAGACACTGAAGGGGTGCCTGAGGTGAGTGGATCTGGGAGAGGGTTCCTTTTTTTAGTGGAATACAGAGAAGTAATATGACCATGTGTTTGAGGGGCTGGTAAGGGGATGTGAAGTACTTTACATTTTCAAGTTCAAATTTCACCATACTCAGTGCACGGTGTCAGATGCTGTGATCGATATAGAAGCAAGTAGAGTGTGTATCACTTGTCACGAGAAGCATAATGCCTAATTCATCTATTTGACCATTTTTACAGATGAGATAGAGGTCACTTTGTGGACACTGAAAGCCAGCCAAGCTCCTATTCATAATTTCATAATCTTTGGCTCCACTGAATAGTACTCAATCAAAAGTAGTGTCTGGAGAGTCAGCATTGGCAATGATGCTACTTATAGTACATAGGACTGACAAAATAATCTTATTCATGGTGGACCACAGCTGGGATATTAGCAGCTGAGCTTTGGTTTAGGTAGAGCTTGATTTAAGAAAAAATCATGATGACTATTTGGGTTTGATTTTTATAGACTGAACCTGATTTCATTCCTATGAAACACTGGATTTCCATGGTCACGGAGACCCTCTTGAGTATTGTCAATAGCCGCTACCAACCTAAAGGTCAGGTCTTCCCATGGTTCTATCAGGTACGTGCTGTAGTACTAAAGGCAAGGCAATATATGTGTATTTCATACCTGGAGTTCTAATAATGAAGTTTCCTGGTTCTGTTTGAGTTGTAGTAGTTGGAATAGAGGACAATCAGAACTTTTATTGCTCTTGTTAATTTTCTTTCTTTGTGCTTTCTATTTGTGTTGGCCTAAAGTTTTTGTCTTTATTATCAAAATGGTAAAAGCCACATGCAAGGAATGTTGGATTGCATTCTCTGCTGCTTCTGTTTGCTCTATAGGTATTTATTTTAAATTCCTCAAATGCTGAGTGTTATTATCTGGAAAGGAATAAGAGAAAAAAAATACTCTCTTTTATATTTTTCTAGAAATCCTATTCAGGTGAAAATACTGCTAGTATTATAGCTCGATCCTGCGCAGCCACAGCTTTGTCCCTCCTGGTGCCAGTTTTCATTGTGTCATGCAAGGAGAAGATTGAGGAGGTCCTGAGTTTACTGACTGACAGGTTACCTGGGAAACCAAATGCTGATGAGTCTCAGGCTGTTCAAATCCACATGGGTCTTGGTTTGGGGATGTTCATGTCACGTTTGTATGAAGAAAAAGTCAGGTGAGAACTACTGTATTTAATGTAGTTGTGAAAGTAACTTCCTTTTTCTGCATGTGGCCTTAAGCTCTGAGGAGTTAAAGTATTTACAAGCCGTAGACAGATGGTTCTTGAAGGGCTTTGTAGTGTTTCTTAAAAGGTGCCTCTTATTACCAGTCTTCCTCCCCCACTTTAACCCCTTCCTGGGCTATCCCAGGTATTTCATCATTCTTTCAGGATGAGTGACTAGTTTTCATAATATCCTAAGGTACAAAGTGCAAAACAGTGAGCTAGAAGAGCAACACATACACATACGATTTTAAATGGGACTAGTTATGCTGGAAGACATAATTGTAAAATAATTCTAAGTTCTTTTTGGTTCCTTGTAAGTGGTGCTCTGGACATGGGACAGTGTTCATTTACCTCATGTGAGTTACACATTTGAGAAGGAGCTGCAGTGGAAGTAGTGTAATGAACTGTCTTTAAAGCATGCTGTTACAGCTGTGTTGGCAGCACAACGGTGTTCTGAAGTTGTTAGAAAATGCCTCCTTTTCAGAAAGGTTGGCCTCAGTTGCAAATTTCTGGTGATTCCAGAGACATTAGAGATTTTGTCTTCCTATATGTCCATAAAAAATGTTCAATTAGTACACAAGCACAGGTACCAAGCAGATTTGATTGGCTGTTGTTAATTTGCTCAGTGAAGCTAATGTTTCCAAGGCACCTTCTGTTAAAACTCAAGCATTGCTGAGTTCTAATCTTCATGCTTTGGTGTATTGATGTCTTGCTGCCACTGACTCAGTCACATAATCTGGGAATAGACTACTTCTGGGTGTTTAGTCAGTGGGACAGCTGAGCTACGCAGAGGCATTAAAAGACTCTTGGAAGAGAATGAAGTTACATCAGCCTGGTATTTTGGAGTATGTGAATTAATATTTTGAGGGTTTGTGTTTCTTTTATTTCTGTGGTGAGGGGTATTAAGTGAATACATTTATCGAATCATTTCTTGCAGACTAGTTTTACTCTTTCACTGCCCTGCATGATTTGAAACCTTCATCTTACACATTCTTCAAAGCATTGTTTTGCAACAAATCAAAACTCATAGGGATATAGCTATAGCTTGTATCAGATCATAGAACTAGTTTCCATTAAAGATGTTCTGTTCATATGAAAATGGAGTACATGTTCTGTAAGAGGGGAGTCTGTATGACATCTTTGGAGTGGGGTGTAAATGCTTCTTTTTTAATCTTTTTTATCTTTTTTAGGCAATGAGGTGGAGAGAGATTGACAGAGCTAATAGTGTGAAATGTCATGAATTTTCAGCTTATAAATAGTTACAGGTCTAGCTGAGATCATGTTTTATCAGGTACCTCCTCCCACTGTCAGGCATTTGATTTTTTGGGGTTTGTTTGTTTGTTTGTTTGTTTGTTTGTTTTTGTTTTGTTTTGGTTTTTGTTTTGGGTGTTTGTTTGTTTGTTTCTGGTTTGGTTTGGTTTGGTAGTGATATACCTGGTCAGCAGATGAACATGGTTCTCATGAAGTCCCTGAATGCGTTGGAGGACTGCTGCTTTGACACCAGTCTGGAGTACAAGTGAGTTTCCTTTTTTACTGATGACACTTTACTTTAAACTCTACCTTTTTAATTCACACTTTCTTCCTTAATTCTACACAGAAAAGTATAAGAGTATAAGTATATAAGTATAAGGAAACAACTTGTTCTGAGTACTTCTATATAATCATCAGCTCAGGCAAGCTGGAAAGGCTCTTTGGAGGGCCACATGCTCCCTGAAACAGTCAGTCACAGACTTGGTCTACATTGCTTAAGTTTTTACAGTCAGTTTTATAGGATTTGAAACTCCTAAGACAATAAAACACATGTCAGTTGCAATGAGACAGCTAACATAGCATGACAGACTGTTTTTTCCACAGTAGTAATTTCTCTTTCAAATCAGGGAAGGAACCACAGTATCTTGAGTGGCTGAGTGAGAGTGCCTAAGGTTTTCTTTGATTTTGAGTGTTACTCTGTCCAGGTCTTCCCTGTTCAAAAGAAACAGCAATAATTCCCACTTGCCTTTGGGCTTTTTTCTCCAGTGCACTTTCTGAAAAGCTCTGGGGAGTCACAGCTGTGCACCATTCAGCTGTGAACCTGTATAACTTAGTGAGGATTTCTGTTGCCTTTTGAGTGGCACAGGGTGAGACACACAGTACACAGGGACTGTACCAGCTGCACCCCTTTGTCATGCCTATTGCTGCTGGTTTGTGCAGCTTTTTAGCTAGAGATCAAAGCCTCAGAGAAGAGCCAAGCCTGACTTCTCTGGTGGCAAAAGGTTGCCAGAAGAACATGAAACAATGGCAAGCAAGGGAGGGAGGATTGAAGAGGGGAGTAGTTTTTTGTGCTGGCTGTGGTTTTTAAAGGTTAAGAGCAAGTTGTTGTCTAGTATGAGTTCTCTCTGTGAGCAAAGAAGTAATATAAAGCTGTAAATGTTGCAGAGTTGCCCAAATTTTGCCTTTTTACACTTGTAAACTGTTGTTCCAAAGGAAGGTCCTTTTCTGCCTTCTTATCCAGTGTGACATAGGCATGATCAGCTGTGAGGCGTGAGCATTTTCACCATTTCACCCCTGCTAAACCAGTGATTATCACTAAAAACAGGCTGACAGTGTTTTGAGAATAGGTCTGCAGTGCAGATGTGGGAATTGGCACTGTCCAGGCTCAGGCTGCTCCTGGTGGAAAGCAGGAGACTCCCTGCAACCTGATACTCTGGCAGTAAAACACTTTAAATATGCTGGAAAGTCCAAGGTATCATGTAGATGAAATATACCTAAATACTCACTTTATGGAGCTCACGAATAAGGTAGGCAAGTGAGAGCAACTGTTAGTTACGAAAAGGGTAGCAGAGAAGGTGAAGTTTGATTCTTGCTGTAGTCCTCAGTTATGTTTTAAGTCTTTTATAACAGCAAATAACATAAATACTATAGTTCTAATGAGAAATTTCATTTTCTTTCTCTGTAGTTTAGTAGTTTTTGTAGTTTCTTTCTGTGTACATTTTCTTTCTATGTAGTTTTGTCAACAAGCATTAGTGTAAACTTGAATTTAGAGCTCTTGTATATAAGCCATGTCCTTGTTTTGTTGGCTATTCTTGAATTCAGATCATGATTCAGTTACTTAAAAAGGTTTGTTTGATTTTTGCAGGAAAAAATACCATTCCCAAGACACCCCTCAATGTCTTCTAGCCATGCTCAATCATCCTTAATCTCCAGTTACATTGAAACATTATCTTAAAAATATGACTGAAGTTATTCTCAGATGTTTCTTTTTTATGTAACTGAGTAAAAGCAGCAGCTCTTGCCATTTTTAAGTTGGATAGGAGAAGCTTAGGGGATTGCCTAAGATCCTAGCCATGTTCATTTGACTGCTTGCTGCTTGCTACAAGCAGTGTCAGGGAGATTTGTAAGGGGGGGGAAAAAAACCATCTACAGATAAGAGCTATTGTGGATGTGTGCCAGTGAGAGATCACCTTCAGAACAATAAGTATCTGCTATGCTTTAGTATCTCATGATGGAAACCAGAACTGTTTGGAAGTTTTCTGACAAAACTGATGACTTGGAACTTGCTATGGGAGTACACATACAGAATTTAGTAAAAGGTCTTTGGTCCAGAATGGAATTTCTGATAAAATCTGAAAAAAAAGCAGAGACTGTGGAGATGTTTATGCCAGCTGCCCTATTAAATTATGTCCTGTGAAACTATGTTCTTGTTGCAATTTTAAGTATCCTCAGCATCAAAGAGTTAGTTGTGCTGGATGTGTCTGCCTTGATGAAGAAGGCACATATAGCATATGCAAATTTTAGTACATATGGGTTAGAATGCACACCCGACCATTCCTGTTAAGAAATGCAGGTGAATACCTTAATCTCTACAGCCATTTTAGCAGCTGTCTGGCTTAATCACTCATTTCATTAATCGCAGATGAAACAACTCTTGGAGGAGTCTGACAGCAGCAGATGCTAATACACCCAGTGAACATGCAATTAGTATGTTTAACTGGGATTTCCTAGTTTACTACTATACTATCAGGACAAATCTCACATAGAAATTTGTGCGTACTTCCTTCATACTAGTTTATGGTGCTTGTTGTTGGAGCTACTGATTCTTCAGAGGCAGAAGGAGTAATGAGGCTGTGTATGTAGGATTTATTATTTAAACACACGTTTTCTTCTTATACTCTTCTTTCATCTAATGTTTCCTGAAAAAGGATGTGTGAAATAAAAAACCATTTGCGAAATTGATTGTAATAACAAAATAATCTACAGGGCTAGTTATCAGGCAAGGCCAAGAAGTCTTCTTGCCCTCAAACTTTGTTGAGCTTTAAAAGGGAGATCAAAGCAGCCAAAGCATACTTAATCCTTTCTCTTTTGTTTTCTATTAAAGCACTGGATGTATTTTAGGAGTAGGACTTGTTCTTTCATTTATGAGTCACAGTAGCCAAACAGAATCACGAGTGCACGTTTCTGCTTCATTGCGAAAACTCTGCAAATACCTGGACAGCAGTGAGGACCAAAGCAGAGGAGTTCAGGAGGTATGACCTATTTTATCACAAATTTAAAATATTCTTTTTATTTTGTTGCCTTCCTGTGGGAATCTCCCTTTCAGGAGTCCCCACTTGTGAGGGTAATCTTTTTGCTCCAGAAGTCCAGTACCAGGGTTAAAAAGATAAATGAGACTCACAGCTTCAGTCTTCAGAGCTGTTTATTCCATTTCTTATCTCAAGTTCTGTGCGCTGCCGAAACCTGGCTTAACACACCAGAAACACAGTGAAAGCACCCGCTGGACAGGAGATTCCTAGGTTCTTAAAGGTTTCTAGCCCTATTAACTCCTAAAATGTGCTATGTTTACAATTCTGTGCCAATAATTGCTACCTGTTCTAAACACACAACCTCTGTGTCAAACCCATTCTACCAATGTCTCTGTGTCACTGTCACAGCAGGAAATGGAGCGGAAGAAGAACATGAGTCACTGCCCAAAATTCTCCATCTTGCTCTCATCTGTCTCTGTACTAAAAACCCAAAACAACAAATTTTCACCCTGTGACAAACTAAACTACTATTTCTTTCAAACCTTCATTGCTTTCAACTCATCTCTGAGTGTTGCAAGTTTTTCCCATGGTCCAAGGCAGTGCTTTCCTGGGATCCCAGCTGGGGTCTCGGACCCCCCAGGGCAGCACAAGGGATTTTCCACATGCCCTTGACTCCAGCACGTCCTTTTAATAACTGTAGTCCTTTTGCTGAAACTTTTTATCTGGAAGGCTTGACTTCTGCTTTTTCATTCACAATGTATGGGTTTATCTCTGCTGCAAAAAAAAAAGTGACAATAACAGCAATAGTAAGAATAATGTGTAATGTTTACAGACATTAAGAAACTGCCTGAAAAGACATGATCCTTTAAAGTCTTCTTTTATTCCTTAGCCCGAAATTAAATTGTTGAAAGTTGGATCATGAGTAACTATGGTTATGTGTCTCTTATGTACAGTTGTTAACTGCTCATCTGATCTACTAATAGCAGACAAGATACTCTCAGAGAGAACTTAAATGTTAATACTTCCTCCTTCAATATGCCTTCTTCAGTATGCTTCTTTGAAATTTGGTGTCACTAGCTGATGTGAATTTTGTACTTGTGCATGCTGCTATGGCCCCATTTACTAATATATTTTTGTTTTGAATGCTTAAACTGAGCCCTGCATTTCAGGATTTTTTTTTTCCAGGTTATATCCTCTAAGTTTTGACATGGTCCATGTACTTAGCCTGTAACTCTGCTGAGGTAAACTGATGAAATTCAAATAGTTTATAGCAGAAAACAAAAATCAGAACAAGCAGATGTTTTGCACGAGAAAAGCAACATGGTCTGTGCATGATGTATGTAACCCTGGAGCGGCTGAGCAGTTGAGTTGCATAATCCTCTGTTTTTTAACAGGAGTTAATAGAGATGGATGGTATTATTCTTTCCCCCCTATTGATAGAGTTCTGAAAGCTCTTTATTAAACATCTTCTTCGATGGGGTTTTACTTTTTTGGCAGTACATATGTGTTGGGGATTATCCTTTTGCAGTTTATGGTTCAGGCATTAAAATTACTTACAGCTACGAAATAATTTATCAACCCCCAGATATCTTCAAGTGCAGTATTGAAATTAAACTGAGTTCAATACAGTGATTTCTGAGATGAAAGGCAGCAGCTGTTTAACATCATGAGATAGTTTGGGATGAGAAGCAAAACCTACCCTTTGCAATTAAAACCTCTTTAAGGATTTGTACAGATGAGTAAAATTTGGGCACACACTAGGATGAATGCTACTGTATGAGATGCATAAGAGGCTCTTTCAGAGCTGTAAATGACTTGGATATAACCCAGTACTTGAGAAGTAATTTTGGCCTGCTGCAGCAAGAGGTACAGTCTGCACATTACTTGCTACACGTCAAATTTATGTCAATCCTGCACAGTAGGTGGGTGCTCTCTGCTTTCCTCAGAGTCATGTGTTGCTCTACTGCTTAACTTTGGTACAGAGGAGGTTAAACAGTTGGCACACCTACTTTGTTGGTAGTGCAGAGTTCACTTCCTTATTCTCCATGGCTAAGGCGGGAGAACAGAAAAACAGTGTTGCTGGTGAATCCTTCTGCAGGGACAGGAAGCTGGTGTGGTGGGCTGTGTGTGAGACACACAGTTCATTTTTTGCTCATTTTTGGACTGGTGGACCTGCTTGTAGTCCTGATGGGAGAAGAGCATGCTGAGTATGCTTACAAAAATAATGATCAGATACTTCTGTTGAGCGAATAGCTACATTTGTGTGGAAGGTCAGGACTTTGACTCTCTAAAATCAGAAGTACTTTCAAGCTTTAGTTGTGTTTGTTTAACCTTTTAAGCATCAATGAAGACTCTTTCAGATAGGGAGTAAATATCTGAAAGTATAAATTGAAAATATTATGTCTTTTCTATTATGCTGGCACATTATTCAGTGTGATCATTGCTACAGTGAGCTCGATTAGATACTAGTTAATGGAATAAATTTTTTTTCAGGTACTTGCCTATTCTGTGGCCTGTTCCTGCGTATCTGCTTTCAGTGTTGGAATCATAGAAGCAGCTGAGGCTGAGAAGGCTATGAGCAAGCTACGGACCTTAGCAGAAAATAATCAGCAGGTAATAATTCTGTCTTTGGGATTTGCTTCAGTTCTCTTTCTCTCTTTATCTATTTAATATTGGATACTGCTTTACCCAAACTGTAATTCAAGACAATTTTATTGATCTACTCTCATCAGTAACTAATACTGAATGTATTTTGCATACCATGCAATTACTAAGACTAGCACTTCATTCATTAATGCATATAGAAATTAACAGACAGTGAAATAAAAACAAGTGTATGTGTTTGTTCGCATTTAGAACACAAATTGTTATGTTTGATGTCTTTAGTCTCTGTACTCTGCCATTTATTGTCTCTTTAATAGCATATTTCTGTAAAATCTTTTTCTTGGTGGGAACATACATCAGCTGTGCTGTTCTGAATTTTTACTTTCCCTTAACCACCAGACAGTGCATCATAACCATACCCACAGCTTCCTCCAAGAGTGTGTTTCATCCCTGGTGTCCTAGGGTACCCCTCAAATTGCCAGAAATAATATCAATATTTTAGTGCAAGTTTTTCTTTGGTTAATGTTTGCCAGGAAATGAAGGAGCCAGGGGGAGGCAGCTGTTTTGAATCAAAACCTGCTATTACATTAATCAACTGTTCAGAATGTTTATCTGAAAAACAGGGAAAAAAGAGCTAACTACTTGTGTTAAAGCTTTTTGTCTTCATGTCAGAAAATCTGCTCTAAAACAAAGGCTCTATGTGCCTAAGATTTAATCTCAGAAAATCCTATGTCATTTGAAAATAAGAAAGGATCTTGTATTGCAGGCAAAGACATTACCTCTGATTGTTGGGAAATAATAAATATGTAAGTAATGTTTCAATAGTAAATGTATAAAAAAAATACAGACTCCTTTGTAAAATCTTTTTTTAATAACTTCTTTTCACCTTACAGACCTACAGTTTTGCTTTAGCTTTAGGTGCAATAGTACATGGATTATCAGCTTGTGGTCATGGGAAAGCTGAAGACCTGAGCAACAGACTAATGCCAGCCTGGATAAAAATTGTGCTTGCAGAGGTAAAGGAGTTTGAGTGCATATCCTGGGTTTTGTACTTGTGGTTTCGGGGTTTTTTGTGTGGGTAGGGGTAGAGGATGTGGAGAAGAGATGGCGTGTGGTTTAAAATTAACAATAGGACATAATTTTGCTTGCTTCTGCAGGAGTGATGCTAGGAAAAGTTATGACTATCTGAATATGCTATTTGTTTGATATATAGAAGCAAGAGTATAACTTTGAGTTGTTTGCTAAAGGGAAAAAATCTCTATTTCTCTCCTGCTTGGAAAATTTGTGAGAAAGGCTTATCTCAATGAGGTCTTAATTTGGACATTTTCACTAATTTGGAACAGTGCCTAAGGATAAAGTCGAGGTTATTAAGTGAAAATGTCTTGTGAAATCAGGTGCTACTTGTCAAAACCAGAAAAAAGAAGGGTGATTATAGTGCCTTAGTCATTATAATAATTGAAATTTATCTGGAAAAGCTAGGTGTTTCAAATCAAACCCTAAACTTACACATTAAAATTGCAGCTGAAGGTAATTATCAATAAAGAAACTCGTTTTGAGTTGAATTACACTGGTATATTTTGTGGAATACAGATTGGGCTAGGGAAAAAAGTGGTTTGTCAATCCATAATGATTTCAGATTTGGAGGATTGAGGAGGAAGGTCCATATAAAGTTTTCATTCATCAAGAGAGGGGTTAATATTATCTGCCATGCTGGAGTCTGTCTGATTGAAAAGGCTGTTGGGATTAGAGGCTTACTAGTGATAGTAGTCGTTGTTTTTGAGTTGGAAGAAGCAAGCATTTTGTCCTACAGTAGTCTTGCATCATCACGTTAGCTCACTGGTCCTGAATTATGCTTCCAGGGTTCTCCAACAATGGAGCGTCTGGCTGCTGTCAGTGGGCTGGTTGCACTGGTGGGCTCTGAAGGAGGCATGATAGAGGTGAGAATATGCTTATTCTCATACATTCTTATTTTATATATATATTTTTTTATTTATATATATATAATATATATACACACACTTTAATCTTACGAAGAAATTTGGCTAGAAGGCAAGATGAGATGCACCCTCCCCATTCGTACAGCAATGGCTGTAAACCAGGAATCACACTTTTGCAATAATTCAAGTTGGGTATGAATCAAGCAATATTGAACTGTAATGCATAAAATGGAGAGTGTTCCATTTTGCTATCACATGGCCCATGTGCAATGCCACTGGGGAAAAGTTTACAGCCATGTATAAAGCTTTCTCCTTTTCTCTCTCTCCTGTTCCCCAGAGAAGGACATGGGTGCAAATATAGTCTGTTTTCAGAATTTTTTCTGTTTATTGCTTCTTTTTTATTCTTACAAAATTCACCTTTTTTTATTTTTCTCTTGCAGCTGAAATCTGACCGCATTCAGTCCTCACAGTTTCAAAGTAAGCTGAATGAAGTGATCAGAACCCTTACACAGGTAAGAAGGTAGTTCTTCTGTTTCCTCCTAGCATACCTTGACACCTTGCACAAGCAAGCCAGGTCTGTTTGAAAGAAACTACATAATGTTTATATCCAGCTTGAATAAGACAGCGTAGGGAAATTTGTCTAACTAGTGGTTTATTGTCTCAACAGGTGATTAGTTTCTCAGAGCAGATTGGTCTTCAGACAAATGCAGCAAGACTTCTGGGACGCCTTCACATGTCCTGTTCATCTTCTACCCAGAACAGGGCATCTGGTAAAATGCTTTGTTACTGCTTCTTAAATAACATACAGAAAAATCGCTAAAAGAAAAGTGAGGGACACATTAAATAATACAAGTTAGACATGGCAGCCCTGTGAAGGACATGGCAGCCTTTGAATCAGAGATCTCATGGTCCTGTGTGCCTAAAGGTTGGAGCATGAAGCAGGAATCAGTGTACTGAGTGGCATCCCCCACATCTGCTATTACTTGCAGTATGAAAGTAAGGTTCTAAATTGTTCTGGTCAAACTTGTATATTGTTTCTTTATTTTTTTCATAGGATAAACTGTAAACAGGTTTTATAGTTCCTGTGGCACATGTATTTGACGTCTACTCCACGCCTTTTAGGACTGATTATTCTGCTATTTATTTTAGCACTTTCCTCTGCATAAAAAAAATCAATACTTAAAATCAGTAGTCTATAACAAGATTAAACTGACTTTTTAAAAGTATTTTTTCTAGAGCAGATCATCTCTGGTTAGCTGAAATAAAAAAGTAGTATTCTTTGCCTTTCCAGGGTGGCTGATGCATCACTAACTTCGAGTGTTGTTTCAATATCCAGTGGTAAAATAAAGACTGGATAAGTAATCATTAACGAATTAGCAGTAATAAGCACAAACTATTGAAGTTGAAGCTGTTCATTTTTGTGTACTAAACTGGGAATCAAAAATACATAATGTAGATGAATATCACATAGAAAAGTCTCTCAAAGTTTCTGGTTTTATGAATGCCTGCATGCATGCATGCATGCCTAAGGTTAGATAGATACCAAATGTCTCTACTGCATTAAACTTCCTAAAATTTTGAAGTGCTCCCTTTCAAAGCCCAACTTGCAGTGCCCAGTGTGTTTTAAGGAAGTTCTTACCCCTGGCTTTTTAGTTGATCTGTTAAATTATTTTTGCAGACCTGGCACATCTCACCAGCAGAAGTTTGTAGTTTGCCTTAAAGGTGAAAAGGCCAATACATCTATCAGTCTTGCTGTCTAAGTACTCTGAGTCATCCACAGAATCAGTTAGCTCAAACACAGCTCAATTTGGCCTTTAAATTTACATGGGAGCAGAAGGTTATAATTTTTGCTGCTGATGTTTTAGAATATAAGCAGTCTTTTTATCTTCACAGTTCCTCCAGATTTTAGCTACTTACCTGTAAACAGCTTTATCAGGGCAGCCATTGACTTTGCCATTGAAAGTGGAAAGAAAGGTAAGAATCTACAGTATTCCTCTGGGAAGTCTGTTATGGCTATAAAAGCTGATCTTAAACACTTGTTTTTACTTGCTAAGAGAACTTTTCTAAGTACAAATTTGAGCTTCATTAATGTGATGTATTTAAAATAAAAATTTAACTACACTCAAAAAGATAAGGTAATATTGTGTAGTAGGACTTTATTAATTTTTGACATTTAAAACCCTTTTCCCTTCCCTCTCTGTTGGTGAGATGATGTTTCTTCCCTGTGAAAATGAAAGTCAAATCATTTTAAGTGTTAGCCTTTATGCTCAGTTAATACTCCATCAGCAGACCAATTTTTTGCTGCCCCTTATTTCAGTGATGCTGTATTAAGATTCTCTGTAACAGAGTGGTATTAAACAGATTACTGCTGTGATAGATGCAAATAAGCCTGAAGAAAGTACAGTCTTACATGAGGAAGCCTGGTAAAAGAGATGTCTTGGAGTAGTCTTAAGGAAGATAGAGAGAGAGAGGATTACTCCTTTGTGGAGCTAAGTGAGCTCACTGCCGTCCTATGAAGCAAGCTTTGCTTCAAATGGAGTTAAAATGCCCATGTTTTGATTCCAGGAGGACTGAGTTAACTTACGTTGACATAACATGGTATGTAACAAAGATTAGCACTTACCTGACTGTTCTTTTGGCTTGCATCTACAAGATGAGAAAGGAAAGCAATGTCAGGAAACTTCACTGTTCTCCCAATATGAAATGCAAAAATACTACCTTACTTGATGAGGAATATCTGTAAGTAACTTGTAAATTGACTCAAGAATAAGGGACCAGAAAGTTTCTATTTATTAGTAATAAAAAGCCATTTTGACAGAGATTAAAAATGTAACTGTTCATTATAAATGAGATGGCTAATTCTCAAATGCAAGAGGAAGTAACAGTGGTTTTGTAACACTTTTCAGTTCTTTATTAGGGCTTGAACTACAGTGCAGCATTGACATTTTTTGCTGAGCTGTTCAGCCAAGTATGTGTGTATAAAATTCAGACTCTAACCAAATCTTCTGTTCTAGGCCCTGAATCTGTCCCAGCTGAGCTGGTGAAAGTAGCACTGGCACCGATCGCATTAGTTGGAGAAAGCCATCAGTATCCACCTGTAAACTGGGCATCCATTCTTTCTCCTTTGATGAGGCTGGACTTTGGTAAGAGTACTAGTTTTGTATTTGTCACAAGAGTTCTTTATTATTGCAGCTTTCACAAACTTTGGAGCCCTCTTCAGTACTTGAAGTTAGTGCAGTGATTAGTTGTATTATGCTTTCAAGACTGACTTTTTAGTGTTTGCAAGTATATATTTGTCATCATCATGTGGATACTGTTTTAACTGAAGAAAAACTAAAGAAGATCAGAGCTGAGAAATTCCCTAAAACATTGGTAAAAGTCACCTGAATATTTCATTTGAACTATTTACATAAAAGCCTATAATGAAACTTAATTAATTGTATCCTGTTTTCAGTACCTGCTAAATTCTTGGTCCAATGCCCATGCCAGAACCTGCATGCAGCTTTTTCACATATTTGAACTGTTTGGTAATTTATCTAGCTATCACTAGTTTGAAATATATTTTCTACTAAATTACACTGGGTGATAATTTTGAAAATAATGGAAAAAATTCCTACACTGAGGTCTGCAGTTCTTATGAAGAGCTAAAACTTTTTAAATGTCTGGAGGTTTTTTTATTCCTGCTTTTCGCCTAGGAGTCTTACTTTTGTAAATCAGGGAATTTGCAGAGGAAACAGTACATGCGTCTTGTGGCTGGTTTTAGATTTCAGACAGCATCTGAAATACTGACTCATTTTCCCTTCTTTGGACTAAATCTTAACTTTATTAGGCGAGGAATGTTTGGGGTTTGGGGTTTTTTTTGGCTTTTTTGTTGTTGTTTGTTTTTGGTTTTGTTTTTTGGTTTTGTTTGTTTGTTTTAATTTTTATTATTCTTAGCATTTCCACATTTTTGTTTCTGAGTGAATTAAAGTAACTTGAACAAATGCTGGTATTTCATGCTGGGAGTGCACGAATGGAAAGAGGAGTCTTCTAACATGTATATGTTGAAAGCTTTAAGTACGATTTTTAGAAAAACAAGTTGTAATGTAGTGCTCCAGTAGAACAATAACCCTCCTTTTTTATGAGTTGAGAACAAATTTAAAGGGAAAATAATTTTTTGTAACTTTTTTTCCTTCTCTTTTAGGTGATGAGGTAAAACATCTCTGCCTTGAACTGGCTGTGACACAGGCTCAGTCATCTCAAAATGCAGCAATGCTTTTGGGGATGTGGGTGGCACCTCCCCTTATCTACAGTCTCAGTGTACGTATGTCAGAAAACTTGTGGGAGCTCAGCACCTCTTCCATATAAAATTCCTCAGTGACAATGTTTAGGCTGTCTTACCAGAAAAGGATTACTGGGTTCAGAATTCTTCAGAAATACCATTTAGTATTATTTATAGTGAGAGAAAGGTTATTCTGGGGCCTTGAAATTCAAGGCAGACTTAAGACCTGCTACACTGATTTTACTTTACTGCTTAAGACCCTTTTCCTCTCTGTCATTTCATGGTATAATGTTGATAACCTGGGGACATAAAGCATGGCATGTAGGGAGAAAAAGTATTTTTTATTATACCAGCTGATAGTCTTAAAAAAAAGGTCCATCTTAATCTGTCCAAAAGCTTTTTCTAGCAAGATTTCTTGATCTAGCTAACTGGTAAGAAAAGCTGTGTCTTGTAAACCTTGCCTTGAGTTTGCAGATACGCAACAGACTAACCTACAGTATAATCAAATTCGATCTTATCCTTAATTGCTGTTTTGATCTTCTGGAATTAAAATGTGGTACAGTATGTAAAACTCCCTGAATCCCACAGAACACCTGACAGCACATTTCTGTCATTTTGTACAAGTTCAGGAGCGGATGACAATTCTCAGAAAATTAATTGTTTGTTTCTGTAGTCTCTTCGAGGAGTGTTTTTTGTTTTAATTCATTAGTCGTAGATATGCAAACATCTGCTGGCAGTTTTAAGTTACATAACTGGTAAGGCACCAAAAAAAAGATTTTATTTCTGACTACCATTTATCCAGCTACAGTAGGAATTTGAGGTCACATAATGAGGTGAGCCACAGAGTATGTAAGCTCTGCATTTCGTACAGGTTATTCCTTCTTCTTCAGTAAGTAGCAACATTAACGGTTCTGTGGCTATCACACTTCTGTCCTTGACTCTCCGGGCAGTCGTATGCTTTATGTAAGAATGCAGCGGGCACCATGTAGTAAAATTGCTCTACCCATATGGAGATGTGATGTCTAGGTTTCATTGGAAGTAAATGCTTCAGTTTTTAATGAAAAGAGAATATCAACATGTTGGAACATTCAAAAAATCCATCAAAAAAAGGGAAGAAGAAAAGAACTGAGAAATACTTATGACGTTTATAAGTTATATATATATCTATGTGTGCTTTTATAAGTGGTTTTTGAACCACTCTTTTTATAATTTCATTCAATAATAGTTCAAGGTCAGTGAAGGGCTAGAATTTGCAACTGAGCAAAAATTTTTCTTTTTCAGATGAAAACTCAGAAATACCTTTTCATGTCTCTGTCCCTGTGGATGCAACACGTTGCAGAAGACAAACTGCAGTCTTTTACCGAAGTGCTTCTGATACAACAATTTGAAGTGAAGAACCGCACGAAAAGCCCAGGAACTTGCCAATGTGTTCTACAGGGGCTCATCCAGGCAATGAAACTTCCCAATCCTGCCCAGTTTTGCTGGAGCTTTTTGTGTCAGGCTGTGGAAAAAATATATGACCTTCTTCCAAATGAGATTCAGGTAAGGAGTATATATGAGGTGTATGAACACTGATGCACCCGATTCAAAACATGAATTACATGTACGATTTTAAATTATGATAGTTAAAATAGCAACATCATTTCACTTTAAGTTACTTTTGGTTATTTTAGAATATGATGTTGTGAAACCAATCTAATGTGCACCCCTCCCTTATAAACAATTCGGTAATAGAAAAATGCAGTATTAATACTGAAATAAATGCTATTGAAAGAGAAGAAGTGAACAATGAGAAGGCTTTCTTCTTCCCACAGAGGATTCAGCTTTTCACAGTGATTTAAAGAAAGTATTTAGGTATAGAAAATAGTTCCAAATACACTTGCCATTAAAAATAGAATAAACTCATTGAAAATATTCAATATTATTCTTGTAGGTTGATGTGTATTGAATTCCCCAGCAAATACAGACTTTCTAAAATAGATTAAGTAAAGTGAGACTAGAGGGTAGATTAATTATTCATCATTATCATTAACAAGTTCCTAAATTCACCAATTCTGATGATGAGGAAAGCTGGAAATAGACATTTAGATATGCATTTACTTTTCTGTTTCAGAGAGGTGAACTGGAGATGTATATCGACATAGCAAGATGTATTTCAGAAATGGCTGATTCAGAGATCAATCGCATTGTCCAGATCTCCAAGGTAATTACATTTTAATTCTGTTCTTTCATCACCAGATCATGTGGAACCAGCAACCTTGTCGTTTTTTGTTGTCACCAGAGTATTTTAGCTCATTTAATTGTTTTATCTGACATGTAGGTAAGAGTGTTCTGGATCTAATCTGCAGGCTGTAGAGAGAAGTGGTAAGAATCCATATCCCAAACTTTCTCAAAGCAACTTCTTCACAGAAAGGGTGATTAGACCTTAGAATGGGAATGTCACACCAGGGAGATGGTGGAGACACTGTCCCTGGAGGTGTTTAAGGAAAAACTGGATCTGGTACTCAGTGTGGAGGTCTAGTTGACATGGTATTGTTAAATCATATGTTGGACTTGATAATCTCATGCGTCTTTTCCAACCTACCTGTTTGGTGATTCTGGGAATTATTCTGTTAGCAGAGCAGGAATGGTGTGAACCAGAGTGGTGTTATGTCTTCTAAATCTCAGACCAATAATGCAAACGGCAGACCACAGTCCTCTTTGGTTAATATACTCAACTGCTTGAAGTTGAATTGTAAATGCATCCTGGTGACTAGCTGTCCTTGAACTGGTGGATCTGTGCTTCTGCTAAAAATGCAAAATAATTGAAGAACTTCTCATTCTTGACTTTACATTTTATATTTACATTCATACTCAGAATGTTTCCTGGACATTCTGGTGTCCAAGATGACTGAGGATGATAATGGAATAAAAAAGCTTTCATCTTGTAGCTCGCCACTGGAATCAATTAGCAGTGGAATTCTTAGCAGCTGAAATGCTAAGGAAATTACCTGTGTGGAAGAACTTGATGTTTTCAGATCAAGCTTTTAAAAACAAACATCTGTAACATAAATCCCCCTCTTCTGTTTGCTATCAGATTCACTAGAGCATCAAGCATTAATATAGGTTGTGGAAGCTGAACTGTCATTTCCTTACATTTTTCAGTTCTTATTTCACACTGGAAAACATCATTTAAGAAAATCTCTTTTTGTCACTACAGTATATCTGTCTTCCAAGAAGACTTGAGCATCCAGAACTGTTAAGCTGGTTCATTCCATTTCAAAGGGGAAAGTAAAACTTAAAGCCATATGGAAACAGGTTGTGCTGAGTTATGTTTTGCAGGACTATTTTGAACAGTGTAAAGCTCAAGAGATATGTACAGTCTTCTTTTTTAATATGTCCTGAGGAAAACTGAGCCTACTAGTTATTCAAAGTTTCTCACATTTTTATAAAGAGGAATGCAAAATTTACTGTTCCCATAAGAAACGTACCTTTTAATTTAACATGTTTTTATTGTATTTGCAGAACAATATAGAGAAGGCCACGTTCATGAAAGTGTATTTAGTTTCTCAAGGCAGATTGTCTCTGACAAACTTGAGTGCCGTGATTGGTCCTGTGGCAGAATATCACCAGAAAGAAAGAATTTTATGGATGCTCTTGCATAGTTTCTATCATGCTCGTATTGTGAGACATGAAAATACAGGTAAGATTAGGCTTAAAGAAAAATTGGGAATGCAGTCATCAGATATTTTTGAATCTACACTGGTTCCTTTAAAATAATTTTAAGATGGTTTAACTAAAGTGTTTTCAAATTTTTCCGTATTAGAAATTACTGTCTTCAGAATTCCTGTATTATTCAAATACTTGTATCAAACTTGGCTTTTATGTTTTTCTCCAGTTACTTCTTTTTCTGTGGTCCAGCTACAAGTCATTTGTCTCATCAATGTGGTTTACAGACCAGAGTTTTAACTAGATCTGTTTCTCCCACTCTGTGTTACTCTGTTTCTGTGTTTCTCCTAATCTGTGTTACAGATGTACACAGTACATCAGAGACCTCTTAATAGTGCAGCTCTGCTAACCTTCTGACCTAAAATCTGACTTACCGGTATGTTACACAGAAGGTGGGGGGATGTTCCCATGAGACTGGTTGAACTAGGGAGATAACTTTGTTTCCTGAACTCCTTGCACTGATTTAACACAGGAATAAATTTCCCTTTTTCCCCTCTTCATAACTATACCAGATCTGGTAGGTTAATGATTTGGGCTGGCTCAGCTATGGGTCTGACAAAGCATAGAGGCTGAGGCAAGAGAACTAGGAGAATCACACAGGAAGATAAACAAGGAAGAAACAAGAAACAGAAAGATATAAGAATGAGGTCTCATTTTCATGGCAGAAGGGTCTTTGTCTGCCTTTGTTCACTGAAAAACTTCAAAGCATTATATTGCCAGATGCCTTAGCTACCAGCTGTGTTTGAAGAACTTCAAAGAGTAGTGAGCTTTAATTGAGTGAAGTGAGGATTCTTTGCGAAAAGAGGAGACAGCTTGAAAGGGGGCACTTGTAAAGTTTACATGGACATAGTACTGTATGATGTAATGTGGTCTTGGTGGTGAGCACGGTTATTAGTTTCTAGGAGGTAGAACAGATTATGGATAGCAGAAGCTGAATAAATGAAATGTCTTCGACCCTTGGGATTAATTGAGGCCTCATTTTATTTGCATGCCTTGACGGTATTTTACTGGCCCTGTCAACACTGTAGGACCATTTTCACAGTACTTTGCACACTGAGGGAGGCTTTAGGATTCTGTAGCAGTCATATGTCCAGATTTCGTTTAGTGGGTCTTGCAGGCTGCCATTAAGTGAAACAATTCTCACTCAGTTTTGTTTTTGGTTTTTTTTTAATGGGTTGCTTGCATTATAATCAAAATTTCTGTACTATTTAAGGGCCTGTAAGTTTTCTGTCAGTGACAGAATTAATCAAATGTGATAGTGGTATTTGTGATGTTTGTTCTTCTATAGTTGGTACTTTCTTGGTACAATAATTTTCTGTGCTTGGTTTTTAATGAAAAGCAATGTATTCTAGTGTTTGACATAAGTCAGTCTTCTCTTTCTAGGAGTTCTGAAAAGAATGGATTGGCTGTTGGACCTGATGGGCTACACCAGAAATGTAGCATACAAGTCAACACCCTTAGAAAATGTTGATCTGAAAGAGGTAATGCTGTGAAAATGATTTGCAAGAAGGAGGTTCTGATATATTTCACATTTTTCCTTAGTAATAAGTGTTATTCCCCATGGTTTTGTATTTCAGAAGATTATGATCTTACTGCCACAGAGAAAATGTTCACAATTTTTGTGAATGAGTGTGTATTTAAAACTCGTACTTTAAAATAACCTTTACATATAAGTCATAATAAAACCTCAAAGCAACTAAAGGAAATAATTACTTCAAATTTACTGCATTTAGAACAATTGAAGGAAAATTTTGAATTTGCTAGTAGAATTGTCTAGGGAGGTCAGAACTGTGTAGCTTCTGGTTCTGAGAGGGCTTGGACAGTTTTAAAAAATATTGTTCAGCTGTTTGAGTCTTCTGTTTGAGGAAATAAAATAAGCTGCTGCTTAGATCAGAAAGGCATTAATTACATTGCTGCAACATTTCCTAGGCATTTATAGCACCACAAGAGTGACCATCTCTGATTTCCCTCAACAGTCATGTTGCTGTGAAAATGTTATTTCCCCATTTTAAATAAATTGTGGATCAGCTGTAATCTAAAAGATGATTTCAGAAGAGTGTGATTTTACTTTTCTTTCTGTAGATGATTTAGTTCGAATTTAGGAAGAGGCTTATGCTCTTCAAAGCATAGAAGGATACTAAAAACTTTTTAGTTCTTGCATTTTGAATTTTAGCTGAAATTTAGATGATTGTTTTTAAGAGCAAGTCTCCATCTGGATTTTGGTCTTGGGTTTTTGGTTGGTTTCTTTTTTTGGATGAGGTTTCTTGTTGGTTTTTTTGGTTGGGGTTTTTTAATTTTTTTTCTCCTTCTGTATTATTCATTTAATAAAGTGCTTTTTGCCTTTTTCTTGCTTAGTGCACAGATTTCCTTGTGTGGCTGTTTGCAGCCTCTGTGTTGGCCTGGGCTGACCATGGTGCACCGTTACTGCTTGGCCTCAGTGCAGACTGGTCCATGTGGAAACACCACATGTTATCACCAGAATTATCTGAGGAACACATTGGCAAGCACCCCACTGACAAGTTTGCTATGCAAGAGACTCTCACTCTCCTTCCAAGTAGTCTTTCCCTTTTGCTGGCTAAAGATCCATGGAAAGAACAAACACAGAAGGTAAAATTGCATGTAGTGGTAAGCACTTTACATGAGAGAGCACTCCACTTTTAGTAGTCAGCCTGGATCTTAGATAGACAAGTTATTTCATCTATATTTTATTGCATCTCAGTTGTGATCTTGCTTTATTTTTAATCAGATATGAAAATAGTTTCTCAAGTAAAATTTGAGAGTTGCAAAAAAAAAAAAAAATTGAAATTCCAAAGCTGGGAGTTCAAACTCTTAAGAAAATATAGCTGGGAGAAGAGAGCTGGGAACTGCTGATAGCACATCAGTGTTTTAAACACTGAAAGAAGTATCCTTTGCAGTTGGACACACCACACTGTAAATTTGAGCAATCAGAGATCTTCTGTACAGTTTGCAGTGTGTGTCATTTATTTTGAAGTAAGAATTGAAAATAAATGTGGAATGCATGTAGTTGCTGTATGTGGAAGTACTGCTTTTGGTAGATTAATAGTTAGGTGTATTGTGCAAACTGAAATCTGTTGAGAACTGGTTTCTCTGAGCATGCTTCTCTGCTCTGAGTTACCACTGAAGTCAGAATTCAGAATGTCGGAGGAATGCAGGGGTGAGCTGTTAGTATGCAAGTGCCTAATTAGGTTTTAAGGAAGAATGTGAGGCCTTGCCCTGAAAATCATCCTTATGAGTTTAAATACCATATTGTCATCCAGGCACCCTGCACTGCCAGAAAAAAATAACAAAACATGAGAGAGGTCAAAAGAGGAAAAAAGGCAATAAGAGTTCTGAAGGATTTGCAGTAAAACATTTGGACAAGAGACTGATAAGAAAGAATTATATTAATAGGTTAAAGGTATGAAAAGGCAAGATGGAGGGAAGCTATTTAGTATGCCTTCTTCTTACGAAGAATTATTGCTGAGATAACAAGAAGGAACAAAGGGAGTTTCAAATCCAGCTATGAGAAGAATTGCTTTGACAGGGAGATATACTCTAGGGCGTTTTGTTTACTTTGGGCAGAAGCTTCATTGGCCACTGCCTCCGATTAGATAACTGAATTTAGCAAAAATCAAATGTTATCTGTCAAACTGAAAGTGTTTCGCTGTGTTCTAATACAGAGGCTCTTTTAATTCAGATTTTTTTTCATATTTCAAACTTCAGTTTATTGACTGGCTGATCAATATGATGGAATGTCCTAAGGAAGCATTATCAAAATCTTCCATGGACCTGCTGAAAGGTAATATATGTTTAATTGTGTCCTTATTTTTCCATAACTGTCAGTACAGATAAAAATGCAGTTGTTATAAGGAGTGAGATTTTGTCTTTGAGGTAATTGCCACAGGTAAGTTGACATTCTTCTCTATAACACCTTATATTTGCTGTCTCACCTGCTGACTCTTATGATGTAGCACTCAGGGACCAGAGGACCTAGAGGTACTTCTAGTGCACAAGCTTATTTGATTGATAGATCTGTCTGTTGTTTTTGAAGTTACTCTTGAAAATAAGATGCAACATACTATTGGGAAATCCTCCAGTACTAGAATACAAATCACTTGACTTAGGTGCAAGTAAATACTGCACTGTGTGGAAGGGATAGGAGGTGAACTAGGACAGCATAGTAAAGAGGTCTGAGAAGAAAGGAAAATGAGGGTTGCTGAAAAGATACATGAAAAAAAAGATGGAAAGGAGGTAATATGTTGAATTACAGTAGGAATTGTAACCCTAGCATGCATGTCATTGCTTACTTCCATATGTGGGATCTTTCAAGTCATTTTAAGAGGTCACCACAAATACTCTTGAGTAAGTGCACTTGTGCTTCTTTCCATGAACACAATGCACTTCCTTTGGACCAGCCTAAGCAAGGCTTCTTGAAATGTAGTTATAAGTTATTTGCATTTTTAGGATAATTACCCTTGTTTTCCTGTCTGCAGTCTTTAGTCACACCATAATAAATTCCCCTGTAATGTCTGCTAATCTCCACCAGAAGCAATGCTTACGGCTGTTGGAGAACCTTCTCTGTATATCAGAGAGTTCTGATATTCACCATATATATTCTCAGTATGCCCTGATAGAGATAAGTCACTATTCCCCTTGAGCTTTCCATTGTTTGCTTTTTTTTATCTTTTACATACTAGAACATTAAACTTCCATCTGAATAACTAGACTGTGACTAGTTTGATTACTGGATTTTGTGTAAACGCATGATCCTTTCAAATTCAATTAAGGAATCAGTGAGTTGCATTTCTAATCAGTGAATTGCACAGAGCACTTAAGACTTTGTGCTTCCCAGTTCCCTGTGCCTCGTATGTCCTGGCTTGCATCGTTGCTCATTGAATTTGAACTTCCTGCAATGTTGATTGATCTGTGTATCTAAGTGATAGACTAATTAGAAGATGATGTGATATGATTTCAGTAAGAGATGTGCCACAAAGCAGAGGAAGGTCCTAGTACATCACCACAAGTGAAAGAATTATGAAGAGAGTCAGTAAAACGAGAACTAAACCTCTACTTGCATTAGTAAAATTACTAGGAAGAGTACTCTCACCTCTTTTCCTTTGGACTGCACAGCTTAATGCAATTTGTCTCTGTCTTCACAGTTACTCTTCTGGCCTTGAGATCTCTTGCAGAGTTCAAGAAGAAAGCTGTATGGACTAAAGCTTATGGGTGGTAGCTGCACACTGTACCTTACCCAATGAAGAAAACTGCCCATACTTGAAAACATAATATTCTTACTTAGGCATCAAGAATCTGTATTTCAAAGACATTTCCTAGCACAGGATTTTTAACTGGGTTTGGGTTTTTTTTACCCTTTTGCTTCATCACAAAAATTCCTATGAAAAACAGTATTTTGTCTTTAACTGATGTGTTACTACATTTTGCAAATGTGCTGAATCTAAAGGAGAAATATACATTCAGTTTCAATTGAGTTGTTTCAGTGATATCTGGGAACCTCAAAAGCTGGAGTGGAATATTCCTTTAATTTGTGGAAGCTTCAAAGGAATGGCTGAAAATAAAACAAACTAGTAAAACTTGCTTGGATAGAGTGTATTTACTGAAATATATTTTAGTGTAACAGATTTGGAATGGGCATTATTTTTTAACTGATAATCCTTCCTTTAGCAATAACACAAAGGTCTTGTGCATTAGTGACAACACGTGACTCTACAGTGTGAGCAGGGTTTGTGAAAAGGGTTAGTATGAATGTCAATTTTGCAATGGCTTTATAAGGACCTCTGAAATGAGTCAATGATCCTGATAGCTGTTGTATCTGCAGCTCCAGGACAGCTGTAATTTTCTTTACACTTGTAACTTTTCTTGTCTCTTTTACACTTCTTTGCACATAACAAGAGTTTTTCTTCTGCCTCTAGGGAAACGGGGACAATACACAACTCTTCTCCACATTTATCATCTGAAATAGATTACCCCCTGTAATTTTCCTTATTTATTATGTTTTTCTTTCTGAAGGAATAGAGAATTGTTCACTTTGCAATCTTGCCAAGACAGATATTAAAAGAGCTTTTATATTTAGCAATCGTCCTTGCTGAAATAGACAAAGATTAACTGAATGTAATTGGCATTGTCCGCTAATGTCTTTCAAAACAGTACTGGTAAGAGCATTGTTGATTTTTGATCAGATTGAAGGAAATTATATTTCCATACATCTAGAAGACACACCCCATTGGAGGAATTATCTTATTTTCAGGATTGATAACATTTCATCTGTAAAAGAAATTCTCCTCTGACTTCTTGGTCTCTTGGTCTGTTCATCCTGGAGAAGAGGAGACAGAAAACAGACCTCACTGCAGTTACAAATTCCTTGTGAGGGGAAGAGGAGGGGCAGGCACTGATCTTTTCACTGTGGTGACCAGTGACAGGACCTGAGGGAATGGCCTGAAGTTGTGTCATAGGAGGTTTAGGTTGAATATCAGGAAAAGTTCTTCACTGAGAGGGTGATTGGGCACTGGACCAGCTCCTCAGGAAAGTCACAGCACCAAGCTGACAGTGCTCAGGAAGCATTTGGACAGTGCTCTCAGGGCACATGGTGTGACTCTTAGGGTTGTCCTGTGTAGGTCCAGGATCTGGACTTTGATGATCCTTGTGGCGTCCTTCCAACTCAGAATAATCTATGATTCCATGACTCTAGGATTTTCTCATCCAGTAAGGGTACTATATGAAGGCTGAGCAGTTCTTCACTGATTGGGTGTGTGGAGGACTAATGCAGTATTTGTTTGCCTTTCCAAAGTAGTGGATAATTAGTGGTGGTTTTCTGCTGCATATGCAACTCTATACTGAGAAAAGGTAAATGTACAGAAAGATTCACTGAAAGTCCTTGAAAGTGAGTCTGCATCTCAGTTCATGACATTTCCATTTGTGTTCACTTCTAAGCAATCTCTAACAAAGCCAAATATGTCACATTTTAATGGTTCCATCTCTAATGTACTGTTTCGAACTAACTTAGACCTTTAATCATCTTAGTTTGCATGTTTATTAGCATTATAATTCAGATGAAATTTTGTCTTTTTTAAAGGGAATTGCTGTGTGATGCCTACATGTTGTGTTTCAGTTTGCATAGAATAGCAATATATAAACATCTCCTGCAATTAACTGAATTCCTACTGATGTGTAGTGGAACATGTAAGCCAAGGGATGGCATAGCATGGCGAGGGTGGCAATGCTAACAGAGCTGCAGAGAGCACTGAGTGTTTAGGAGAGTATCTGAAATGTTTGAACACCAATGCACATGATACAAGAAATAAACAGGATGAGCTGGAAGCATTTTTTAGTTCCCAAAGCTATGATATCATTAGGATTAGTGAGACTTTGTAGAATGAGTCCCTTGACTGTAGTGCTGGCATGCAGGACTATAGGCTGTTCTGGAGGGGTAGGCAAGGCAGGCAAGGCAAAGGAGTTGCATTGGAAGGCAGTTTTCACTTTACATTCCTTGCATTTAGGGATAATGTGGTTGAAGGCCTCTGAAAGCCCCACCTGGTGGGGCTTTTGATATTGTCCCTTACGACATTTGTCTGAACAAGCTGTTCAACAGTGAGATGAGTGGGTTCATGGTGCACTTGTTAAAGAACAGGCAGAAGGGCAGAACTCAAAGAGTTGTAGTGCATGGGGCTGACAGTCATGTGCAATGTTTCTCAGGTTTCAAATCTAGGGCCAGTTCAGGTCAATGTATTTACCCATGATCAGGAGGCAGGAGTTGAATGCACCATTAGTATGTTTGCTGATAATAGTAAACTTGGAAGTTGCTGTTGACTCCTGAGGGACAAGAGACCTTGCAGAAAGATGTGGATAATGAGCTTTTGGCTTGGATGAATGGCATGAAATTTAACAAGTTAAAGTGGTGGATTCTGCATCTGGTACAGAGTACTGCCTGATAAAAGTCTAAATGGGTAGAGTGACTGGAGAGGAGCCCCTGCATAAAGAGATCTAGGGTGATGGTATAAGATAAAAAGATTTAAGTTCACAGAATCACAGAATTACTGGAGTGGGAAGGGACCTCTGGAAGGTTTTCTGGAACATTTCATTGGCTCGTCCACTACTTGCATTAAGAAATTATCTTCCAGTCACTGCAGGAACTTCCTGGACTGTGTCTGCTGAGCCATGTTGTGCCTCTAACCAATATCAGGGTTGTTGAATTCTCAGAGGAGGACCAGGACCTGTGATCTCAAGGCTACTTCCAGCTGCCCATAGAAGGCCTCATCAACTTCCTTGTCCGAGTCAGGTGGCCTGTAGTAAGCACCCACAACAGTGTCACCCATTTTGGCCTGTCCTTTAATTTTTACCCATAAGCTCTCAACTCCTTGTCTGTCCCTGAGCAGAGCTTGATGCTCTTTCACATAAAGACCGACTCCACCACCTCACCTTGCTGACCTGTCCTTTCTAAAAAGTACACAGGAATCCATGACAATCCATACCAGTGGTGAGCTATCCCACCCTGTCTCTGAAATTACAGTGAGATCATGGCTCTGTGACCACACAAAGATTTCCAGTTCTTGTTTATTCCGCCTGCTCTGTGCATCTGTGAACAAGCACTTCAATGAGGCAATTGAGCATCCAGGTTCCCTAGGAGCAGTATAAGTTAGCAGTGTAAGAGGCTTCCCCACAGCCATACACACCCTTGATGTTAGGGCCTCTCATCTTGATGCAGCCAAACCTGCCCTGGTTGGCATGGCCCACTCCCAAGGAGGAAGCAATGCCCTGAGTATTGCCACTTTGGATCCCAGCCAAGTCATTCAGTTTAAAGCCCATCTCACCCAATTGGCTAGCCTGCTGCCAGAGCTTCTCTTGCCCTTTTCAGAGGCTACAGTCATTGAACTACAAGTCATTGTCATAAAAGCCATTGTCTTAAACATCTTTTTGCCTGCCCAGTTCTGAGCTTTTCCAGGAACTTAGGTGAGGCATTAGAGCTGAAGTTGCAGTAGCCTTTTGTGGTCACACATGCAAGGCTGACTGCCTCAATCTCCCAGCTACATGCCCCAAGTTACCTCTGTACCAGAAGGAGGTGAAGAAGTCTTCTGTCATGAGCTTCATGCCTTTTTCATGCAGTTTACATTTGGGAGTCCTCTCCATAATCAATTTTAAGGAATAATTTTCCAGCCTTTTACCCAGCTGGAAGACTCAAGATACAACTTTTTTTTTAATATAAAACAATAAACGTGGCCTAATATGTGATAGGTTTGACTTCAGCTGGCTTCCAGATGTCTGTTCAGCCCCATCACCTCAACAGGACATTCATTCTCCCTCCTCCTCAACAGGAGACAGGGAGAAAATAGAATGAGAAAGTTCATGGGTTAAGACAGAGTCATCATTTACTATTCACTGTCACAAAAACAGATTCAATTTGTGAAAGAAAAAATTATTGCCAATTAAAAATAGAGTAGGATGGAAAGAAAAAAGGCAAAACTAAAATTACCTTCCCCCTACACCTCCCTTCTTCCTAGGCTCACTTTTCTCCTTCACTCCTGTATTTTCTATCTCCTCCCTCCCCAAGCAGTACAAAGTGGATGTGGGGGTTGCACTTAATCTCTGCTGCTTGTCTTCACACTGTTGCTCTGCTCCAGCATGGGGTTCCTCCCATGGGATACAGTCCTTCATGGTTTCTTCTCACAAGCTGTAGCTCTTCAAGCACTGCTCTAGCATGGGTCCTTACCACAGGGTACAGTCCATTAGGAAAAAGCTGCTTCAGTGTGGGTCCCTGTTGGGCCACAGTTCCTTCTTTGCTTGTGTGGGTCCTCCACAGGCTGTGATATGGATATCTTGTCTGGTTTGTTTCTCCATGGGTTGCAGGGGGACAACCTGGTCCATCATGGTCTTCTTCATGGCTAGCAGGGGGATCTGCCTAGAGTAGCCCTTCCTCTCCTTCTCCATTGACCTTGGTGTCTACAGAGCTGTTTCTCTTAACATTTATCTTGCTCTTCTTTCTTGCAGCTGCTGTGTAACATCTCTACCTTTTAAATTTTCAGAGAGATAGCATGACATCATCTTTGCTGTTTGGCTTAGCAGTGTCCTTCAGGAGCTCAGTTTTGGAACTGGCTGGAACCAGCTGTTTCTGGCATGTTGGATTGAATTTCCAAGGAAAAAATGTTAATGGTTCAACTTTAGCAAGTGATATAGTGGTTTAATGTAGACTTATTCTGGCTGTCTTCAAAACTGTCATCTTATTCAGCTGCTTTCTATGTTTCTTCACAATGTTCACACTTGAATCAGTTTGGGTCAGACAGAAGCCCAAAGTGAAAGCACTCCTGTTTCTCTACTAAGTTCCAAATTTCTGTTTGCAGTGGTTTGAAAAAAAAACTAATCCAGGGTTGACACTATATTATTCTGTTCTATGCATGATCATGTTGCTTATGATCTGGAAATACTCAGTGGTCAAAACAGTCTGCAGGCATTGTTTGTCACATTTTTATTTATGTATTAAATAAATAAAAATTATAGTAGGTGACCTTTCATAACAAATTAATTTATGTTCACTGTTTCCTTATATAACCTCTTAGGCTGCATGGTTTGAAAGTCATACAGGCAAAAGCCTCTTCATATTGTAACAGTGTTTAGTTTCCCTTTAAATTACCTTCTTTCTTACTCCTATTACCTAGGCTCCCTTCCCACAGTTTTCAGTCAGCTAAAAAAAAAATGGCCTCACTTCTTCCCCACACACTTGAATTGAAATGTAGGTGGTAATCAATACAGATGAAACATCAGAAAAGCTCCTGCCAGCCTCTAAGGAATTATTTGACTATTTTTGCTTGTATAATCCACTGGGTTGCTGTGTAAATGCTTCACTCCCAATCTTTGAAAAGCCTATGTTATAGTTGCATTCTCACAGATTATCCTAGAGAAGTGTGAGAAGCAATACAATTGAGTAAAATGCCTAGAATTTTGCAGATGGCTTTCGATAGTCATTCACTTGCCTTTTTAGGAACAACATATTATTTGACCTGACTACATCACACTTCATTTGCACATATCTGTCTGCTGTTCAGTATGGAAGAAAATTATTGTAGGGGAAGAGACTGACATGCCAAACACATGATTATAAGTGTTTATTTCTGACCCTTAACATCCCCATGAATACATAGTAGATGAGTGCCCTTAACACTTGCCTTTCTGATTTAGCTGCATGTTCTGGAACCTTCTTTTGATAACTGAAGGATGAGGCCAAATGTGAAAGATCCTTAGTGAATGCCTGGGTTAATCAGCATGTTAGTCTCTTAGCATGTTAATTAGTTTGCAAAGGTTCTGACTTTTGCTCCGTGAGAGATTCTAGATCAAGCCAATTTAGCATTTATATGTGAGGTGCATGCATGTTGGCCTAGTATAAAGTAATCTTACAGATTAAATGATATTGTCATTACAGAATATTCGTAGCTAATGAAATAAGAATTAACACTGAAATAAGGGTGTGGCTGTGAGTTGCAGCACTCTTCATTTTTTTCAGAATTCTATAACACGTTAGAAAAAAACATTACTTTTAAAAACTCTGGCCACTTGAAGTGAAAACATTCAAAAGTTTTCCAAAGCTGCTGTACTCAGGTGCACTCAAAAGATCTGCCTGTTCTGAAAATTCTACACAGCCAGATAATGTTCATGCAAAGAGGAGTTCTGCATAGAGAAATCTTTGTCCAGTTTGTTTTTAACTATGATGTGCAGCAATCCCCTAGGAATATATTTTGTCCTTCCAAACAAAATACCAACTTAGCTTCTTTTAATTTTGATGTTGCCTGTCCCAAGGTGTGCCATTCTCTCAGAGAAGAGGTTTGGGATGATAAAGCACATACCTGGATCAAAACACAAAAGAGTGTAAGAACAAATTAGTAGAATTCAAACTGTCTCCAATTACTTCAGAAGGAACTGTAAGAGCCTTCATCTGGCAACCTTGCACAGTTCCTTCCATGTACTTAGGAACACAACACTACATCATAAAGATAAGGTCCTTTAAATTCACATTAAAGCCAATGACAGAATAAAGACTTCTGTATGATGCAGCTAAATCCAGTTGAAATTTTTCAAAGTATTCTGAAGAGAGGGAGGATCTGTTTACATGCAGATTTTGGAGTGGTTTTTTCATCCCTTTAAATAATTACAGGGTAAAAGTCCTAATTTAGATATAATTTCTCATCCCAGTTAGGAGTTATGAGTGAGGAAGAGTTGCACAGAGTATGATCAAATGGGAATTGATTTTTTTGAAAAAAGCGAATAAAAAAGCAAGTTTCACTAAATAGCTTTAAGTCTAGCGTGTAAAACAGCTTTTATAAGGTTGTGTTTGCAATACCTATGGTATATGTTGCAAATATAACTATTTGTATTTGAAAGATACTGGAAATCGAAACAGGTACTGATGCAGTTTCCTCAAGTGGTCTGCAGGAGATGTAGCAGAGAGAGTTAGAATCTGTGAAAGGCCCAGTACAGATTTGATTTTTTGTTGCCATAGGCATCCCAGTTGTGTTGCGACCCAGCTTTCTGGAAGATGTGATACTTACCTGCAAAGAGCACTAGCAGGTACATTTTCAGAACATAGGGGAAGTAGATTGAGAAGGTGAATGGAAATGGTAGCTTGATAGAGTATGTGCCAAAGGATTCAAAGTAAGGCAGCGATACACAAATTGCAAATCCTGCAAAAACATGGTAAATCTTTAGTACAAAGGAAGCAGAAGATCATCAAAAAGCCTAATGAACAGGTCAGTTACCTTTTATATTTTATAAACCTATACATATATATGTATTCATGTACATAGGCACATTTTCTCCTTGAGTTCAGTTTTGTAGGTTTGGGTTGCTAATCACTCTAAATACTAGAATTAATAAATATATCTTATTCACTAACAAGTGCTGTCAGAAGCAAGTGCTTTCAGTGTGTTCTAAGTGGGCAGAGTTCTTGGTGTAAGTATAATAACCTGCGAAGTATGGCCTCAGCAGGGGAGAAGGAACTTGCTATCTAGTATAAGCAGTCTGGAAGGGAGGAATCCATATGTCTTTTATGAAAGTATCTTTCAGCTTTACTGAGACAAAAAGAACATTTTCCCATATTTTCAAAAACTTAAAACCAAGCAAACAAAAAAACCCCCAAAATCTACCAGACACACAGGCCCCAAACCCCAGATAGTCCCTATTAAAGAAAAAAAAAATACAGACAAGAGAGACAGAGTTGATGTACAGGTTAATATGAAGGAACGTGAACATTTATGACAGCTTTGGCAACAAATGAGGAACTGTATTAAACAAAAACGGCAATTGAGGTGATCACATTTTACTCAAGAATATTAAGGAAGCAAGTGGTTGGTATCCTTCCCATCTCCTTACCTTTAGCTAGAACTGAAAGGGGATAAAGCGGGATGCACAGTGAGAAGTTGAGCCATGTTAGTGGTAGGTAGTATATGCCCATCCTTGCCAACATGTTGTAAGTGTACCTGCAATAAGAGGAAAGCAGATGAGCTAAGAGGAAATTATGATCTCTTTAGAATAAAGATATACTATTGGAAAATTCAAAGGAATTGCAGAAGAGCTTGGACATGTCTGAGTAAATTTCAGAGCCAGCAATGTTTTTTGTTCAGATTCCAGTGCCTGAGAGTAGATGGTTTATATTTTCAGAAGAGTTATCTGTGGTGTTACTTAGAGCAGGTAGACAGCAATAAAGCCCTCCAGACAGAAAGCTCTTTCAGAAACCAGCATGATTTCATACTGGTCCATCAGAAAATGGATTTCATATGGGAATGTCACAACTGAGAGGGGCAGGCAGAATATCACTGTTGCTTGGGATCGAGACAATCCTGATCTATGACTGCTGAGCTAGCTGAATTGCTGCTGGAGAAAGTTAAACACGAAGGCAATTGCAACTACATAACCTGTAGTACATCTGCCCCTCTCCTGGACCTCAGTCGGGGTAGTAGGTCCAAAAAAAGCGGCTGCTCACCAGTGTATTGCAGCATTTTATTTTTACTGTGGCTCTTATTGTTGCTCATTGGGAGACTAGAGTGCTTAGTACTTCAGTCTCCAAAGGTGACCTGATCTTGGATCTTAAAGTGGTACAGCAGCTCGCCAAACACTGGAGAAACAGGTCTGGTTGCATTTTTGGTCAGCAGAAACTTTCTGCACTGTGGGCTTGCTAGACATGTGTAAGTCTATTACTCAAGACTTTCTGACAGATGGAACTAGTGTTAAACACACTTCCTATATTCCCTTCTTATTGATTAATTTGATTAATTTTGCATCATACCTGGGCTGTAGAAAAGTGTGGTAGGCTGAAAATGGATCATAAAAAGGAAAGAGCTACTCCCTCTCTATACAATTCCATGGGCTGGTATAGTATAAGCAGGAAAGATTAGAACTTGCTCTCAGTATATCACTAGCCATGATACATATTAAATAGTCCTTCAGATAAATATATGTACCTGAACATTTACATGGAAGAACTTGTAATACTTCAAGAGTAGTTGGCTAAAGGATGGGAGAGATCCCTATGCACTTTTAGGCATGAATACTTCTTTAAGATACGAAGAAGTGGCACAGATGCTGTAAAATAAATCATGTAAGAATTCTGAATTTGTATGAGTTGTACTATGGTTTATTTGAATTGGTCATTTGCTGCTATAGACCACAGTAGCTTTCCTGTTAAACAACTGCTGTTATTGCTGTGGTGCTTAACTATTCTTTAGCAAGGGTAGAAAATAATGATGCATCAATGATACTATTATGCACTGACAGAACTTCACAACTTTTGGCATTTCTCCGGCTGCACTGAACCTTTTCATTTCAGATTAGGTTTTACTGTTTTAGTTTTACAAATTTCAAGAAGAAATGGGATGGAACTATAATCAAAACAATTAGTACAAGTAGCAGCCTATTGAAATGTGTTTCAAAATACTCTGAAGCTTCAAAATCTTTATCAATTATCTCTTGACACTTTCCTATTTCAGATCTCTTTTATAACTTTCCTTTGCTGCCTAAAACCATATACTTTAGTCAGTCCCCTAAGCAATATATTTAAATCAGCAGAAAGCCATTTTAGCAGAAAAAAAGTTTTGCTGCAATACATAGGTTGCTGTGAGAGTTGTGTCTTCTTAAAATGCTTCTTAATTCTGCATGTACTTGCTCTAAGTTTACAAACTGAGGTGCATAGAGGCTTACATCACATATGAGAAATATTTGCTGTTCTTGTGGTGTGTTAAATGCCCTACTACAACAAAACTCTCTGTCTCCTGCAGCAGGAGTTCTTAGCTCTTAGCTTTTTGGAAAGCACAGTGCAATAAACCCAGAATCGTCTTTCTGCCTTTGCAAGAAGTTCTGCTGGTGCTGCCTTACTGTGCTGTCAATCTTGGATTAAAGTGGATTTAAAAAAAAAAAAAAAAAAAAAAAAAAAAAAAAAAAAAAAAAAAAAAAAGGCAACAGGATGGTAATGGCAACCGTGTTGGTTTCAGGAACTTCTGTTCTCCAGAAGGTAGTTGTGATTGCCTTCTAAAGTTCCGTTAAAAACATCAAAGCCTTTGAACTAAAAATGTTAATGCAGTCTGCTAATGTATTACTCTTACGTCTGTAAACTACTCTGCCTCTTAACCATGTGGATTTGTGTAAAAATCGTTAGATAATTTACAAAGTTCAAGCTTTTATTTATAAATGGATAATATGCTTTGCCAGATTTGAAACAATTAAATAAGCCTGCTGCACAATGGAGTTGGAGTTCTGCTGGCAAGAATAACCCATTGTCCCCTCATGGTTTTGATACTGACTCCTTACCTGACCACATCTAATAAATTCCAAAGGAAAAATAAAACACACACGACATATTTCCCTTGAACTTCTTCCTGACTGTTGATCACGACAAATAAAACAATTATTCTCTCAGTGATCTGAAAAGAAAAGAAAACTTTGAATTCAGATAGCACTTTCTGTAACTATTGTTTCTGTGGCATTTTGGCAAAATAGGAGGTCACAAATGGATCCAGTTTCTTTACACAAAATCAGCAGTGAATATTTTGTTTCATGGCCTGTTTTTGTCCAAGGTCCTTCAGCAAAGAGAAGTGGACACTGCTGACTGTAGCATCAAAGACCTGTTACAGTGTGTGTGGAAGTCGGCTTGCCAGCTGGGATGACCTGGATTTGTAGCCAAGGAAACCTGTGGATGCACCCATGGAGATCATGGAAGCAAGAGCTACTCCTGGTACACCTGACTACCTGGAGGACTTGCAGAGATAAGCTTCCTTGCTTGTAGACTGTTTGGGAGGCAGTAGGATACCGAGGGCCCTTTCTGGGGGAGTCATATGCCAGAAAGTACAAATCTTGCCCTCCCAGATCTGTTTTTCGTATCTTGGAAATCTGTGTCCCAAGGAATCTCTTTCATGTAAGATTTGCAGAAAGAAGGAGGAAAAGTAGAATTCTTTATCTTTCTTTCCATCTTATTCTTCGTTACAGGAAGTGGGTTTAAGCTTGTCACTTATGTGAATGATTGCCATAGTATTTATGTCCTAACATTTTTCTAGTGGTTGAACTTTATCCAACCCAAAAATGAAAAGATAAAGTGGATTAAACAGGCAGTGTCTCCAGCTTAAAATAAATACTTTGATAATATTAAAAGTCAAGAAATTAAAAACAAGTGTGTCTTTTTGCAGCTTTCCTGACAACTTTTCTAACAGTATCCATGCTCTGCACTGTAAAGTAAATGTACCAGTATTGCCAAGAGTTGTCAAGCTTTTCCAGAATAGTAACAATTCACTCTGATTTACACTCTATTTCAAAGTGTTGAAGTAGAAAACATGCACCTAAGCACTTGGTATGACTTGATATAGCTTCACTGGGTTGTGTTTTTTACCCAATACCATGTCTTCCATAAGGTACATTAGTTGTAATGATTTCACAAGTAGAGATGTCACATCAGTTAAAAGTTACAAAATGAAAGTTGTTTTATAAGTGCTGTAATTCTTTGTTGGTTTCCCCAGACCCCTGCCTTAAACGAAGTAAGAATTTTGCTTCCCAGCAAGTTTGTATGATAGTTTTGCTACATAATATTTACAGGTTCCTGCATGGACCATTCTGGCCACAAACTCTCTTTTTTTGCAAGCTACATCTGTCAGATAAAGCAGCCTTCACTTCACTGTTCAGCAAAATTACGTCAGAGCAATTTTTCATACAGAAAGAGAGCATATCTATCCCCCAGGGATCTGGTTCCTCATCTTGGAAAGCACTGAGGGGCCACAACAGCTAAAAACGGTTTTCCTGCTTCTCACCCTCCTATGACCATCATCTTGTGCTGCCAATCCCCTAACTGAGGAAATGATTTTTCAAAAGGTCAGATGTTGGCAGAGTTCTGTATAGATGGGTCAGGAAACAGAAAGTGAGAGCTAATATGTCCTGTATTTGTACACTGATGCTGAGGAATATGGCAAAAACATGGGGGAACTGGAAGTATTGATGCAGATCTGAAACCACATAGAATAGATAAAAGAAACATGGCAGGGCAACCATCACAAGAAGGAAATCAAAAGGTAAAAGCTGAGTGAGCACTGTGTGGGATTGTGTGTTGGAGAGAACAGATAAAATAGAATCTGTGTTAACAGATAAAATAGAATCTGTGTTAAAACTGTTAAAGAGTGATAAAGAATGCAGCATTGGTGGTGTGGGCATTTTGTTACTGACCCTAAAATCAGACTTGAGATGTGGAGAGAGTCCACAATATTTTTAATACAAGAGCTGTTTCAGGGAATTGCCACAGGTGGTTGTCCTAGAGACCAAGGACATTATCATGATAGTGAAAAGATGGACATGTTCTTAGATGTCCGAGCTGAAAGGTTTTCCAAATGGTCACTCACTTTTGAAAAAAGTGGCTGGGTGGAAATGTGGTAGAAAACAGCATGGGATAAATGATCGGGATCTGATTCCATTTCAGTGAGAGAAAGAAAGGTAGTTATCATTTCAAACTCTAGTTTGAAACTCCAGTTTCAAATGGATGTGTTCTGGCCAGTGAGACAGAATGACTATGGAGACCCACAGTTCAGCCTTATAATCTGGAAATGGAAGAAGCTGTGGATTTTCTTCTCTCCCCAGGATACAAGCAGAAACATGAGGCAGTGAGAACCACCTACCTGGGGCTCAGCAGATTTTCTCCATCAGAGATTCATACTGGAAAAGGGGAGCAATGGAGGCGTGCACATTACACATGATGAAACTCAGTAATCAGACTGTAAAGTATGTTAAGCACCTGCAAGAACAGGATATTGGACATGGCACGAACTGATCACCTTGAGGTATTTTCTTCCTGTCAGCTGCAGTCTCATCTGGCAAGCAATAGGCTGCACAAAGCAACCACCAGACTGGAACTGGAAGGACATGGCCTTGGTATGGAGGACATCTGTGGGGCAGGACACAGAGCTGGCTGCTCAGGACAATTGTGATGTTCCAGTGAGGACAGACAGTGGCATCCTTCCTCTTTTTCTGCATAAATCAGGAGGTTGCCTGCCTGCTTGCCTTTATTCCCTTTCCTTTCATAGTGCTCCTAGCTTTAGGTAACACACACAAATCAAAGGCAAATGCAGGGATTAGTCAAAGGCTAGGGACATTTTCTGCAAGTGAAGAGGCAGGGTGCTTCTTGGAGAAGAGTAGTATATGTTGATATACATACACATGTATCTGTGTATATATATACATGAAGTCATGTATATTTATAAATACACACATATACACACATAGATAAAATGCATATGCTGCTGCTCAGCCATGGATCATTTCCTGGATGGATCATCTGTCCTTATATGAATGAAGATGTGATATTCTCTGTAGCTACTCTCTTGCTTTAAAATTAAAAAAAAAAAATGAAGCCAAAACTACAAGTCCTATGTTTTAACATTCATGAAAAAGAAGTATGTGCTAACATATCACAAAGTATAAATACAATGTTTTCAGTTTTTGTTCCTTCTTTAAAATCAAATCAGAATTACCCTCCTTTTCTAACACTGATCTCTTATAGGATACAGCAAGTTCTGTAGAGTGATATAAATTTCTGCAAGGCAGACTGAGTTTTTTAATCAAGTAAGTGAAACAGAGCAAATTTGGCTAGAGAAAATAGCACATTCACTTCCATTTTTTAATAACCATGACTGTACAATTTTGTACTCAGTACCTGAAATACTTACATAGTTCTTCAGTTTAGTGTATATTAAAAACAAACAAACAACCCCCCCCCCCCAAAAAAAAACAACAACAAAAGAAAATGAGAAAAGTGCCACTAAGTATATAAAGTTAAAATTATGTTTTTATCACAAACTCATAGTACATTGCTTTTGGTTTGGTAAATCCAATCTGTTTGCACAGGATGAAGAACTTCTCTTTGTTTCACAAAAACACCAGTCTTTTCTTAGACCTTTCCTCTCTCCTTGCTACGGCATCAGTCTTGTCAGCCTTTACTCCCTAGCCAGACTAATACATTTCATTACCTTCTGTTTTAGTGACAACAATGACATGTGACGTTCTCCTGTAGTCCTCCAATTATTTAAGGTGTAAATGGCCTGAGAGACATCCCTTTGCACTTTGTGACCATCCCCTGCCTCACCTTACTCCAGCTCATCCATCACACAGCACTCATCTTTCTTTCATGATGTGACTTGGCCTTGACCTACCTTGCTCTTCTCAGGTGCCTGGTGGCCTGAAACTTTGTCCTTCAATGAGCTTTTCCAGAAGACTCCTCTGAGTTTGTTTTTCCACAATCTATATAGTTTGTGGAAACTAAAGTGTATCTCAAAAGTGTTTTTCTTAAATGCTACTAAACCACAACAAATGCAATACTAGGCAGAAATCTTTCACTCAAGGATTCATTTATCTCTTGTATTTGCTATAATGCCTACAGAACAATGCCACCACAGGGCCCTTTCACAGCTTGTTTTATTCAATGTTGATTTGTACCTCCATCTATGTGCTTCCCTAAATTTGCCTGAGCCAGCTGTTCTCTCATTCTAATGATCACCCAAGCTCAACTTCACTGTGGATGTGCATGCATATGTCTGTTATGAGGGATGCATACAGGGATGTGTTTTAAGCTCAGAGTTGGAATAGGTGATGGGAGCACAGAACCAGGCAGTCACTATCAAATTCTTGCACCTTTATCAGTGCCCTGACTGTGCAGCAGTAGGCTGCAGCAAGGTAAACGTTTCTTAACTAACTGTCCTTCCCTAGTTCATTGTGGAAAATATCTTTTTTTTCTTTTCCTAAGAGTGAAGAAAGTGTGATGAGGCATGTGGGACTAGTTTGGCACACAGCTGCTTAACCTGCACTCTCAGCAAAAGTGGGTAACCCATGGGACAGCAGAGTCTCCACCAAAGAGCTTATACATCTTGTTTAGACAGCATGAGACTGCTGCTAACATCAAGGGAAGAGAGTTGTTTGTGGTGAGAGCGCAACTGGGGAAAGAACCAAGTAAGAATCTAAAACTGCATTTGGAGTGAGGTGGACACTGAGAGTCACAGTGCTGTTTGGTTCCCTGAGCCGCCTCTCCATGCTGCCCAGATCACTGCAGTAACTGCACTGCCCAAGAAAGGTCACAGTTTTCTTGCTCAGAAAATCCATTCCATACTAATGTCATTTGTGGCAACAGAGAACAGTGTTTGTGCAGGATTCCCTGATCTCTGCCTTGTGTAAATCTGCCTGGGAAAGAAACAGACTATGTCAGGGTTGGGGAATGTGTAAACTCTGCCAGGACAAGGCTTGCTTTAATGACTAAGAGCAGGCTGCTCTTCTTTCCAAGACGTGAGATTTGTTACAGGTCATACTAGATAGGATCTTCTTTCTCCCCTAAATTAGCATCAAAGCATGTAGATTTAGGCAGGGAAAAGCAGTTAATTGCATTTAGATTAATTTGCTACCATACTTAGGGAGCAGTGTAAAGAACAGAGATCTGTATTAGTCAATTAGCTGGTTAGTTATTTAGACAATTAGTTAATGGAGATTTGAAAAGAGGAACATCTTCACCCATGAATATGTCATTTGACAAAAGTGGGCTATCCAGAAAATGAAAAACATAACTAATTACTCTTGGTCTTTTACCTTCTGACTGCTGAGAGAAATATGAGTTTCACCATTATTCAAATACTAAGGATTGAAAAAGTTTGAAGGTAATTCAAGTAATCATTTTGCTTTTTCCAATGTATTAAGAAAAAATAACAAAACCTGAGATTAGCACCCAAAAGGAAAAAAAAATAGAGTGGCGAGGAAAACGTCAGAGTATCATCTTCCTTTCTGTTATAGCAGAATGTTTTGGCTGTTTCTCTGCCTACAGCTGACAAACTACTGGGGAAAAAGACCAGTTAAACAGAGAACTTAATGAAAGTAAGGGAAAAAGAAGTGAGTGTATCACCTCTGGAAGAAGGGGAAGATAATTTGGAGCAACTACAGGGATGCTGTAAGGTTATGTAGGGAGAAGCTTAGAAGCGCCAAGCCCCCCTGGAGTTTAATTTGATCACTGCAATTGGCCACTGACCAACTTCTGCTGGTGGCCACACATCTGAACAATTGCTGGGTCTGTGCTGGGGACCAAGCATGGGGTACTCACTATTCAGTCTCACTCACTCACTCAAACAAACAAACAAAAAACAAAACAAACAAACAAAACAAAACTAATTAAAAAAAAAAAAAAACAAAAAAAAAAAAAAACAAAAAAAAAAAAAACCACCACACAAAAAACCCACGTTGACAGGACAGTTCTTTCCCAAACAGCCTGGTTCTGAGGAGGCAATTCCAGCAGTTAGCAAATTATCAGCAAACCAGGCTGCCTGAGGAAGAGTGGAGGTGCAACATTCAGGGTAGTTCAGCCTGGGCTTGTCCCCAGGGGCAGCCATGGCTGATGAGTGTTGGTCATGAAAGAAGAGTCTTGAGAATGAACTTACTTGCAAAAACCTGGGGAGGAGACGGCTTTTGTCAATACCAATGAGGATGTGTAGGATCTCCAGTACAGATAACAACTGGCAAAGGCGCATTACGAGTCCTATGGAGTGAAACGTGTCAGCCAGTGAATCTACAGACAAAATTAAGAGGAAGATTAGAGGATGGTTATATATTAAAAGTCTGGAGCAGCTACTGGGTTTTATTTTACACTATATCATCACTGGAGATGACAAGAAATAAAGTTCACGCAGTACCAAACTTCTGGGTAGCAGAAGAAAATCTTCAGGGAGTGGAGGAGGCAATCCTCTCTGTGTGTGTGGCTCTGACACAGAGACAGGAAGCTGAGAAAAGAATCCCTATACTTAATGCATGGGCAAACACTGTGCAGGATGTGTTGGTTTAGAGATACTGCTTTAGGGTATTTCTAAATAGGAGAAAATGCTGAGGAAATGCATGAGGAATTTCTAAACACTAGGAGATGTTGAGTTCCTGCCTCTATCTGCACTGCCGAAAACAAGTAGTCCGGAAAGCAGGCATTTTATGTGCCTACAACTGTCCACCATTGTAAGTAATTTTAAATTTCCAGTCACTAGTTTTCTATTTTTGTGTCTTAACCCCAGGCAACAGAAAGATAAATATATTGCAATGTTTTTGGAGATAGAGAGTCATGTGCAATAACCACAAAGATATTCTCTCCTGGTGGCTTCAGTAAGATGAATATTTGTCATAATGACTGGACCTAATAACATTTAGGTTTATGCCTAATTCAAATGTTACTAGCATGCCACTGAATATATTAAAGTCCATTAGCAAAACAAGAGCTTAATTTATATGACAAGGGTAGAAGACAGGCGCAAGTAATTTGTTCAGCCTTTTTAAGGGAGGGTCTTTCTGATTGAATTACAGTCCCTGGTATTGGACATACACATGTTCAGAATCTTAACTTTATTTCTAATTTGACATTTCTGTGTGTCTGTCACTGCTGCCTAAAATGTTGAAGGAAAGTAGTGAAGGAGCCTTACCTTTTCCAAATGTCATGAACCTGATGATCATATTTGTAAATATCCAAGAGTGTCCACAGAATTGCATTAAGTCATACACAAACAGGTACATGTTCATGGCAAATCTGTGGAAAATGAAAACAATAAGCTATATGACTTACGACAACATTGTACTCTTTGGATATGTTAATAAATCAAAGAAAAGAGCTGAAATTGAGAGCTGCCCTGCCAAGAAGGGCTTGGGGGTGCTGGTAGATAAGAGGTTGGACATGACCCAGAAATGAGCACTCACAGCCCAGGAAACCAAACGTGTCCTGGGCTGCATCCAGAGCCCCGTGGGCAGCAGGGCCAGGGAGGGGATTCTGCCCCTCTGCTCTGTTCTGCTGAGACCCCAACTGCAGTGCTGCATCCAGCTCTGGGGTCCCAACATAGGAAGGACATCCCTTTCTTGGAGTGAGTCCAGAAGAGGGTCAACAAGATGATCAGAGGGATCAAGCACTTCTCCTGTGAGGAATGGCTGAGAGAATTGGGGTTGTTCAGCCTGGAGATGAGAAGGTTTCAGGATGACCTAATTGTGGCCTTCCAGCACCTGAAGCAAATTTAAAAAGACTTTTGACAGGAGCATGTAGTGACAGGACTAGGGAGAATGGCTTTAGACTGAAAGATGGCAGGGTAAGATTAGATATTAAGGAAACAATCTTTACTATGAAGGTGGTGAGGCACTGGCAGAGGTTCCCCAGAGAAGCTGTGGATGCCCCATCCCTGGCAAGTGTTCAAGGCCACAAGAGGGATGGCATTCTGAGCAACCTGGACTAGTGGCAGGGGTGTTGGAACTAGATGAAGCTGACTGGAACTTAACAATTCTTCATGTCCCTTCCAACCCAAGCCATTCTTAGATTCTGTGAAATAAAAACAGATCAGTGAAAACTCTGTGTGTCTCTCAGAGGTCCCAGAACAAAACTCTGTCTAATGGATTAAAGCTCCCTTTGTTGCTATACTTAGGATATGCCCAGAAAAGTTTTCAGAGTTCCCGAAATCATTGGGGTGATCTCTGGCCATTAGGTGAAATCTGGGCCAGAGGAAGAAGTATCTAAACAAAGACAGTCCAGTAACTTCTGGATTCAAACTGCATTTAGTAATTAAAATCTTCTCCTGTGGGAGAAGACTAACTTTTGCAGCTATTCTAACCTAATTTTTATGGACAATCTGACTTTTTTGCAAAACTTCATAAGCTCTGGATATATCTAATTTCCCATAAATGTATTTTCTTCTGGTCTATTCTGAAAAGAGAGGCTTACCTGTCCTCCATCTGTAAGACTACTTTTTATGAAATTAACTTGTTAATTTTGTACTAGAATTTATCTCCTGTGTTGGACCTGTTAATTTCCTGCCCTAGTAAGTAGTATTCTCTTCAAGTTGTGCCTTGATCCTGTGTGTTCTTGTGGTATGTCTCTGCCAAAAACTTAATTTCATTTATATCTGTACATTAACAAAGGGAATAAATTTCAGTGTTCAAAAATATCTAAATTTGATAAATGCCTATACTTCATTCCTAGCATTGGACCAAAAAATAACAATACAGTTATTTAAATTGATCTAGATAAACTGATCTTCGAAATTTTTATTGTAAGTAAATCCTAGAGAGGTCATGAAAAGTTGTCTTCCTCTCTTCCAGTTACATAGGATGACAGCTATTCACATCCACACTTCTATAAGCACAAAAAGATTTGTGGGAATAAAAATATCTCCCAAAAGACATCCACTGTCCTTCAACACTGTGAAAATAAGACATATGAGGACCCAAACATATATACCCTCCTTTTGGGAAAAGTAGGATACAACTGAATTGAACTGAAGTCCAGTGAGATCAATGCAAATTCCATCTGTATTATTACTGAATGACACTTTGTTCCATCCTGTGGTAAGAAACTATATATTATAAAAAGATAAAAAATTAAGAACATTGTTCTGTGTTAAGAAACAGCCTTATTACTGGATGGATAGGAATTACTGTATGGAAGTTACAGGAACAGACATCAAAATCTTGAGGCTTTCCAGTCAGCAGCTGCACCACTCTGGTCTCATACTGCTGTGTGGGCTTTGCACTGGGTGCAAGCTGAGCATATGGTTTCTCTCTTCTGAAGTTTAGTTTGCTACATTTGTCTGTCATCCTCAGAGCCTGTCTTTCAGTGATTTGGTTGTATTTTCCAAACTCTTCCTGCATTGGCTGGCTAGAAAACTGTTGTTTTTGCAATTCTTAAGGTCCTTAATCTTGACTAAACAGGGAGTAACATTTGTAAACACAGCCTCACATTTTTTGAGTTTTGGCAGCATGGCAGCTGTTGCACGTTAGAACACATCATCTTTAATATACCAGTGACTGCTGAAATGTGTCCAGATGGTTGACATTAATGGAGGGCCCCATATTCCCCAAGGAGTGTAGAGATGTGGTGCTGGGCAGCGTGCTGGTGTTACATGGCAGACAGATCCTGACCCCAGAGCTGCGAGCAGCACAGTTCCCTCCCTTGCTGATACCCTCCACTGTGAAGAAACAGCTCTGATCTGAGAATGCATCACACTTTCTCAGCCTACTTTGTTAATCCCCTCACAAAAAGTGCCTAAGACCAAACAAACGCTTTTCACAGAAGTGAAGAAATCTGAAGAGACTGAAAGGTGATTTCAGTGTGGTAAGAGGAAGCTCAAATGCAACTTTTCACCAAGGTCCTTTTCATCCAAAGGCTGACCTCTTTACCTATAGAAACAGAAGCAGGCTGAAGATATTTCCCTATTCCAACAGCTCTGTGTTGCAATACAAAATTCAGGCATCAGTTTCTATGTGAAATGTGAATGGCAGAAGAGATGATCTCTATTTAGATCCCCTGTTCCCCTTGGTTCACAGCAAGGATGACTCCACATTTCATCCCAGAACCTGTTTCTGCAGCACTGTTGCAGACAAAACACAGACTATCCTCAGGTAGTTCAGTCCGAGGCCACCTCAGACTTACTGACTAGTCTTCCAAACCTCACTTTGCCACCCTGGTGCCTGACCTGCTGCCACATCTCCTCCTTGCTGTGTGATTTGCTTTAAGTTTCAAGTTTCTTTCATTTGAAGGCATTTCGGGGGGAGAGTAGTCATAGCACTCGGCCTGCATTGAGGACAGGAGAAAGATGCAAACATAGGTCTTGGAGGAGACAGACCCAGGAGGCTGCACTTGCTCTCTGCTGTTTTAATTGTCAGTTTCACCTTATTTACTGTGGCTGATTTTATGCCAAATACATTGAAATGCTAGGGATGCAATTATCATATGTAATATCAACCTTGCATAGCAGAAAACTTATCAGGTTTCTCTGTGGGCTCAAAACCCAGAAAACTCGGTGAAATGTAAGAAATGCCAAAACAAGCACACACAGCAAAGATTTTATCATTTTAGTTGCAAAGCCTGATGCATTTCCTTGGGCAGAAATTTCATAGAGTGTAACTGTTGCATTTTATTATTTTTATCACAAAGGTGTTTGGTGTGTCTCTGTAGTAACTATCATCCAAGGCAAGCATGGAGGTAGGTGCCCTCAGTGTCTGAAGGGTGGCCAGGACCATGCTCCCCCATGAGCTAAGGTGACTGCACAGCAGAGGCACCCACATCAGGTCAGTCCTTGCCCCATTTATGTGTCCCTTGCAAGGTGCCAGGACAAAGGCCACACTCAGGTTGCTCTCAGGGTTGTCCCCACGGAGGGTCCCACCCAGGCCTGCATGCACAGAGCACTTCCCTGCCCCTCAGGACTCCTGTGCTCACCGCCTTCCCGTGTGTCCGTGCTGGCTGACCACACATGAGGAACCAGCCCTCATGCTGAAACCAGAGACTGAGGTTCCTTTTTTTTTTTTTTCTCTCTCTCTCTCTTTTTTTTTTTTTTTTGGTGGGTTTTTTTTTTCTTTCTTTTTTTTTTTTTTTCTTTTGTTCCTCAGCAGGCAAGATCTGCCAGAAAATTCCCTCTACTGACATGGTTTCCTTTTAAGTCACATTAAGTCATGTTAGTCATGTTGGTCTGAACTTCTGTGTCTTCCCCTTCAAACCTGTGACAAGCTACAAGCCCTGTAGTTCAGGAAGAAGAGAGCTGCTGAGTACAGCTGCTGTACTTTTCTCCCACACGCACATCCCACCCACTGTTTTTTTTCCCTTTCCTTTTTGCATTTGAGCGGTCTGTGTCACCTGCACTCAAGTATTACCTGTTGCAGGGGTCGGATTGCTGCGGCTGCTCCTGAGCTTTCTCCTTTTTCCTCTCTGTGGCTGCAACAGCGGTTTGTTAGGAGATCACCCCTCCTCTTTCCTCTTACCCCACCCCACGACGTCACCGTATGCAGCACTAAGCAGGAACAGCACTGCACTTCCCGAGAAAGACTTTTTAAACGCAAATGTATCCCCTGCATTAGCCCTGACACTTAGTCAGCCCAGCCCAGCCTAATGCAACCTACCCTACCCTACCCTACCCTACCCTACCCTACCCTACCCTACCCTAACTTAACCTAACCTAACCTAGTTTCTTGCTAGTGGACCAGTAAACTAGTCTATAAATCACTTTATTCCTTAACCTAGAGCAATGTTTTGAAAGATGACTGGAGGGAAGAAACGCAAAATTATAATGCTTCTTTTGTGCTTAAATCATCAGCACTATAGAAATGCTATCAACTCCATCAAATTATAAGAATGGATGGGAACACAGTAAAAAAAAGAGAACTTTAAATTACTTTGGATAGAGAAATCCACTTATTATATAGAAATGTGTGGGTTTTCATGCCCCTGTGAAATATGGACACTACTTGCACAGTGAAAATATGTGTTCATCCTAGTTTGCTTCTGCCCGAGGTATCTGGGATATCTCAGCATAAATCAGATGAAGGATGCCCTAATTTACTTGTCAACTCCCTTCTGCCAATAAGTAAGTTTTGCCACAGGCGTTCATGTTGAGATCACACCCCATCCTGCAGTGAGATTTGAAATTTTATGCTGTAAGTGAGGAGCACACTGAGGATGTAATAAGCATAGGATTTTATGTGTAGGTACAAAATACTGGAAAATAAAATGCCCTTACTAGGTCTCATCCCTATTGCAAGTGGCTCTGATGTCCTGGCAGGACCATGCCTGTGGTGTCCTGAAGAGGTGTAAAATGCCTCCCCGGCTAGTGGATGATTTCCTAGCAGGCACAGTGGGACACCGTGTTTTCCGTGGTTATGTCTCCCACCTGAAACCTGAGCACAAGGGTCATACAGTCATTACGACTGGCCTTTCTGCTATATGGCAACTTACTTTCACTGCTCCAGAATCATCTTTTTCTAGGCTAAAGAATTTCTTTCTTTCTTTCTCTGGAGGAAATAGTCTATCGGTGTTAAATATAGGGTTAAGCAATTAAACATACCACTGTTGAAAGGCTCAGCTGAGCTCTTGCAAACAGCCTTCATCCTGCCTGCCCCTGGTAGGGCAGCAGGAGTGACCAATGCTGCCAGGAGTGGACATCACCACTGTAACCACTGTAACAAGATCCAGGAGCAGAAAGAACAGCTCTTTTCAAATGTTTAAAAGCAACAAAAGCTCAAATAGCTTTGTGATGTGCAAAACACTTGGTGGCTCATAGAGGTGACAAGGTGTCTGTGTGGGGTGGGGGAGGGTGTGGGTTGACTCTGGCCCCATGCTAGGCACCCACCCATGAGCTGCTTATTCACTCTCCTCTGCAGCTGGACAGAGAGAAAATTGAGCGAAGGTTCATGGGTTGAGATAAGGACTGGGAGAGATCCCTCAGCAAATACCATCATGGGCAAAGCAGGCACAACTTAGAGGTACGAAATGAACTGCCTACTAACAAATCAGAGCAGGATAAAGAGAAGTAAAATAAGCCCTTAAAAAAACCACCTACCTTCCACCCCTCCCTCGTTGCCAGCCCTACCTCCTGCCCCATTGGCACAAGGAGACAGGGAATGGGTGTTACAGTCAGTTCATTGCCCGTGGCTTCTCCTGCTGCTCAGGGAGAGGGAGGAGTCATTCCCCTGCTGCACCGTAGGGTCCTTCCCACGGGATACAGTTCACTGAGAACTTCTCCAACCTGGCTCCATCTCATAACAGCTCCCTGCAAACTGCGGCAACATGAGTCCATCCCACAGACAACACTCCTCCCAAAACTGCTGTGGCATTCCCATTCTTCCATGGGGTACAGTCCTTCAGGGACAGGCTGCTCCAGCCTGGGAGCATTGCCCTCTCTCCACAGGCCTCCCACAGGATCACAGCCTCTTCCAAGGTATCTGCCTGCTCCAGTGCAGGGCTCCTCTGTGGGCTGTGGGTGGGTGTCTGCATCCTTGTGGAACTCTGTGGGCTGCAGGGGCACAGCTGCTTCACAATGGTCTTACCACAGGCTGCAGGGGAATCTCAGCTCCGGTGCCTGGAGCACCTCCTGCCCCTCCTGCACTGACCTTGGTGTCTGCAGAGGTGTTCCTCCCATTTGGTCTCACTCTTGCTTCTCTGTAGTGACAATTAAAATTGTGCCACAACATTTGTTTTGATTTATTCTTAAACCTGTTATCCCGCTGGCATTACCACCATTTATAGTTGGCCCAGCCTTAGTCAGCAGTGCATCCATCTTTGGAGCCACCATGGACTGCCTATGCCAGACATGGGGGAAGCTTCTGGCAGCTTCTCACAGAAGCCACCCATATAGCCCTTTCAGTACCAAAAAGCCAGGCCATGCAAAACCAATACACAAAGGAACCATAAAGTGTTTGCAAGCTGGATTCCACTTTGTGTCCACGGTGGTGGCCACCCCTGGCACAGCCTGGTAGGAGGCAGGGCCAGCCAGGGCAGCTGCATCTGACTGGTGCTGAGGAAGTGCTGCTCACCACTGAAGCATTTTGAGGACTTTCCTTTGGCAGCAATGTGGGTCTATAGTCAATGCTCATTCGCTGCTGAAAAAAATCTTCTGGGACGATGGCATGTGAAAGGAGTCCTCTAAAAGGAATGATGTTGGTGCCTACTCCATGATGAGGAATGAGGCACGGCAAGAAAATCCACTTCAAATGTCTACTTCTCACCTGAACTGTAATGCTCTTCTTAACCCACACATTTGAGTGGCAATGCACTGCAGGGACGGAGCCAAGATACAGGGCTCACAAATCAGTCATTACATAGATATTCAAGTTCTCCTTTGGGAGATGTAGAATACAATTCATCCAGTGGCTTGTAGCTGATCTGGCCAATCAGACCTAATGCTAGGCCTTAGTAGAAAAAAATCCTTCTCTAAATTTGAGAGTTTTTTCTGCATACAGCTTTCATTTGAAAACACATGTGAGGTCTCTTTAGCCATGTGATTTGCAGTGGTGTTTTTGTACCGTGATGAATATGAGAAAGAAACAGCTTTTATTAGACTAGATACAGGTGGAGACATTGCTAGGCACATAGAGTTAGAGAAAGGCTTTTATGCTTAAAACATTTAATACTTTTGTATGATTCAAAGACATTAAGAGAAAAGGAAATACCAAATGACACTGTTGTTGAAACACATGTTAACTGGATATGGGAACAAAAGAGTAAGTCATGTAAAAAGATCTACCTTTTTATTTTTGGAAAACAAACTTTCTTCTCTACTCCAGCTATTCTCTTGCAGACTAACTTCTGTCTAGAAACTACTTACCAGCATCAAAAACTATTTGTATATTGCTGCTGCCGTCTCTTAAAACAAGCTTTATGACTGTTCCGCTTATGATGTTAAGACAAAGTCTCCCAGGTTTTTCAAAGCCTAAACAGATTTTAATGGCATTTGGTTTCCCTGCATCATGAGGTAGGGAAAACACATTCTGTCTGGGCATGGTGCTTGTGTCAGGAATCTTCGCAAGAGGATGCTTTATGTAGAAAGTTAAGGGCAATCCTGAAATGCTTCATGTGATGTGAAAGAATTTCATTCTCTTTAAACAGGAAACATCACCAGGCTGAAACATGGTCCTTTTATGCACAGCTTTTGCTTCCAGATCTTTGCTGTAAAACCAATATGCAGATGTGTTTTTAAGAAAAGAAATCATGTGTCTTAAAATTAATTTTCAATGTTCCTGTTAACTTTATGTGTCCCCTCCTCCATTATTAAATTTTTTGGCTATGTGAATTCAAGCCTGTGTTGGCCAGTGGATTATGCTATTTTAAGCACTGGTAAATCACATCTCTGAAATGTGTGCTTAGCTGTGAGTACACACACCCATGCTATTCGCCTCAGTTGAAGTAAAAGAGTAATCCCTGGGCTGCCTGGGCTGATGTGGTGCTGCACTGGCCACTCTTACTTCTCACTAGCAGCTGGAGTTATTTCCATAGTGCTAGATGATGTTTCTGTTGTGTGACCATGACTGCTAGGGAGGGAAGCAAGGGTGTGTGGATGCAGCAGGAGAAGCAAAGCCATCTTCACTGCAAGCAAATAATGAGGAAACGTATCAGTGTTTTTGCCTGTACTCTCAAGCTGGGCAAAAGAGGAAGCAGCAGCTGTGCCATCTTCACATCTCTTACACCTAGGAGAATTTATAAATTCAGCAGAGACCCCAGCTTGCAAACAGGTCCTGCCTCACCAGAGCTGACTTTCTGGTGTCATCTAACAGAGCAAGTCACACTGATGTTCCTGGCAGCTTGAGGATGAGAAGAGCTGTACTGGGGAAGCAAGCATGGTGCCACAAGGGTCCACCAAATAGATACACAGCTAGCAGGGGAGTTAGTTTTACAATTTCATCAGGTGAAAAATGACATTTGGATATGCTTTTGAAGAAAAAAGATGATCCCAGCCAGCCTATTCAACTGTGTTCATCCTTTTGCATTTTGCCACCTTTCCTGTCCAGACCTCCCAAAATGTCACTTGGAGTGACAGCCTTACTCTCCTTACTTGCCAGTTGCTGTGAGTCTCTGAGAGAGCAAGTCGTATGGTCTCTAGATTGACCTGTGTACTTGTAACCAGCTCCACACTCTATGGGAATATGCTGTTTCAGGGGATTCATTATTTTCAAGCACTGATTTCAAGCATTGAGGCTACAATAGTATCCTAATCCCCAGGCTGAGGTAAACAATAGAAAACTATTGACTAACTGCTCTGCATAGGATAAGAATGCAAACCATTGTGCTTCTGTAGCATACCTTAATCCTGTGTTTCATTAAAACCTTTCCACGTGGGAGCAACTTATTTTTATGATGCAAAGGATGACTTTTTAGGCTGATTATTATAAACTGGTTTTACTGTTCTTAAGGAATCTGAATCTGTGTATTCAGGGACAATATAATCTGGTCTTTTATGGTAAAAAATTTTTACAATTTATTTTTCTTCCAGGGAGCAGTGTAAAAAGTATCTCTCATTTTCCATTAAAAACACCTAGCCTTTATCCTTTATAACATCCTTCCTTCTCATTCCCAACCAGCCTCTTTCCAGCAGCATGGGAAATCCACAGGTTTTGCTTCAGAGACAGTTGAAAGATTAACTAAATATCAAAGACATACCCAGTTTTGAAATGAGTCATGTTTCTACAGTATTTGTGCCTCCTAATTTACTGCTCTCAGTTTCATTGCTGGATGAGACCCACAAACCCGTCAAATATGATACTACAATAATAAGGAAGAATTAGTGCAAGATGGGCTGGGAGATTTCACTTTATTTAAGTGTTAGTCCTCACCAAGCCTCTCATAATGGAAGTTGTGATGGTAGCTTCTGACATTTTCTAGGAATTTAATGGTTTGCAGAAATACTGAACTGTGGGGAACTGGGAAGGAGAGGGGGATGTGCTCTATTTTTCTTTTCAAAACCCGAACAAAACAAAAAACAAAAAACAAAAAACAAAACAAAACAAAACAAAAAAAAAAAAAAAAAGAGAGAAAACAAAGTGTTTAATATCTTGAACTTTTTCTAATGACCAGTAATCACGTCCAACATAAATCCTTTTAAAATACAAGTGAGTAGCTCTGACAGGATTTAATACTTGTCACAAGGACAACACTGTGAGTTCTACAGCAGACAGCAGGAACATATTTTTAATTATTAAAATACTATAGTCACAAGAAAATTCTGTTATGGCCAATGCAAACTTTTCCTAAAAGGTGGAGACCAGAACAGAATACAACTCAATCCAAAGGTATTTGAAAATAAAGTATATTAATTGCATAAAGAGAGAACAACATTTTGAAAAATAGTTGAAGTTAAATAGGCTCTATTACTTTGTTGAAGAAAAGCTTTCTCTTTTATATAAATATGTGTCTCAAGATATTTCCTTTCTGGAAACTGTAACACACAGTACTCCAATTAAATCCAGAGGAAGCTGTGCAGGTTCTGGTCTACCAAGATAAGAAACTTGAGAAATAGTGTAGACAGTAAGAGTTACAGTGAGTAGATTTGTTGGTAGCTGGTGTGCAGGGGCCAGATATGCTATTTGAAATCTAGTACTTAATCTCCTGAGTGTAGATTTTGACTTTGAAAATACATTTCCATGCTTTAACAGTTGTTTTTTAGAAGGAAGCTTTAATTGTGCTTACTTTTACATGTTCAAAAATAGATGATATTATTTGCTTAGAACACTGAATTCCTCATGGATGAAGGTAAAGTGGTTTTAGGATTCTAACTGTGAGCACTTGGGCTCAACAAAATGTACTAACCTTGCAGCCTCTTTTGTAGAGAACTGAGGCAGGACATGAATTTCCCTGTGCTCATCTGCTCATCACTTGCCATTGCTTCTTCCTCAGCTTCAGTGAAATTAAACCACTTCACATGAGATAGGGTTTTCAATTTTGAAGTCGTAATGGGAGAAAAATAGTTAATGCAGGACCCAATGAATGAAGAGCCTGGATGGTGTTTGGAAGCATGGTGGGGTTGGTAGTGTGTGGCTGCAGAGGAGTGGTCCCACAGCAGCACTGCAGCTTCCCTCTAGTTTGCAGGCTGCATTGCAGCACTGGGATGGGTGAAGTTTGAGGAGAAAGGTTGGCTTCACATTCCCTGTCCAATGATTGCTCCTTTGGGAACTCTCAGCACTAATAAAGCCCTTGCACCTTCCTGAGGATATCATGATGTCAGTAGAAGTGTGGGAAATGATGGTACAGACGACTTACACCTATAAGAGGACTAGAAGATTTCTGAATATTAAAAACAATCACCTTGTTGGAAGGTATTGCTTACTTTCTTTGTTCATATTGTTTTGCTTTGCACTAAATTTCTGAAGGAAAGTAAATTGATTCTGTCAGTTAAAACTGAGAACTGATACTTTCTTTCAGGATTTACTCTATATCTTTGTCACCCTCACTTCTTGGTCTTCTCTCTGATTGCTCCATGGAAGAATCCAGTATTCCTACACAACTGGGAGGGAAAACAAGGGTCTAGCTGTATCAAGGGGCAGGCTGGACTGGGAGGGGTGAGGGCTGGCAGGATGTAGCAGGCCCTGTCTTCCCATGAGCAGTTCCTGGTCCCTTTTCCCACCCACAGACCCAGCCTTGGTGTTGGTCTGCCTGCTGTGGCCACCCCTGTAACTTCCCCAGGGCTGCACTGAAGGATAAGCAACAAGGGCTAATCCTGGGTGATTGTTTGGAGAGTTATTTCCAAGGCTTTCATCCTGTTTTGCTTTGGGATTTTCTTCTGGTTTGGGTTTGGTTTTTTCCCCCTCAATTTAAAAATTAAGCCAGAGCTGATGGAACAAGCCAAATCAATGGACAAAGTGCTTTGAACAGCTGTATTGACTGAGCTTTCTGAATAGTTTTTTTCCAAAATAAAGTCTGGAATAAGCATTCTTCAGTTCTGCTGTAGCTATTCCTGAATTTCATGTGGAAGACAAGGTTTTTGACCCTAGTCCCATAAATCTATGCCAGAAAACTAACTCTGCATAGATGAAAACTTGCCATTTTTAGTGTCCCCAAAAGTGCAACACAGCTAAGGCCAGCACAACACAGATGAACAAGGAGCTGTGGGACTAACCATGAGAACAGCCATGGCTGTGACCAGGACCTATGCTGCACAGCACTGGTATGTTAGTCTTAGAGAAAAAATGTATGGGGCTTCTTGGCTTACAGTCAGTCCCTTCTTGGAAGTCCCTTTTGTTTCATTGATGCTAAATTTTCCATGGGGATTTGAGACTTTACATTTACTGTTTTATTCATTTCCATTTGAAAATAATGTATGTATTTGCCTCATCTGTTTAACTTCTAGACAAATACTAATTGGAAGAAATACCAGAGAGTTTCTGCTAGACAGGGGCATAATATGCAGCTCCCCTGGTAACACGGTGGCAATGAAATACATATTACTCCAAAATGTTACAAGGGCAAGATGAAAAGAAATTATCTTTTGAATCTCCATCTTTCTTACCTTACATTTAAGAATCCATACCTTTCTTTAAAGTAAGAATAAAACAAAGGCATATTGGTTTGCAATTTTTTTCCTTTTTATTTGTTCCATAACTATGACTATTCCAGGGTCCCTATATTTAAATGTCTTCCAGATAATTGTCTCAATACAAATAATTTCTGTTGTCTCACAGCTGGCCAAAAAGTAATTGAAATCAAATGTTACTTTTTGAGCTCCTGTTCATCATCTCTGAAATCTTCTTGTTTTTTTCAAGAATAGTTAATTTTTTCTTTCAATTCCCTTCTGTGGACCAATAGAACTTTATTGATAAGTATCCTCATGAAGAGCTGAAACACTGTCTTGCCAAAACACATGTACATTTGCCTAACATTCTTACATTTGTCTCTAATTTCACTTTGCCCTCTAGTGCCCATTCTATTTTTTTTCCCACACTGCAAAGTAATGTGTTGACTGAAATACATCCAAACAGATTTTTATTTGATGAGGAGATTTTTAAGGACAACTATGAATTAAAAACAAAATTAATGATACAAAAGTTTCTGAACAATTAGTGGGCCATAAATTAATATCTTCCCATTTCAGACAAGTTAGGCAATAAAAACTGGAATCCCTCACAAGAGAGCAGCTGAAAAATACTTCATGCTATTTTCAAATTTTGGTAAAAAAGACCATTTCAATAACAGTTTTCTGCATTGCAAAAGCCACCCAAGGATATCAGAACCAGAAGGGTAAGTAGGCTAAATGTAATTTTATTGCACAGGTTTGAAGAAGTACAAAAAAAAAAACAAGAAACAGAAAAGAGATTTGAAACAGTCCCAGGGTGGGTCCATTTCAAGTGCTGTTAGTTATGAAACAAATACATGTTTTGTTGTAACATTTGTGGCAGGGTGTCACCAGGTGGAAAAATTGCTCTGATAATTTACTCTGGTTTTTTTGGTCCTTTTTTGTTGTTCAGGATCATGGTGGAGTTGCTAGCTGTATTTATTTCTGGTGTTTCAGCTTCATCCATGAGATCCATGTCTGCCATGTCTTCTTTACCTTGCATCCATGAGTTGTAGAGAGGAGAGTATGGACACTCTGCAAAAGAGTCCTGTGTCATAGATAAGATACCCGAGACCCCGTACACCATCACTGCTTTCATACCAGTCCATTTTTTGCTTAGATGCACTTTTCATTATCTCCCCTTTCAATGGTACTTTTTGGAATGCCTGGAGATCAGAAAAAGCTTTAATGTTGCTCTTTACCTGATGCTTAAACCAACCTCTGGCAATTATAGCCCTCCAGGACTAACACTACCATCTTTTGGGATCCACAGATGTGCTCTCTCCTCTGCTTCTTTATGCCAGACCTGAAAGCCTGTGCCAAATCAGGGTGACCACAAATAGATGATTTTTTTTTTAAGATTGTTGGGGTTTTACCAAAAATTTAACTCCATTCTTTGAGTAAAAGAGACTTGATATAGCCCTGTTCCCCTCATAGCAAGTGATTAGGGAAAGCACACTGTTTAAAATGGAGTTACCCAGGGACAGTTTCCCAAGGGTAAAATCCAGGCCCAGTTTCTTTGCAAGCTGTTTTAAGGCATTTGATTATATTGTAATTATTATTGAAGACTGTGTGGTTTGGAGGGGAAATTTATTGGAAGGCTATACATCTATGTGGTTCAATTTGTGAGCCAAGGGAAAGAGGCATATTTCATGCACCAATAAAGCACAGCACTGGGTGGTGATGTTTGAAGTCTCAGTAGCCAGAATGAATATACCTATGAGCAAGAAGAATGAGCCACAGGCAGATGTAGCTTTAGGGTATTTTTACATGGAAAAGTTACTTCAGATAACATTATAAAAAAAGTTGCGGTGAATTGGAAGCACTGCAGGAAGGAATAAAACCCTTGCCCCAAACAGTTAAAGGCAGTATATTTCAATTAAAGGTAACACTGTCCAATTGGGAAGTTACTTCAGAAGCAATAATTACTGCAAAGAATGTACTATGTAGACAAATCCTTCTAGAATTGCTTTGCATCTTTGAACAAAACAAATGGTGGAATTACTCAAATGTAAAAAAAATTACTTGCTTGGAAAAGAGGATACAAACTTTCAGAGAAAAATGCATATTCTCAACCTATGTCAGGACTACTTAAATAAGCAGCGTACTACTTAATCTTTGATGCAGTCTGAATCAGTACAAATCTAGCAATTCCTGTAAGGTGTGGGATGTGTAGTTCATTCACAAATATGTGATTCTTTACTTGTAGGTGAAATAGAGATGGAAAGCAGCTGCATGTTTTCTCAGCAGAAAACAGCGTAAGATGTCAGTGTCTGTCAAAGGCTGCAGTACCTTCCTAGGGAGTAACCCCCACTGAAAATTCTTATAGATTAATTTATAGCTAGAGTAGACAGCTTCCTTACCAAGCCAACAAATTACATTACATTGAATAATACATTAAATTTGCAAAATTAAATTTCAGAAACATAATTATTTAAATACAATAAAAATTCACTAGAGCACTGCCACAAGATAGGTCATAGAACAAATAATAAATGCTATTTGTAATATTTTTTCTAAATATTATAAATTATGTGAGGTTAAAATCTTTGTACCTTAGTTTTTAAGCTTTCTTGTCATCTTATCAATTAATTGCAGACATCTCCTCATTTCCGCACGGCTGATCTCCCAAGAGCACAGGTCATGTTGCTTGTCTCTGAGAAAACAATCTATTTTTTGGAAGTACTTTTTCAATTTCAGCCTGTTGACTTCTTTACTCCAACGGTGTTGGATGTGCTTTTTGATTACACATGTCTCCAATTGCTCAATTTGCAGATAAAGTCCATTTTGGAACTGATCCAAAGCTGTTCCATCCCAAGCAGCTAGAGTCAGATTTTTGCTAAAGATATAGAAGATATGTTGGAAGATCTCTTCAATGGCAACTCCAACAGTCTCTTTCTGCCTGGGCTGCAGAACCTGTGTAGGAAATCTGAAGGACATTTTCTCTCTTAGACATTGTTGAGGAAACTTTTTTCCCATCTTATCCAGGAGTCGCAGGCTGTTCTCGATTACTTTCCTTTGCTGCAAAGGGAGATGGTTGCACTGAAGACTGGAGATGATGGTGATGCTTGACAGTATGAGGCCAATTTGTATCAAGACAAAAGCATTCATGATAAGAACAAGCTCTAATGTTCCTTCTTTCCTATGTATAAATTCTGAGTGCTATGCTGGGTGCTTTGAAGTTATTTGTAGACTCCCATTTCTTCAAAATCTTGACATTTAATTATTCTGTAGGAGAAGTTTTCTTTCATCATTTGCTGGTTTTTAAGGTTTTCCCCCCGTGTATGTTTTTGACAGCACTTTCATTTTCTGCTTTATGACTTCATAGTCCTTTTTTTGTTTTGTTTTGCTACTTTCTTTTTATTTCAGCTGGATATTAGAATATTATATATATATGTTAGATTATTTATTCTTTCTACTACTATAATTCTATAGGATGTGTATGAGAATTTAAAATAAAGAGTTAGAGAAACACTTGTTTTCTTAATATTCTAGCAGTGGAAAAACATGCTGAAACAAAGAAAGGTTTTCAATGATAGGTCACAGAACTGCTGAATACTACTGCCATCTTGTCTCCTAGAGCATGATTTATACTTCCAAGCTTCCATTAAGCTTTCTCTACCTATGTTCTTTCAGGAAAAATGTTTTATTTCTCCTCCCTTTTATTTCTTATTTCTTATGGATACATATCATTAGAATGTGTGTGTGTGTGTGTGTGTGTGTGTGTGTGTGTATAAAAATGCATATTATTTTGTGGATTTTGATACATAAACACTAATTAAATGAAGCCTTGATCTCACTTGGACATTATAAATGCCTTGCAAATACAAACACTCTGACATGGGAAGAAGTTAGGTACTTGGATGAAATACTCTTTTTCCCTCATATAAGTAACTGAGCAATAATTGATATAAATGACAATTGAGTACAGGTCTGAATTCTGACAATAAGTGGGAAGAGAATGCATAGGGATGACAAAAAGTACAATTCAGCCATTTGCTTTCCCATGCCATATAACAGAGGCAGTTGTGACTATCACAGTACATTGGGATACCTGGCCTCTGGTTTTGATTATATTTTGAAAGCTAGGCTTAAACCGCTATTTTGTTGTCCCCCACCGTCTCCTGTGAATATATATGTGATTAGAAAGGCAATTGTCTGTAAGTCATACTGTCTGGATGAAGAGGTCAGATAAACTGGTCTGATACCTGTCTGAATTTTTTGTATAAAAGGCATAGAAGACTGACAGAAAATAAATTCCCTTAGTTCCCATCTGGTCCCCAGAGAACAGAGTGGCTAGGTGCAGCTGGGCCTTATTTCTGATTAGAACCAACCTGTCACTCTAAGTCCCGTCACATTCAATGAAATCCCAGAGGCACCAGTGGTATGGCTTGGACCGTAAGTCTGGTCTCATTTGCAACACAGAGTCACAAATAGTGCAGTTTAATGATTTAACACAGCCTGGTTGACTTGAGTAAGAACTTTCGAGAATCCAGATTCACCAATAGTTCAGTTTATTGGGACATTGAGTTATGGCTGCTCGTTAGATTTCCAAAGACAGATTCACTAAACATGAAAAAAGTGTAGTGTTAGGTGCAAGTGTTCCCAGGTGCGCTCTGACATAGCTGGAGGTCAAGATTTGACCAAAGATTTGATCACCCAAAGAGGTGACCCTGCTTTGGGGAGGAGAGAGGAGCAAGCCAACTGACTTGCCTGCAAGGTGCTGGTGTTCTCATCCTCTGCTATGAAGGATTTCAAATACCAGTTTATAGATATGGGAGAAGTGAAGGTGAGACTGCAGAGAAACACCGTTACTGCCAGCATGGATGTGGTGAGGGGGCAGCCAGCTGATGTTAATGAAGGATACAGAGAGAGATTACAAAACCTGTGGGTCTTGTCCAAGGGTGGCACACAACACAACAGGGGGGACACCTTGGTGTCATTCCCTTTTTCACCTGGGCAATTGCAGCAGTAAGCGTCAGCTACAGTCCTCCTGCTGACCTGTCACTCCATCAGCAAGCCATCCTGCCCACAGTCATCCGTCCCTCCACGACATAGCTCATGGCTGTAGGCCTCATTCCTACAGTATTTTTGTTCTGTAGTTGCACCCACTGCTATGTGGTTGGCTTCATTCCCAGTCTGGTAGTGACTCCAAGGAGATTGATGATATTGTTTTAGACCTTCCTTTATGTTCAGCATGTAGGTATTTGGCTTTAAAACACGTTGCTTAAACAAACTTGAACTGGATATACTGCCAGTGCAAGGAAAAACAGATCCCCTATCACCTATGACAACAAAGTGTAACAACAACCAGAATGAGATACAAGGAGTGTAACATGAGATGAAATCTTTTCACTTACTGGGAATGTTTATTACTTTGGAAAACTGGCCTGAAATGCATCAGAAATCAGTAAAAAACATATGTACTTCAAGAAAATTTTTCCTTAATACTACAACAATTTCCATAAATTATACACAAGTATTTTTCCCAAACTGTAATAATTATATGAGTTTAATCCTCCTAGTGATCTAAACAGACAAGTTCTTTCTTTCCTCTTGCAAAGTAGTTTTCTCCAGGTTTCCTTCTTAGTGAAGAGCAGACGACACCATACCATTGTCACAGTGGAAAAAATAGAAGATGGTCTCTTCCCTATTTCTTAAGAAGATTGGGTGTGTCCAGGTGTCTTATTCTCTTGTCTGTCTTAACATGTTATCAACACTTTCTCACAGAACAGTTACACTTAGTCCACCAGGGTTGGGTTTCTGTTTGGTTTTGTTTGTGTGTGTTAGTCTAATAAATTGTTCCTCCAGTTTCTTGATTTTTGCACTAAGCAAAGCATAGTAGTGACATTGCATGATTCAGGACACAATCTAATCACCTACCTTTACTGCCTCATTCAGGAGCAAACAATTCATTAAATGTGATGACTGGAAGGAGTAACTGAGTGATACAAAGCTGCAGTATAGATTGCTGTTTATTTCTCTGCCTGGGGGTGAAGCACAGACCAATCATTCTAAACTAGGATGAAATGAGGAAAACAGTTGATAAAACACAGCTGTGTTTCCGAGTAGACCTAATGGATCATTATTTTGGCAAGGTTGTCTAGTCTTCAATTCGCAAAAAAGATTTGCTCCTAAAAGATCGTCTAGCTATATATGTATTCATTACAGGAAGACTAAAGCTAAACATATGCACTATTTTGTCTTTATAACATCTTTAAAATGCTGTAAATTACTTCTCTAATGGAAACTTTTCATTATATTTTATAACAAAATAGAGGAATTAAATGAATATTTGCTATCTGTTGGTTCTCTCAGGCACCAAGGCAAACGGAAAATCTAAATTCAACCTGTGTGTAGGATGGCAAATGGAGCATTGAGACAAGAATATTCCTACAAAATGGTCATCTTTTGACCTCTTATATCTACCCTGCATTGAAGCATTTAATATAGTCTAGATATCAGTTTATTTTCTCTGTTCAGTCAAAGCATACTGATTTTTAAAAAGTCAGTGTGTAACAAAGGAGTTTGAATAGGTTTGGCACAAGCTTCTCCCCATCTAGCTTGACACTGTTAAATATTTTTCTCCATTATGCTTTCCACACAGCTGTGTGTGCCAGCCTTCTCTCTTACAGGTGATAGGGGGGCTTGGGCTTGGAGCACCCGAGGGAGCTGCGGCTGTTTAGCCTGGAGAAAAGGAGGCTCAGGGGTGACCTTATTGCTCTCTACCACTGCCTGAAAGGTGGGTGTAGCCAGGTGGGGGTCAGCCTCTTCTAGGGACAGGACAAGAGGACACAGCCTCAGGTTCAGGTCGGGCATCAGGAAGAATTTCTTCATGGAAAGGTTTGTTAAGCTTTGGAATGGCCTGCTCAGGAAGTTAATAAAATCACCATCCCTGGAGGTGTTCAAGAAGTAACTGTATAGTGACCTTGGTGCCATGGTCTAGTTGACAAGGCAGTGTTTGGTCAAAGGTTGGACTCAATGATCTCAGAGGTCTTTTCCAATGTAACTGATTCTGTGATCCTGTGATCATCTAGTTCCAACCCCCCTTGCCTTGGGCAGGAATACGTCCACTTAACCAGGTTGCTCAGATCTCCATCCAACCTAGCCTTGACCACTGCCAGGGATGTGCCATCCTCAGCCTGTTCCAGTGCCCCACAACCTTACAGTTAAGAATTTCTTCCTAATATCTAATCTAAAATTACTCTCCTTCAACCTAAAGCCATTGCCCCTCTCCCTACCACTACATATCCCTGTCAAAAGTACCTCTCCAGCTTCTTTGTGGACTCCCTTCAGGTACAGGAGAGTGCTGTAAGGTCACCCCGAAGTCCTCTCCAGGCTGGCCAATCGCAGCTGCCTCAGTCTTTCTTCATAAGAGAATTTCTCCATCCCTCTAATCATCTTCATGGCCTCCTCTGGACTGTCTCCAACAGGAGGGTCCATGTCCTTCCTGTGCTGGGACCCCAGAGCTGGATGCAGCACTGCAGGGTGAATTCCCTCCCTCCCAGCAGCTGGCCACACAGCTTTGGATGCAGCCCAGGACACATCTGGCTGTCTGCGCTATGAGTACACACTGTTACCTCATGTTCAAGTTTTCAGCCATGAGAACCCACAAGCCCTCCTCTGCCAGGATACTCCAATGAGTTCACTTCCCACTCTGTATGCATGTCTGGGATTGCCGTGGTCCATGTGCAGCACCTTGGACTTGCTGAACTACATGGGGTTCTTGAGGGCCCACTTCTCAGGTTTGTCCAGGTTTCTCTGGATGGCATCCCATCCTTTTGCTTTTTGTGTCACATGCAGCACTCAGTTTCATGTCACATGCAAACTGGCTGAGCAGCACTTGATCCTCACTGTCTGTGTCACTTATAAAGATCCTGTCTTCCAGCTCAGGGGTCCGAGTACCCAGAGGGCAACTGCTCTTACTGTTCAAGACTGAGGCAATAAAGGCATTAAATAGCTCAGCCTTTTCCTCATCACTTGTCACTCTTTCCCCATGAATCCAGTGAAGTTCTGCCTCTTTATCCTGGTTGAGGTGGATGATCCCTGAGTAAGTGGGGGCCGGGAAGAGGGCGATGGAGCTGCGACCTTGCCGTACCACGTCCCATCTGCTAGTGCCACCTGGGCTGCAGCTGGGTATTCCTTCTGGAGGGTAGGAAGGTTCTGCAGAGGGCTCTGGACAGGCTGGGTAGATGGGCCAAGGCCAGTGGTATGAGGTTTAACGCGACCATCTGCCAGGGCCTGCCCTTGTGAATGCCCCTTATGTTGGGTCACAACAAGCCCAGGCAATGCCACAGGCTGAGGGAAGAGTGGTTGGAAAACTGCCTGTCAGAAAAGGGCCTGGGGGTGCTGGTCAACAGCAGCTGAACATGAGCCCGTGTGTGACCAGGCAGCTAAGGCAACCAATGGTATCCTGGCCTGGATCAGCAATGGTGTGGCCAGCAGGACCAGATAAGGGATTGTCCCCCTGTACTTGACACTGATGAGGCCATACCTGAAACACTATGCTCAGTTCTGAGTCCCCCACTGTAGGACAGACATTGAGGTGCTGGAGCATGTCCAAAGAACAGCAACGGAGCTGGGGAAAGGTCTGGATCAGAAGTCCTGTGAGGAGCAGCTGGAGGTGTTTAGTCTGGACAAAGGGCGGCTCAGGGGCTCTCTACAAGGTTGGTAGTGAGGTGGGGGTCAGTCTCTTCTCCCAGGTAACAAGTGACAGAACAAGAAGAAATGGGCTCAAGTTGTACCAATGGAGTTTTAGACCGAATATTAGGAAAAATCTGTTCATAGAAAGGGCTGTCAGGCATTAGAACTGCCCAAGGGCTGAGTCACCATCTCTGTCGGAATTTAAAAGACATGAAGATGTGGTAAGGACATGGTTCAGTGGTGGATTTGGTACTGTTCAGTTTTTGGCTGGACTTGATGATCTTTGTGGTCTTTTCCAACCTAAATAATTCCAATCTGAGCAGCACAAGTTTCCTCATTCTACTGCTTCAACAAGAAAATTCTTTTTTAAGAGAGTGTTATAGAATCATGGACTTCCTGAGTTGGAAGTCAGCTGCAAGGATCAGTGAGTCCAGCTCCTGGACTTGCTTCACAGCACCATCCCCAGGAGTCATACCACATACCTGGGAGCATTGTCCAAATGCTTCTTGAACTCTGTCAGGCTGGTGCTGTGGCCACTGCCGTGGGGAGCTGTTCCAGTAAATTCTGAACCACCCTCCCAGTGAAGAACATTCTAATATAGAATAGAATGGTTAGGGTTAGAAGGCTGTCTTGGGTTATAGAACCAAAAATGTGTATTCTATTTCATCTGCTAAAAGCAGTTGGGGAGATGTTTTTCTTTATCTCTTTGTAACTCTGGGAGAAGGGGGGCAGATGCCTTCTGATAATGGGCCAACTGTTAAAACCAGGTGGGGCAGTGTTTCTTATCTCTTTCACCACCTCTCCTCCCTCCAGGGGGATATTTTCTGCTAATGGGCCATTAAGGCTCACTAAGGGCATGACATATTCCGTTGTGAGATGCTCCACCCAGTGTAGGGGGAGCCAACCATTCCTACCTAGATAAAAACTGAGATGCAGGAGCACAAGATATCTGGTTCCACCGGATTCCTGGAGGAAGACTGGACCCTTCTCACCATAACTGGACCATTTTCTCTCAGGATCATCTCTGCTCCAGCAGAACCACATCTGCCATTTAAGGAGGACTTCTGGACTGCTTCAAACACCCTGACCAACAGGGTGTTAGGTTGTATTATTCCATTTATTTTACTTTTTTTTTTTCTCCTCTCTCCTTCTATTAAATTGTATCTCTGACTGGGAGTCTCACTGGTTTTGCTTTCAAACCAGCACAAAGGCACTTTATTTTTAGAAGACCATTAAAAACGATCTTTCATATTGTATTACCAAAAGAAATTTTTCTCTATGACACTTTCAAGAATTTTATTGTATAAGACTAAAGAGCAAAATTGGTGAGGCAAAACTTAATATTCTAAAAGGTAAATCCCTTGTAGGAATTCCATAGTTTTGCACCAGTTTTAAATCACGACAGATTTTAAAATGATGTTCAGACCAGTGTGAAGTACATCAATAGTGATGTTTCCTAGTTACTTGAACCGAAGGAGAGGAGATCCTGAAGTGAAACAGTGTACTCATGGAAATCAGCAATTCTAGACTAATACTGTTGAAAAGAAAAATTATATACACAAGGTTTGTCTAGAATATATACTTTATTATTTGCAGTCTGTGTAAATTTTAATATGTGACTGAATTTTCTTCACCATTTTCTCTGTTTAAGCACATCCCGGTCTTTTCCAACCACCCACTCAATCACTGTACAGTCAGTATTTATGAATATTGCATATGCATCCATGAACTTAGAAAAATAACATGCAAGGAAAATTGTTACCATGAAACTGATAAAAAATAAAGATAGGTAAAACAGTCAATCCCCTTTTTAGTGTGTTATGGCTTTGCACCAAGTGTCAGATATCAAAACAAACAGCTACAGATGCTTCTTGTTAAAGGCACTTACTGTTCTTCAAATACACTTTCACATTTAGTTCTATTGCATTAGGAAGTGTATCTCTGGGATCATATTTTCATAACACAGCAGAACAGTCCAAAAAGGCAGCATTAATAAAAAGGAAAAAGGGGGACTTATATTAAAATATGAAAATGCCAAGAATTAACACAAACTTTAAGGATTTGGTCCTTATAAAACAGGCAACAGCATTCAGGCAATAGTGATTTCTTTTCATAGACGCTGACAAAATAATATCCCCAAAAAATGAACTCTTCCAGTTCCAGTGTATAGATATGTCTGAGTTAAGTAGCATATCCTCTAACACCACCCCCAGTAAAAATACAGCTTTTCAAGACTAACTACTGTTCCACTTTGGCTGCAAAGGAAGAAACCTCAGAAGAGTGTCAGCCACGGACATGCTAGCAAGCCTACAACTCAGTGTCTCTGTATCTGGATGGCTGTCCATAGTAGCCCTTCTTAGAGTGGTCTGCCAGCTGCCGGCGGTATTCCTCCTCCTCCTCCTCTGCATCGCTGCCGTAGCTGACACGGTTCTCCAGGTAAGGTCTGACAGGGGGCTTCTGGGGTTCTGGAGGCCTGGAGCTACCATGGCAGAACATGGAAAGAGAAAGGGATCATGTCTACTCCCATTATGAAAAACTGAAAAATAGTTGTGCTTAATATCTGCTTTATGGCCACACACAGCTTAGAAAGGCAGATGGAGCAACTGAAGCCCCTTCTAGCCAATGAAAAACCGCATGACTATGGTAAACCTATCTGGAGAGGTATCTTATTTGCATCAAGCTGGAGGATGATGCTCAGATTTGATGTACTCAACCTACCTGGAAAAATGCCAAATTTAAAATTTTAAACATCCCTGCACACACAGAGACATCAACAGCTTTAGAGAGAGGTTTTCAGCCTTGCTACTCCAACTGACATCTCCCTTAATTAGTTTTGCACAGAATTTTTTCTATGCCTCCTTCTTCTTTTGCATCCTCAGTCTTGTGTCTCAAATCTGTCAAGGCAGGGTATTTCCTCAGTTTCAAACCTCATGATTTTTGCAACCCATGCTCTGGAAAAACAAGATGGTATTCTCCTTACATCTTTCTCCCAGGGCTTAAATACTCCCTTCTAGGCCAATCATTAACACTTTTGTAAAAAGCCAACAACATTGATTTCTACATGTAAGCAAACACTCTGGAAACATGGTGAAAGATTGATTTTCATCACTTTTATAAAGCTTCTAGTGCTATATAAAAAAGAATGCTTTTCTGAACCTGCCAAGAAGTCCAGGAAATACCAGTTTTCCATCTTTGCATTTTACATTATTTACTGTGACATCAAAGCTTTTGACTCACTAGGAAAAAAAGTTCCATTTTTTCTGGCTATTGCTAAGATGCAAGAAAAAAAATTAAGAGTCCTAAAGAGCAGAAAACAAAATCCATCATGCAGTGTGTTAGCTCTTACATAGGTGTCAAGTCCTAGAAATGTGCAGTGTGTAGGGTAAGGTGACGCAATGGTCAACCCATCCAGAACTTGCTGAATTTTAATGAAACACTACTACTTTCATGAGATTTGATGGGTCACCTGTATCAACTTTCATCCTTAGTTTACCTAGACACACTACATATCAGTAAAGAACAAGCATTTAAGCAATTAAGTGTTATTAGAACAGCTAATATTTGTTAGGATAGACTAACAGCCATCAAATATCTAGCACAGGCAGAATGGACATCAGAGGACATGAATGCAGGCCAGCTTCTGTAATACGGATTGGGGCAAAAAACTGGCTTCACAAATATTTCAGTGGAAGAATATAGTGTTTCTTTCTAGATGACTCAAATACTATAAATGAACTTACTATAAATGAACTAAAAGAAAAAAACCCCTGAAATTATTTCACTGAAGAATTTACTTAAATTATGCCCCACCTTTACGATAAATTTTGAGGGACTACAACAAAATGATTTACTGAGGCAGGATGACTTGTATGCACAAAAACTGGCAAGATCAGTTTTCCTCCTGCCAGCAAAGTCAAGAATTGAGAAAGAATGCTTGGAACTGGATACACCTTACCTCATCGGCTGGGGCCAGTTCTGTTCTGACTTCTGTGTTTTGACAGGGACAGCATAAATATCCGGATGCTTCTGGGCTATTTCAAGCTTTAAAAGAAAGCAGAATAAAGCAACTGTTTTTTTAAACTCTTCCAAATTAACTCTAACACAGGGATCCTGTATTAGAATCTAGGATCTAGCAGGTCACTGCTACATCTGAAACAATTAAAGCACAAATTGGTAACATCCTATTGATATTCCTACAATTATATAATCTTTTGCTAGAATAGTAATTCAAAGCACACTTGAGAACAATGGATTGCCAAAAGCAACAGGATTATTAGAAGTCAGGTTTTTATAGTTACAATAGAAAACCTTAAAATATTACCTCTTTTTATACACAAATACATACAAGTGAGGATATGTCTCTGTGTGTGCTTTCCCAAACTTCTCCCTCCAAAAGCAACACAATGCAAAGGGCATGATTTTAGTTTTCAGGACTCTGGCTGTTCTATATGTCGCAAAGCACAGAAGGACAAAAGGCATCTTTTCATACCCTGGCATTTTGGGCCTCTTGTAGCTCTTGCATTCTTTGCATCCTTGCCTTGTGATCCATCTCCTCAAATATTTTTACTTTCCTCAGTACAGATTTTGGAGTATTTTCTTGTTCACTTCCTTCCTCTTCTATCTTTGCCTCTTCCTCCTCCTCTGCAGGCAGGACTGCTGGCTGAGAGTTTCTCAGAATGGGACGCCCAAAGGCAGGTTTCACAGAAACAGGTGGTGGTGCTGCTTTAACTGACACAGTTGAAGTCTCACAGCTGACAGCAACATTACTCGATCTGGAGTCATAGCTCTTGGGGAAGTCATATGGATCCTCTTTGTTTTGTAACTTTCCCTGCAAGTGTAAGCCCACAAAGTTTACATCAGCAAACTGTATAATTTTAGTTTCAAAAGAAGGCTTTAACCTGAAAGTACTCACTTTGCCTACTGTTTATCAGGGTTTATCTTCATATGATGTAACACTTCAAAGATATTTGAACTGCTGCAACATTTTGGGCATATGCTCATAGACTACACATCAGCCTATAGAAGACCAGGACATTTAGACTTTTCAGACATTTGTATGTCCAATTTGTTAAGGATTACCAGAGCTACGCATGTTAAAGCACAGCACAGAGAAAACTGATGCCCCAAATAATTTTTCACTATTGCTTAATGCGGAGTATCATGACTTAAAATTTAGAAGTGCAGAGAACCCAATTCTGTTTCATCTTAAGCTTTTGTTTTCCCTGCGCATGCCTTCCTCTGCCCTATCTTCATTGTCAAGGCACAATGAAGGGTTGTATTTTTAGTATTTAGAGTATATGAGGGCAACAGTCCTCACAAAAAAGGACTTCAGGGTCAGGTGAATTCAGAAATATCTAAAATAGAACTTAGTGTCCAAACACTGTGGGTTTTTTTCCCATTTGCTTCATTCCTGAGCAATGTTTGAACAGTTAACATAAATTTCTACTGTTAGTCAGGTGATAGATTCTGATTTTGGGCTTCACAGTAATAGCCATCAGATTCTTTTTTCCTGGTAATTAGGCAACTTCTGATTTTGCTGAGCTAAAGAAGTGCCTCTCAGTTTGCTAGTAGATGCAGAAAGGAGTTTACTTTCTTATTTTTTATAGAAATTATATATTAGAGATCACATGTATTTGAGAAGAACTGTTATCCTGTAAGTCTTCTTTCTGCTTGATCCTGCAACACTTTCAGTCATTTCTTCTGTCCACACTTAAAACATTTTTTAGTCTCTGACCATGTCTATTGCTCTTTCCAATCAGTCACCCTGCAGAGTTCTCCAGAAAGAGGATGTTTGCGTTCAGGTTTGTTTCTACAAATTTACCTTAGGTGGTTCAGGCTTGAATGCTGGAGGTGGACTTGGTTCTCTAAGGATCTCCCTGCTACCAGCTTTTCTCAACTGAGCCCTTGGTTCTGGAGGAAACTTCTTTAAACTCTGTGAAAGAAAGTTAAGAGATAAAATCACTGCAGTAGCCCGTAATTCAATCATTTTTCCTTTCTCTCAAGTTTACAATTTTGGGAAGAGTAACTAGGAGTCAAAAGACTGCCAACAACCTGACTACAATCACTGCAAATGTAACTGAAAATTTCAAGGTCATGAGACAGCATCAGCAAATCTATAAATTTAGGGAGAAAAGCAGAGCTATTATTATTTTCCTCTTCACAGTGTAGCTCTAAAACACTATCCCAAGCAAGGTAAAAATGCTGTTTAAAAAAACCCAAAACCTCTGATTTTTAAGCAATAGATCATGCATTTTTTAGAAAGCCCAAAGGTCAGTCTTATTGAAAAGTCCAATCATCTCACCTCCTCATGATGCACAGGTTCAGAGGATCGGCTAACAGATGAAATCCTTGGTTCCTCCAAAGGCTCATCAAGCTCATTGTCAGTGTATGCACCACCTTCTCCATCAGTATCCTCCAGGTCGCTGATCAGCCGACTGTCACAGCTCAAATAGTCAGCACCCATGGCAGTAAGGTAAGACATACGATCATCTGCATCATCTTCCATGCCATCCATCTAGAGAAAAGTCAGTAAGAAGTACAGAACAAAGATTAAATAAATTAGAATTAAAGTCCAGTTATGACTCAACATCAGGCCAAACAAGCCCTTAGGAATGACTTCGTGGAACTGAAAGAAACTAATGCAAAATCACAATGAAAAGTCCTGTAAAAGTTTATCCTTCATCACCATTCTCCCTTAGCCCAGCATCACTGATGAAACCGCCAAAGTGTCAAAGAAAGAATATTTTTTTTTTTTGTTACTGACATACATCAACTATTTGTCTAGCTTACTGACCACTAGCAAATGAAATTTTTAACAACTTTTACTGGCAAGAGATACTTGGAAATATTTGTATAGTTTCAGAGAGTCTGGAGTGACTCCTTACCTTTCCTTCTGATACCCATACTGCTTCTCCTTGCTGTTGCTGAATTGTATCCTTCAGGCTACCATACCAGCTATCGTTGGCTGAATTCAAATTAATGGTTGCTGTAAAAATCGAAGGAAAATGCGTGTATATATGCACAGTAAATGCAATGCAATCCTTTATCCATTCTCTGCTGTTTAACACTTTTTGGCTTAGGTATGTGAGAACATTTAACAGCCACTTTATTTAGATCATTGACAAGCATTTTTGTTTTATAGTTGGTCCATTTCCAAGCTTATTAAATCACTTATCTTTTAATGGCAGTACCCCAGCTCACAGTTTCCTCTCTATTAGAATTTGGCAGAACAAGGAACTTTGAAAGAAGCCAAGGAAGGGATTACTCATACCTTCGCACTCTTTAGTTCTAGCCTGCACAAGTTAATATGCAGAATAATAAGTAGATGTCTGGAGACTTATACAGTCCCATACACTATTCTCTTACTAAGCAGGTTAAACAAATATTTTTCCTTACCTGTAAAGAGGTGGGAACAAGTTTTCTTCAGTTTGTTTGCTTGCTCATAAAGTTTTCTTGAGCTCTTGTTTGATGTAGAACATAGCCTTTGTCTCATGGTCTTCACACCCTGCTTACTGTCTGGGTTAAAGAAGACCACAATTGGAAACCACTGGGTGTAATTTAGCAGGTCCACTGCTTTAGGAGTGACATCCAACAGAGCATGTTTATCCTGTTAACATGAAAGGCCAGTCAATGTGGTGCATTGTGGTGGGAAGAAGTGGAGGTGATTGGAACATGAGATCCTAGAAAAACCAGGATGTTTGTGTCCAAATAAGAGTACAACTTGTGGAATGTTTTCCCACATATATGATACTTAGATGTTAAGAGCAAGTAGAGCGCTGCATGACTGTAAAGCCTCTGACAAATTCAGAAAGCATATAGTAAAACAGATTCTCCTCTGTCCAAATTTAAAATGGACTTGAGAAGGAAAATGCAATTTCTAATCAGATTCAAAGCAATAAAAATTTACCAAAATTGCTGTTGAATTGCTGTTGACAGCTGCAGCTGTTGAAATAGCTTTATCATTATTCTTAATACAGAAACACATGCAGTGAAAATTTGAGTACTCTGAAAGTTTTAGGAGCAAACAAATCAAATACCACACCTTTGAGCATAAGCAATTTTTAGAGGGATGCCCTACCTGCTCAATGATTTGCCTTACAGTGTTCAAGCGAACTACTCCAGTTGACTTCTCCGAACCTGCATCTCTGGGTTCTGTCTCTGCAAAGACAACCGTTTAGCTTACCTAGAGTGGCCAGGCAGCTGTGATCATTAAGTTATCCATTCTTACAGTTAAGGATGAAAAAGACACTAAGAGGACAACTTACTTGCTGTCTGGTACAGGTGAGGCAAATCATTTGACAACTTCTCCATAGCAACATCTGCAATAGGGCCAAATATCACCACAGGTCTCTTAAAACCAGCTGAAAGAAAAATATTTGGAGAAATAAGAAATCTGATAAAACTGTTTTTATATTAAAAAAAAGACCCTCAGTTACTATGCAAAGTTAAGAATTAAGTTGAAGTTATTAAAAATATATTTTAAAAAATTTTTTCTCAAAGGTTTGTGCAACTAATAATAGAGAAAACTACTTCCACCACCCGAGAAAGTAAGAGAACGTTCTGATTGAACAGCTTTCTTATTCCTTCTAGTGGTATTGTATTTAGAATATTCTACATCTAAACTGTACACATCTTTGTTTATCTCTCCATCCATCAAAACTCCATGAACCTTGACACAGTGGGTTTTGTGTGGACAAAGACACAAATGATAAACCCACTGCAATCCAGCTTGAAGAAGCAAAGAAATGTAAAACTATGTTACTGCTCGTGTTGAAGCAAGTGAAAACACAGTCCTCAGAGTTAATGGCAGAATGCCATTACCCCAAGTCTTCACTCTGACATCAGGGATCTCATTTAAAATACTTTTTACTATTTATTTTGTTCCAGAATACTGTCATGTGCTACTACCCAGAAAATCAGCTTGATCTGCTCATCACTAGCAATACAGCTAGTTTACAGTCATCAAGATAGACTACATGAGCCATGATTATATTTGGACTGTTGAAAATATTTGGAAAATATTCTATTTGCTCTGAAGCTACCATTAAAGTGCTATTTATGAATACTGAGGTTGATTTCAGGCATATGATTGTACTTTCAGAGCTAGCCAAGAAGAATCTGAGGAAACAAGGAAAGCCCTGCTGTTTTAGCCCTTTTTAATTTTAAACCTTAAAACTGGATGGTGTAATTTGGAGGCAAGACAGAAAAACAGCAGTTTAAAAGGGTAAAAAAGCTTTCTCACAAAGTTATTAGTAGGATCCAGAAATCTCCACTCTGAGAAAAATGTCATCACTTCCTGTTGCTCTACTTTAATACTGTTAGAAGTTGTTAAAAATCACTTCCTTAGCTGACCAAACATTTGGATGCTAAAGCAGCCAGCAACAAATCGGCAGGCAGCTCAAAGCAGTTTCACCTACCTTCACGCAACTGAACACGCTCGTAAGCTGGGAATTTTGTGCTCACAGATACAATAGCTGTCAGATCTTCACGACTCTTCCTCAGATTCTTCTTTGCTCCAGATCGCTGGCCACGTGTTCTCCAGAAATCTGCCCTATCACTTGAGCCATCTTTTTGGGCATTTTGAACACTGGCCATCTGTTCAGCTCTGACAGAGAAAGCAGGGAGTTTAGAACTAGTCAAAGAGGGCAAGGGTGCTTTCACTGATTGGATTTTGAATTTGCAACAGACAATTTGCCAGACAGATAGGAAGGAGTGGAGGTAAAAGCACACAAGTTCAGGTGCCTTTGCCTTGGAGCAAAGACATTGTCAGAACAATGCTCCGACCTGCCACAGCTACAAGCTGCTGGGCAGGAATTAATACTGAGGTCTTAACAGTACCCTTACAGACCCCCTAAAGTCATTTATCCTTACAGAAGGGTAAATGAAAGAATGCAAATGCAAAGAGGTGGTGAGAGAGGGCTACTTAGAACTGAAGGCCTAAGAAATTATTGTCACTATTCTCTTCTCCATTAGGCCTCAAAAGTTAAGTCAGTATAGCACAGAAACAAAGGCTGGTTTGGTCAGATCAATTAACAGAGAGAAGAAAATGTACTTACCAGGAAGCAGACAGGGGAGCCACACAAAAAGTGTATTTGTAACTTGTGTGTATCATGTAATTGTGAGCTTTTTCTTCCATCATAAAATCACAACCACGCTCAAGAACCTAAAAGCTACAGTCTAAAAATTCAGCTACAGTCTGGTTGTGTTTTTAGGATTCAGGTTTTTTTTTTTTCTGATTAATTCTAACACTTTTGAGCATTGTACACATGTGAACACTTATTTTTTACGTCTCATGAATTTTGATCAGGAAAGCATATTTAAGCAAAAATGTTGCTGTGGCTCACTCAATACTTCACACAAAAATACAGACTACAAAGACCAAAAAAAAAAAAAGAAAGAAAAAAGAAAAGGCAACCTCAGAATAAGTACTTAAAACACTTTCCACAAAGATATATATAAGAAATTCAACACTGAATTCTTCTAAAAGATTGAACATCAGAGTATTCTTGCACAGAGTCATGAGCTTCCTAAGGTGAATTGTTTTTGTTTGTTTAGTTTTTATTTTTGGCTGGGGTCCTTTTGTTTTCTTTGATTTGATTTGGTGACCCATCACCCATTTTCTGGAAGAGGAACTGAAGCAGCTACTGCTCAAAGCATGGTTGATTGCAGAGACAGAAACTCTAGGTCTGTGCTGCAAATAATGACCTGGTATGTAGATAACACCACCCTCTCTCACTCTTTCCTAGCATAATGCCATGGTTCTAAAAGATGCAGTTTTTATAGGCACAATTACTGTAAAAGTGAAGATAAAATGATTTATTTGTTCTTTTAGTGGGAATAAAAAGGAAGAAAAGTATGACATAGGAAGAAAAATGACTTGGTGAAGGGAAAAAATCTTACTTCTAACAATGGGTAGGAAGACATGGTACCACCTTACCTGCTCTTATTTGGAATGAGGCCCTTTTCCAGCTCATTTCCAATTCTCACAGCCAGCCAGTTTCCCAGTTTGCCATCATACAGTGTATCAACTACTCTAAAGATCTCCCCTCTGGTGAATGCCAAGCTCTGTGGTGACTCTTTTTCACACTCAAAGTGACTCCTGATGAAAAATGAATCTCCTCTGCCACAGGCCATGATGTCTCTGTAGACTAAAACAAGACCTCCATTTTAGTTTTTATCTTTTTACTCTTGAAAGAAAGATTAAGCTGTGATTCTAGCAAATACAGCTTTGAAATTCTAAGCATCTGCTCCGAAAAATGTAAAAACTCAGATCTACATTCCCCTACACACGCTTATCAGGAGTGTTCCATACTTGTATGTGCACAGTCCTTACAGCTCCAGGGCAAAAGGCAGCTATGCTACTACAGTCTTGCAGCAGGCTGTGTCTCCCAAAAGGAAAGCAAGAAGCTTTTCTTGCTTCTTAACTGCTCATGAATAAAACCGCCCATTTTCAGCTGACCAAATCCCTTCTGACTACCAAGGCACAGCAGATATTCTCCCAGCTGCTACAGACAGAGAAGCAGAAGAAAAAGCAGTATCTTATCACTTTTTAGGATTAGGAGTTGCTATTTGCTAATAACAAAAGACATGGAGAAGTACTCTGAAAAACACATCACACATGCAGCCTTGCATGTATGGAATACAGCTATCTCCTCAACTAGTGAAAGGGAGATAAACTAAAATGCTATCAAAAATAAGCACAAGGAAGATAATTTGTGGTTTCACTGACAAAGCACAGCTTAGAAGACTCACATATATATATATATATATATATATATATGTACCTTTTTTTTTTTTTTTCAAAGCACTTACCTTCATATTTGCTTTGAGCCAAAATTGTTACAGTTTCACCTTTGGGAATTTCTAAGAGATACAAAACAGCTTCTTCCCGAACAATGCCTCTGAAGTCTTGAGTGTTCACCTACATACCAAAAAATCGTCACAACTGATAAATCAACAATAAAAGGAATAACCACAGGTTTTTTTTATCTGAAAAATCTTAAATATTCTCTTCTCTTATTATCTTTATATCTATCTATCTATCTATAAAAAGGTCAATGATTGTCTCTTGTGAATATTCAATTCCAGCTATCAACAGCAATCTTCCTGAAATAAAATGTTCTGGTTGAATCAGAGATTTGAAAAATAAATCACCATAACCTAAATAAACTGGAGAAAGATGAAAGAAGAAAATTATGATGGCCCCAATTTTTCCCCCTCCAAGACTAGAAGGAAACATTGTACAAAAAATTTATTGTCCCATCTTGCAGTGTTTTTCTTTATTGATATTTAACTACTTGTTTAACAACATTATAAACAATCTAAAACTTGGTATACAAGTCTCCTTCAAAAATCCATCTCTGTAAGATCCCTCTACCAGATATACACCCTTCCAAAGCATTTGATTTGATTCCTGAGATCATAATTTCTCTCATATTTCCACTAACAAGCAAATGAGAGTATACAGAATTTATTTGCATTTTAGGGACACACACTCATACCTTAAGAATCTGATCTCCTTCCTGTAGTCCCTCCTGATCTGCTGAGGTACCTTCTTGAATTCCAGCAATAAATATCCCTACATCATTTCCACCAGCCAGTCGTAGACCCACACTGTCCCCCTTCTTGAATCTCACCATTTTTGTATTAGGACTACAGGATTTACAAAGAAAAAGGAAGTAAGGTATCAAGCATATAACAGTATTAGGATGCCAAAAGAAAAAAAAAATACAACCTCTCAACAATATCATATTAATAATATTCTTATTTCCTTTCTTTCACTATGTAAAGGCTGTATTTACTGAGGTAACCCTTCAGTGAAGGCAAGAAGCAGAGAATTTGCATTTTTCAGAGTGGAAAATGGAATAGTGACTAAGTGGCATGCACAGATCTGACTGAGCAGGGAAACAGGTCCCTGTCTTTGAAACCCAAAAGTAGCTCCCTACCTACTGTATCCTCTGTCATATGAACACCTGTGGTGTTTGTGAAAACAGACTGAGTTATGAGAAATTATATTCGTTGTTTTTTTCTTCTATAATCTAATGACTCTTCTATGAAATCTAATGAAAATTTAATTCATATATAATATGAATTAAATGGGTACCTATTTTCTTTACTGTTTAACAGGTTTGTTAGAAGTCTTCAAATTTTCTTGTAATGAGAAATATTTTCAAATGTAATATACTGATATGTTAACAGTCAGTCCTTTCACTGGACTCAGCTCAGCTTTTTTTGCTATCTGAAAATCTGTATGCCTGAGTGACCTTCCAACTCAGAGGACATTACTTATCTGTCAGCCGTTCTCAGTAATACCCTAAGCCTGTATTATAAATTCCCCTTCACCAAAATAATCACTTGATTAATTTGCACATCAATGACAACATATGCAGGGTCCAACCCAGAAAAGGTCTGAGAAGAAAATCCATTTAAGAAAATACACCAAGCTACAGAACATTTTCAAAACTTAAAGCTTCTCCTTACAATTCCAACACTCCTATTCCTTTAGTTTCTGTATTTGGAAACTCTCAAAAGAAAACACGTAAATTGATTTCCTATTAATAAAAATAAAATAAAACTCTTGCGTATGTTCCCATGCAAGCCCAGAAACAGAGGGTGTTCTATACCTTCCAGGTAGATTCCAGACAGATATTTCTAAAACTAAGTTGATCTCAAATAGCATCATTGGAAGAATACTGAGAGCAAAAGAACTCAGCAAGTGCCACCTTACCCATATATTGCTTCATCCTCTGGGCTGGGTTTAAGAATTGTTCGTGTAACTGGTTTTGGCTGAGACACTAGATGTAAAAAAAAAAAAAAGACAAAAGAAGTTATTGAGATTTTGAAAAAGTTATAAATAGCAGGAATTTTTAGCTCTCAGATAGCAATCAAACCCTCCATGCCAAAGATTAGTACAGATTTAAAAAGCAAGCATGTGTGACTAAAATTATTTTATTCCTAATTTTTTAATTCTTGAAAAAGAAAAAAAAGTTGAAGGAAGGGATGGATACATAACTCTTCCAGGTAAGCTAGATCAGACTTCATTTGTCTGCTTTGGGTAACAATCTAACAGCAGATGTTCTAGGAGAGTATTTGCTTTTTTCAAGTGGTAATTCTAATAAGCAACTGCCAAAAAAAAATCAGGTGTTTCTTCCCTGCATCACAAAGCAAAAACAAACCTCTTCTCTGTGGTCAGGGTGGGGCTGACATGAAGACCATACCACCTTTGTCAACATGGTTGAGAAAATGGACATTCTGTGCCCAGGGGCAAAAAAAAGCAACCAAAACCTTCAGGCTCTAACCTGCTGGGTCATCTTGGTACTTCAGTTCTTTGTTTGAGTCTACAGCTGTAACAGCAGGAGTAGCAATGTCACCAGAGGATTTGAATGGAGTAGGCATTGCTCCCATTCTGGACATCCTACTGGAAGGATCCTCTTTTGCACTAAAAGAAAGAAATAGAAAAAAATTGTCATGAAATCAGGTACGAATGCATATATTTGAATAACTCCTTTGATAAGCAGGAAAAAAATGAACTAGAGAAGACAATTTCTTACTTTGGTTTCTCTTTCAGTTTTTCATTGGATGAATGTGAATCTAGATCAGAATGATGTAATCTGTCATCTTGAGGGGAGAATGACCTGTTTGACTCTATTTCCGAAATATCTGTAAAGAGAGTAGCAAATCAAGACATGCAGGATATGTTTAAGTTACCTGCTCACCTGATCAGCATTTGCGTTTACCAAGTTTTCACATATAGGACACACTGTACATTTCAGCCCACTCCCATCTCAAGCTGGATTTGACGAAGATTCAAGAAGTGCCTTTTAGTGCTTCCACCCCTCCACCCTTCCAAAATATTTCAGGAAAGTTTCACACAATTTTTAAGAAACACTCAAGTCACACAACTACTTTGAGCATACCACAGATGCATTAGCAACTGCTAGCAGGCTTTGATTTGAGGTGTCACAGAGGTTTCCAAACTGAAGACCACCCACACATCAACAGTCCACACATCATTGCCCTTCAGTGGCAAAGGAAACAAGAGCGGCCCTCGGAATGAATTGCACCCCAGACTTCACAGTAAAACCCACAGAAAGTTCCAGCCCCTATTCTGACACCAGAAAAGCAAGTATATTGTTCCAAATAATATAACATCCTGCTCTCCCAAACATTCTGAATCCTTCCCAAAGAAAGATCAGGCTGAGAGAGACAGCTCACACACTTGTACAGAACAGGTGCTGAGAATAGAAACCAGTTATCTGGAGGCACTTAATTTCCTCTTGTCCTGACACTTCTTCCCTCCATTTGAATGCTGCCATGAATGTTAATGTCCTCAGAAGGAGAGACCAGTCCAATGCACTTGCTTTAAAAATTTTTATTAAAGCAACTGATTTGCTTGTTCCAAGAAGACTGATTTTGCCAGACAAACATTGGTGCTTCCATCTCTGCCCCTTCCTGAAATGTAATTGAAGGGTTACTACAGAATTATTTTCACCTAAAGGAAGAGAACTTGTTGCTTAATTGACTATTACTTAGGTTTGTTTGTGTTTTGTAGTAATGCACCCCCACACCCGAGCAAGTGTTTTCCACATAGGGAAAGGTTTGAGACTCACCCCTTGTAAAGAAAAAGACCCTGAAACTTCTTTGCTGTCCTGACAGCAATTGGCTCAGTGCCAAGAGACAAACACCTTGGACCTTGTCACTGTTTGTCAAAACCTGTACCTCTTTCTATTGGAAGTTTTCCAATAGATCCATCCTTGATCATTAAGTAGAAAAGGTGAAAGAACAAAGGGTCTGCGGGCATTCTCAGGGTACTATAACAGGTGTGTGGGACCTGTACCCTGCACTGTGTTTGGCTTTGATTTTTGTTTTGTATTATTTTCTTTATTTTATTAAAATAATTTTGATTTTTCAAGACACATTTGACCATGCTGTCTCACTAATTATTTTAAGCCATTTCTCTGCCAGGACTGGACCCTTAGAGATATTGGATATTCCCATAGTGTTTCATTGTTTTTCTTTAAGAATCTAATACCACTCTACCACAGCAAAACAATATAAGCTTCATTTTTCCTTGCACAGAGTCCAGAACTTTGGATCCACGTTAAACCTCACCATCCATTTCTGAGTCACTGTCGTTCAGTGAAGGAATGTTGAGCAGCGTCTGCTTTCGGTCCCTGAGAACAACCAGCTGGAGTTTCCCACGTGATTTCTCAATCAATTTTCGGGCATCAGCTAAAGACATGTTCTCTGTCACTGTACCATTGATCTGGACACAAAAAGGCAACAATAACAAAAAAGTCTGCATTGTGCTCAAGTTTAATAGTGAACTTGACTATAACATGACTTAGTACAGGATAACTACTGTAACTAGTGCCTGCCAAACTGCTAGCAGTAAAACCAGAACAGACCTTCAGAATGATATCTCCTTCATGAAGGTTGCCATCTTTAGTTGCTAGGCCAGTACGGGTCATTTCTTTTATGAAGATCTGACTTCCAAGACGGAGTCCATATTCTGGAACCAAGAAGATAATCTACTGAAGCTTAGAAGATGATCAAGGATGCATTGTTTTAAAAACTAGCCAGTGTACATGCATCAAACACCATTATACCATGAGAGAAAAAAAAAAGAAAAAAGAAAAAAAATGTAGGCCTAGTGAACCCACTTGACCCTAAGCCAAGTCTCCAATACCTGTGCTGCCATTACAATATGAACAAGCAACAACCCAAATCCAATTACAGTTGGACGACTGGTCTGCACCTTCAGCAGCAAAACAATGCCTTTGCTCTGGAGCTGCTCATTAATGTGTTGGACCAGCTTCTCTTTAATTAAGATTTTGCATGGCATAGTGGGGGGCAAAGGGTCAAAAAGCACTAACAGAAGTACTTCTTTTCATCAATTGCTGCATGCTGACCCTGTTCTATCTGTACTCCAGGAAATGCCTTGGTTGTTTCAGGCAAGGGACTTTTTATTCCCCTGCCCCCTTTCTCCCCTGTGATACAAGTTACTTGGGTCAGTATATTTGCTACTTAAAAAGAAAGGCAACATGTTAAAAACCATGCATCCTAGAGCAACAGAATGTTGTTCTGCTTTAAAAGACCACCACATTTCAGCAAGTCTGTGAACTATCCATATGAATGGCAGAGATTATTTACGGTATATCTAAACATAAAAGTGAACAAATGCACCTTAAATTTTCTCCTTATTTGTATACATATCTGCATTATCCTTCCAAGTGGAAACACTATATGCAGAGGAAGAAGAGGATTGTTGCCAGAGTCAATGAAAAAAAGAGATTAGCTTCTGCATACAAAGTTTAATTAGGAAAAAAATTGTTAAAATTACTACAGGGCAGATTAGGAAAAAACCCGACAAACACACCCAACCCCTCCAGAAATAAACCACTGTTCTCCCCACCAAAAAAATCCAAACAGAAAATTATATACAACCTCATCTCAGATATGCTTTCCAGCACAAGTCTTCATTTCACAGTGAAAAAAAGGCTTTTGGCTTCATTTACACATGTTGATACTCCACAAAGAAAGGCTGAAATACTTCTATTTCAGTATTTCAGCTGTTGCTATTTCAGTATTCTTTAACGGCCAGAACCAAACAAACTGTATTATTAAAAGCAGAATCTACTCTTTACCCTTTCTAGCTAACCCTTTTGTAGATATGCCAAATGTAATCTGAATCAAGTCATTTTCCATCAGAACCAGAAGAAAAGGGCAGAGAAAATGGAGAACCAAGGACACGGTGGCTTGAAAAGACTGAAATTATGTAGGAGAAATCATGTGAAATTTTTGTTCAAAGGTAAGGTTCAAGGTTCTGGAGGAAAAGCATCCCAAATCAGCCAGAAAGAATGAAAGAACAACTTAAAACATCATTTAAAAAATCAGCAGTGAACCTGCAAAAGTATAAAGTAATTCAGCTCTTCTGTTTTCCCCACCAAAACCCATTCTGTACTGGAAGTTGACTCCTCTCCTATTATACCCACCTTCATTATGTCTGCCTTTTGTTAAGAGAACACTGATTGGTGCACTCTGATCCTGAGGTCCTAGGTACTCCTGCTGGCGGTGTATTTCAGGTGAAGGACTGCGGGAACGAAGCCTGTCCTGACTACGACTCCTCATTTCCCTCCCATATCTAGGATCAGATAAAGATCCATGGCTGTAACTGGGTGGGCTGTAGTCTCCTCTGTAGTCCCGTTCATAGCCAGCATCCCTGTCGATGCTCCTGCCCCTGCTCCGATCCCTTCTATAGTCTCGATCCAAGCTCCTGTCAACGCTCCTACCACGACTGCGGTCACGGCTGTAGCTGCATTCCCTGTCACGGTCTCTGCTTCGGTTACGCCCTCGGTTGTGCTCATCTCTGTAGCTCTGATCCAGGTTGTTTCCCCAGCTTTGGCTGCGCCCTCCATTTCCACTGTGCCAGCTTCTCTCACTATAGCCACTTCGAGCACTTTTGCCATCAAATTCTGCATGGTCATCCATCACATCTAAAGCTCTGTCCTCATAGTCGAGGGAGGGGCTTCTCTGCAGCACAGAAGCTGGGACTTTCCTTGGTCTTTTCACTACCTGTTCAGTACAATAGAAAACAAACTCCTCTCAAAGATCAGAGTGTGAAACTGAACAGATGAATATTCTTCATGTTTCAAATACATGTTGGGGAAAAAAAGGAAGGAAGAACAATATTCTATTTTTTACTGGACAAGATCTGTGTATGCAGAACATCGTTTGCCTCAAGAAACTTCTATTTTGTACCACTTGTTATTCAGTAATATAAACATTATAAAATAAACATTTTATTCTCAGATTTTCAACAAGATAACTTTGTGATACTGTTGAATAATTTCCATTTGTTTCACCTGCAGAAACTATGTCTTTGTTTTATTTATTTTGTACTTTGCATCTGGCAAAGGACTGCTTTGCTTTGTGCCTTTAAATACATTTTATAGAAGAAAACCCAAATCCTGACTGGTTACACAGGACATACCACTATACACTGAATACACTTGGAATTTACTTACAATGGTGGCCACTTTTCCACTTTTCCTAAGCTGCTGAACTGCAAAAGAATGTAGAACATTTTCCATCGGGGTCCCATTAACTATGACCACTCGGTCATTTTCTCTGAAAATGGGGAGGGAGATAAAAAATGGAAGAGAAGATTTAAGAGGAGTCTTCATGAAAACAGCAGAACAAAATTTCATTTTCCTTTTTTTTTTTTTTTTTTTTAAACAGAGGAAACCTATGGATTTAGTTTAGGAGTTTTGCTTTAAAACTGTGTTTGCTATATCAACTCTACAATATCTGAATACTAGAACAGTATTTGGTACATCTAAAAATTAGACATTGAGCAGCACTATCTTTGCATATATACAGTGTTCAGCTTAAGTACTTTGCCATAATGTTTTTTAAAGAACATCTGAGATGAGTATTGAAAATTTTTATTTAGTTTTTTCAGGACTCCTAGTTTTTCACACCTAGTGCTAGACTTATTTCAAGTAAGAATTTTATGAAAGCTCAAAGTGCTGCAGCCATTTAGGTAAATATTGACAAGTACAACTGCAGTACATTTTTCTTAAAGTCTGGTGTTCAGGTCACATCTACTCTGTAGAAAGGTGATTGGGAGAAAAAACAACAACAACAACAAAACAATAATACACAAGAAGTCTTCCTTGCCCTAAAACATAGGCCAACTGAGATTAATAACTTTTCTGTTTGAACTTCTGCATATCAAATAGACCATTAACACTTAACCCGCTATGAAATAGCCCCATAACACTGATTAATTTAGCCCCATAAATTTCATAAAGGCATTTCAATGCAAAAAGTGAAGAAGATTAAAAAAAAACAAATTACCACTCTTCATATTAGTTTATTCTGGTGACTACCAAGTTACAGTCAGAGAATTACCTCAACAAATTACTGATTACTTTGCCATTTTATGCTAGATAAAAGAAACCTTTGGTACCAACTATTTTATCTTCATTATAATCAAATCACATCAAAACCTTCTTTTTAAATAAGAAGATTATATACTCTAAGCCTCCATTTGTAACGCACTCCAACTCCTAAATGATTTTGGTGCCTCATTTCATACCATATCTCATATTCCAATTCCTTTTAGTGGATGAGTATGCCAGAACCGCATGCTATATATTTCAGTATCAGTTTCATCCAGGTTTATTCAAGAATTTAAACAGTTCTCTGGACAGTCCATACATCTAAAGCTAGTATTGAATTTCATGTTGCAATATCTACATGTGCTCATTTTACCTACAAAAGATGACAGGATAGTTTTACCCATACACTCTGATTGTTAGATCTATATTCCTTGATTTGTTGGAGGAATAGCTTTGCCTTCATTTTTCTTCAGAATGTGTTTTGTCTGAAAGTGCCCAAATATCTTGGTATTCCCTTGCCATCATCAATTTACCTATGATCTTTCATAATTTCTGGATCTTTCATGATTTCATTCCCAAATCATAGGTGATTATGGAATAGGATTGATGACAGTGGTGGTGTGCAGATATCACTGTGATAAAATGTAGGATTTGTACACTTAGGTTAAAAATGGTTTGTTACGTGCTTTACAATTACCCTTTTATTTAGTTACTCAACAACTCCTATGTCAGCCATTTCGTTTTCTGACCAAAAATAAATGTGTGGCAAAAGGGACAGAATATAATACTCTCTTGATTTATTATTGCTGCACAATTATTTGGCATTCTTTCAAATTGTCTAGTCCTCCTCAGGTATTTCAGATCAAAGGATGAAAAACTGATATAGGACAGAAACTCCCAGCCTACGGATTAATTGTTTGTACGTGATAGATGCTGCCTCACCAAGGATGAAATTATCAGAAAGACAAGAGAAACTCTTCATTTCTGTAATTTTTTTCTTTCAGATATAAATATTTAGCAAACTTTCTTTGGGCTGACATAAGTCATTCTTGGAAACCAATGGTTGATCACTAAACATGTTTACTGGAGAAGGAACAAGGAGGATGCTAAGGAAGATAATTTTAAGATACTAAGTATTTCTACTGTTCCTTTAAATGAAATAGAATCTTGAAAGAAATATACTTAATTGTCAAAGACTTTTCAACCTGCCACTGAAATGTAATATCCTACCAAACAGCAACTAACACCTCTATACAGGGTTTACTTGTCTTATTGTTTTTGGGTTTTTCTTTTGAATAGACATCTAGATACTCAAGAGGGCACCAAATCTTGAGATGAAATCACCAGGATTTCAACCATGTCTGTCTAAAGGTTTTATGTATTCTACAGCCATGCCCCTCAAAATGCCAAGGAAAAAAGTGCTTACTGAAGTAATCCATCTGCTGGACCACCTGGGAGAACGTCTGAAATTACTATTGATGTTTCACCGTTTTCAAAATGAGGGTTATCTCTGCCGCCAGAAACTGCAATCCCAAATCCTCGTTTTGAGTCCTTTACAACAAAATCAAATACAACAAAAATTGAATACGTTGACAGGAATTTTGACAGGGAGAAAGAAGAGGAACTTGAATGTTCTTGTGATGGCACTCTAAGTAGATATTACTTAAAATATGATAACTGCATGCAAAGTGCTGTGGAAACACAGCACCTCTAGATTAAGAAAGGTTAGGTTTACACATCCATGTATCACGATGACAAGTTCCTGTCTTCCGAAACATCTACAACCTTAGTTAGTAATTAAGTACAGATCGTTAGTAAGTAAAGAACTCACTAAATTTGCCTGCATTTTGCTTCACTATCCCATGGGTTATTCATATGAAATTTATTGTAAGGTAAACCTATTTTGTTAGTGATGTGGGAAAGTGGAATAGCTTTCCCAGGATCTCATCTTCATTATGATTGCTAGGTAAAAAATAACAAGATCATGGTTGATTACAAAGAGCATGTAGTGAACTTGTGCACTGTCTATATAATCATCCTCTGTAACAATCAACTATATTAATTATGTAAATATTTTAAGTATGTAAATTATGTCAAACTTGTCATCATAGAAATAACAGATTCATAGAAGCTCTAAGACAGCATTCATAAAACCAAAGAAATGCTGCACAATGCCAAGGAAGCATGTCAATAACACTAAACTGTTAGCATAACTGAACTGCTGACAGCAAGGTGAGCACAAAACCACACAAGTTTAATTTTATCAGCTATTTAACATACACATCCGATCACTAAAATTTACAAATTATGCTACCTTTGAACAAAATGTTTTAACATAGTGGTAAAATACATCAAATTAAAGTCATGCTTTTCCCCCAACACTCACACAGCATGTGTAGTTCATCATATGTTACCTTGTGTACCACTAATGCAGATAGTAAGTGATTATTTCTTTGAGGAGGAAAAAAGCAATGTGATTTTCTTTTAGAACAGCACTTCACTTGCTACAGCTTACAGTTTTACAGGAAGCAGTTTGATGCTTTACACCAAAACAATAGATTCAAAATAAAGGCAAAAATTCAATGGTAGTGGCTGACATAGCAAATACAGTAGCCTAAGTCTGTCTCTGTAGTAAAGAAGTAATGCTAATTTACATTACATCAGAGATCTGAAACGCTGGAAATTTCAGGAACTAAGATCTTCTTCTGCAACGTTTTTCCTGTCTACCTTTGTAACCTAAAAGCCAACCTCTTCCCAACCATACCTTCTAATATGGAACAAGCTATGTAGAAAAGATTGCTATTGGGTCATCAAGTCCAGTTCATTGCAGAAGATGTGAAAAAACTTGAGCAGCTCAGTACAGGCTGCTCACTGAACCCAGATCATCAGAACAGCTGGGCAGACTACCACCACTGAAGCCAAAGTGGTGGTACCATGTACTCTGGTGTGCCAGTCTAGCTATTAAAGAACACAGGTACAAAAGTGCTCTGTTTTCTTTAATTCAAAAGGACTCCACTTGATGAGATACCTCCTCTTTTCTTAAAAAAAACCCCTTTTGATACCTATAGGTCACCTGTTTTGTAAGTTTTAATGACAGTGTTTTTCCACTGGATTCTACACTAGTATATATTAAAATATATTACAAAAATAGAATCAGTGGAATTCTGTTCAGTGATTATTAGAAAGCTTGGATATTAACCACAACCTGCTTGATAGAACCACCTGCTTTATTTTAAAGCTCTTCAATAATGAATTTAATGATGTAGCTGACATGTGGTATATTACACTGTCATTAGAAAGACCAAACAGTAGCAAGTATGACATTTAAATAGTTAATTAAATTTACTCCTAACATTAAAGAGTTGAACTATTGAATGAGTAGCAACTAAGCTTTAAAATAAAAACCATATCTGGTTTCGACAATGAATTCATCCTATACTAGAGTTAGACATGCTAATAACATCTATTGCAAAACATATTCAGAGTAAATCAGTGCTTGAATTGAAAACTAAAAATATAACAGGCACTCACTCACCTTTTGTAAGGTCACTGTGTACTGTTCCCATATCAGCTCTTCCATGCCTGGGGCCTGTTGCACACAGAAACCAATTAGTAAAACACATAGCATATAACTATTCAAATTAAATTGTGAAATACTCCACTAAAACACAGGTTTAAAAATAATGTGCATATTCTAATATTTTGGCAGAATTAGTATAAAATTAAAGTATTTCAATTAATGACAATTTTTCTTGAAAAAGGAAAAAAAAAATATCAATAGGTCCAGGGTGGTAGAATCCCCTCACGTTTCACTGATTTAACAGCTCATTCTGATTTTCTGGAAAATCCTTATTCAGCAAAGGCATTTAATTCAGATCAACTAGCATTCTACAGCCCTGATTTAAATAACACATAAAATATTTATGGAGGACTTTTCTGTCCCAGTATGCAGTAAGATTAGCAGTTGCAACTGAGGTTTTCACAATGAGCTAGACTTCAGATCACTTGTGTCTTGCTCATGTGGATTTAACAAAACATTTTGTCCACTATGAATTACATAACTAAATATTTAGGTTCCTATCAAGAAATTAAATTTTACAGGAAAACACAATACATCACTATATAGTACAGGTATAGCCATTTCTGTGACACTTCTTAGAGACTTTTTTCCCCACATTTCCAGTTAAAACTGATCACTTTATCTTACTTGCTATAACCTGAAATCTTTCCAACATCACAGCTTAAAATATAACAGAATAATCACCCATCTGTGATGCATCATATAGTACACAGCTAGTCCCTTCAGTGTCTGCCCTGTAAAACTAGGATAAAAATGAGCCACTGCACTGCAGAAAAATGACACTGCAAACATTTCAAAACGGAAAGCATCCATTGCAGAAGAAAAATCCAGGCACTGCGTGAGTATGTGCATGCACATACTCAAGCCATAGGTTTTGGTTTTAGTGAAAGTGGTCTTCCTTTATCTCAGAAAACTGAATTTCAGACATAAGCTCAGTTCAGACTAATGGTCTTTTTAAAGGCATTATAAGAAGTACTGACAACTAAACTCCAAAGCAATAGACAGGAAAGTGACACAAGAAGGGTATGCCTGTACTTTAAGGCATCCCTTGCATTTTCAGAGTAAGACTTCTGGCAGTGCACAACTGTTCAGCAAGCTATGGATGTTATTACTCATATGCAAAAAACCCCCTTGTTGCATAGTTCCAGTTGATTCTGTGCACCACAAAGAGAAACTAGATTTACATTTTCCACTGCACATTCACTGTATTGAAAAACAAAAACAAGTCTGCTCAGAGATCCTGAAGGAATATGCAAAACATTCAACACTCTTACCAGGAATGTTACAACACTGAACAGTGTGAAATTTGCACTGTTCTGCCAGAAAATGAATAATGCTTTCCAGTTTCCAGAACCTCTGGGGTCTAATTAAAAACAATATTAAAAATAGATGTAGGAGATGATGGTTTATATTAAAAGTAATACATTTAAGTAATTGTTTCTAAATTTTGACTTGTCCAGATCAGACAAGAATATGTTCATCATAACTATTAGTATTATAACATGTGTCTTGGGGTCAGTGTTGAATGTGCTGAATCACATAATAAAATTATTTTATCTGGTATTACCATTTAACCACCTAACATGTCTAAGCTTTCAGCTATCTGAAACTGAACACACTTGATATATTCCCTTGCACAGAGAACCTTTGCCACAAGTGAAAAATTCCTCCTTAACTAAGCTCTTCTTTTGAACTGCTGTGATGCTGCCGTAAATGGAAGTGACTAGGCTTGCTTATCTGGCATGTAGGAAACAGTTTACCTACTACTGACCCTTCCTAGAGTCCTGCTTTTCTACATATTTTCACGCTCTGGAAAAAATTAGTCTGTGCTGAAGAGGGACCTCAGTGTCATTTAAATTCCATCTGACTTCACTGAATAAAGTTTTAGAAATGGAAGTCAGTACCAAACGATGGATAAAATTTGAAGGACAAACAGATAGGTTCAAATTTTGTAGAAGCACAGAAGATGGAAAGTCTTTTCCATCCTCCTCTTGGTAAAAAAGTCTCAATAACTTACACATCTATCAAACATCACTTGAGTTCAATTTGCACTGCATGCAGCTCCTACCAACACTACCTCTCAGTCCTGAGGCCAGCTCTTAACAGGTGCAGAAGAAAGGCAGGCAGAATGCAGTCACAGGGAGCTTACCACCCATGGGGACAAAGACAGGCCTGAGAAATGATTACTTATTCAGCACAATACTGCAGGAAAAGGACTCAGGAAAGCACTGTAAAGATATCAGGGACGGATGTAAGGATATGAAACAGGAAACTTACAGGAATTTCCTCCCAGAAAACTAGGCCTTCCATGAGCAATAGCATAAGTATAACCTTGTGCACAAGTGGAGAGATATATTGGGTAGTACACCAAAGCATCATAAGCCTACAGTGTTAAGTTTACTCTGTTACTATAAGTAACTCTTATAGTATCTGATAAAAAAAAAAAATAGTAAGAACGAAAGAGAAACTACTGCCTACACACACTAAAATTAAGTCTTGCAAGACGCCAAGCCCATAGTATCATTTCATTTGTGCCTAGAAAAGGATCCTCAGTGACTGTTTCAGGGACGTTCTGCGTAAATTTTGGGGGTTTATTTTTACCTTGAAACTGTTACTGAAAATTCAACAAAAGATAATTAAGCAATTCTCTTTTAAATTTGCAAGTATTTGTTAAAGTAATCCATTTTTTGAAACTGATCCTTGGGAAACTGTCTCCCATCTGCTTCTGAAACTGTCTCCTTCTCTGCATCAGGGAAGGAAAGCACACTATGTACTTGCAAAGCTGATTTTGTACAATGTAATTACCAAGACAATACGACTAACTCTGTTGTACTGATAAAGCATGCAGCTCTGCAACACAGTTCAAAGAACTGAATGGTAACCTTGGAAGCCCATAAGGCAAAAACAATCTGTAAATAATAATCTCTTTAGCATTATAAAATGTACTGCTGCTTGCCATTGTCACGATGCTAACCCATACCATTAGAGTAACAGAGAAGATTGAGAAGGAGGGAGAGACTACAAATATTACAAATCATCAGTCAGGGACTTGATCAAAACTAGTATCTAAGTCTCCACCCGAATTGCGAAATTCCTGTACTCCACATTTAGTGATGTGACTCTCCTCTGAGTGCATCAAGTGATGAGTTATGAAAAGCCTTCATCACCTTGCCAATTTCTTCATACTTCATCTGTAAGGAAACACAAAGGGATCCTGAGCAGCTTGTGCATCCCTTACAGGATCGCAGTTTCACTGCAAGATTGCACACCAAAACACTGGAGAGAGAAAGGCAGGCAAAATGGTTAAGAACCCCACCTCCAGTTACTAACAGTAACTGTTTTACAAGTCCACCCAGGTTTCACACAGACAACAGGCTACCTGCAGTAAATGCAAATTATTGTAATTAGCTAGTCTAAATCCATTAGGGACTATAGTCATTCCATTTCTAATTACAACACTGTAGTCAGGATTTGTTTAAATCTGTCTAATGCCCATATACTAAAATGACAGGTGCTTTCTAAATATCCAAAATAGACTGTTTAGCAGAATCTTTGGCAGGAAACTAGTCCAAGTGCTAAAATCGTCAGTATGCAACAAACAGGCAGCTGTTGCAGCTCTAACTCACAGTCATCAAGAGATTTATGCAATTACTTGCTACTGAGAGATCACTGAAGATGACTTCATTCACGCTGAAAGAAGAAGAAAACCAGAAGACCTGCCACAACAATCATCTGGCTATAAAAGTGAGTCGGGGAAGGGAGGGATATATGAAGGGAGGAGGGGAAGAAAAGACGTGGAGCAAGATGCAACAAAAAGCAACTCACGTGCCCTTTTAAAATCCCCAACTTTTTGACTGCATGTGACCACATTCTCTGCAGAGCTTGAGCTGTCTTCATTGTTGCAGGATATAATCTGTGAGGGAACGCCGTACATCCCGTCTTTTCATCTGTTTCCACCACTCAACACGGTTATGTAATTCTAATACAATAGTGGCCTACATACTCGAACAAATCCTGCCGTCAGTTTTGCACAGAAACACATCAAAACCATAGCAAGGAAATGTACTGTGAGTTTAACTAACTTCCAGTTTCAGGGATCCCAGGAAAAAGCAGTGCTGTAATCTTACGTTTGTTTTTAAACGAAGCATTGAAAACAGATCACTATGCAGCACCTTATTCTTCTTCCAAGCACATATAGGCTTACCCCACTAGGAACCTAATTTAAACTCAAAAGAAAAAAGGCTTAAGAAGCATAGTATAGATGATTTGAAAATTCATATATTGACTACAATATTTTACAGTTTTTGCAGAACTGTGTGGGCTTGGCTCCAGCAAGAAAAAGGAGAAATAAGTTCACTGCAAATAACATTATTTGCCAAATTTTTAGTAAGGTATAATTTATAAAAAATATAAGCTAATTTTACAGCCAAACAGATAGGTTACTTTATTGGAAAATAGGTCAAGCTATCACTCCCATTTATACTGCATGAATGCTGTGAAATTTAAGCCTCAAGTGAACTTTTCCCCTAGACTTTATATACAGGCAGTGAACAGATAGGAAGACATGCCAAGTTTTGTATACAATGCTAACCAAAACCTCCATATATAGATTTCATTTTTCACTAGCAGACTGATTTTAACTGCTAAAGAGTATTAATTCAGACAGCAGTAGAAAATGTGAAGGGTTGTGTAATTCAGTTTTTTTGGTGCAGGCTTTGTTTGTTTGGTTTTGTTTGTTTTGTTTGGGGTTTTTTTGGTGTTTGGGGGTTTTTTGTTTGTTTTTGGTTTTGTTTTGTTTGTTTTTTGGTTTTTTTGTGTTTCTTTGGGGGTGGGGCATGGAGAATAGTGGGTGGGAAGACCTCAGAGGGACAGTGTTCAACATCACCATTCAAAATGAAGACTGAATTCAGCATTCTGCATTTTGACTGTGACGCCACCTCTGCACTAGCCAACAGAACTAGGATGAACAGGGGCTTGCACCTTCATCACTGAGCTGCCAAGAGTGAACCCCAAGATCCAGGAGAAGCACACTGACACCAGCCCCCAACTCAGGTTACCCACTTTGACACAAGTAAGAATTTTACTAGAGTTTTGTCAAAATAGTTTAGAATCCTATCAACATTTCTAAAGAGCACATTTCTCTCAACAGACTCACATTCACAGCTTCCAAAACTGGTATTTATTTATTTTTACAAAAAGAGCAGGAAAAAGAAACAACTGTAAGTATGTCTTTGAGACTTCTCTAGCCCTGTTTTCTTAGCTTTTCTGTTTTCCTCCCCCTTGCCCTGAAAAAGCTTCAGAAGCACTCCAAATAGAGAAGAAAAGACCATGACGACAAGAGACTAAAAATGGTGAAACATTATCCACGAGCTATAGCAGTTATAAGAGCAAGGACTCTTCTTTCTTGGTTTTGGACTATCCTTTTTCTCTAAAGGAATATAATGAGAAAAATGGATGGATTACCTCCACCAAAATTTAAAACAAAGTTTTTCTGGAAAGAGGTTTTAAAAAATAATCAGGAAATCTAGGAATATTGCTGCAAGTGAAGAGACCAGAGAGTTAACGGAAAGATGCAGGTGTTAGCATATGGATGTTTCATTTTGAAGGAAAACAAAACTCCAGAACAGCAGTACCTCAATTCAATTCTTTTAAAGTGAGATAGAAAAAATTTTCAAACAAACATTGTCCCAGACACTGTCCTTTCACTTTCACTGCATGCCTCTTCACAAAAACTAACTATAAAGGGAAACTACAACCTAACTTCACTCCTAGTACAAGATTACAAAGGCAGTTATAACCCTTTTACATATCACACCTATTATCCACGGACATTTAAAATGGAAATTCTTTTTAAAAACAAGCTAAATTCCAATGACAGATACACACTCTTTTTCTTGTTGGGAGTCTATCCTGACAATAAAATGTTCGTGAATTATGTAGGGAAAGAAAACTAAGCACGATGATCTGGTTTATAAACTGGGGAAGGTGAAAAGAAAAAGAGAGCTCAACAGAGGAACCTCAGAACATCATAACAAAATCTTAGAGCAGCAGGCTGCACCTTTTCACTCACCCTGGTGAATGTTTTACACCTTGCTCTATGTTTTGATCTCTTCCTCTACAGACAAGGAAGAAAAAGGGTGTTTCCTCACACATAATCTATACAAGCAAGGCATAATCCATCCAAGCAAGCAGAAAGGACACCTGAAACAGTCTTGTTGGCTCTATTGTGGAAGTAACACAAAAAAGAAAGTCCTTGCCCTCCAACTTTTCGTGTTCCCCTTTGTATGCTACTATGGATGTAAGCATAGATGCCTTGAAAGCTGAGCCTAGGTTTTCCCTAAAGACAGACTCGTACAACAAAGATGATGAAGAACTTCAAGCTAAACTGAAAGCTACCCACTTGTAAAAGACAGAGGGGCAGGGACTCTTCTAGCCATTGACAGGAACAGCCAGGTGGAGAGAGTCCAAAGCTGCATCAAGACGTAAGTATTCCTGGTCTCAAAGACCAGGTGCACTATCAGAGGAACCAGAAACTGCCCTTACACGTCACCTGCCCTCACAAAGACAATTATGATGAAAAGGAATGGCCTTAGATTTACAGGCTTTCAAAGATCCTGATCCACTACAATTTCTGGATGACACTAAAGAAATGCCCTCTGTGGAGAGTGGAGGCTCAATGAAATGAGAAGCAATCAGTCTGCAGTGTGAAGCACCACATCTCCTTTTTTTCAGCTGAATGTCATAGCCCAGGTAATTAAAGATGTCTACAAAATGCTGATGGAGTTGCATAGCCAGAGCTTGAAAAGTATTCTTAACATAGTGAAAAGTGACTGGAGAGGAACAGCACCTTACAAGGCCTTTCCCCTGCAGTGAGGAAATCACTTGGAGAAAGACTCCTACTGACCTGTTCCCATGAATTACCTGTGTATGATACAGCAGACATTTGATTAGGATCCAGGAGAATGAGAAAAAAATACTTTTACCCATGAATCTTTCAAATACGGCCAACATCTCACACAAAAGGAGGTATCTTATTTTCTGACAATAAATGCTCTGATTCAGAGAAGCATGTTCTATTTTTCATATAGGTTTCTGCACCAATACAGCAACTCTCAGAAGAGCAACATATCCTCCTCAAGAAACAGGTTCCTAGAATGATGAATGGCTCAAAATAAAAAAAGAGAAGTAATAAAAATGGTTTGTAAAAGATATCCACTAGAAGTAAAAGATAACTGCTTTTCAACAATGGCAGAAACTCCTTTGCTTTCCTCCCAGGGGAATGAAGAAGATATTTAAGGTACAGCTCCATGTTAAAAGATCATAAATTCTACTTTCACATTCCAGTAAACTCAAAAGGGTTATTACCATCACAATGGGTTGTATTATCAGGAGGCAAGAAGTTGGGACAAAAAAGTCACAAACTGTACACATAAGTATACTTCTGCAATGGAATGGAAATTTTTGTAGAAGAAAAAAAAAATCACATAGAAATGAGCTGTGCAGACAGTCCTTTCTTCCTCTTCCCTCTAATGGAGAATTATCAGTTACATTATATAAGGTTTGCTTTCAGCCAGATTGCCTTGGGTTGTGGAGCCAGGGGTGTGTATTCTATTTTCATTTGTTAAAAGCAGTAGGAGAGATGTTTTTCTTTATCTCTGGGAGGAATAGGGGCGGATGACTTCTGATAATGGGCCAACAGTTAAAACCAGGTAGGGCATTGTTCCTTACCTCTTTACCACCGTCCTCCCTCCAGGGGAATATTTTCTGCTAATGGACCATTAAGACACCCCTAAAAGCACACATCCCCAAAAGTAGTCTATCCACATTACATCACCCTATTGTGAGATGCTCCACCCAGGGGGGGAGCCAACCATTCCTACCTGGAAAAAACTGAGACACAGGAACACAGAATGTATCCAGCTTCATCTGATTCCTGGAGGAAGACTGGACCCCTTCTCACCACCACTGGACCCTTGTTCTACAGGATCATCTCTACTCCACCAGAACCAAATCTGCCACTCCAGGAGGACTCACTTTGGGACTGCTTCCAACACCCTGACCAACAGGGTGTCAGGTTGTAGCTCTGACTCTGTCTGGGTTTTCCAAAATTGTTGTTTGTTTGCTGGTGTGGTTGGGTGGTTTTGTTTTATACTACATTTATATTGTTAATATTCCTAGTAAAGAACTGTTATTCCTATTCCCAAATCTTTGCCTGAAAGCCCTTAATTGTAAAATTATAATTTGGAGAGGGTGAGGGGTTTACATTCCCCATTCTAAGGGAAACTCCAGCTTTCCCTGTCAGATACCTGTCTTTCTAAACCAAGACAATGATGCCTTGGGAATTTACTCAATGAGAACAAATATTAGCAAATACTTTTGCACTGTTGCAAAAATACTTTTGCACTATTGACAAGATAACAAACACATTCATCAGCACCTGGTCAATTGAAAGTTGTCCCTGTTCATGGCAAGGGGGTTGGAGTTAGTTTTTAAGTCCCTTCCAACCCAAATCATTCTGTGATTCTGTGTATTATCAGACTTTTTGTCAAAACCTTTTTTTTTTATGCAATGCATGTAGAAACAGCAATCTGAACGGCTGCCTAAAAAGACCTAAAGAAAACAGAAATTGAGCATAATGTTTCTAAAAATTCGTTTTTCACAGATAAATAAGATAAAATAATGATAAGCTGAACATCACTAAACAGAAACACAAGCCATTTTTGTCATGTAAAATACGAGGTATTGTTTAAAGCTTTTCTTAATCATATTTCACCCAGAAGTTATACCACTCAGTTGCAATATATTGTAAATTTGATCTAAAGCAGTACTGGCAAATGCTGCATGAAGTACAACAAGCCTATTCCGGGCATTCACAAACCAATCTTTACTTCTTAAGTTTCATAAAAACTTTTAAAACTATCAAATGAGAATAGTTAACTAAATAATGAAAGGGTTTTTTGTTTCACTTCTTTCAGGAAGAGTATGAATCCATCATGACAATAATGCCCACAGTCATTACTTGACACTGTGCTGAGCACTGTTTCACTATGAATTTTGTTTCCAGTTAGCAAGACTACTATTTCTTACAAATCACCCAGTCCCAATGCTCTCAAGCTGCAGAGTCAAGAGCATAATTTAGGTTTCTTGACTTAAGTAGCCTGAACTGTTGTGCAAGGAAGCCAACACACAGATTGCCTCCATTTCTGTCAAATACAGGTCTTGCAGGAAAACAGTAATCGGAAAACAGGGATCAACCTTCTCCCATTGTGGGAGTTTGAGGTAGCTAACAAGTGAGGCAGAATTCCTGGGTGGCAGAACCTGCATTTATTTCTACCTCTTGTTGCATTATGACTCCAGAAATGCCTTCCAGACTGCAAACTGAACCAGAATCCACTCCTATTCAGAACTGGGATAGCACTGTTCATCAGACTACTGAGAATATTAATTGACAAATGCATCTAGGTCTCATTTACTTTGTAGCCCTGATGTTAACATTCCCAGCATAATGCCCCAGATCTCCCAGTGCACAAAAAATTGTTTAATGAATAAGCCCAAGGGGATGGAAAAAGGTTTCACACACAGAGAAGATCTATGCTGATCTGGATCTTTGACAAGTTGTGTGTTTTTTTCATGCAAAATATATAACTTCCTCCAGCTCACAGCATTTAAATTACAAACAATGCTTAAATGTAATGAAGGATATCACACAATCTGCCCAGGGCAGTAGCCCCTGCAGTAGCATTCTTCAAATGGCTCACAGTGATGAAATAGCATCCTCAGTTGAGAGAATTTTTGCAGGAATTTGCCCAAGCACACATCAAAATAGAGGCATGGGATTTGAATTTTGTAAATATTTAATTTTTCTGCAATTCCAAAATAGAAAGAGGCTAACCTGGACACTGAAAAGAAGACAGTAAAGAACATGGCATAAGGCATCCTTTTGCTGGACTGTAGCATAGGGCACTAAATCTCTGGATAGTTTTGTTTTACTTCAACTCTATATTAAAGAAACAGCTAAATAAAAATGGGGAGGCTGCACATATATATATCTGAGTCATGCATGCACTAGACTCTTTAGGGAAGGGAAAAAAAACCAACCTGTTTTGGGGGAAATTCTTTTCTGTTCAAGACAGTAAGATATTATCTAGGAAAACTGTATTTCCTACATATTTTTATCAAACATTTACCAGCTATATGCAAAATTTTCAGAAGGTGGGACAAGCATTTTTAAAGGGTAAAAAGGGAGAATGGGTATTTTCTTAAAATATTTTGAGGTCAAGTCACAATTCACCTTAGAAATAGCTTACGAAAATCTAAGGTGGGTTTTATTTTTAATTTGTTTGTTCTCTTGCTTTCTAGGTGCTTTCTGTTTCTCAGATTTATCAAAGTTTCCTTGCCTCTAAAAATTAGTACCTTTGGAAGGTTCTCACAAGAACAACACCCCTTTCATCTTTGGCTGTGCAGTTTTTCCTTTCCAAACACACAACCTCATAGGCTGGGTACAGCTTTGCCTGCAAGGAACTAAACAAATTCTTTCTGACCATAACCATTTCCACACTCCTTCTGCTCATTTACATGCAGCCCCTTGACTCACTCTGTGAATTCTGCTGTTTAGTTCTTAAAAGGAAACCAAGACAGCTTTCTAAAGCCACAAAAACATGTTCATTTTTTCTCACTGAATTACTCTCTTGCCATTTCTGTCAGCTGAACAAGCTTGGCGGACCAAGGGAGATGGCAGAACAACTATTAGAACTCTGCAGCTAAATTCAACTTGGACAACAGAGAAGGCATCACTTTTTAACGATGTACCAGGAAAACAAGATTTTATAAAAGAGACAGATTAAATCATAGAATCATTTAGGTTGGAAATGGCCTCCAAGATCATTGAGTCCAATTGTTAATGTGCCAGGATCACCACTAATCCATATCCCTAAGAGTATACCTACATGATATACCTTATAAATAGCTCCAAGGATGGTGACTCAACCACAACCCTTGGCACCTTGTTCCAATGTTTAATAACCCTTTCTGTGAAGAAACTTTTTCCTAATATTCAATTGAAACATCCTTCTGACTCGAGCCTATGTCCTCTCATTTTACCACTAGCTGTCTGGGAGAAGAGATCTATCCCCAGCTGGCTACACCCACCTTTCAGGCAGTTCTGGAGCAATGAGGTCATCCCTGATCCTCCTTTTCTCTAGGCTAAACACCCCCAGCTCTCTCAGCTGCTCCTCACAGGACTTGTGCTCAACCCTTCACCAGTTCTGTTCCCCTTCTCCAGACATGCTTCAGCAATTCAATGTCTTTCTTGGAATGAGGGGCCTAGAATTGAGCACAGGATTTGAGGTGTGGCCACACCAGTGCTGAGAACACAGGGACAATCACTTCCCTCATAATACTGGCCACACTATTGCTGACACAGGCCAGCATACCAGTGACCTTTATGGCCACCTGGGCACACACTGGCTCATGCTCAGCTGCTGTCAACAGTACCCCCAGGTCCTCTTCTTCTGGGCAGCTTTCCAGCCACTCTATCCACAGCCTGTAGCACTGCTTGGGGTTCTGATGAAAGCATAGGACCCATCCTTTGGTCTTTTTCAACCTCATGCTGTTGGTCTTGGATCATGGATCCAGCCTATCCAGATCCCTGTACAGAGCCTTCCTACCCTCCAGCAGATCAATGCTCTCACCCAATTTAGTGTAATCTGTCCGTATCATCAAATAACTTATTGAACAGGACCAGACCCATAACTGAACCCTAGGGAACTCAACTTGTTACTGGCAATCAGCTGGATTTAATCTCATTCACCACCACTCTTTGGGACTGGCCATCTAGCCAGGAGCATGGAAAAAAGAAACAGAAAAAAAGACTTCTACGGAAAAAACAGGAATACAGAAGTTCCCAGGTGGCTATAAGGCTATTTAAGAGTATGAGAAAATCCATTATATATTTATTGATTGTCCAACTCTGTTCTATGCTGGTGTGGTCCCACCTAAAGTCCTGTGTGCAGTTTTGGGCACCACAATACCTCAAAAGATATAAAGCCATTAGAGAGCAAGCATCCAAGATGGTGAAAGGCCTTGAGGGGAAGCCATATGAGAGTAGCTGAGGTCATTTCGTCTGTTCTGCCTGGCAAAGAGGAGACTGAGGGGAGTCTCCTCACTGCAGTTACAAATTCCTCATGAGCGGAAGAGGAGGGGCAGGCACTGATCTCTTCTTTGGTGGTGACCAGTGACAGGACCTGAGGGAATGGCCTGAAGTTATGACAGGGGAAGTTTAGGTTGGATATTAGAAAAATGTTCTTCCCCCATAGGGTGACTGGGCACCAGAGCAGCTCCTGAGGGAACAGTCGCAGCACAGCCACAGCTCCTGACAGAGCTCAAGGAGTGTTTGGACAACACTCTCAGGCACATGGTGTGATTCTTGAGGATACCGTGTGCAGGACAAAAGGTATTTTTTATTTTCACGTATATGCACACTAAATATATGCCCTGTGGCATAGACAAGCAGAAAGCATGTCTGCTTCCTTCCCCCCCCCACCCTCCCAGCTCATACTGCAGGTTACAAAGGCTTACAAGCACCAGGAGCAGCGCTGCCACTTCCTGCTGAATTTGCAGGGCCCTTTGGAGCAGGCAGCACCAAAACCGGCAGGCAGGCAGGCAGGCAGGCAGGCAGGCAGGCAGGCAGGCAGGCGTGAGCCGCGCTCCCAACCGCAGGAAGGCTGCCCGGCACCGCCAGGGGGCCGCAGCGGCGCGCCCAGCTCCACGGCTTGGAAAAGTAAAAAACAAAACAAAACCAAAAACAACCAAAAAACCAACAAAAAACCCAAAAAACAAACAAACAAACCCAAAACCCCAACAAAACAAAACAAAACAAACAAACAAAAACAAACAAAAAAAAACCAAACCCCCCCCCCCCAAAAAAACCCAAAAAAAAAAAAAAAAAACCACAACCAAAAAAAAACCAAACAAACAAACAAAAAAAAAACAAACACAAAAAAAAAACCCAAAAAACACCAAACCCACAAACCGGAGACTTCTCATCAGGCCAATACCCTACGTGAAAACCTTCCTTTCATAGTACATATGACAGAAAACGTGATGTCAAAACGAATTTGTTAACTATTTTTTATTTTCTTTCTTTCAGCTCAAGCCCACCCCCTATTGTCAAACAGATCTGGGTTGGGGTTGTTTTTTTGTTTGGTTTGCTGGGTTTTTTATTAATTCCAGTTTTATTAAGGGCCTTTTCTTGCCACATTTATTTCAGTAATTAACTGTACTGTTTATAAAAAGGAAATAAACATATTGCCCATGCAGTTTCATGTACTGGAAAAAAAGAGAATTATCTGGTACTCCAAACCACACACTAGTGCAGAGCCACCAAGACACCAAGAAAATAGGTACCTGAAAATTAGCAATCATACATGTTAACATCTAACAATAAAAATCAGAGTTATAGTTACATTTTCAGAGTGGATTTTTTTTTCCAAACTGCTTTTTACCTGAACTTAAACAGTTTACACTTTCAGAAAGTACCATGAGACCCTTTAAGATTCTGATTTTGCTGACATAAAAGAGTAAGTTCTCATTACACCTGAGAAGTAAACAACACATACACAAAGGAATTTTCTAGAATTAATTAACTTGTATTTCACAGGACTTGTGATCTCTGACAGTAGGAGCAACAGTTAATCACTTCAACTGAGTACTCAGAAATTACTAGGGATTGTCTGATGTCTTTTTAAAACAGTGATGCTTACTGAACAAAGTAATCTTTTTAGCAAGAGATTCACATTCTCCTTCACCCTCTAATTATTGTGGAAAGGGTTTACTACAAAAGCAGTCACCTGAACTGGTTTGGTGCTACCCAGAGCAGGTCATCATTTACCATGATCAGAGGCAGGGATAGGGACAAAAAGCAATATTTATGCAGCAGAGCGTAACAAGTTCCAAACATTAAAACTCAGCATCAATTTATAACCCCCATGTTATAGATACAAAAATGAAGTTGAAACTTTTTAATAGTTGTGTCTGTATACTAGCTGTGTGTGTTTTGATTTCTGTTTTGTAACTGTGTTTATTTTCCAACTAGTTCTGAGTTGTTACAAATACTTACTGTTGTAATGTTGTTGAATAGTTGTTAGATAGTGTTGCAGTGTTTAGTTAGGAATGTTTGTAAGAGTTGTGTGCGGCTGCCTCCCCGAATACAGTTCAAGGGACAACACCAAAGCACAGGAGGATCTTCCACCCTTCCCCAAACAACTCAAAACTGAGACCACCACCCAGCGCGCTCATTGGAGGACACGGCCACCCAATCAAAACACGGCGGGAAGAAATGATTGGTGTAGAGAGCGCCCCGCTAAGAGCCAATGAGAGCCCGAAGAATGCACCAATCAGGGAAAGGATCCAAACCGGACCAATCCTGAGGGGACTGAGACTTTAAAAGGGACTGACCACCCCTAGTGAGGGAGCTTTGCCCTCAGGAACTGGACTGTCCTGAGGGGGGCCCGTGCACACATTTTTGTTACTCTGACTTGCCGTGAGGGGCTGGGACTAGCCCAGCCTCCTGTTCCTGTAGCCGCTTTATAACAATAAACAATTGGCCTTTCTTTTTTACCATCTTTGGATTTACGGCCTCGTCATTAAACTTGCAACATTGTAACACCCATAAGTTATGTCAATTAAAAGTACACAAGCCAAACTTTTCTGGGATGAGAGGAGTAATTTGCACTTGTTACAGCTGAATTCTACTGGACTTAGATGCACACATATGCATCATGGAAAACCAATACAATATCCTATTACAAACAAAACAAAAGCTTGTTCAAGATGAAGGGGGCGGTGGGGAAGAAACTGACTATATTCCAAAACACAGCTGCAATACACTCTGGTCGTACCTACTGTTTACCTATATCTCAGAAATTCAGCTTAGAGCTATTCTTAGAGAAAAAGTTCTCTTCTCCATCTTTTGCCCAGTAACAGTTCTCTCACTGCCCTGGTAAAATTGTTCCAGTGTTCCCCCAAAAGAAAGCAATCAATTCTTCAAAATTTGTGAGGAAACAGCTTCAACTGAAACACAAAACTGTGCTGTCTGTCCCACACTCCCCCCACCCCCCCAGTTAAATTATTTTAATTTTTAGAAAACAGTTTCTGTTTCTTGAGAAATAATACTCTAGCAACTAACGTTTTTTTTATCAGATGTCTTCCTTTTCACATATTGCTTCACAGATAGCCAGAAGCTGGTTTTCCCAAGTCTTCTGGGACCTATAGCACCAGTCCAGTGGACTAGCCTTGTAAATGACAATTTATTCTCCCGGAAGTGTTGAAGGGGCTCTAAAGAAAACAAACCTCACCTCAAGAGGCACAGCTTGTGCCTAGTCTTGCAGTAAAGTAGATTCCTCCACCACTCGTTCTTTTTAAACTCAGCAAGGCTTGAGGAGGTAAAGCCCTGGAAGCCAAGTGATTTCATCTGAAGATCAAAATTAATTGAGGTAAAAGGCTGACAGATCAATTATACTTGAATGTTGGATATCCAGTGGATATACACACTGGAAAGTGAAGAGTTTATTTGTTGTTTTGTTTTCTGAATATTTTTCCTAGACTTTCACACTGTCACACAGATTATGGTGCTAGGAAGGTTCTTTTGATACTCTTCATGAAGGTAATTACTCAAGGGACATTGAACTTTCAGTTCACCTGATCAACTCTAGCTTTAAAGGCTACCTGTGACTTAGTCAGCCCCATTCACTTTAACTGTAAACCTAACACATTTCTTTACAGCCACAATGTTTCTGGACCTTCTTTGAGATATCCACACAAATGAAGTCTGAGAATTAAAGTGCTACAGCAAATTGTGCAAAAGCTGAGTTCAAGGGGACTTGTCTTAGCATAATAAAATAAAAATTCAAAAATTTGTTTCTGGTGTGCTTGCAGTATCAGGATTTGATGTTGAGGTAAATCAGACTCAGTAGGTGTACATACACAATTTCATTAAGCTAGATATCATTAAGAAAAAAATTAAGTTAACTGTGAAATAAAGTAAGTGCAGCCACCATTCCTGAAGTACCTAATTTCATGAATTATTTATTCTTTGCAGCTAAAACATAGCTTTTACTCTTGTGGCATCTTAAAATAAAAAAGAAAAATAGAAGAAAAACAAACAAACAAACAAAAACCCCAAAACCCATTGAACCACTGAAGCACCATATGTATTACATAGCCCAAAGTTCCAGCTATAATTTTATTCAACTTCAGCAGTACATTTTGTATTGATACTGTTTTTGAATGCTTCATCTTCCTGCATCCATATTCAAATAACAAACCAAGCAATAGAAGGGACCAGCTCTAACATCAGAACATTGTTATTCCGTTGGTCATTCAACACCTGCAGCTCTGGAATCTGAGAAAAACAAGCTGCGTACCTATCTACTACTTCCTGCAACTGATTTTTAAAAGGCCAATTCATTACTGGGATACAGTCCAATCAGGCCAGCATTTATATTTAATCAACCAGTCATAATGCAAGACAAGTCAAACAATGGAACAATTGTTAGTTTTCCAGCTTCATCCCGAACCAGATTTTCTATCCCTGTTAAGATTTCTAGTAGCCTTTGTTCTCACCCTATTAATAGAACAACAATATGCCGTATTCTTGGAAGCATTTTACTTTTAGTCAAGCATTCCTGTGTGTATATGTGTAAGTATGTAATCTTACTACACTGTCAAATTAGCTTTATTTTCTTGTCTGAAGGAAATAAACCTGAATACAGCTCTGTGTAATGCATAAAATTTAACAGTACATTTGATCATACCTAAGCCTAAACCCCCATAAAATTCACACTATACCATGCATTTCACACAACTACCAATACAATATCACAAACATCAAACTGAAAGTCACATTGACCAAAATCTGTAAAATCAAGCTGTTTTCAGCTTGAAGTCATACATTCAGCATCATTCATACACATGCCACAACGAACAGTTCAATTTATTAGCCAACTTTTCAGTTTTCCAGTCACATTAGTCATACCTCTCTGCATTCCTTTCCTTCTACCACCACACTCCTGCCTTCAAGGTCTAAGCAACTCACCTCTCCCTCTCAAGATGTCTCAATAGTCCACTCAGTCATGCCAGAGAGCATTGCTGAAGTTCACTCCTAAACTTCAACATGTCTTGCATGTAACTAAAATGAAAACAAAATCTTTTGCAAAAGAGAGTTTAGCAATTTTTCTGTCATTCAGACAGCAGGAAGCACAGATGCAAATGCAGATCTGGGGATTGTATTTGAAGGGTTTAGGTCTGTAAGTCTTATACTGCTACTCCTCACAGTATATAGAAAAAGAGGAAACAAACAATAACCCAGCCCTTCCCAAGACCTTAAATACCATGACACAATGGATTAAGCCAGCTGCACCTACATCAGTAAAACACATTCAGAATCACTTTACTCACAGCTAAGTTTCCTCCTCAGAGCCTCCAAAGGAGTATAATTATTTTTTCAAACAACAAAATTAGTCATGTAGCCACAGTTCTGAATTTTTCTGGGACAGAGTCACCAGCAACCTTTCATCCAACATAAAATAGTATTACAGTAGAATTCACACATACCCGAAAACACTGATAAAACACTCTCAGGCAGGAAAACAACAGAAGGGCAGACAAGAGTGGTAAAATTGAAGTATTTTCCATTCCTTTCCCTCAATCCTTTTGCAAGGCTGGATGTGAACTCTAAGTATAGCATACAGTTACACGTGGCTTTGCTAACATCACTATGAAGAATTTACCACATATGCCTCCAGCATATGTAGAAGTTATTCCTACCAATAGTGTTAATGACAGCAGTCAATAAACAAGCAGTAAATCAACACAAGGGGCAGAGGGGTGAGGTCAGCTGCCCCTTCTCTTTCATATTAAGACAGTAACTTTCATGTGTCTGGTTCATTCCTATTGCACTAATCCGAGTTTATCTGCAGCCATTGTTTCTTCACTTGAAAGGATGCCAGCAGAACAATTTAAAACTAGAGCCCTTGATGCAATATTTCTACCGAGTCAACACTTCACATGCACATAACATCAGTGTAACTTCAGGCATCACTCCAACTACTAAATGAAACCAAACTGACACATCCCTGTAAAATAGGGCCACTTCCACTGAACTGCAAACTGAGTACACAAAGAATAAACTAACCAGAACAAGCTCAGCAAATGACAGAAAAAAAAAATTAATTATTCCTCCTTTTGCAACTTTCATAAACCACATGAAGCTTTGAAAAGAACTGGGAAAGAAAAACAAGGGAATGATTTTGCGTATGTGGCTGAAGGGAAACTAAACAGCTCATAATCATTAAGGTTTAGAAATGCTTCCATTAAATTGCCACCCAGAGCAAACCTCATTTTGGTAGCAACAAAAAGTTCATTCTCAACCGAGATTTGGAACAGTAATTTTCTTCTTGTGGTCTGAGCCACATGAAAGAGCATTATACACTTCAAGACACATAAAGCAGAAGCAAACCTTAATAAAGTGTTCTGCTTTTTTCCCATCTGAAAGAAACTGAAGTTATGTAGCTGCCTATAGATGAACAAGCTTTAAAAAAATCTAGGACAAATTTAACCTTTTTTTCAAATTATTGTGACCCAAGAGTTTCAGTCCATTCCTATTACTGCAGAAGACATCAGGAACTTAGCTACTGGCTTCTACAGGATAAAGCAGGAAAAGAAACCTTGGAAAGGAGCTGAAAATTAGAACACATTATAAAAACAGGGGAGATAAGTTAATGAATAAAATTCAACTAATTAAATTCTATCATTCACCACCATAGCAACATTAAACAGACATCATAATAACCTGTCAAACAAAAAGCCATTCAGAAAATGAAAAACATACTTAAGACATCCACATATGTTAGAACTAGATTAAAAATATTTCACATACACCAAAGGGGCAGCAAAGTGGGATAAATCAACAGTGCAGATACTCTGGTACAGGGGGTTTCACATTCTACCAACAGCTTTACAAATGTCTCTGAGGTACAAGACTCCTAACCTTCTTCCACCATCTTAATCTATCCTTAAACCTTTCAGGTGCACTGGGCACTGCACACAGCCAGGAAAGAATTATTGCCAAAAGGGAGCTGAGTGCACAACAGCTATTGGAAATGTCAGTAAGCATCCATCTGCAATCAACCACTATGTCTTTAGAAGTCTGACATTGGGATTTTCTTCCCTAATGTAACACATCATACTGAGGTAAAGCAAATAAAAGTATTTGTCAACTGCCAGCAACTAAAAGGATGTTCCTGCCAAAGTACCAAGTCAGAAACAACACCCCCACTGAAAGACTTTTAGGAAACTAAGTGTTAGATAACAAAAATTTACAGCCAAACAATAATCGTTACTTTAGCCCACAGACAAAACAAGGCAAGTACAGTTCCACACAGAAAAACCCAGTTCTTATGCATCATCTAAAGAGCATGCACACACATGCTACCAATTAGCTATGCTACTGTCACTTCAATTGCTTTAATAATGTATCAACTCTATGAACAGAATAACCAGAACCACTGACCACTTTTTCTTTCTGGAGTAAGAATTACTAAGGAAAACAAAGAAATAAAAAATGTAAGTTATTTTTCATCCTGTTCTGCAACTCTTCAAAAAGCTTCTGCAATACTGATTGGACAGAAGAATCCTCAGCAATGGCCATTAAAAGAAACCCACATTATTCACCAGACTTCTCCAAGTACTGAACATAAAGAGAAGAGCAATCAGTGCCAAGTGCTGACCCAGGCAGCAGGCTTCTCAGTTCAGTCAAAGGCCAACAATTTGCTTCTCAGAGCTTTGTTTATGAAGCCTAGAATCACAGTCTAGCTAGACATCTTGCATTATCTCTGAAAAGTTCATACTGACTAAAAGTCATAAGGGGGTGAGCATTTGGAATGCTCTCTCATCACAGAATAGGCATGCATGTGCAAACAAAAGGTAGGGCAGGCTAAATATATACATATTATTAAGTCATAAATAAATGAGTAATGAATAGATGTATTATTTCTTGTAGCTGTATTCAGATGCTGTAGATCAGAGCTGCTTGCTTTCCAAAGGTTTTTTTTCTTTTTAATATTGTGTTTTTTTAACAAGAGCCATCCAAAACTCAGTTATGAAACCCCCGTGCAGTATTGTTTATCAGATTTAGACTCCAGTGGCAGAATACACAAAAAGACATTGCTCTCTGATTGCTTAATAGGGCACAACACAAGACACAAACACCTGGAAAGCTGCTGCTGATTATTTGCCTGTTTAGTTAAGTGCTAGAACTGCAGGCCTTGAAGGAGCCTGCCCTTCTTCACTGGATTTTGAAGGTCTGAGATAGAGATGCCTGAAGAGTTCATGAAGGCATCTCTCCAACTACTTAGTACATTAGATGATGCTTTATTCTCACAAAGCATTGAGAATAATTGCATTTACATATTGTTTTCCACTGTAGACTCCAGTGAGGATGCATTCAGGAGCATAAATCTGCCTGAAGGCTGGTACTTGCAGTATGTCTCTCCTATCAACACAGATCACACAAAGTTCTTGGAGAGTTCTTAATTTTCGTGGTAAGAAATACATTCCAAATACGGCTTTAAAAATGAAGTGATTCTAAGTTCATTTGCAATTTTAACAGCCATGAATTACAATCAGAATTCCTAGTACAGTTATAAATTTTATATTGTTTGCACAGCTTCATTAGGAAAAATAAAGAGCAAGTTAGAACTCAGAGCTGTAGTATCTCTCCAGGTTCTCTCTTTTTCTACAAGATAATGAGCAAACTGGTGTCTTTATAAAAGAAATGGAATCGTGGTGTTTATTAGCAACTGTATTATAAGAAACATAACCACTGCAGTAGCTGCACTCACCATGTCTCACTCCCCACTTAAGTTCACTCCACACAAGAAACATGAGCTTTCTCGCAGTCTCACACAATAGGCAGAGGGAAAGATCAGCCAAAACTCCCATTTTGCTGACAGAGAAGTTGGCACTGAATCCATAACCAACACAACCAACTTCCATACTACGTGGACTCACAGTTGTGAACCAAAAAGAAGTCTTAACCAAACCAATTAATTCTTACTTCTTTACATGAAAGGCAGGCCTTAAAATGGTTTGAAGAAATGCCATACACTCAGTTGAGACCTGACAACCCACACTTTTTACCAAGCCAACAGAAACATTGCCATTAATTTCAAAAGGATTCCACCAATATTGATAAAAACAAGCAGATAAAATATTGCTATTTGAGATAAATGGAAGGAGACAGTCAACAGAGTCTGGCACTACATTTGTTTGAATATACTGTGAAGTATCCTATTTCAGGAATCACTTCATAATCACTATAACTTCCTTTTAGTGAAGTGTTTAAGCTATAGCCATATGAAGTGTACATCTGTAAATACAGGCTTTGTAACTCCTGTAGCTCAAACACGCACAAGCTAGACTTTCCATCCATCTCAGGACAACACATGTAAACCTCACCCCAAGAGACCCCTGCAAGTCAAGTCACCAGCATATTATTATGGCTGTTTCTACTTCTCTCACCAGAGACACCAGCAAAGATTACACCTATTTACCAAATGTACTGGAGCAATAGTGTCAAATACATTGGGATCTGTGTCAAAGGACTTACAAAACGGATTAAGAAGAGATGAAACACACAAACACAGGTGAGGATGAAGATAACAGAACAAGAGGAGTGGAGTAAGTAACCCAGATCAACTGCACAACCTCTGTGGTGAAAAAACCCAAACCAAACAAAACCAATAACAAACAAAAACCAAACCATCCAACAAAAAACCAACCCGAACACACAGAGTATGGAAACAATCACATAAAATAATGCACACTGCAAGGATACTTAAGACTACTGATTATTCCACAAACCACAAAAGAAAGTAGGAGGTGTAAATAAGTGTTTAGGGCTTCCATCCACATTTTAGTGGGGGTAGGGGAAGTGACTACAGATAAGTTCAGTTTTCTGCATGCCGGCACACTCACCACACCACCCCTTCATTCCTGATAGATGCCGCCTGCTACTCCATAGCCACATTTGATTACTGCAGTTCAGCAACTGACAAGCTTAAAAAAAGGAGGGGGGGGGGTGGGGGTGGGGAAGGAAGAAAGAAAAGAAAAAGCCACCAGAAAAAACCCCGGGACCACTGAGAGGGGGAAGTGGCTTTTCTTCATCAAACTTCTGAGTTTGTTCCTCCACAGAAACTAGGGTTATTTTCGGTTAAAATACTGACCTGCATGCTGACCCCAACCACTACTTAAAACACAAAACTACGTGTCGCCTTCGGAGCCGCAGGAACCGGTCAGCGCTTCGGAGGACAGCCTGCCTCCCCGCTCCCATTTAATTGGAAAAAGCACGGTATTCCCAGCGCCCTCGGTTCCAGCATTGTCTCCGCCAGCCCGCGCCGGTAGGAAGCGCGGAGCAAACCCTCAGCCCTCACTGAGCGGGTCCTCCCCGCTGTTACGCGCGGCTGGGGTGAGTCCCGCGGGTTACAAACACACCTGTGCGCCGGTGTTACCCGCGCTCCGCGCCGCAGGTGCGCCCCGCCCGCCCCTCGGGGCCCGGGGCAGGGGGCGCCGGGGCTGAGCGCGGCAGGAGGAGGAGCGCGGAGGGTGACGGGGATGCTACCGACCTGCTCCGCCCCCGCCGCGGGCTCCCGCGGGCCGCTCCCGGCGGAGCCCTGCGTCGCTCCCATAGTAACATCGCCGGGCCCGCCGCCCGCGGCCCCGGGGGCTGGCGGTCAGTCCCGGCAGTCTCGGGAATGCTTCTCCCGCCTCCGCCCCGCGAGGGACCCGGCCGGGCCGCTGGCGAGGGGATGCAGCGGAGCCCCGTGGGGGCGGCCGGAGCCCGGCAGGACAAAGCCGGCTCTGAGCAGCCCTCCACAGAGAGACTTTGTCCTTGCCGGGGCCCGGCCGCCCCCGCCGCCAGCCAATCATGCCTGTAAACGCCCCGGGGAGGCGAAGAAACACTTCCATTCTCCCTGGGAAGAAAAGAATTGTTATTCCCCCTTTACAAAAATATTTCTTGTTCCTGCCCTTGGCAGCGGCCAGCAGCTGACGCCTGTCACAGGATAAACGGGAGCGATGGGGCCAGTGGACCAAGCCCGGGCAGCATTTCTGTCACGAGGCTTTCGGACAGTATCCACAGCCCTGTTCTGTCAGACATGCACCAGTCAGGTCCACCTTTTCTGTCAGTGTGTTTTTAGGAGGACGTGGATGTGAAAGCCTCCACACAGGTGACGGACTCCTCACATCCACAGCCTTATTCAGATTTTCTTCCCACCACTTAAAAGCCTTACACATCAGTCTTGAAAGTCCACACAACTGCTACTAATTTAGAGGCCAACTTGCTTGCTTTGGGGGCTGTAATTACATATTTTTTAAAAAGCACGTTATTGAGTTAATTGTTCTCAAGAGCTTGCAGAAATGAGTGGTCACTAAAAGCACTAAGGAAGAGAAGATGGGCAGAAATTCAACCACATTATATTCAGAAATAAAGACTTCTTTCCCAAGTACTGCTGTCTTCCTGGCTTTATGCTATTTTGGGTGGATGAGGCAATAGTTGAATCAACTCTTGGAAGGAAGAAACTAAGAATGAGAACCAAGTGTAAGGGGAAAAACTTTCTTAAGCCAATGTTTAAAAAAAAAGAAAAAAGCAAACAGCTCATTACTTTGTATAGCCTACCCTCAAATTTTAAGAGAATAAGAAAAAAGAAAAAAAAAAAGGCACAAAAGAAAAACCAACGCCAGAGGATGAACTTTGCTCTTTCATGTTGTTCCTCCTCTCAGTTTTACAAGTGTGGTACCATACAACTTTTTGTGCAACACTAGCAGTCTAGTATATGCCTGAAGTCAGGACTGCTTGGAAAAATGAAGCACAGGGGGCCAGGTTCTTCACAAATATGGAATCCTGTGATAGCTTCTGGCATAAATAATTTGTCCATGAGCTACAGCATGGCAAGGCAAAAGAACTGTCACTCTCCACACTGGTGCACACCTCTGCAAACTGGAGTCAATTTCCCAAAGAGCACCGCTTCACAACATCAGCATAGAATGTTACATCACCGCATTAGCAGAGAAATCCACTGTCCAGTACTTGTTGAAACAACATGACACAGTGAAAACAACATGATTTTGCTGCAGACAACTACACAGTTTTAGATGCAAGAACAACATTTGTTTTAAACTGGATAGCAATATATTTCTTGAAAAGAAGTGCTTGTCAGACATGAGGTGGGACAAGAAAAGGAGAAGCCACTAGATCTCTTGACTGCTATCTCTTAACACACACACACACACACACAAAGCCTGTGGCATAAGGTAGAGCAGCAGCCTCCTGAAGCTGCATCCTTCCACACAGGTTCTGGCAGATGCAGAGCTACCACTTGATTCCCCCACTAGACACAGCTTCTTGGGGAGAGCAGGCAGTGCCAGTTAGAGCAATCTAAGGGCCTGCCTATCCTGTCCAAGGCAAAGAACGATTATTTGTGGTTCCAGACAAAAGCTGTGGCTTCACCTAATGCCTCCTTTTGGCATGTCCTATGACTTCATCAGAGCTACAATGTGTTATCACTAACAGAGGCTATACTTCCCTGAGCTGTAGGGCACAAGCAGGGTTAACACACTAAGCTAGCCTGAGGTAAGTGTAACACAGATGCAGGAACTGACCACAGTTACACAAGCCAGATAGGCTGGTTTTCAATCCCTTACCACAAAATACCATCTGGGAAGGGCCTATCAGTTTGTCTCTATTTAGTTTTCTGCAATAACAGATGGAAAATAATCCATGTGGGCTTATCAAAATATTTCCCACATTCGTCCATAAAATTTCTCACTTTTAAGAGCGAAGTATACATATCCTTCCCTGCTTTTTTATTTTTTTTTCTCAAACTAAACAGCTACTCTGCCACAATGGGCATATAAATCACCCCATACCAGCCTGCAAATGTGAGCACTAAGTGGCCTCTAGCACTCATGCTCACTCTAGAGCTTGGCCAAACGCCCAGATGCTCATAGTGATGGCATGGACTGATATAAGAAACATAAGAAAAAGAAAACAATTGCCAGGTTTCTTATCCTGCAATTCAACCACCAAGAACAAGCTTTCAGGCCTGCTCTTTGATCAAGATGTCCTCCCAAAATGGATATACAGGAAGGCCTTATGAGAGGAATACGCTGCCAGCTAAACAGCAAATAGAAGGATACCAGTGTAAACAGTGATGAGAGTTGTGCAAACTTCTCCAGCACCTGCCTCCTGTGGTAGGAAAAGGGGGAGCAGGTTCTCAAAGCATTCAATTCACCTAACAGCTATTCCATGGGAGGACAGCATCACCATTCTCTTCCCTTGTAAGCCAAACCCCTAACCTGCAGCTCAGGCATATTGTTTACCATTAGGTATAACCTTTCCTGTCTCATTTTCTCTGAAACACCACAAGACCCCCCAGTGGGGATACAGAATACCTATAAATTAGACAAAACTCACTTGGGACAGCAACACAAGCAGAAGAGGGGCTGGTGCCTCAGCCAAATGGTCTGATGCGTCTGTACAGGTCCCTGAGTATATGGAGGCATGGCTGCATGCACATTTGAATCATTGCTCTCCCTATGAAACAGGAAGTGCAGGTCCCATTGTAGCCAGTCCTACAAGAGACACTGCATCATAAAGAGTAAAGGCTGGGTATCAGCACCATGTCAAAATTATATGAACTGGGCTACAATTTGCAGCTCTGTTGTCTGCAGTATTTAGGACCAGCTATTCTGCATGTGCAATAACTCCACAAAGCAGCATCATCTGCAGAGGATTTCATGGAATGTTATGTAGGTGTACAGGAATTTTAAAATCAACTTCAATAGAAAGATTATCGGTATTAACTTTATGAAAAACACGCAAATAACTTACAGTGAAAACATTCCCCATTGAGGTTTTCAGTTCAAGTAACCAAGGAAGACATTGTTTGCCTACAATCAGATTGAATCTATAGTCTGTGTAGCACAAGTTTAGAGAGATCATTTGCTGTAGCCTGAGTCATGGAAAACCTAGGACATATTCCATAAATTATCTAATGCTACTGTGAATGAAACAGTTGTGCCACTTCCAGCATCCACAGAGGGAACAACCCATTTAACGCTACACTAGAGGATGCAAATTTAAAACAAGCAGCTGCTCTCACAGTTACTCTAACCAAGTAAGTAAGGCTATTCTGCAACTTGCCTGCAGCAACCATGCTGTGATTCAGGTTCTCTCTGCCTCCTCTCCACCATCAAGCCTTTTAACCCATCCCTATGACAATCAATTACTTTACAGTTTCTTTAAATGTTAAAGCTCAACACTTGCTAGTGCTGCTAGAGAGCATGGCAAAAAGGCAACCTCCTTAAAGAGCTGGGAACTGTTTTCAGGAAGAGATACTTGGAATGTAGGCTGCTAGTCCGGTTGTGGAACTATCTGAACAGAGATGTCAGTTTTGCTCTTGTTTTTAAGCAAGTGTTGATGATCCTCTCATGAGAGACGCTGTAGAAGTTTCTAAAAATACCATGTTGTCAAACAGCCTTTCCCCCTTCCCTTCCAGGCAATCTCTTTAGACTGCCATTTGTCATCAGCCTGCAAAATCACACAAATCAGTCAGCCCAGTCCTACTTAAATGATTCATAAATCCAATTACGTCCGCTTCTTTATATAGCAAGCTGGGCCCTAACAGATTCAACCTTCAGGATTAGAGGATGTGTAGGTAGCTGACCTCTGACTCTCAGGAACTGCTCAGGAGCTCCATATATATGGTTCAAACATGCAGCTCTACACTGGGGTTGTCACATACATGACACAGTAATCCTAATCTCTGTTTTGGGGGGACTGAAGAAGAGACACCTTGCATACTATCTCAACACTTGCTACCATGTGTAGAATTGAGTCCAATGGAGGATCACCAAGATGGTGGGGGCTGAAGCCCTGGCCTTGCAAGAGGAGGCTGTGGCAGCTGGGTTTGTGAAGCTTGGAGGAAGGATGGCTTCAGGACACTCAGCAGCAGCCCACTGGTGCTGAAGAGATGAGGCCAGATTCTTAGCAGTAGTGCAAGGTGGATAAGAGACAGTGGGCCAAAGTTCAAACACGACAGGTTCAGATGTACATAAAGGGGAAAAAAAAACCCCATGAAGATAAACCGTGGACCCACTGCAGAGAAATTTTATGGTCTCTGTCCTAGGAGGTTTTCAAATCTAGCTGGGTAAAGCCCCAAGCAACTTGCTCTGATCTCACAGATGAGCCTATTATGGGCACGAGATTGCAGAAGAAACCTCCTGAGGTCCCTTTCCACCTGAATTATCCTATCATTCTGGAGTTACTGCATGACTCAAGTTCCAGCTTAAAGCAGAATGATGCAACTATTATCCTGCCCCCGTCTCTACTTCCAAAGTACAGCTTGTGATTATGCAACATAAAGATTTTGGCATGCAGCTGCTGCATCTGGTCTGTTGGTTGTCTCTGATCTAGTGTAAGGATTAACAGCTATACACACTTTCCAAATCTCAAAGCAGGAATATTAAGGTTATTATTTTAGAAAGCATAGATATCCCGGGAAGAAACACAGAGCCCAATATACACAGCATCCCACACTTCCTATATATTTTTATGGGGTAATCAACAGTATCAAATCCTCTGTCACTTACAAGGCCACCTATTTTGATGTTTTCAAGAGCAGAATCTTTTAAATTTTTTTAAACCTAGACACACAGATTTCCTGAGACACCTCAAAATGCTAAAAATTCAAAAATGTAGATCATTCTTTAGAGCAAGAGGCAGCACTGTTCTAAGCCAATCATAAACTCAATTTCAAGTTCACAAAAAAATTGAAACAGACACACTGTTACAAGCTGAACAATTAGGAACAGCACTGGACATTAACAGTATGAAATACAGTAATACCTTTATTTTTATACTATAATGTATATTTTTCTCAATGTTTCAGACAGTCATCAGTTGTACTACAACTCACATATTACAAGTTTGTTCTGCTTTAGACGAGAAGACTATTTGTTTTGTTTGTTGCTACTTTTTTTTGCAAAGAATATGGCAGTTAGAAAACATAGATGTATAGCATGTTCATAAGATAAATAAAACACCAGGAGAATATGCAGAGGTATTTGGTAACAATTAATTAAAAAATTATTTTTGTGAGAAAAAGAAATACAGTCTATTTGTTCCAAACACCTTTTCATCTGAGCAATGTTTTAAATGACACTGCAGTTCCTTGAAAATTACTCTAGTAAGGCAAGCAAATGAAATAGTTTGACTTACTGCTAGAGAGCGAAACAGGGTCTTAACAGTGACACTGCTAGAACACAGACCCCCCTCTTCATATCCCCCCTCCTCTACAGCCCACACAAATTGAAACAACTTTCCTTAGCATAAGCACTTCAACCTCTACTACTTTAAGAAGCTACAAAAACTAGTACCATTATTCTAAAGAATGAAATAACAATGTAGTTTAAACAAATCCAAACCACACAAGTGTGTACTGTTTTTCTCCCCAAACACCATACAAAGTGTGTATCAACACTTGAAAGGAAATCTCTTTCCCAACCCCAACTTTTTTCATTTTAAACAGCAGGCACATTCTGCTTGAACATTAATTTTGCTTACATCTCATTTCCTTCCTCTCTTCTCCATGTTTCTTGACTACTCCTGGCAAGGCTGTGAAACAATCCTCTGCTTTTAGCTATTTATCTGCCTTTCCCCACTAGAAGTCAAGCCCTGTAACATCAAAGCTTTACCATGGTAATCAACTGTTATGGCTCAAATTAATTAAGGCAACATAATAAAGAAAACAAAGATCCCATTCTCATGGAGATCATTATGCCTATTAAAAACAAGCAAAAGAATATGCAGATTACGCAAGATGTAACATACACAAAGATGTGTTACTTTTTTTCCTGGTATAGGAGTTAATTTAAAAAAACAAAGCTCCAGCCAGCAGTTCTTCAGCCAAGTTAGTTCTTTAGAGCACGAAAACTAAGCTCTGCCTCTCCCCATCCTATTTATACTGGCAAATCTCCTACTGACGGGCTTATTAAGAAACAAAGCAGTTCTGCAGCCCTATTCAGAAGCAGCAAGGTCCCAGCTAGGGTACTAATGCCCACTTTTGGGTGATGTTTTTTGCAAATGACTAAAGTGAGCTGGCAAGAGTCCAAAAGAGAAGAGCAAGAACAATCAGGGAGAAAGCAGATGGACACAGCAATACCAGTCATTCACTTGCCAGTTCCATAACTCCTAGAAGCTCACAAACAAAGCAGCTTCATGTACTTTCTGAGCCATCTTGACCTTGCTGATAAATGGTTTCTTTTGCTGAAGTTTCTTTTGCTAAGAATTCGCAACTATCCACGTTCCCTAATGTAAAGTTTGCATACCATACCATTGAAAGTTTTTGTTTTGAGGAAAATGTCAGAGCCTGCTCAAGACCTCAACAGAGACATTTCTGCCTAGCTATGTTTCACAGATATTCTCATATTAAATTTTCCCTTACTCCCAGAAAATTAAACAGAGAAGTAGCTTTGGTTAAGTACATCACAAATTACAAAGTCAGGACAGCAGATATGCACAGTTTAAAGTAAATTACTAAAGCAGCAATAGCTATTCATCTCAAAAATGAAAGTCAATTATAGTTTTGCAAAACATCAGCATAAAAACCTTTTCCTCTCTTAAAATCATCATCTGTTAATGACTTAAAAAAACAAGCCAAGCATGTTCAATCGACACATAAAAAACTAAGGACGCATTTTATTGTCCTTCTGGAAGCACTTGAGAAAAGGTTTCAAAAGCAAGGTTAATACGCCAAAAGGATTATATTTACCTTAATGATGTACTCTAAGAAAATATGCAGCAAAACAACTCTCCCTGTGTGTGGCTATTCTGTTTCCCAGGACTGACTGAGTCACTAAGCAACTCCCATGAATATTACCCTTTGTGCTTAAGGTAATTTATTTATCCCCAAGTCCATGCTAAATATTTATATTTGCTGAAGACATCATCACAGATTACATCCATTCTTTACCAATGTTTAGCTTGCAGATGAACTAGTACAGGCCTGTGCATTATTATTTGCATAACTTTAGCAGAATATTGACTTCATTGTAGAAACCTCTCCTCTTCTGGAGGCCTGTTGTACATCATCAAGGTCTCAGCAAATGTGCATGTAACAATTTTCCGCTTCTTTGAGAATTCAAAAGAACTAGTTTTAATTTCATATTGTTCTACTAAGTACAATTTCTTGAAACTTTGTAAAAATGTAACTAAGGGAATATACATCTTACCTAGCACATGAGAACAATACATAATTTTAAACTAATGGCTAGGTCTAACCGATGCAACTTGACTAGTACCTTGGGAGGAATGATGATCTTCGAGTGCCGTTGTCTTCTTGCTGTGTGGTGCTTCGGGCTCGATGTACAGTTGTGCTCCCAGTCCCACTCACAAGGAGATGGCAGTGCCGTAGTTTGCTCCCTGAAAAACAAAGTTTCATTTAAGTCACATGTAACCACAAAAGAGTACTTGTGAAGCCTGGAACAGTGAAGTCCTAGAGATAAAGAGGAGATAAAATATATTTCTCTGCTTAGTTTGATATGCTTTAGCTTCCTGGCAATCAAGTGGAAATAGGGCTTGAAAAAAAAGGAGATACTCAGCAATGTTTACACACAAGCCTGCATGCAAAGCAATCAATGCATTTATGCCAATGAAATAGGGTATTGACAGGAAGCATACTTAGAGTTACTTTGTTGTGCTGGTCGTCTGCACAAACCATCTGGCTTTTTGTTTTGATTTAGTTTTGGTCTGATTATTTAGCTTGCACAAGACTGTTCACAGGAAAACTAGTAACAGCGCTGCATCTTGAGCATAATCCCAGCAAGAACAATTGGATACATGTGCTCCAATGACATTAGATGGTAACTTCAGTTGCCAAATGATAGAAAGAAAACAATTCCAAATGTAATCTTCTGTCCTCCTTCCCCTGCTCAATAGGCTTTGGCTACCCCTCTGGGGCACAAGTAAAATGTTAGTTTCCATTCAGCGTCCCTGTCACAGGGCTCCCCTTCTCCCTGACCCCTTGTCTAGACTTTGATTACCCCCAGTAGGAAAGAGAAAATGAATGCTTTCACTAAGATAAAGAAGGAACTTTTGACAGAAATAGAAACACAAACTAGTGGTTAGGGTTTGGTGGTGACTTTTGTTTTGTTTTTAGAAGAAAAACAACATGCAGCTCAGTAATTTTAATTCTTCTCTCAAAACCGTCTTTCCAAAGTGTTGCATCTTCAAAGAAGGTTACAGCCAGACTTCCCGAGAAAATTATATTAGTTAATCTTCCAGCAGGTTGAATTTGCTTGCCTGTTTCTGCTCCCCTACCCCCCATCCCCTGGAATGTATAGATGTTTTTTCATTATGGTTAATAATCCATTAGCCATTTCTAGATGGCTTGAGAGATGTTAGAAAGAGATACTGAAAGAATTCTGCAGAACTTTCTCCAACTGTCTAAAAGTCTGGCCCAAGACTTTTTCCTGAGCACAAATATAATGAGGTCACAGGTTTGAAAAAACAAAATTAAAATTTCTAAAATATTAAAAAACAACAACATTTTCTTTCAGATTAACTTTTAAAAACATGCAAAAATGCAAGCACCTGCCAGACATCACACCTACAAACTAGAAGGTTATTTTCTCCCCATACTCTTCCAGCATAAAAGCATCTTTCTAAAAGTAAAATACAGTTTTAAATCAAGCCATGATTTTAAAAGTTGCAGAACAAAAAGATGCTTAATATGAGTTTATATGACCATCAAAGAGCAGCATAAGCTATATCATGCATTCAAAACAAACTTCAGCCTTATTGTTCTAGGCTGTGCACAAAATACTGTTCTGGAGGCTGCAGAAAAGTCACACAAGCAAGCTAAACCTAACTACCACTACCATCATTTTCCCTTCATCAAACTTTGTAAAAATCAATCTGTCAGAAAAATCACATCACTATTAGAAGCAAAGATGGAAGTAGAAAACCCTAACTTTGTAAATGTCTTTGATATGAAAATATAAATTAATACCTTAGCAAAACAATGTATCTGCCTTTCCTGCTTTCTTTTGCACAATAGTCCTGGTTTTTAAGCAGAATTCTTACAACTTTCAAACTGGCTCTGGACCTAGCATCACACTCAAGGACTTTTTTTATTCTAAGAGACATTTAAGAAAAATAAAGTGCTTAATTATACACCTGAATTTGTGCAGTGAGGAGTTGACAGATGAGGACCTCTATACCCTGTATTCAGTATTAGGTTTTAGAAAATGTCTTGTTACATTACAAATTTTTCCTATACAAACACTCACACTTTTTTAACACTTTATTTTTACAAAGAACATGACAGGGTACCTCTAGAAGTTGAGAGAGAAGCTGATCTTTGCAAAGTTATATATGTGTTTGTTCCAGTCATATAGAATAAAAAGTATGCAACTACAAAAAGAACAGTGCATTTTTTGTCAATTCAGTTTACTTTGACACAATTGCTTGTTATCAACATTTCACTCCCTGAAAGTTCTAATAAAAACATAAAAGGGATCCCTTTTACATTCCAATGACAATAGCTCTTCTGCTTTTCTGAAACTGTTGGAATGGCAAATCCAAATATAATCCAAATACATCTTAACCAGTTTGAAATTCCAAGTGTGTACAACAGTCACATTAACTAAACCTCTCCTTGAAAGCAAGGAGATGTCCAAATAAGAATGCTGGAAATAAAAACAAGTTTTAGCAGTGTATTTTGTATTTTGATACTGACTAATACTCAGTAATAGATGAAAGACAAACAGTCACCGTTACAAAAGACATAGCCCTTGAAGTTAATAGGTTTCATTTTTAGAGAGTTTGATTCAAGCTGTGACTCTGGCCAGACTAACCTACTTGAAAACAAAGATTTCTACAAGAATATATCATTGCTTTCCAACACAGCTTCTCAAAATAGCAGGAGAAATCAGGTACCATTTTATCAACATATAAAGAGCAGCTGAAAAATCAAAGGGATTTGCACGTATATAATTTATATGGAACAATCAAACGAAGTCACAGTTCAGCACACTCTGACGTCCTGAGTCCAAATAGACTGCACCAAGAATCCCTTTTAGTAGGCAAGTTTTTAACAGAAAGCCCTACAAGCACTCATTAACTTCCAGCGACACTGGAAATTTAGGACCAACTCGAAGAACACTTGTGTAAATAAAAAGGTGCAAAACCATTTCTATCAGTGTATTTTCTAGACTAGTTTTTGTGGTTCTGGTGATAGATCTGGAAAACAAGAACAAATCATACGGTACTTAATGATTTATTTGCTTTCACTGTTGCTATCACCATTAAAGAAAGCGCATTTGTAGAAAAATTACGGGATGAATCTGAATCCAGTTACGGTCAAACATCCACAATTATAATCCAAGTTTTTATTTGAAGTCTTGCTTACACAGAACTATTCCAAACCAACAGAAACATACTAATTGGTCTTGGACAAAAGCCTGTCATATTTTGCACTCCTCTGCAATGTCTGAAACAAGGTGATAACATTCTGTTGTGTTACAACAATACAAGAGATCAAAAGAACTGTGAAGACACCCATCCATTCGTGCTACTCATACAGGGGCAGATGGGAGAGAATGACAACTCTGTTTTTCATGCAACATATGTTTTTAGTGGAAACAATTACATACAGAAGGATTTTTCTGAAGCCTAATACTCAAGTAATGTGGTACAAGAAAGCACTCAGGATTATTTTAAGAAAAATCAGGAAAACCTTCTTGCAGGGAAAAAGTACTCCTAAGTATGATGAACTCCTGCTTCTAAGCAGGGAAGTAAAGTTGCCTGCACAACTTTAAGTTTCCTTTTCTCATTTTAGAAACTGTTCTCTGACAGATAAAAATTAAAATATGCATATTTTTAAATGAGAAGAGGGGAAACACACACACACCTCAGGTTAGTAGCAAGCAAAAATACAAATCAGCCATTTAATTTCTCTTCTGATGAGTACACATGTATTTATTCTTTCAGTTCTTCAGCAAACTCCTCATTTAGAAATAACACTTTCTCGTAGTTATTCCTTCAGCCAAAGATAGGTAGTAGAAACCACTAAGTTCAGCCACAACTACTGAAGATGCAGATCTTAGAAGGCACAAAAAAAGATTACCTGTTTTATGAATAAGTCTCCTCTTTCTGATAAAAAGTTTTTAAAATGCATGATTTAAAGTGAGCACAATTTTTCCCACAGTTTCTCACTGATTGATTTTTAACACTTACCCTGGATGTTGCCACAGATTTGCATGTCTACCCTCAGGAAGCAATTCTCTCTTGTTAAGGGGAGTAATACCTATTGCTGCTTCTAAAATAGTTATGTATTTCTTGTACCGCATCCTGCCTTCCTCAAGACTTCCTCCACGCTAAGTTATCATCCAAACGCAGATGCTGCAAATGAAGTCATGCCTCTTCACTGATTTGAAATGCTGCTTTTTAAAACAGGCTCCAAGTTTGAAACATAAAAATAATGGTTTTTTCCCTTCTCCCAGGCTTGGATAGTTAGTAGAAGAGAGAGAGAAACCAAAGAAAAACTCCTACCAGATTCCCCAGAAACGTCATTGTTACGTAATTTGATCTTTGAATAAGACACTAATGAAAATGATTGAAGAGACAATCACGGTTCTAAGCCTGGCTGGATAATGCACACTCTCCAATTGACTAATCCTTTGCTAAATCTCTGCTGTCTATAATCTTTCAACTGCTAATGGAGCACTAGGTAACTTCTCTGTCAAATCCATCCAGGGAATAAAAGAGATCTGCACAGAAAACTTGAGACCATTTTAGACAGTGACAGACAGAAATAGCTTTTGCCTTAACTTTTCTCACCAGAAAGCACCAGAGCACCAGAAAGCTCTCTATGTTACAAGTGTCAAAAGGGATTTAGCTGATCTATTCAGAAAAGGCATGGAGAAGTACTTCCTTATGGGGCTTGCACAGAATTAAGAAAGCTAGAGACTCCCATTATGATACCTACTAGTCATTCAAATGCGCCTCACATGATGCCAGAAGCCACATCCCATGTCAGAATTGTTCTAGCCATGAGGTAAGTAACTGTGCATGCCAAAGACCTCAGGAATGAGCTACAAACGTGGAGACAGATGCACACATGTTGAAAGATCTAACAGTGACATTTCGGAAACACTACAGTACTGTCAAACTGCAATATTCAAAGAGATGTACTTGATTGCAAAACTAATCAAGGAAATGTTGATACGATGCTTCTTAGATAGTAAGAAAAGAATGCTTATATGTGTATATATATAGATATACATAGTTACATATATAAATATTATGCACTTATGCAGTAATAGAGACAAAAACATAGAAAGAAGAGATGTGACAGGAAGACTGAGCCTGGAACCATGACTCCCTCTGTAAACTGTGCATATTATTTATTCTCTAGTATTATTAGGCATGTGTGTATTTCTACTGGAGTGATATCATATTGCATGTTCCTTATTTAGAAACCAAGATGATTTCTTGTGCTGTAAAATATTTAGTTCTTAGCAACAAGATTTGTACAACTATTTCTTGATTTTACATTACTTAAAATAATGCATTAGCCATATTTGGTGTTTAATATTCAATCACATTTGTTGGTTTTGTTCACACATGCACACACTGAACTATCTCAAGTAATTACTAAATACCAATTCATGTGACTGATCTTAGAAGTGCAAAATAAAATCAAGCATCTTTTAGGTTCAGGGAGTACCACTACAATTGTCAGAGAAAAAAAAATCACCTACATAGTTGCATGCTGATAAGGAGTATGCAGTCTGAAATGTAGTAATGTTTTAAGAATAATAATTAATATATTAAAACCACATTAATTAAATTAAGCAAAAAATTACTTCTTCATGTCCAAAAAAAAAAAAAATAATCGTTTAACAACAACTTTAAACATCTGTATACACAGCATTAAGAAGCTTAATGCTTAAAGAGTAGTACTAGAAGCCTGCAAGCACAGCTAACGTCATTAAGCCTGTATGCATCCTGACTTCTGATAGCTTTGGTAGCTCTATCGTAAAGGCTGTGCTGAAAAAGAAGAGACAAGACAAGAAGTGAGCATCTTTCAGCAATTCCAGTACTTAAGGATCTTCTGACTGTAGAAGTCCACAACAGCTTAATTTTACTCTAAAGCAGAATTCAGTATTACCACATTTTCTCCTATGAAGTTTTGGTGTTTCTTTCTGTCCACCTTCTCCCTTAACACTTTCTAAACTATAAACTTTCCCCTTATAGATCTAAGAAATAGTTCTTACAAGAACTGTCCCACAGTAATTTTCAAAGCCAGTCCTATGCTAAGTCTAAAAAGCATTAATAGCAGCTCTGGTTCATCTTTTATCTCTCTGAGAAAAGCATATTAATTCTGACTAGAAAAGGAGCCTCATGACTAGTGTTGTACATAGGGAAGCCAAGCCCACACAATAAGCACAAGTTCCTCCCAAGTACTGCTTTCGGTTAAATAGTGCGTGAAACCTCCAGGTATTTAGAGGGAGAAAGACTGACTCACTGTTTATCAACTTCCTTCAACTTTATTTAGGAACAGAAATTCAAAGCTGCTAGTACATGCATTGTTAGTGAAGAATGACTTTTGTAGAGCAGACAAAAAGTCTAAAACATACCTTCCTCCGTTGTTTCCTGCTGGAGAATTATCATCCATTCCACTTTTTTTTTTGTCTTTGTATTTTTTCAGGAAGAACAGAAACCAAGTTTTATTGGAAAGAAAACAGCGCAATTTTCCTAACTGAGAACACACAAGTGATACCTCAGAAAGCACAATGTATTTCTGAGAATGGGGAAAGAATGACAGAGCTTTTTTCTCCATTGAAAAAACATTTACGAGATCAAAGCAAAAATTTCCTTTTGCTCTAATCCTCGACAGATGAAAACAGCCATGCACTCTTAATTAGATGTAGAGCATACTTCTTGTAAATTGATGGCAGAGGCAGGATCTCATCTTCAGTCACTTCAGACGCAACTAAAAAAACATCATTGCCCAATGCAGCAACAAATTACTTTCCATCTTGTGAAAAAAACAAAATCCTGCTCTTTTTTGTCTTTCAACAAAGATCTCTGTAACAGCTACAGATCAAAGAATTCTCTTATTAAGAGAGCAAAGAAACAAACATCTCTTCCTACATGCTTTTGCTTAAGTGATAAGTATTTTGTTTGTGCCACAACCAGCACATATGTAAAGCCTGATCTGTAAAAAATCTTAAGGTAGAGGAGCATCAAGGATCAGACTGGGCGTGTGGGAGATGGGAATGAAAAGAGGTGAGAAGGACCTGGAAATTTCTTTCTCACAGCTTCAAGGATTGCAGTTGCCTTGGCCACTCCTTAGAGATCGCCCCTTCCCTGAACAGTCCATATGCTCCTGGAGATTCTCAGAATCAGCTTATTCAAAGTTGTGCTAAGGAGGCTAGAGACACCAGTAGTCAAATCTGCTGGCTATTAAGCAGAGCTAGATGATGAAGCAGATGTTGGAATAGAGAGTGCAAGCTGGTCTACAAGCAGCCTTGCTGTTAAGAGCGACTTGCAGGAGAGATTTATGGGTTTTCTCTAAAGCCTTAAAAAAAACCAAACAAAAATTAATGAGGCAAGGCAAATAACACATAGCTTGAACCACACGTGAAATCTTGGTGCTGCATTGTTAAGCTCATGCTCAGTTTATCAATACAATACTAATGTCAAAAAATAAATTTGGTACAATAGAGTTATAGCACAATGCTTTTGGGAGAGGTATCATTGAGCCAGTCCTAGAAAAAAGCCACCGTGGCCCAATATATCTGAATTCATGCCTAACTCAATGAAAACATACCCAAATCTAAGGAGACATCCTAAACCTGACATTTCTCATGTATATAAACCACACCCTAGATAATTGCACATCTTTAAGATGTAAATGAAATTTCTCAAAAGCAGTTCTGGATTGCTGGCACAAAACAAAAACAGAGACAAAAGCATGAAAAGAAAGCAGGCACTGGAAAAAAACCCAGAACAATAGGTCTTTATATTTTGCCTTGCACACTTCTTATTGACCCTACTATTGTATCAGGCAGAATTTTTGTATGTCGTTTTCACCTTATTCATATGAAAAGAGAGCACTAATGAGTTTCGTTTTCTTCCTAGATTAGCAACCATGGTTATCTTGAGGTTCTGGGACTCAGATGCACAACGACAATGCTGACCTAAATTCAGGAAGAGTTAGGTAGCTCATGTTTCCTAAAAACAAAGCCTGCAGCTGATGAATACGAACCAGGGCAGATGCTGTACCAGATATCAAACCAGAGCTCCCACAGCTCACTCTGTTATTATTAAGCTTGGATCATAAACATCCTAAATATATTAACAAATGCAAGAGCCATCTTACACTGGACAGAAAGGAGTTGACACAGTCTGCATTCTCATTTGAAATAAAAAACCTACGATATCCCCTAACAACATGCACTTTCAAAAGGCAATCAGCTTAAAAAGAAACAAAACAGAACAATCCCAATAACAAGCCAACTAAACCCCAACCCAAACATTAATAGTTTAAGGTATGAAATGACCTGAGTATGCTTTGCTGCTGCATCAAGCTGTTTAATTAAAATGCTGCACTTAGTACCTGTTTAAATTATGTAATATATAAGAAAAAAATAACCTCAGCTCTCTAGAGTTGAATGCTGGCTTTGTCTGGTTAAAAAAAAAAAAAAAAAAAAAAAGGGCAAAACAAAAAAAAACCCTCAACCAAACCCCAAACCCACACAAAACAAGATAAAAGACACCAACCCCCACAAAAAATAACTACAAAACAAACCCCAAACAAACCAAACTAATCAAAAAACCCACAAATAATAAAAAAACACAGAAAACTCTCCCAAACTCCAAACAAAAATACCCACATAATTGCAGCAGGTTCTACACCATAATCTACCCACTCACGAAAACAAAACAAAACAAAACAACTTTCTGAACTGGGACAAGGATAACCCAAGTACTGGTAAAAGATGATTAAAGAGCAACAGAAGGCTTCAAAGACTCTGAGAACAAGCAGTAAGCAAAGTTTTCAAGGGAACAGACATAGGTATCCCAACATGGTGTTGTTCTTTCTGAGGAAGGGGACAGGTTTAGATACTTGAGAAAAGTCCCACGATTGAACAGCTCTGTATTGACAATGTAAGTTCTCAATGCATTTAGAGCACGATCTGGGTCGTGGGTATGAGACTGAACTTTTGACTCTGAAAGATGACATGCACTGGTGCGTATATGCCAGCACAGTCATGCAAAACCAGTCATCCCCACGTCACTGCTCCAATCTTTGTAAGTAACACACCATTTGCAAACATTCTTCACTATGGCAAGACTCATATTTTAGAAGACAAAATTATGCCCCATATACTTACTGCCATAAATATTTTTTTTTTACAAATAGATTATCTAATTTTTAGAAGACTTTCAAAATTCACAGAAATCCACTGCAATTTGGGATTAAGATCCACAGCCTTTCTACAGCTGATGCCAAAGACTAATTGGCAAACTAAAAAAATTAATTTTTCCCCAGCAATTTGAATTTTCATACCTATTTAAAAATGAATGAGACTTGAAAATCTCTAACCTGACAGACCTGTAGCTGTTCTAACATGTAAGTGCTCTGTTCCCCGTCATTAGAATGACCAGTTCCAAGACTACTGCAAATAAGATGAGACTGACGCAGCCACGGTACGACAAAAGTTACACTATTCCTGAGTACATAAATGCCGTTATTTCAACAATTACAAGTGAACAGTCTTGTAACACGAGATTTCCTTTACCCTACAAGGAAGTTCTGGAGAAAGACAAGATTGGTAACTATTAAAACACATACGAAAACACTATCACCCGGATTTGCTCTAAGTTAAATACAGCTTTGAAGTAGCCCTGGAATATTAGGCCATTCCCCAGCTGAGGATTACTGTGGTCCAAGAGCTTTCTAATGCTTTTAAGCATATAGGTTTTATGAAGGTACAGCACATCCTACTTTGTGAATGCTGCTACCGAAACATTGTTTTAATCACTTTTCACCGCAAAAAGGGGGGATTAAGAAATCAAAAAAGTATCATACACTTAATTACTTTGATGCTTCACTCTGAAGAGCTCTATTTAGATTATAGCTCATGCAAAGTGTTGTGATCACCCCAACTCTGCTGTCTAATTCCCAACACTTGCCTTAAGTCTCACAAAAATCCAGTGCAGTGGCACTAAGCACCTCAGCAGTTACAGACAGTAATACAGGGCAATAGCAAAATGCAATTAGATACAGGTTCTCCAGTCCACAGTAACATCTTTTGTAAAGGGAGGAGAAGTCACTGCCACTACTTAAAACCAATGTTTAGGGCCTAAGATGTTTGCATGTAACAGTCCAGAAGCAATTATAACAGTAAACTCACCTAAAAGTAAAACACATACAGAAAACTTCCTCGGAAGCCTGATGACAGCCCTCCTAATCCTCATAATAACGTTAGACTTAGTATAAATCTTACTGACCATTTCTAAGTGGCACACACATGCTTACTAAATGCAAAACGTTTCAAAGTCTCCTAAAGCAGCCTGATGATCTCTAAATTAGTATTAATTCACACAAGCAAACCTTCTATGCCTTCCAGTACAAGATTGCCATGTCAGGACTTCATGGATCTTGACAAGTATCACTATTTGACAGAGCTGATAATTAAAGCCTTAGACGACAAATACTTCACAAATGAAAGAAACAGTTTTGCACATACTAGTTTCTCTTTTATTTTCCCTCAACTATAGGTGAATCACAGTTTTCAACCTTTAACATAAAACTTTGCAGAACAAAAGAAGAGGTAAGCTATTTTGTTGCAAATGATGCGACCTTGATAATTACATCCAAAGGTTAAAACAAAGCAGACCTTTGCAGCTTCTGCTGGAGCGCAACTCTGGGGCCAAGAGCCGTTCAGTATCATCTTAGCTGTGGGAACCGACTCAATTTTATAAGCTGAAGCTAGGGAGCAGATAATTCAGAGGTTCGCTCTGTTTCAAGCGAATAACTACTAGAGAGCGACATTGGAAGCATAAAAGTTTTCTGATTTGCTATATGACTCTTACACAAGTACGTTCAAACAGCATGTACTTTCTCAGGCTGGAAAAAAATACGCAAACAGGTTTCAAATACGGGGTAATTAAGGGCAGAGTTGTCTACTAAAGCATACTAAAGTGCATACCACTGGTAGATCAACCTTGGCACTCCAGGATAAAAATCTAATGTACCTGGGCTCCAGCACCGCAAACACGGCCGATGCCAAGGCACTTTTAACAAGGGCAATTAAAACATTTGTCTTCTGGAACTGCCTGTTCTTTGTTTTACAGTTCCCTGTTAACTTGAAACTTCCCCTGACCCAGTTAGCCGAAGCCCAAGGCACGGCTGGAATCCACTCGGGATGTGCCAACATAAAGATTTCAGGAATTCTCTGTGCAACAAAGGCAGCCCAAGCCCCCGACGGCGGGGGCGTGAGCTGGCCGGGGGACCCGCCTCCCCACCCCCCCTCCGGGAATAACCCGGGTAAACAAGCACCCCGACTCGCCGGTGACATCTCTCCCACTTTCCACGTAGTATCGCACTCTCCCGGAAAGTACTTATCACGGAAAAAGTCACTGAGAGCCGCTTAATCCCGTTAAGAGAAAAGCCGATCCCCGGCCGAGCCCGGCTGTTCGCGCCGCCCAGGTGCGCGGCGGGCGCGGGACCGGCCTGGGGGCCCCGCGGGTCCGCGGCGGGTCCGGCTCCCGCGGACAAAGGCGGCAAAGCGCGCCCGAGGAGCCCAGGCGAGAGGGCGATAAAACCCAAACCACACAAAGGAACGAGAAAGAGGAGCCAGCGCGGCTCCCAGGGCGGGGAGCAGAGGCACCGGCCGCGGAGGACAAGGGGTGCCGGGGGGCACCGCACCTGCCCGGCGGGAAGGAAGCGGCGGAGAGCGCGGGTTCGGGCAAGGATATCCCGCGGGGATACTCGCCTGCTCGCGGAGGACGTCCGGCAGCGGGAGCAGAGGTGCCAGAGGCGCCCCGGTTCTGGGACTGCGCCTTGTCCTGCCTCGCCGTCCCGGAGCGGGCAGCGACGGAGGCGTCGAGTCCGAGCGCGGGGCCGAGGCTGGGGCTGGGTCCGGGTCCGCCGCGGCCGCTCCCGCCGAGTCGGGCGATTTCCTGCGGGGCGCGGGCGAGGGCGGCGCGGCCACGCCGGGGCGGGCTCCCTCCGCAGGTGCCGGCCTCGCCCCCAGGTGGGGAGGAGAGTGGAAGGATGGGGAGGGCACGGAACCACAGGGGAGGGGCGGTGGCAGCCGGACGGGGTGGGCAGGGCTCCCCCACCTTAAGCGTTCCTCCACCTGCGGCTGCCGCCCCTCCAGTCCAGGGGTGCCTTCGCCCGGCTCCCCCGGGCCACGCCCGCACACAGCAACACCCGCGGCGGCGGCAGGGGAACAGGAAATACCGGTCGCAGCCCGGTGCTCCGCGCCGCTGAGTCACCGCGGCAAGGCCGCCCCGCCCCCCGGCTTTTCTCTGCCCGTCCCGTCTCCCGGCAGGGGACCGCGGCTCTGTCCCCCGGGTCTGCCCGAGGCACCCCGCGCCGAGAGCGGGCCTGCGGATGGGCACGGCGGAGCCCTGTCCCCGCTGGCAGGGCGCACCGTCACCCAGCCCAGCGCTTGGGTGTGTTTTCCGTTTACATCAGTGTTTTGTTTGGAACTTGGGATCGTTGCCCATCTGAACCTTTCTAACGGGAAGACCTCTGAGACAGCCTTTAACACCACAGCGCAGCGTTCCACGTCCGCCTCCCAACTTGCTTCTCCCTGCCCTTTATCACGGAATAGCTGCGGCGGCTTTACTGATAGCTCGGGAGGGCTCTGTTCACACCATCACTCTCAGCTGAAATACCAATGATTAACAGAAGGCAGAGTAGCTCCATTTCCAGGCCGGAACACCCCTCATCACTCTGCAAATCCACCAATACTATTCCCGCAACTGTAACATACCATGAGAGAAATACACTCCAAGCTGGCATTCCACAGGTATCAGCTTTCGGCATCACTGCTGTCCTGCAGCCTGGATGAGAAAGGCAAGGCAAAACAGCCCTGGCAGGATTCTTTGGAGTCATATTTCTTTTGCATTGTAAAGCACTAAATGTCACCAGGAATTCCTTATCTGCTGTCTTATCTGGTGGACAGTTAAACCCCTTGCAAGCCCCTCTAAAATTAAACAGCACACTCCCACCCGTATCAGGCCCGAGGAACAAACCACTTAAATTTTTCTTGTTGCTATTTGCAGGTGAGAAATACACCAGATTCTCACAGCATTTCTAATTCAGATAAATTTCTTTCTCAATAGATACAGTTCATGCACTATGTCTCATACAGAAAGTAAGATAAGGAAGGTAAACAGTATTCTTCATGAAGTGGCTGGACTTTGGAAGGAGGCCCTGAAAGAACCTATTTTATTACAGCAAATACGAAACTGCATTCAGATATTGTATGGAAAAGGCCTGCTTGTGTCTACTGTTAATAATTAACATGCATGTGAATACACTAGCCTTCAAATACCTATTTCAGTCTAAAAGCCCCAACAGCAAAAATCAGATGGGAAAAAAACCCCCACCCCACTAATTCAGGGCTAATTCATAAACTTGATGTTTTAAGTCAGCTACAGACTAATTTTATGATCAGCATGTAATACGATATTGCTTTCAGGCAGAATCAAGGCACAAGAAATGGAAATTTAGTTTTACTTCCAGATATGGCAGATCATTTGGTTTACATTGTGGTGGGTGTCTGTTTCCTTAATGAATGTTTTAAAACTCCATCTGTTAGTTCTCCAGATCTTTTGTAACCATTGCCTTAGGATACTTGGTTAATGGTTCCAAAACACTGTTAGAAGGAATAAGACTACGGACACATTAAATATAAAATAAATAAATAAATAAAAAATATAAATAAAAAAACTGATTTTTTTTTTTTAGTACAGCAGAACATTCATAGCTGGCAGAAGAGCCTACATCTGAAAAGTAACAATGCCTGCAAAATTATTCATTTTGTTACTGATCACATAATTAATTATGATACAATTTTTAAATCAATTCAGCAAACTAAAGAGGGCAGCATCATTATATGCCTTATTTTAAACACCTATTGTTTTCTTATCTAAACTTGTCTCTTTCCTTGACCCGAATTCCACAAAAAAAACAAAAAAACAAACAAACAAACAAAAAGTTTGTAATTAGGAACTGTTAAAAATACTTTAATTGTTCATGCAGTCTCCACTGGCCACCTCCCTCGGTAAAAGGCATGAATATTTTTTGTTCTACCACTGCAAGCAATACAATTTACATAAAAGGCATTTTGGGAGAGAGATGGATGTAACTCCACACAACTTTTTCTTATCTTTATACAGGAATTAAAAAATCCCAATAGGAAAATGGACTGGAACATGTTTGATTGGTTACAATTATAGATAGCGGTGTGGAGTAAATTTAAAACACCATTCTCTAAAGGGCCACAACATGAAGCAGTTTGCCCCACATCTCTCCTTGCCCTGCCAATGGTAACACCTGTTGGGCAAAGCTAACTTCTTCCTGATAGCTTTTGCTTCTGCCCCTCCCATGCTTCCTTTACTATTTTGAATGTTCTTCCAGGTTTTCTGGCAAGCCTCCACCCTCCTTCCCAGGACTCCCACATACTACAGAGCTGGTTAGCACAATCACAGAGTTCAACCACTAACCAGAAGCTAAAAATAATCAAACACAAACCTTCCTGTAAACCTACTTTCTCTTGTTCTACTGCCTCCTCCTCAAGACAGGCGTTTATCCCATTTATTGAAGCTACCAAAACACGCTGGGAATTTTAAGGAAATGAGATGTAATGATTTTATCACATGGAGCAATCTTGGAAAGAAGAGGTAATGTTTTCTTACAAATTACCCACAAGTGAAAAAGAAAATGAATGAACAAACACCAGACAAGAACTCAGGCACATAATTCCTGGCAAACAAAGGTGGTATTTTGTGATCAATGCAGAGTGCGTGCAATTGCTGTAGGCCTGACTACATGAATGAACTGAGACTTCCAAAGAGCTCCTGGTTACATAGGAAACAATGAATTTTAGCAAGGCTGGACATACTATATCTTTCAGAATGTAAGCTCGAACCATAAAAAAACCAAGGGTCAGATTAGCAGTTGGTGAAAATTCTTGTGTATCTAAAAAAAGACCAAAGTTTATGTGCTGAGCCTGGGCAGCCAGTAAAGCTACAAATGGCAACACCCATTCTTCCAAAATGTTCTGCACATTCTCCTTCACTGATAACGGAGCAATTGTATTGTGAGAAAAAGTAATGCCCATAACACAGTGTTTTATTGATACTGTCTGTGCATAGTCTAAATAATGACTGTTCTTCAGCTATTTATTTTGGGAGAGGTGAAGCAAGAAACTATTGACATAATGTCAGGTGGGGAACTACAGAACAATCTTTTTGTTCCGTAAGTTATGGATGTAAAAAAACAGTACGGAAGTGTTACTTGTCTTGGGGCAATAAGCAGTCTGACATTAGGATCAGAGCTCATTCTGTGCTTCCACTGTACGAATGTGACAGCTCATGGGGAGTCCTTGCCCCTACTTACAATTTGCTGCAAGTATTAAAACAAAAAATGAGTCATGTCCTATGATTCATTGTGTACATTGAGATAAAACTCATTCTAACTTGCTGACACTATTTATCTTTACCAGTTAAGATTAAATCCATTTGTTACTCAGATACCTAAACCCAAGAAATTGTTTGCATGAATAGCAGTAGCATTACAGATGAAGAGCAAGGCATGTAAACTGTGAAAGCTGAAACTGCTCTTATAAAATCCACCTCAACTGGCCACACTTGGACAGAATCTTTCCAGTACATTTTAAGAAACAGAATTTAAAAATATGCATGCCTTCACCCTTATCATCACACCTTTACCTAATGAATTAAAGAGTTCTACATGCAATTTTATTTTGGTATAAACATTTCCACCAGATGTAAGGGAATGGAGAACGAGCTTCCAAATATCAATCAGATGCATATTAGTGGTCATACTGCATGCAAATACTTAAAAAATGATTTTTGGAAGTCAACTGGAAAAAATAATTACATGTGTGTGGTCAGGCAAAGGAATAACCAGGTATCCTTGATTCAACTATCAAGTCATTAACTTCTACACAAACATGTTTAAATGACTATCTGAAATTTTAGGAGACTGAGCTAAATATTATAAAAGTAAGTACATAAAAATACATGTTTTCCATATGCTATAAATTACTTTCCGTGTTCTAAATTCAGAACAGCAAAAACATATTCTATTTTTACCTCCCTGTACTTTAAAAAAACCCCCATGCTTTACTCCTATATTCATAAGATCTGGAAGTCATTGTATTTACCTTATTCAGCGCAGCAGACATTTATATTGATTGTAAAACATGCAAACAGCATGCACCATCAACCAAGAGTTACTTCCATAGAAACATTTCTCTGTTTAGTAGTGGGAAATAGCAGGTATCAATGCTTATACTCTAAATGCAAATATGGGGCAAGAACACTTATAGTTACTGTTTTTCAATGACAAAATCCATCCTTACCTGTCAAAGTATCTAGAAAATCATGGCAAACTAACTATAGCATCAGAGAAACCAAGAAGAAAAATACTGTCCACTGAATATCTTTTCATACAATCTCTAAGGGTACGTTATCATTTTTCCCTCATGCATTAGTCAAGAACTTGGTCCTTCCCATTTTATAGGGAGTTAAAACCTGCAAGTTGTAATATTACAACAGTGCAACTGCTGAAGTGTTGCCATTCATAATTTCTTTTAAATGTTTTTAAGATCTGGAGTATATAGTATATATATTATAGTATACTATATATAATATATATATATATATAGTATATATACTATATATATAATATATATAGTATTTCCTTCACATATTTAATAGCCTGACAAAGACAGCTTCATCAGCCTAAGAACCATACTTGATTCTAAGAAATTTCTGCATTAGCATGGTGCCAAGGGGAGCCTTGCTGTATCACGGTGATAATAAGATAAAACCATTTAAGAAATGCAGTAGAATAAAATCAGTGCAAATTTTCATTACCATGAACTTAATTTTGCTCAGCTCAAAAAAAAGTATTTTTACTCTTTGAAGAACAAAAAGGTAGAGAAAGAGAAATACACAGTAACAGAATGAAATGTTTGCAGAGATATTGCTGTACAGCTTAAATTTCACATACTAGCCTTTCCAGTTCCATATCATGCTCTGAGCCACAAAAATGTCTAAGTAATTTAAAGTTTAGCTCAAAAAAAAGAAATCCTGAGGTGAAACAAACTACAAATTAGGATTTTGAGAATAGCAAGTTCTGCAATACTATGAAAAAACCTGTCATTACACACATTATGACACGTTAAATATGTGTACACACGTATATGACACGTGACTATGATGTGTTACAATAGCCACAAATTCTGAGGCAATACATTCACAGTACCACAATTTATGTCAATGTAACACATAGGCATTTCTTGTTTTGAGTGAATGTTTCACCAAGAAAATTTCAATGTTTGTGTGCTGGTCAGAAGTCACCAGGTGGTCAGTCCTTATATGCAAACAAGTCTACAGAGACTAAAAATTCATGACTTCTGCAGAAATAAAGCAAGAAATGAAGTGACAGGATGGGCAACCTCAACCATATGCACTACATGTGCACAGATCAAAACAGCACACAGAAATCCAAAGACTGAGCACTGAAGAAAAAATATATTATTTTCTTTTTTGTTGCAGAACATATTCATACCAAGAAAAACCAGAATAAAGCTCAGGTACTTCAGCCCATGAAAAAGCTTGGCTTGATGTTGAAGTCTTTAAACTTCCATGAGGTAGAATACAATCAAGTATCTTCTTTCCCAGAATATATTAAGGAGGACAAATCCAATTTAGTTTTTAAAGCTGCTGAAAACTCTTTTGATAGTAGTTCATGAAGAGATACTCTGTCATGAGAATACACCCAATTCCGTCCAGTCCAGTCATAGCGCTTGGGCCCACTAGAAAAAAAACAAACCACAACAAAACATCACATACTGATGTACAGATTATTTCAAGAGACCTGCTGGAAGCCTGTGTGCATAATGTATGCCACAGAGTGCCCAAGAAAAGTAACAGATAGCATGGGGACCGGCTGGTGGGCAGTCTGAGGAAGTGGAGCAGAAAAGCCCTGATTTGTCAGGAACTACTGAGCCATCTAACAGACATATCTGAAAGGTGACAAGATATATCAGTCATTTCTAGGGGAGACAAGCACTTTCCCTTCCTGCATTTGGCACTGATATCGCCACAGTTTCTTCCTGTATCCCATTATTTCCTCACAGATATAATTTTCTTGCACACAAATATCACAACAGATATTTGTATAATGCTGAATTAATGCCACTGATTAGTTCTTGCAGATATTCTAAGCACAGCAAAGGACAAATAATTTCATTTTAGATGCAACAAAATAATCTAGCCCCTGAAAGCAAATATATTTGCATGTGGGAAATTTATAACTAAAATGCGCTATTATGTTGTTACTGGCTTGGTTTTTCCAGGCCTACACTAAGTATCAAGAAAGAAACTTGATCATCTAGGTACTACTCCAGACCTTGCTATCCACCAAGTTCTCCACATATCAAATGGGAGAATGACTGAAAGGTTCTCACTGCTGTTAACATCAGCTAAGCAAAGAAAACAGAAAGGAATGAAATGGTTATCTGGGATAAACAGATAAACCATTGATCTTGTAAGATATATGCCTTGGAACTCAGTCAACACCCCGAATCTGCTAGGAAACACACTATCCTATACACTCTACAAGCATAAACACTGATCTGAACCTTGACTATTCTGAGTTACTTACAATAGTCAAATGAAGAACTATCCAACCACTAATCAATGTATGAGAAGTTACAAATGCAAGCACAAATCCTAGTCACTTTCACTGAAATCTCACTGTCTGTATCAAAAGTGGTAACTGAATCAGGGTTATGTGCTCCAGTTATTTTACTAAGTATTTCTCACTTCACCTTTTGCAGCACAAGCATATATTTTTACTCTCCTGCACCTAGAGAACGATGGAATGGGATCCTGTCATTCATGAAAATCAGGCTAAGACAGACCATTTAATCAACGACAAAGAAGTATATGTGTTACCTTAACTGGTTTGAAATGTTATGCAGTAAATATCAGTGATAAGGTTAGCATATGAAACACTTTCATAGTTCCATGGATCTCCAAAACACTGTACAAATGTGACTTTTAAATTAACAGTTTAAACAAAGATCTGGTGAATTCTGTAAAACACCTGCAAGGTTAAATATAGATTAAATATATTCCTCATGGAAAGTCTGCATATATGTTTCAATCATAAAAGAAAATAATTAAATTATCATTAAAGTATTGCTAATATTCTGAAGGTTGAAAAGTCTTTTCAGTCAGGAGCTACATTAAATTACTGCAATCACACTGCTGGCAGGTTGCACACATCCCTTGTGCCCTTTTTTTGTAACTGTCAACTGACTGAAGTTTTCACTTAGGTGTACAGATACTCAATAGCAATAGATGGCCAAAATAAATGCCAAGAAAAATGTTCCACATCTTGACAAATTTGTTCCCTTGGGATAGATTCTTAAAGACTAAAGGGCAACATTTACTGTAAAAATGCCCCAAATCATTCAACGCAAGTGGTGACTGGCAGCAACATTTGCTTCCCTCACTTCCCAGCAGAGTGCAGTTAAGATGACAGTTCAGATCATGCAGCATTTGCTGGAGTTGCCTTTCAGAAGTTAGGAAATAAGTGAATGCATAATATCATATTCCAGGAAATACCACTGTTTATCATAATACCAATTAAGGGAGTATAAAAAGCAAAAATTTAACTTTTTTTTCTTAAACTCCATATTCTGGATCATGTATGTCTTAGCTCATCTAGACCTAAACAGAAGAAATCATCTGAATTTTGGTTTTCATAAACTGATGAAGCCCATGTGTGTCAGTGATGCCAAAATTTTATAAGCTGGTTCTTTCACCAGTAACACTTATCAGCTCCCTGGGTTCTTTTCCAGGGATAGTGGCAAAGAATACAGATTTTGGGGGAGAACAGCTACAGCATTTTCCCACTTATCTGGCTGCCTTCCCTGCTGAAACCAACCAGAAAACCTGGAATGGATCAAAACATAGCATTAGAAAAGGCAGAGTACACAGCAGCTAAGGCTCCTGTGAAATGCAGATGCTTGACAGAAACAATCAGTGCGGGCATACATAAACATATAAAGCAGGAAATCCCACAAGCTTAAAAGGGAAGGAGCCACCCTGTTTAAAACGCAGATGATGACATCATCATCACTCTTTTTCCAACAGAAGCTTTGTTTGTTATTCCAACAGAAGCTTTTTAATCACTGCTGGTTATACTTCCTATAAGTAGGTAATACACCTGTTGACAGTGGTTTTGGGTTGAAACAGTGTATGAAAATTCTGTGTTACACATTTCCTGTACTAATTTAGGTATACCAGTAATCCAGCAGTGTGCCCCGAACTCCTATATCAAACCATAATTGAACATTTAAATTATATCATGTTTTAAGGATATAAAGAGTAGAAGGGTTACTTATAAAAAGGATATTACAAAGGATGATCATGCCATGCTATAAATAAGGGGAAGTACATTTCCACCCAGTCTGCAGATACTATGTAACTAACTTACACATAACTTACCTAGTGGGTGAGGACAGCCAAATCTGCCGGTTTGGTGTTTGCTTATTGATTACATATGTTCCCATGTCTCCACCCAATTTAACTGTTAGCACTCCACTCTTAAAAGACAAAAAAAGTGAAAAAAAAAATTGTATCCTCTTTCTTCGACAATAATTCATCTGCAGTGACAGAAACTCAGTATCAGATTCTCAACCATCTCTCAAACAATAAAAGCTAAGGAGAATAATAATTACATACTAAAAATGTAGTTAATACCTAGCATATCTTTGAGTCTGACCTAGACCTTAAACCTTCTGGTCAGAGTTTGATTTTAGTGTGTTTGCATCATTCACAATGGTGCTAATTAAATGCTACTCTTGAGCTTGGACCTGGCATCTAAAAAGGACCAGACCATTGCAACTCATTTTGCAATTATTAAAACATCATCCAATAACAACTTTTTTATATTAATGAACAATGCAGAACTGGTGTGGTTCGAAGTCAAGAAGCTTTATGTGTCATTGCTAGATTTCTGAGCCACACAATTTTACTTTTCTTCAGTAACTGTAACAGTTTAACAGGGAATAAACACATTTTTTTCTTCATCATTCTGATTCATACCTGAAAAAATGTTCCAGCTCTAAATTCCATGATTCTGGTTTTCTGTGAGTCTAGTTTTGCTTTGGTTATGTCCCTTTGGACCATTATCCTACTGAACATTTATTTTCTCTTTCTTGTTCACATTTCTTACTGACAACCATGATTCATGTTTCTTGTAAATCACAAAAATATTTTCTGTTCTGACTTTAAGAGTGAAAAACAACAGTATTTGGACTGGAGTTGACCTAAGGTGATGTGAAAGATACTAATTAAAGGGAAACATTTCTACAAAATGCAATGTGATGATTCAGATAATAATTTATTTAGTTAACAGTATCTCAAATACTTCAAGCCCTATAGCACAATAAAGCTTCTTTAAGGGTATCATATTTTTCATGCTTTAGTCAGAAGATACTACTAGAACTACCTGTCACTGCTCGGGCTATTTGCTGTGTATAAACATTCACCATGGGAAAAAATACTTTCAGGTATGAGTATCTACTGTCTGCCAACACACCCTGTAGCACAAGCAGCAACTCAAAGCTTTCTTCCCCTACAAAATAACTCAGGGTACTGGTTTCTGACATATTTCGAGTATCACCAGGCATAAAATAATACTCTAAGGATCTGACTTTTTCCCTTAGTTTCCATGCTGCTTCTGTGCTTGTTGGGCATTTATATCTCTGATCAAAACAATTAAAAAAGAAAAGGGTCTCCTGCTTCAAAGTCCCATCCAGTTTGTCCTACCAGTTATTTCTATTGGACATTAGTACAGTGCACAGAAGGACAAGAACAAGCTACTTCTCTGGCTGTAAGAATTTCAAGATTTCCCTATCTTAGTGATCTTAGAATTGTAGAGATACAGTAGAATAAGAACCGGATGGAGGATTAGGCCTGCATAATGATATACAGGTTTCAGCATTCCTCTATGTGGTTTGTAATGCTACATTAAGTATTTAGCCTGATGTTACGTTACATGTTTCTATAGAAACACTATCAGCAAATAGGTTTTCAAAGAGTTAACAAAAAATTATACTATTATTCATACTATGTGTCAGCTGTTAAGAGTACTGTTGCTCTATCCTTGCAAAGTAAATAGAAGTTAACTTCTACTGCTGTGTTGAAAACATTTCCTCATACATTTTACAGTACTTCTGAAATACTAGAAAATATGAGTTTGTTTTAAGAACTTAAAATGCAAGATATTTTACCATATTTTATGAAGCACTGCTGTAAGTATTTTGTACTACTGGATGAATAGCTCCTGGTAACAAAAAATACTACTTCTAAAGAGATTTTTCTTTACTGAACACGATGATACAAATTGCTCAAAGCAATCATGTTTGTAACAGGCAGAGCAGACCTTTATCACATTCGCCACCTTGTGGCTTCCTGCAGCACTGACCCTGTTTGTTTAGAATTAAATTGGGCTATTTAACCTTCTGCTTTCAACAGAAATGATAGCATATTACTAATTGTCATCATCCAGTCTATATAGTAAAGGACCACTGGTAAAAATCAAGATGTAAAAGTATTACCTCTTGAGCTTCACAAGTCAATGTCAAACATGATCCACTATACAGCAGATGGAGAAAAAATTATTACATGACTCATCAGCTTAACGTAATGAAGTGTGTAAGAATATTAATGAGGTAAATTTCAACCATTACTAATTTTTGTCCTAGGATAGTTACATCTAGGTGCTGATATCCTAAAACATACTGAAGAGTATGGTTAAATAACGCTTTTTACCAGAAAAAGAATTAGCTGTAACATTATCAACGTACTTAATTAAAGCAACATTTGTATTTTTATTTGCTAAACAGAAAGCTACTGGAAATATATTATTTTATATCCTAGCTATCAGAAATACAGAATGAAAATTATGATGACAAAGCTACACAAAGGAAGTCCAAAACTACAGACTTTTGCTTTGGTTTCGTATTTTGCACAGTGAATCCCAAACCAGTCAACATCCTGGAGCACAAAACCTTAACTGACAGTGCCTATATAAAGCAATCTCATTGTGGTAAGACATGAAGAGGGAGCTACAGTTGTGTGACCTCAAAAAACTGGAGTATTGGAAGATCTGCGTAGCACATAGTAGTGAAGGGAAAAACAGCACTCTTCTCCAAGTGATATTGAGGGCCATAACTTACAGATCACTTTGGGAACTGAATTAATATAAAAACAAGTAAATTTCCTATACAAATAAAACAGATATTTATAATTTGAGTCTCATTTATAATTTTACTCCTGTAAAAGAGTTTGAGTGGCTGACTACTGAAGGCTCCAGCCATACAATGTCTCCTGTGACAGTAGCTTTCTCCCCATGTACACTCTGGTCTTCTCCAACAACCTAGTCAAACACTGCACTCTCCCATTGCTTCTCTCCACCACGGGCTGTCATCAGGAAAGCCAGGACAAATATACACTACCTGGTCAAGAAAAATGCTGCTTCTCTGTATTCAGGGCAATCAAAGAAATTGCTCTAACAGTTACATGTGATGTACTATGCCATGTAGGCCTACAGTTCTAGTATTCACCAGAAGGGAACTGATTGCTATGCCAGATATCTACACCTGTTTAGGAAAATTTATAGACTAATGTGAAATTAAAAAACAGTTTCCATCTCCTCTTCTGCTCATTTATTATTCTATATTATGTCTTTCCTCAAACATGAAACATTTTAAATCCCTAAATCACACAACAGTGTGTGTTACTTTTCACCAGAATTGTTGCCCAAGTCAGTAAACAATAAAGGTGTAAAGACCTCATTGTATTTTCAGTGCCAGCACTAAGTGACCAATTCAAAACTCTCCTTCAAATAATAGAAAAAACCCTACAAAAATTATAGTGGTAATATGTTTAAAACATACCCCTAAAGAGACATCATAATCTTCTGGGGTAAAAGGTTTATCTGTCAGGTCCTCAAAGAAATCTGCTAAGGAGTCCAGTGTTTCTTCAGCCAGTTTCTCATAGGTGGTCTCATCTAAAGAGCTACAAATAAGATAGAAGTCTGTAATTAGGAGGAAAAGCATGGAAGACAGCATTTTACCTATAATAAAAACATACCAAGACCATGACTTTGAATGAAACAGTAACCATGAAAAGATCTTATAAAACAAGCAGTCATTTTTCTTAAGATGATATAGGTGACAATCCATCTTATAAATGGAGGTGAAGTTTTGAAATTAATTGGTATTAGAGATCTCTTAACTGAGGAAAAGTTACTTACTTCCTTAGATATACTAAACCCATCTAGTAAACAGCATCAGATTTCAAAGTAAGGAATTTTCATAAAAGGACTTAGTGTAGGAATTGCTCAGTTTTGAACTCTACAAAGAGAGACAAAAGTATCTCCCATTTACAAATATATGTCATTTGGCTCTACAAAGCTTCCTGCAGCCATACACAGTTTAGAAATGTCAATATCATGTCATGTTTATGTATAGCATTTGCCTTCTCAATTGGAATTACCAATGCAACTGGTAATTAGATGTTATTTAAACTGTGCCTATGAACTAACACTTATGAATTACAGCCTTCTCCAGAGAGTCTTAAAGCAACCTTGTGACTATTACATAATCTTTAAAGCACCTGTGAGACTGCTTCTCTTTTCCTCTTTAGTGGAACAAACTGTGGAACAGTTTAATTAATCAAATGTAATTAAATCCCAGGAGTTGTTCCATCTCCATCAGTGTCAGCTTTTAACTGAGTGTGTAAATAGGTCTCCCTAACAACAAACACTTCAGTAAAATAATTTCAATTTTTGCTAATACTTATGGCAATGAAACAGTTATTACAGGCTGAATATATAATATGTATCAGTTGGTAAGAGAAAACATATTTTTAAAAAGTTTCTTATCCCGTTATTGAAATATGCTGTACGTCACTTATGTGACCGATACCACAAAAAGCATTGGGGCATGGAGAACAGAAAGCCTTTGGATTGGGCAGGACTCATGTACTGGTTCAGGGTCCACTTTAGACACTTATAGGCAAGAACCATTTCGGACATCTGCACAATCCTTTACTGTGTCTCCAACTGCTGCATCAGAAGGGGAGAAGTCTCCAACAGATGCTGTGTCACCTCCTCTCAGAACAAGCAGAAATTTCACATCCTCTGCCATATGTGAAATGGTGTTAGACACCTGCGTTTAGGTACACAACTTATTTGCTAAGCGACTAACAAGAGACTAAGTGACTTCCCAAAATCACAAAAAATGCTTTTAGCTGAAACTGTAGTTGTCCTTTACATCATATCAACATTACATTAGTTTGGTAGTCTTAGTATGTATTTAAGTTATTCTAAAATACATGACCAGTATTTTCATATGAATATCTCAAAATGCATTTTTACCTCGTGTCACTCAGAATTCCTGCATTTCTCAAATTCATGAACCAAACAGTCCTACTCTTCGCATCTGAAGAATACTGTAATTGCTGTTTAAATCAAGCAGAAGCAAAACGGACTTAAAGTTAAAAGGTAAAGAATTACAAATTATGTACTTAGCATAAAAATTAAACACCTCCCTGAAGTCCTTTCCATCCTCAAGTAAAATGTTCATATTCTGAATCACAGGGCTAATGTGGAAGCACTTATGCAGCTTAAGTCTTTGGATGATTGAAGCAATCTAGAATATCCTTGTCTTATCACACAGTTTCATTCATAGAAGAATGAACTTGGAAAAGAAATTATCCTAACTTTGCTATTGCTCTACCACAGAATTACTGAGCAATTTCAGACAATTAAATGTCTTAGGCTCAGATTTTCATAAATATTCACTACTCAAATGCTGCACTACCTACAACATATGTCCCTCTGCTGGATGTCATGAACATACTAAGTTGAAATAAACACAAAACCTGAATCCTCCTTATGTACAAAAGAGCCCAAACCACTTCAGATTCCAGATTTCCAAACTACAGAAAAGCTGTATTGCCATACCAGCAGTATCAGGCAAGGGAACCAAATGGGCAATCCCGCAGAAGGAAACAAAAAATAAAGCTAATCCCCAGGTCAGACACAGTAGCAGAAGTGCTGTGCTTATGCTATCCACCAAGAAGGGAAGATGGCATGATTTCCATTTTGTTCTTAACTGGTGCTGACCATTTGGTTTAATGGTAAAACAGCATTCATGATTACTTTCTGTGTAGTCGTACAAGGTTCTGAAAACTTAAGACTGAGCTGAAAAGCAAATCACCTTTGCAAAGAAGCTATGTCAGCGTCTTTTCAAGCACGGAAGAGCAAAACACAGGCCTATCTCCATGTGCTGCAACATCTACCCACAGGTATTACCCATGAGCTGCCTGATAGTCCAAAGCCACGACTCAGGCAGAAGGGACAGAACGGCGACACACGCTACAGGCCGACAAAATACACCACGGCGCCTACATACTTGACTGCACCCCTTACCCCACAGCATTTTATACAGGCTCAGAATCAAAAGCTACAAGACCACGAGTACGTCGAGGCTCTGTCCAGGCTGAGAGGCTCTAAGTCGATTTCATCAGTCTGTACCCATACTCGGTCTGTGGCTGAAGGCCGCCAACAGCGGTGCCAGCACGCAGCCGGCTTACACCTCGGCTGAGGGCGGCCAGCACCGCCTTCTGCGCCTGGAGAGGGGCGGCAGACGAGTACACCAGCTCCCGTGTGCGGCGGCTCCCGAGGAAAGGAGAAAGTACAAGGCAGGCGGGAGAGAGGGAAGGGAGGGAGAACGCGCCCCGCTGCCGGCCGGCCTGCGAGGAGGCCCAGCGGCGGTGCTGGCTGCCCTGGCTGCCGCGGGCTGACATCGACCTGCCTGCTCAGAGCCAGCGGCCGGCACGGGAATCCCCGCATGTCGCCCTTCTCTCCTGACCGCCTGCCCCAGCAGCCCCGCCCGCCGCCGCGCAGGCCGCGCCTCGCCCCGGCCGTCCGCCCGCCCCTCGCTCACCACGCGGCCGCTGCCGGCGGCGGCTGTGCCCGCCCCCGGGGCGCCCCCGGTGCCGCCGCATCGCCGCGCCCCCGCCGCCGCCGCCCGTCCCGCGGCGCGCACAGCGCCCGCCGCCCCCGCCCGCCACATGGCGCCCGGGCCGCTGCGGAAGGGGCGGGGCCGGGCCGGGCCGGGCGAGCGCGCGCCACCGCCCCCCCGCGGCGGCGCGAGGAGAGCGCCGGGGCCGCGCGGGGCCGGGCCTGGCCCGAGAGCCAAGGGGAGAGTGGAACGTGCGGGTTTTCTCTTCTTCCCAGCCCCTGCTGGCTCCAGCCTCAGCAGCGCCACGATAAATTAAATTCAAGTGCTTTGTTACCGAGACAGCACAGGTGTATCAGAGCCGAGCACGGTCGGTCCGCCCGGCGAGGTTTGGAGGCTGCGGCGGTTTCCCCGCCAGCCTCATCCCGGTGTCCTTCTCCCGGAGCTAGAACGGCCTGGCACGGCAGTCCCTAGGAAACGGGTGCTGGGCCCGCTGTGCCGCTCAGGCCTCGGGGGGATCTCGACCCCGGCATGTCATAGAGCCCAGGCACTGCGTGGCTGCCTCCGCGCTCAGCTGGCTGGGTTCTCCGGGCACGCAATAATCGCTCCTGGGAGAATGTCTGCAGGCATCCGCCCAGGCACAGCGGTCTCGCTCAGGACATTTACAAGGAACTGGAGGCCTGGGAAGAGTAGCAATTAGCAGCCACACTGCCCACCAAGCAACTCAGGGACTCAATCCAGGACTATTTTCTATGACCGGAACTATTCTGACCTACGTCCTGCAGGTAAAATGTTTCGCTGCGCCAGTAAAGGGGAAAAAAAAGCACATAATTTATCACACCTGACATTTTTCACTAAGTTACATAAATGCTGGTGATGCCATACTATCAGCAGTATGTGAAGATGTAGTCTCAGCCAGATATGTCGTATTGTTACTTGAACTGAAAGAATTAAACTAGGTTTGCCAAGTAGGTGAGAGGTAAGAAATAATTCCTATAAAAAGGTTTCTTAAACCTGCACAGTTTCTGTGGGAACACAGACAATTTTCACTTCAGAGCCTTCTACAGGAGAGGACCAAAAGATGCAGCCATTGCAAGTAAAACCATAAATATGAAAAGCGTACGAGTATTCATAAGCTTACTGCTGGTTACTGTGTGATGTATTTTTATATTTCAAAAACTCTTAATTAAAGTAAGCAGCTGGGTGCTCTGAAAAACCTGATCTAGTTGAAGATGTCCCTGCTCATGGCAGTGGGGTTAGACTAAGTGACCTTGAAAGGTCCTTTCCAATCCAAACTATTTTATTGATTCCATGATCTTCTACCACATTGTAGAGTAAGTTATCAAGTTTCTCACCAAGGTGTGTAATTTTATAATTTTCTGTAAGCCAGAATTATTTTACTCTACACAAGGGGAAAAAGCTGAAACAATTCAAGCCACTTGCACAAATGTCAGCTGAAATTACAAAGTCTGTTTTAGCGAAAAGCTGTTTGTACCAAACCGTTATCTAACTTAGCCAGCTTTTTGTCTCTTTTCAACAGACTCCCATCTTTCTTTGTTACTAGTGTCTTCCCAGTTTGTGTTCTTGTTGTATTTTATGGGAGAGGTTTTCATACAGGGTTAAGCAGGCTTAAGATACTCTTTAGTTCCTTGAAGAACAGCCCATTCTTAGCCCTGCTGGGAGAAGCTACTTATGTTTCTACAGGAATAACGGTTTACAGACGGAGATGAGGCTCGTAGGAACAAATTACTTGTATCAGACCACAGAATACATTGGTAAAGCAAACAACTTATTCTTCATACCTTGGTAGGGAAGGGAGAAACAGCTAGAAGAATGGAGGAATACCTGTTCTTTTATGTAGTATTTAATCTAGTTAAAGATGGTGCTTATTTATATAGCTTACCTCTACTATTAAAAGAACCTCAGGTGTTTTCTGATATTATCCAACTAGGTCCACAGTGATTTTTCTCTAGTCATCCAAGTCATACACAATTCTCAATAGGAAATGTTCATCTTGTATTTCTAAGTTCATGACAAATCAATAAATTAGTGTGGATTAAATATTTTCTCTGGTACTAGCAATTTCACATACCCTATCTTTTTAAGAGTTAACAAACAGTTAATTCAAATGTTAATTAAAGTTCAAGTTAGTGAATCTTCAAGATGCTACTACCAAGCAAGGATCAGCCACACAACTTCTAAAGGGCCCAAGTTTGGGATTAGCAGTTTTAACAATGATTTCTTAATGCTTTTCATCTTGATTCCTGTCCCTTAGGCTAATGTTGTTCATATCACAATATTGGCATCAGTACCATTTTATGCTGGCGTAAAATACCTGTGAAGGAGTTCCAGATGCAGAAGTGCTGCAGGGTGAGGCCCCACACATTCAGTCTGAAAGGGGCTCATAGTTTGGTTTTTTTTTTTACTTTAAGCAAATGTATGCATCACTGGAAATGTTTCAGCAAATGGCTTCTATGAAGAACAGGGTGAGTGCGCTACTAATTGCTCCTTTATCACTGTCTATGAGAAGGGTTTGGGAAAATACCTTGGGTTATATGAAATTAAATTGCCTGAAGTATAAGCAGAGTCAACAAGAAAATGGATGCTGGGATATGTGTGCTTTCAAATCATTGAATTATAGTACAAGGACACAAAGTGGGGGATTTTGTTTATTTGTTTGCCTGGGGTTTTTGTTTGTTTGGGGACTTTTGTTTTAATTAACTGAAGGCAGCTATTTGGTGGCACTACCACGAAAGGCAAAACTTCACCTCCGAATGCCATATGATTAAATCACAAACTCAGATAACAAAAATTTGGAAGTATTCCATATTTTTCTCAATGCTGGCATCAAGCTGTGCTTTTTCATTCTGAGCAGCTTGCAGGGCCAGAGTATTTAAATACCACTGCCCACAGATAGCCCCTGTCTGTGACCTAATTCTTCTTTGCTCCCTGTGGCAAATTCCATCTGGAGAAACAGACCAATACATTACTTTAATACTCTGAGGAGTACTCCGAGGAGTTGCTTGCACCTTATGTATGTTATTTTTACTTGACATGGTCTTCCTCATCAGCTCTACAGGTATGTTTATAAGTCTTTAAATTTTCATCAAGTGCTACCAACATGAAACACCAATGCAAGATAAAGACAATCAAAATACTTAAACATGAAATTGCACATCCCTACAAACTCCTGTGCTCTTTGATTTTGAAAATTTAAATCCATTTTATGCATTATGGATTCCAAGCAAAATGGATTCCAAGTTGTTGATCATTAACCACACACACATACCTCTTAAGTGCATATGCTTTGGAGAAGTTTTCCCCAGCAGGCTCCATAGTCATACAGAGTTTCCTTTTTCAAGTGTTAAATGACTGTTTTGATTTATAAATTACTGGGTTCAAGGGATTGTACACAAAAGATGTCTCAGATTTTGAATTGTTTGGTATAGACATTCTGGTTTTGGACAGAATTGTTGCAGTTAAGTTGTGAATCCTTTGGTTTCTTCCTAAGAAGAAATGATTCAGATGCTAGAATTACTAGGGGAAAATAGTCATGCATGTTCTTTACAAAGGTTAATCGGGTGCTTAAATGTTTTTCCCCAAGTAAGACTAATGACAAGTATCTGCTTTGCACAGAGACACAATCTAAATACCCTGTACATTGGGCATGAAGGAGGAGACACTTGACAGAGATGTACAAAATGTTTTTACTCATAGGACATGCAGATTGGTTTTGTTTGTCTGCAGAGGAATGCTGCAGGAAAATTATCTTGCTGACATTAAGCAGTCTAATTTTAAAACCTAGAAAAGTGCTAATCATGAGATACAGCCTCTATGCAAAGCCTTAGCCTTTGCATTCTTAGAAAGCAAAAAACCCAAACAACATTAAATTTCTCTATACCATGAATAATTAAAGAATTCTTTTTCTTAGTCATCAGTATTATAGGATTATATAGAAGTAAGACAAAAAACCCAACTACCACCACCCCCCACCAAGCCAAAACAAAAACTCTACCAAAAAATCATTAAAAGAAGAATTCTGGACAGGTACAAAGCATAATTCTAGGACTTAAAATGCCAAATTCTGTTTTTGTCAATTTAGCAGGTTTACTATGCTTATTCTAGCTTTTTAAGTGAGATCTGTGCAAATTTTTAAATACACCATTGCATCGAAGCATAAAATCTTGGACTGGTGATCACTGGCATTTGGGATTATCTCCCTGTTACTTGGGAAATTAGGGAACCAAAACAGTTTCTGTAGTTACCCTAAAATGATTGCCCATACTGAAAAACCTGAAACAGTTTTGTAAAGCAATGCCTATTGAGTATGTTCCTTTGGCTTTCCTGCTCTAATTTCAAGATTTCCCTTTGCATTATAGAGCTGGTAAAGACAGATGCCATGTTTGTCATATATCAAGAGGCCTCTTAAGACTATCTCACAAAGGTAAAGAAATGCAAGAACAATTAAGTCCAGTATAGATCAAAGAAATATAGCAGAATAACAGCTGTGGTAGTCTTTAGAATAAAATCTTTTATTCATCAATAAAACTATAGTTTACAGTAGTATTTTCTAAATAAATTATAGAATTTCTCTTTTACCAGAAATAAAGCAAAATCAAAAATATTTCAAGGATGATATATGTACACAACATAAGGCCTTGTTATAAATAACATTTTTATCTCCTTTTTACCAACAGTGAAAGTATCTTTAGAGGCTCATTTTCATATGGTATGTGCAGAGATTTGCCCTAACCCTCATACAACATCAGTTCCAATTTCCACTGATGTGGACCTAAGTGATTAGAACTGAGGGGGTAAAAAAAAAAAAATGAAACTGATTTTATTCACCACTGTGTTTATTTTTAAATAGGTGAAGTAGGTAATAGATTTTGCTTGTGCATAGTTACAGAATGCATGCAAACGAAACCACTAGAGGGCTGATAAGAAAATATCAATTTGAAGTCCAAAAAAGGTGATTGGCAATATTGTAGAAAGCAACCTGAATACAGTTCTTCACAGTTGAGCAAGCAACAGCAGATGACAGCAGAGTGTGGAATGTTTCATATCATTTTTGTCAAGTCCATCAATCCTTTCTATGGTTCAAAGATTCTGGCACTTCCTAGAATAAGTTCCATTGATTATTACTCTGTTGATTAGGCTCAGCAAAGTCCTCCTTCTTAAATGAGGAGTGCAGAAAGTGCTCTTCATTAACCACGGTCACTTCTCTTAGTTTTACTCTTCATGTATTCATTACTGGAAATACAGAAATGACAAATTAAGTTACAAGTTGTGTTTACTTGTTTATTTACAGAATTATAAACAGGTAACATCTTTGTTCCCCTAAGCAGGCTGCAGTACAATTTGGCAGTGATTCTCTTATGACCCAGACCCCTAATCAAAAGCATTGGATCTCTTTTCTTGTACAACATGTGTTTTACAGGCATTGCAATACAATTATATTATGTGAACTAGAACTACTTGCTGCTGCAAAATGCTGAACCCTCTGGATGTCAAAGAAGACAGAACAATCTGAGATCACTCAGCAATTCACAAGAGCTTATTTTTATCTTGCAGAACTGTGGTGTTTACTACTTAGAAGTGTCAGTCTTCATAAATCATGAATAAAAGTGCTGTCAGCTTCCACATGATACTGTTTCCCAAGATGAAAAATCATACCTATCAGAAAACTCTCAGGCACAATGTTCTAGTCAATGTTGTAACAATCATTCTGTCCACAAAAAGAACCCCCAAAAAAACCCCAAAACAAACAAACAAAAAATTAGCTAATAATGTGAATGGATTAGAGTTTTCTACGCTACTCTTATGTAATAGAAATAGTTGATCACTTCTTGGCATCCCTGTAAAGTTAGAGATTAATTGAAAAGAAGCTATTCTTTGATGAACATCTTAATATGGCAACTCAAACTAAGGATAAACTGACAGCTGAAGAATATATTTCAGTAAATTGAATGCATCTCAGCTGATATATCCAAAATGGAGCAAGACACAAAATCAAAACAAAGGGATCTGTAAATGACCTTACTCTAAAACCGCATTAAAAACCACTACAAAGATGTAAGGTTCTATTTATTAAACAGATTTTTAAGGTCATCTTTATGTTGTGCTTTTTGATGCAAACACTTAACTAACCTTTAAATAGTTTGACAACAGTCTAACCTTGATTATGAACAAAAAAATCTCTGAAGGCATTTATTAAGCTTATCTCAGAAGAGGGTAACCAGCAGATTTAAATCAATATTTTTGTTATGACTTCTGGCACTAGCCCTTGAACCTTGAGGAACAATATTTCAATATTGTTCTATGACAACCTTTAAACTTCCTACCGTATTGTACACCAGTATTAGGGTGTTCATAATCACTGAGCACAATGCCAATTTCTCAGGTGCTGTTCGCTCTCTCTCTCTCTCTGTCAGGAACTGTGGTCTGGCAAGTAAAGTTGACTGTCATATTAGCACCTGAATGTGCTAAGGCAATTAAGTACTTAGAAAATACAAAACCATTTCATATGTGAAGTAAAATTATTGGACAAGTGAGTAAAATTAAAGAAAGTGGACTCTAAAAATGTGATGTAAAGCTAACAAGGACTTTTAATTAATTTATTGGGCTTTTTAGGGTCAGTTTGGCAAAAAAAGTTGAAAAATGCTAGTACCAATAAACAAAATGTTATATAAAGCAAATCAAAATTTTAATCAAAATTTTCATTAGCATCATCTTGTTTCTGTGTGAAAGCTCAGATATGAATGACTACAGATCCATTTCTGACAAATATAGTGATCACTCAGCACAGCTTCCAACTCTCTGGACTTATTACTGCTTTTCCCTCAGGGTGCTATTGGTATTGCTAATGCTAGTTTTATGATATTCCACTAATTATGCAATGGAACCATGACTAGCTTATTCTTGTTCTTTTTCACTTTCCTCTGACCCTTCCAAAGCATTTCAGTGAAAAATTCCAATAAAATTTGCATAACAGAGTTGGAGAAAAGAAACATGATAATGATTTGTAGCAACTGCTAACTGTATGAGTCAATCACAGAAACATTGTTGGTGGCACTAATCTAATGCCATTTTAAGAAGAAGATAATTCAGATGTTCATGTTTATGTCAGGTGCAGTCCAGTACTGTATTATTCTGGAAAGTAATCCATCTATTTCAAGGCACAGGACATGATGCTCTCGGCAACATTGTATCCACTGCACGACGTTGGGGTTACATTGATTACAGATAAAGGAAACTTTTTTTTTTTTTTAAAGTAAAAACTAAGTTTGGCTGTAGCAATTTGGTCCAAAATGATAAATACTTCACAAATGATGTTGTAGGAATCATTCCTGTAATCTCTGCCTGAAACGTCTCACACTGTAAATATAATGTATTTACAATGTTTGAGCCTACTTGAGGCTTTTTGTCTTGGAGCATTTTTGTGCTCCAGTTCTCTTTCCGTGGATATGTTTTTGAGCTGATTGATTTCCTCTTACGGTGTTTTAAAAGCCCCAGGCATGAGAACATGTAGTTCTGTGATAATACATACTGGTATTTTAGCACTTGGCTTCCTCAGGCAGTGTACTGCTTGTGATCTGAATTGCTCCCTTTTTAATCTAATCAAGCACCTAATTCCTGTGTCTCATTTTCGTGCAAGGGTGACCAAAATGTTTCTTCTTACATAATGTTTCTTTTGCAAGAACACCTCTGCCAAACTATGTTCAAGTGCTCCTTTGTTTTTCGCCTCCAACCAGGTTTCAGTTCTGTGGGAGACAGAGGCCTTTTTTTTCCTATTTCCTATCCTATCCTTTTTGGGATCATGCATGGATGGATACAGGGAAAACACAGATAACAACAGAGGAAAGGAGCAGTTAACCATACTGCATAAAAACAAGTTGGTTTTCCCCTTTCAGCCTGAAACAATTTCTTTTTTGAGGAAAGTACTTGATTGCTTCTGCCATGTGCACATAACATTTAAAGGATTATTATGCCCACTGGGGAAAGGAAGGATTCCTGTAAGTGAGAAAGTCTTAATTCCTTTCCTCATAGTCCCAGACTTCAGGTTCAGTCTACCATGTTGTTCTACCAGTATCTTCAGAGGAAATGGTGAAGAGACAAACTGAAACTTCCACAAAAAGGGCAACATACCAGTTGTGACTGCACAACTTCTAGCTTGTTTTTACATGTATTCTGCCTGGGAAGTGCTTTAATTTCAGCTGCAGTTGTTATTATTCCACTACAGCACCTGAAGAAAACTACACCATTACTAGAATTTAATTGAAATTATGTGAGAGAGTACAGAAGAAAAGGAGAACTGATGAGTAAGAATAAGTTACTTAAAAAAAAGTAAAGCTTTGACAGTTTCTGAACAGGTATTTCATAGACCAGTATTTGTAAATCTGCTTACCTATGCATCTACAGCAGCTTTGAAATACAAAATTAATATTATGTATTAATAATATTAATACAATATTAATATTATTAATGCCTTCAATATTATTTTAAGACTTCAAAATCCTATAATGAAATTGGCATTTGGAAATAAACCACACCATAAGCAATTTTAAATGTAATAGTATTATCTATGCAATTCATCTGACGCAAATCATAGCTACACTAACCAGGCTCTAAATACACTGGGCTTGCTCATCACTACAGTTATTACAGTACTTTATTTTACTGAAGTCCTTATCAATCCATATCTTCAGTAACAGCGGCTTCTAAATTATATATAAATTTTATGAGCCATTCCTTTAGCAACAGGAAGCAATGCTGTATTTTCATGTGAAAATCCTTGTACTATGCAAGAATTTTGCATTGTAGTTAAATATACAGAAGTATTCTGTAAGCAAAAAATAATTCATTCATGAAATCCTATAGGCAAGACATATATTTATTTAAGATCCTGTAGACAAGACATATATTTATTTATTTAAATCCTGTATTTACACCAGATGACTTAATGTATCCAGCATCACAATGGAACAAACTTAAATGTTTTCCATTGCTATTTACATGCATGTCCTTTTTCTGTTGGAAGCGTAAGGGAAATCAAGCCTACTTGAAGTAAATCAATTAAATACTTAAGCCTTAATAGTCTGATTTTACTGATGTTGTAGTACAGTATATCCGCTATCTTTATAAATAATTTCATGGGAAGGCTAAGAAAACACTGTAGGATAGTTTATAACTGCACATGTTGCTTTTTTAGCTAGGGGAAAGTTCAATCAAGTAATTTGAGTCTTCACTGCAGAACAGAAGGAATAAGGTGACTTTTAAGTTATTCCTTACTTTTCAAGTGGAATTGTCTCTTTTAAGGCACTCCATAGTGATCCTGGACTAAGGTCTTCAGGATTGGTTACACTTGTTGATCATAGACCTCTATTAAGAAACTTCTGCAATGTTTGACTTTCATCTTTTATTAACCAAATTCCATAGGACACTGAGAACTGTTGTGTTCAACAGCATTTGCTGACAATGCCTGAAATGACACTAATAAATAGGGCTTCACGGGAATTTTAAAAAGAGATCAAATTTATTTACAGAGGAAGAAGGAAAGCCTGTTTTGTGGATTTCTACATCCAAGTGCTAAACGGAAGTGTGTTACCTTTTCTGTTTCTGGCTCATATACAAGAAACATGTTTATTTCAGACAGAACCATTTGTTTCAAACCAGCTGATCCATCACTGTTATCACATATTCATAAAAGCAAGAAGCCTTTAAAGTTAGGCAGAGAAACATTTCAAATTTACAAGGTTTTTCTAGATCTCCTTCTATATTTATTATTTATTTATTTTATTTATTATTTATTCCTTCTATTTAATTGATAATTAAATTTATTTGTGTGACTTTATCCGTATTGTAACTATGTTACTAGAATAACTGGAAATCATTTAGGTTGTCTTATACCTACTGCTCAGTGCAGATGATGCTTAGTCATATTCTAGTCATAAAAGCTAGGTTTCTTAAGCTATTATCTGGGTTAAAAGTTTTATGAGAAAATAAACCAATATAACTTGAAAGTAAACTTGATTTGAGAGTGTATCTAACAGTGCTTCTTAGAGTAGCAGGTGAACAAAATGCTAGTTGGAACTTGGTCTTTTTTTAGAATTAAGGAATTATGGGCCCAGACCAGCATCTAGTTGTGAACCCAAGTCTCTCTACTTGTGTCCTGGAACAAAAATTCTTGCTATTACCAGGTACATTCTCAGTTTTCTCAGCACAGTGTGAGTTTGCATGGAGTTCCCTTAATATAACACCTCAAACCCAATACTCTTACCTGTAAGAATAATTTTGTTTTTTTGACAACCTCCATTCCACTTCACCTTACTTGACTACCAGAATTTCCACACAAAACTCTTCAGAAAATGCCATTTTTAAGCTGCTCTTTATAGTAAACTAGCACAATGTTATTTGATGACAATTTTTTTTCTATACATGGGACCAAAAATTCATTGCTCTTAATTTATTAGTGAACTAATTTGTCCAAAAGGCTTAGCATTTCAAAGCAGGAGATAAAGACATCAAAGGTTTAATGGTGCCTGAAATTAAGCAAATTAAAGTATTTTTCATTAAAATATGTAGTGGGTAAGACTACAGCAGCTTGCCTTGTAGTAGAAACACAAGGATTATTAATCATAGGGTTAAAGGAAAATCTGAGAATGCCATTTAAAACTGCATTTTTCTCCTTGCATTTTGCCCTTTTAAAAGTACGTCTTGTCACCTTTCCAGCTGAGGTGTAGATCAGCTAATGCAGACATCATTGATTTGCTTTATTTTTTGCAATGTACATTAGAAATTACTAGCCTGTTCCTAATGTTCTCAAAAACATGCATCTTTTCCTTCTGACATGCACTTAATCATTCTCCTATAAAAGCAAAATTGCCTTCTGGCCAGCACTTATACTCTAGCATCTTCAGATTTTCCCAGCTACAGGCTAATTGTTGTTTCCTGGTTCACTGAAGGATCTTGTGAGGCATCAGGAAGTAACAGATTAATAGACAGAACAGCATCCTATTCGTGTTTCTTCCACAAACACCTCAGGATGCATACAGGATACATGTGATTAAATTACAGCTCACTTCCACAACAATCTCAAAACAGTTAAGTAGGCATCAATACAAGGTGAGGGACATGAGAGAGAAGGCAAGGGTAAGTAACTTCTCAGGATGAGTTTTCTTAAGAAGTGCTTAGCTATGGTATCCACTTTCCTTGAAGCTGTCAGCTGTTGCATATCTAGATAGTTCAGGTGTGTGCCATTACCTTGATTGTTGAACTTTGAATTTGTTTTTCTTCAGGGCGCAGAAAAAGGGTGCTGCTAATTCCAAAAAGCATCTATGATTCTTTCCACTTAAGGCCTATTTATTTGTCCAGACTTCTGCTCAGGGGAATAAACACTGGGTATTTGTATCACATCCAAAGTTGGGTTTTAATATTTTTCTGTTGATAGTCATCAGTGGAATACACATATACTTACAGCATGGCTCCAAGACATAATAGTAATGAATGTTCTACAAGCTGAAAACTAACTAAAGAGATGACTATCACACCTGAAACTCATACAGACAGCTTTACAAAAGGTGTTACCTGTGCTTGTCCCTGGATTTTCAGAGCATTCCAATCCACCCTACAGACTTCAAACCTAAAAAGAAGTACTTCACAGTGCTAAGCAATATTATTGTTAAATAAGACTGTTGCTTTATAAACAAAATTCAAAACCTATCAAGAATAAATGATGTCACTGTTTAAATGGGGCCAAAAGAACCACAGATCAGCCCAGGCTGAAGGGACCATAAGAGGCCATCTAATTCAGCCTTGCAGGAAAGGGAGGGATAAGATTATTGAACATCACTGTCCAGCTGCATCTTGAAAATCCCCTGTGACAGGGACTTTACCACATCCCTGGGGAGATTGTTCTAGTGAATCATTCATCATTATAAAATCATGCTCATTATAAATCATTCTCCTTGAATCATTCTCATTGTAAAAACAGTTAATTCTTACACAGAGAGGAAATGTCAACTTGTATCCACTGCCCGTAGAGAAAAGAAGGATCTCTATACTATCTGTAGTCATGCTTTAAGTTTTGGAAAACTGTGTTGAAATTGCTTTGAAAATTCTGTGGAGTGATGAGACCTAACTTTTGCAATCTTTCCTTGAATGTCAGGTTCTCCCCATCCTTGGCCCTCTTTATGACACATATTTGACCCCTTGTCAGTCTGTCCACATCTGTTTTGGAACTGTGGGGGCTAGAGCTGGCCACACTACTCCATGTGCAGTCTGACAAGTGCTGGTGAGAATGATGACATCTCTCTCAGTTAGCAGTGCCCCCATGGATGCAGCTCAGGATCCACTTTGCCTCAGTAGCTGCAGCAGTGCACTGCAGACCTGGTGTCTGTTTGTTGTCTGCTGGGACCCCCGGGCTCCTCTTGGCAAGGCTGTTCCATTGCTCTTGGCTGTTCCACAGCTCCTGGGTCCTAGCCTGGCTGGGCTCTTTGGTTTTGTGTTCCCAGGTGCAGGACTCTGCACTTCTCTTGGTTGAATCTAGATTTTCCACTCACTTGCTTCATTTAGTTGGTAATAGTTCCTACAAGGCTTATTCTGCTACTTTCCCAGGGACTACAGTAAGGATATTGGGTCCTCTTTTAGGCCATTCTTACAGATAGGTATGAGATCTGCTCTCTTCCAGTCATCAGGGATGGCCCCTAATCTACTTGAATTTTGAAAAATAATAAGACCGTGGCCCTGCAACAATATCAGCCACTTCTGCTGCCACCCTGAGCCTTGGATATATACCCTGGGTATATTTCTTCTTGGACCTTGCATTTATGTGGGTTGAGCACTTGCAGGCCAAGGTGTGTTGTAGCTACTTGATGCTGGGAGCTATGGTCTGGCCACGCTAGAGGGAGTAAAGAAGGTATTGAGAACCTCTGTCTTGCCAGCATTATCTGTAACTTCCCTGCACGGTCTGTTAATGGGCCTATGTCTTCCCTGGGCCTCTGCTTGTCTTAGGTTACAATGGAAGATGTAACCAAAAGTATGTATTTTATCACCATCTGCTAAAACCAGGTGGGGGGAGTGTTCTTTGTCTCTTCCATGACCCATCACTCATAACTCCCTTTGGGGGGCTATCTTCTGTTAATGGGCCATCAAGCCTCACTGCATGACTCAAAAATTATACCATCCCACTGTGACTGCCCAGGGGGAGGAACCAAGTATTCCTGGATATAATCTGAGATTGGAACACCGCAAGTGGCCTTACCCACTGAATTCCCAGAGGACAAGAGCTCCATAACCTTCAGAGGAAGATCAGACCCTTCTACAGGATTACTGCTTCAACAGAACCACATCTACCACGTCAGGAGGACTGCAGCCACCATTTAATTGGACTGCTTGCCAGCACCCTGACCAGGGTGTCAGGTTGTAATCTGACTCTTATCAGTGTTTCTAGATTATTGAATTTTTTAAATTTTCCTACTAAATTGTATTTCTGACTTGGGATTCCCTACTGGTTTGCTTTCAAACTAGTACAGCTGCTTCTGTATCTGATCAATCATTTCTTCTGCTTGCTCTCTGGCCAGTTCCAGTTCCAGCTGAGCCTTGGCCTTCATGTGTGCAACCCTACATGGACTAGCAAGGATACTGTAGTCCCCAGTGGGTACCTAATGACCTTTCTGTAGAGGGTATGCTTCTTTTTTGCTTTTAACAGCACTCAAGATTTCATTGTTAAGCCTAGATAGTCACTCGTTCTGCCTTCTTCCTTTTACTTTGTAGGCAGTGGACTGTTATTTTGCTTCCAGCAGGATATTCAAAAACTCCTTGCACTCACATGCTGCTTTGCTTTCCATGCATGCTTCTTATTAAACCCTTCACATCTGGTCTCTGAGTATACTGAAGCTGTCTTAATCTAAAATCCAGAGCCTTGTTGTTAATACTGGTCTTCGGTATGCTCAGCATAAGCAGGATCTTACACCCACAATCTTGTTGTGATTACTGCACCCAAGGCTATCATTTGAAGTTGTCTTTTCCGTTTGTGAGCAGTAAATCTAGCAATGCATTGTTCCTAGTCAATGTGACCGGCCCATTTAGCAGGATTCCAAGAATCTCATGGACAACTTGTGCATTGCTGTCCTGTTCTCCCAACAAATGCCTGGATAATTGAAGTCACCCATGACGACCAGGTTCTTTTGGCTCAATACTTGCTTGAAGAGCCAAAGTAAGTTTTTGTCAGCCTTGTCATCCTGGTTTGAAGGCCAGGAACACACACATTAAAAATATCCTCCTTGGTGATGAACCATCTAATCTTGGTCCTAAGGTATTTGATAGACATTTTGTGGTCTCCATGGCTTAGCTTCATACACTCAGATTTCTTTTTTATGAAGTGCAGCTCCACCTCCTCTTCCTATCTTTGCAGAAGAGTTTACAGACATCTATTGTGATCTTCCAGTCACGTGAATCTTTCTACCAAGCTTCTGTGACTCCTTTCACAGTGTAACTCTCAGACTAGGCATGAATTTGCAGTTCCTCTTCTCTAGAATTCATGCTTTGGTATACATATACTCGAGGTATACATATACTCTAGTATACCTAGAGTATATGTATATATACTAGTATACCTACGTGCATATCCATGCTTTTCTTATGAGCATTCAGGTGTCACAGCTCTGGATCCTACTCTCAAGTTATTTAATTAAAAGCATAATTCATTAAGTCAGCAAATCTGCTAACAAGGTTAGGTTGTGTGTGATTAGTCATTTGTCCACTTCCCATAACATTTCAGGATTTCTGAGTCCCACTTTGTTGAACAGATGATTCAGGTCAACACTGTATAAGCAATGAGCCAAATTAACGTAAGTCCTACAGGAGCAGATTGATTTAATGGGCTACTTGAAGTCACAGTAAACACAGTTGTAGTCACTGTTTGCTATGTTTGGGTTTTTCTTAAGTTCTTTCCAAAGGATTTAAAATGGTAAACAAAGTCACTCTCTGTAAACTATCTTGTTTTTCACTTTTCTCTTTCCTAAGGAGGGACTTTGCTTATTGACCCTTGATGTGGCCAATGAGTCCAAGGATCCCACCTCTTAGATGGGCACATTGTAAAAGTATAAAAATAGGTTCTGAGAATAAACCAGCCCCTTTTTCGGAGTATCAGCCTTCTGGATCACGAGTCCGTGTCTCATTTATCGTGTCCCACAGCGACATCTGGTGACCCCGACATGATTTGCAGCCGCGGGGACAGGTAAACTGTACCTTGGCCTTTTTAAGAAAAGAGAGATTTTCGGTGAGAAACCGACGCGTGTGTTTTGGTGATTTATTTCTCTCTGACAAGGAGATGAAATTCAAAAAGAAAAACCCAAACATAGCAAACAGTGACTACACACAGTAATTTGCAGAAGAGTTTACATCTAATTGGCCACTGGTACTTGCTACTGTTTTGTGTCAGTGGAGGCAGGACAGACAGTAACTCCCCTAAGTGTGCTGGACTATTAAATTAGTAGCTATTAACTGAGTACTATACACACTCAAGCATTGCTGGCTAACAAGAAAAAAAAAATCAGTGGCACAGCCGATAGGAAAAGAGAATGTGGCATATTTCATCTTGATGTAAGATCAGACACAAATATGTTTCATCTGAACATAAGAAAATTTTTTTCTGGACAGATAATCAATCACTGGAACAACTTCTGCAGGATGTGGCAGAGTTCCCATTTGTGCTGGTTTAGGACGGAAGTGATTTTTTTCTAAGGAAGATACAGCAGAATGTTGAAAGCTTGATTGACCAATTAGAGAGTTAGAAATGCCCCTGACTACACAGGTTAAAAATCAGAGAACACTGGCAAAAGTTACTTTTCCTTCCTGCCTTGGAACAGGTAACAGGGCCGGCCCTGCTCTGCCGCGTGGTCCCCAGGCCTGGCTGGCCAGCTGGGCCCTGGTGCTGCAGCTGTGTTGGCTGGGGTGTGCCCGATTGGCTGCTAACATCCAGCCAATCTTAAGGCCTGCCCTGCTCCTGATGGCTGAGGGAGATGTCGGCACACCCCGATGTCACCAAGGGTGGGGGGAGGTGTCCAACAGCCTAGCTATAGAAATCCGTTGTGGCTTTGAAATCTAACACCCGAACCACAGCCTAAGAGGGAGAAACCTGGCCAAGAATTTAACTCTTTCACCGCACAGATGAAGCTTGCAAAGTACTAACCTTGCTCTGAATGAGTGAAAAGCCAGAGTGAGAGACGTGTAAAGAGACACTATGAAGATACCAGGGTTCAGTTGAGGAGAAGTTACATCTTAGATGAGGTAATGGAGAAGATACCTTTGTGGGCTGAAAGTCTCTTGAGAGCTGTAGTAACAGACTGTAATATGCTACAATATCCCTTTAAACCATGAAAAAAAAATGCACTGGGGAGATGATGAGAGTCTTTAGATTGTAGATTTGAGCAAAGGTATTTGTGATGGACTAAGTAAATATTGTAGTAGCTGTGATCTTTTGAAAAACTTGAACAGGGTAAGATAAAGTGAAATGAAGCCCTCTGCCCCCCAGGGAAAACAAAGTCCTCTGTTTCTTGAGATGGAGATGGTTTTAGAGACAGATGAAGAAAAACCTTTGCATTTGGAACTGTTCATCTTTAAAATGATACCTTAATGGATTTCGTGGCCCATATGCTGCTGCGGGAAAGGCTGCATGATATGGGAGGGATCTCACAATTGCAGATTTCCTCAAGCATCTTTTTTTTGTGAGAGATAAAAGCCACAAAACAGACTGTTCTTTCTTGTGGAAAGTTACCATAACAGACAAGAGAGACTTCTCTCTCTAAATGGACTGATGAAAGACTATTTTATAAGTGGTACTGACCTAGAGTTCCAAGTTTCGTCTTTATACATTGTCTGTGAGAAAGAAAAGAAGCTATTGGGGGAGAGGGAAGTGTTTTGAAGTTTTTATTCTTACTATTTTTTTTTCTTTCTTGTAGTTGTGTTAATAAACCTGTCTTTATACTTTTTAAGGTTTGAGCCCGCTTTGCTTTTCTTGTAATCCTATCTCACAGGAGAAAAAGAGTAAATAATTCTAATAGGCATCCAGACCCCTACACTAATTTTGGGAAACAGAAATTGGCAAACGTGAAACCACTACACCATTGCTGGAAGTTTTTAAGCTGTGGTGGGAAAAGGTTTTAGATAATCATATCTAGACTCCCTTTTCCACAATTCCAGTTGGATTTCAACAATTCCAGTTGGATTGGATGATCTGTTGAGACCCATCAACCTGAGCTCTTTTATGACTCTAAGGTATTACGGATTTCTTAAGACAAAAATCATGTAATTCTAGGGCAAAGAAAAATAAAGAATGCAATAAGTTTTATCTAGAAAGGAAACAACTATGTCTCTGTGAAACATTGATTGGAAACAGGAACAAACTTCCCTCTTTTGATTCTTCATCTCTGGTACAATTCTTGGCATGAGAGTCAAGGGGAATAATGTCAGAATTATTTATGATTAAGCCTTTGGAAAAAAAAATGCCAAGCTTAACATACCTGCCTCTTGCATTTATACTGACAATTTCAAAATAGCCTAAAAAAATTAGATGCACAAAACTTCACTCAACTGGAACTTAAATTGGGTGCCTACTACCTTTATTTCTGTGGAATGTGAGGTGTGGATACCAAGAGAACATTTGAAACACAGGTGATATGAAGACAACAAAAGATAGACTTGACTTTATCTTTCAGCAGTCAGATAAATTGCTTACTAAGAACTGAAACAGCAAAGGAAAGATACATTTTTAATCAGCTGTCACAATTGGACAACCCTTCAAAGCAGAAAAGGGGGCTATTAATGTACTTCACACTGAGCTCTACTGGCTTCAAAATCAGTGATATAAACACAGAACTTTTTACTCAGAAAATTTGATTTCTACATTGTGAAGTATTCTACGTGAAGAGGAAAGAATTTGTTGGGGTTTGTTCTTTTTCCCTCCGATGGAAAACAACAGAAAAGACATCCTACCATTAGAGAAAAACTTGGTTTGGCATACTTCATTATTAATGCAATAGTTAATAGGCATGTAAATTCTTTAGGGATATGCGTTGGCAAATCATACCTATGCAAACTTATGCATGTTTCATACAAAAATACCACAGTAAACCTCTGGATCTTGAAGTTAAGCAGGAATTTTAGTCACTTACTAAGCCTGAGTCTAAGCAACTACAGGTGAAAAAGCCCATCAGAAATGGTTTGACAACTTACTAAGTAGACATCCAAAACGGAAGCATTATCATTTTCCATTTCCAATGTGCTCTGTTCTGAAGTCAAATAGATGGCACTGTCTCCCAAAGTGAATGTTGAACTCGAAGGTAACCCTTTACTGCAAAGAGAAAAAAGAGTACAATCAACCAAAAGTCCAAGTTACAAGCTCAGTCATAACTGAAAATTTAAAAGTAAGTTTCTCTATTAAATATAAAAATCTTCGAATACTTGGAAAAAAGGAATGTAAATAAACAAATATAGATATGTTGGCAATGGCTAGATAACTGGAAGCTCATATTTGACTAATTGTACAGAAACCTTGGATTTTATTTTATGCATTTACTCAAGTTTTATCAGAATGTAATGCTATTCCTGAACGTCAATATTTATTTAATGGATGAAACTATGTCACATAATTTCATTAATCTCAAAATACATTACTTCCACATTACACATGGAGTAAATTTTGACAGCATTTTATAATTCAAAATAGGGAAAAAAGGAGTAAGCAGTTAGGCACATAGTAACATTCGTACTATTGGACTTTTCCATGTAGACACAGATAATTAGCAGCTGTATTTTAAAAAGGAAAAGTGAGAGAACAAGAGTATATTGTAATTAGTACACCTATGCAATGAAGTGACGTTTACAGAGCAGGTGCACTCTCTTACTTTATTCATTGATTGATTTTTTGTTCTCTGCCTTACAGAAATGTGAAACTGCAAATGCACCTCCACAGAAATCTCATTTTGAAACACACTTGGTCAACAAAGCTGAAACTCTCAAAGGTGTCTTAATGGAGTCAGATGTCCCTTATCACATGTCTTGACTAGCTGGCAGAAATTAGGCTCCAGGCTGCCTTGAAAATTCAACTGTCAGTTGTGCAGAGACATATTTTAGAAGTCCCTGCCTATTTACAGACAAGGTGAAAAGCAAACATTCTGAATTATAACTTAGTATGGAAATATGGTTACAGCCATCAGTCCAGATATGACTAATTTCTCCCTCCCTTTGTATTACTTTATATTTCAGATGGGATAGAACTTCCGAAAGGGCAAAACTAGCATGCAAAGTTCAACATGCAGAAACTAGCATGTAAAGTTGAAATTCAAACATTCAACAAAATAATGAATCAATGTCATACTGGAACACAGTTTTACATTCACCACATTACAATGCTCCTTTTATCATATAATGCACTACATTTTTTCAAAGGAAGACAATTTCTCTTGCACTAGGATGACCCAGGTCCCATTGACTTAGCACTATTTTCACACATTTCAATTCTTTTGAGCAGTGTACAAGAGTATAAACAAAAATCTTGTAACTAATCTCTTAACAGCAATGCACATGCTGTCAGCAGTTGGTAACTGAAGTTCAAATTTCTTCAATAGCATCATCGTATCGGCATTTATTGCCAGTGTTAATGCAGACTGAACTTAATGAGACTGATAAGGCAAAGACATATTTGGGATAGCACAGGAGAGAACAATTGAAATCCGTACATACACAGTGTTTCAGATATACTGAAATCAGAACAATTCAGAATAACAGAGTTTTAATACAGTTTCTACAGTGCAATGAGTTCTCATTCTTAATTCTTAGGCTGAAAAAGAAAAGCCAAGAAAAAAAAAAGGCATTTTTTACAGGTACTTTCTCTCTGGCAAAAGGGGTGCTTAGTATTCCTTACAACAGAAAAACCAATACCTATAAATCCCTGTCACTGGAAAAAAACAGCAGAATAGCATTTCAATGTCTGGATGCTTCAGGAAGCTTGACTGTATAAGAGAAAAAACCCACAATCCCTCAAAGCCTTCCAAAATTTCAAGTGATCTCCACTGAGAAACAACAACAGAAAGGTAAGACAAACAAACAAAAAAATTGAAAAATATATGGATAAGAAGGAAGAAGAAGAAAGAGACGGCAGAAGTCCTGACTACATCATACAGAAATGAGGCATAAAATGCATAAAGAGAAAGAAGAATTAGATTTCATATAGATTTTTTCCCTTATTCTCAGGTGTATCAGAATAATTCAGCAGTCTTCCTTATATAGCCCACAGTATCTTGGCATTGCTCTAAAGAGGAAGGTGAAGCACTCTTTTATGCATCATGGGATTTTGTTTGGGTTTGGGATTGGAGAGTCCCATGAGACCTGCTGAAAAATACATTGAAAAAAGACTTTCTGTATTCCTGAAATATTTACAACATGGATTGTGAAAAAACATCTACAGTTAGAAACATTTTAAAATATGTTAAAACAAGTTTCAAACATTTGCTGGAGCACCATTGACCTCCTTCAGCTCTTTGCAATTCTAAAAGCAATGTCAAATGATACAAGAGTTATAGTGCTTAGGGCATTCAGATTTGTCATCTTTAATTTAATTTATCAGTACTTAGTAGGAAAACTTTTCCTGGAAGGGGAAAAAAGTCTGTTACCACTTCTGCTATAAAAATACATATGTATAAGATATAATACGTAAGTATTATATTTTCTAAGATAAACCCTTTCAAAGAAGTGGTCTTGGGCTAATAATTACATTTTCTACTAGAAAACAGACCCTTTAAATACTAAAATATTTCTGCACAAAATATAAACCTCCTTGAGGAATGGAAAATACTTGAAAATTTTAATAGAAGCAATAAATTGTCAATTCTGTTCTTTTACTAAAGGAATACTTGACATTGCTTATGACAAAACCACTTGACTAAGAAACAGTTTCATAGAAAAGAAACCGTCTATCTTCTGGCAAACAATAAAACCTATATTTACTGAATATAGCATATGTCATTATTGTCTTCTTCTTTTTCTTTCTGCTTTTTAGGTCCAGTCATTTTTCTGCTGAAAAATACAGCGATTTCCCCCTCTCCACTATTCTTTCATTCCTACTTCCTCTTCATACTGTCTGGATAGCACTTCGGGTTTCCTCTGCTTTTTCAACTGAGGAATAACTTGGTGAAAATAATCAGCTTGCAGCCTGAAAAGACACTCCTATTAGGCTTGTATGTTTATGACTTCTGCTCAGTCTTATTCACTTTAATCACACGTCCCCAAACACTTCTCTGCATAACTACCAATTAGTTATGCTAGTTCTAATCTCTACCAGGCCAGCTTTACAAAAACCCTCCTCACAAGACACAGCCTCAGAAGCTGGCTCCATCTCAGCAAGTCGCTTCTGTCTGCTTAACCTCAGCAGCAGCAGTTTCACCCTTTCTACTGCAAATGCTGAGTACTCTCAAGGACAGACGCTGATGTCCTTTCTTATATTATAAGCCATTTGCCTCTACTTGGGGAAGTATTACACTGGATAACAGAAACAGAGGGTAATTCTGAAGAAAAAAACCAACCCAAATAGAAAATACAGTGTGAGCTTCAGGGTATCCAAAAGTACTACTTCTCTCTTTTTAGTGAAGAAATAATACCATCTGTTTTCTAAGTGGTATGGGCACATACTTCTCATTAGTAGGAGTCAAGGAGCTCTACAAATACCACATTATTACTATGCACACAGGACTCTCCTGCTTTATTACCTTAAACCAGAAATTTCTGACAGGTTACAAGCAAATTCAGGTACTCTCTACTTTTGTGCTGTTTTACCTTGAAGAACAAGGAAAAAGCCTGATTAAGAATATGCCAAACTGTAATTCTATTAAATAACAAAGCAGAATGTCATAGTCAATTACATATTTAAAGATTGAAAGCAGGCTCACATTTGTAAAAAAATCTTTAATTCAGGCTTTGTTTCAAAGACTGCTCCAACCTTTTTGTTTATCAGAGAAAAATGGCAAAATTATGAGTCCTGCATCACATAATTTTCTAATATTTAAAAGAATAATTTTGGCAAGAAAAATCTCAGATCTGAGTCTACAGTTCATTATAGTATGGGGGGTTTTTTGTGGGTTTATTTTCTTGCTAGCTTTTCTTATGAGAGGATTGAAGTTCCTTCAGTGAACCATAAAAATGTAAGTAGAACTTCAGAAGTATATATTATTAAGTGCCAAGAAGAAGGAATGACCTCCTTGAACTGATGCCAAAAAAAGTGGGTGCAAAACAGCAGGTGCTGGAAGTTAGTTAAATACGGAGCATGCTTAACATCTTTCTTAACTCCTAAGAGAAAGCCATTAGCTATGACAGGGAAGCTAATCTCCGTGAATTGTACATACTGAGATTGTGACACACACCAGTACTTAATGAGAATTAAAAACTGCCACCAGGTCCTAGCTGAAGAGGGCACACCCAGACCAGCAAAGATGTTAGCTGGTAAGCCCCTATGGGAGATGACTTTGCTAGAGTGTAGATGTGGAGAGAACCACACATCTGTGAATGGTGGCACCAGGTCTGCTGTGTTAAAGAACGTGCCCTCTTGTAATGGTAAACTCCATACCTGGACTACAGACACTAACAATCTGATTTTGTAAGATAAGCATGCCAATCACACAGCTGGCAACATGTCCTGCATTGGAGGTTATTTCATTGACTGAATCACAACTGGAAAGTAAATGAGTCTAGATATACAATCAAAGTGCAGACCTGCTAAAATTTTTTTTTGGAATTATTTTGGAGTACCTTTACAGTAAAATATAATGGAATTACTCATAGGCTTTCTTTACAGTTAATTTTTTAGAGAGCAAAGAATATTTGAAATTCTTTAAATCTGAACTCTTTATTCAGACAACTCCACCATTCTTTTTTCCTGACTGATGCTGATACAAAGCAGTTCTGTAGTTTTATTTGATGCTTAATAAAGCCAACAAAACCCTTCAGTACTCTGTAACTTTATTTCTATCAAAGAAAAAGCTTTGTGAAAGAACATGAATATGGAAGTCCTACAGTCCTACTTGACAAAAATTGAAATGAATGAGCTGTATTTCTACTAATGCTTATTCATCAGTAGTTTTATTTCCTAAAGCTTGTGTAGAAGCATTTTTGCTCTGCAATTAAAACTTCATTTTCATTACACCCCAAAACATGCCTCATTCAAATTTTTATAGCAAACCATCAGATGTATGGAAGATGCCACATCAGTGAGAATTATTTCAACTTAATGGAAGTGGAAGCTGTAAATATCACTTTCATCAAGTAATGCTGCAAGTCATTTTATTTTTTATGTAAATACAGTTGTCAAATATTTAACAGGAGGTAAAATCCTACTGCCTCAAGATTGTTTTTAAAATAACTTGATTTTTTGGGCAACATGCATTTTACAGGAAAGAACTATATCTTGGCACATTAGTGCATTTGTCAAATTTATACATTGAGTAATTCAGGACTCCAAATTATTCTAAACAATATTCAAGATGCCTGAGTGGCTACCCTTCTTGATTAAAACAGGCAAATAAATGGCTCAATACAGTAAAGAGGTCTGCAAGCAGGCAAGGTGACACAACACAGCACATTTCAGGTGCACAAGGGAGCATACAGGCATATACAGAGATGATCTCCCAGCAAGACTTACTGCTTTAAGCACGATATTGGACAGACACAGCTGAAATACATTCTAACACAACTCAAATCACTTTCAACCTAGCTCACTGCATCTGCACAACTTTTCTTAAGACATTCCTGTTTTTATACTTCCTGGATTAAAATCAGACAGGCTCTAATCACACCCATGGATAAAGTTTCACAGAAATTTACTTCAGAAAATGGTTGTTATGGCACTGTATATTCAGAAGAAAGAACAATTTTCCCTTTTCCTAGAACATCATCATTTTCTGCAGCTGTTTTAGGCTACAGCCAAGTTACAAGAAGTACTTCCTACCCTGACCTTAATATAGTTTGGTTTATGGTATAGGCCCAAGCAAAATTTAGATATTCAGTTTAGTTTTGGAATATGAGGAAAAATTCATATAATATTTTTCACCGTGTTTATACTTTCTATTTAATGATCCCCAATTACTAATATATTATTACAAACAAATACATGAGAAATCTTACAGGCTTTTCCCTCCTTCACTGGAAAGGTTAACACTAAGTTACAGAGATACTTGCCCTTTCTGCTGCTTATTTTGCAGACTTCCCTTCTGTTGCGCACAATGTTAAACTTCTATCAGAGTAGTGGGAAATCCTCTAATATATATGGCCTTTACCTGCTAGAATAGAGTGTAGGTTGATCACGTTGACAGTTCTCATCTACATTCAAGGAAGAAGAAGAAAGTGTGGTTGCCAAGAAAGCTGCTTCAAACAGAGATGGAGTGCTTGGCACTAGATCCGGCCTGTGGTGTGAACCCAGTACTGCATATGCAGAAATAAAGAACAGTGTTAACAAATTTCATTTTAAATTGAGCCCAAGAATCTTCATGTAAGTATATTGAGTTTCTCAGTGCCCTCATCAGCTTCTTGAAGTGTCCTAATGTTTGAATTGATGAGATGGTAGTATTCATATGCCCATACCCACACTCTTTTGTACTACAGAGTGCTACTACTTCAGCTGCTAACATGTACATTCAGCAGAATACAGAGTAACTCTGTCAAATATTAAGCAGAGGTATGAGTTATGAATTCTTCTCAGTCCTGGGACTATTCTTATGCTGCTAGGGCTCATTTATCAGGTTGGATTAGGCATATAGTTCTGCTTTCATCATGGCTGCAGACAAGTTCTGAAAAGTGCAAAGTTGTATTTCTTCAAAAAGACTCTGGAAACAATGGGCTGAGCTTGAAAACACTTCATATGACTTGCTTGTGTAGAGGTTAGTGAAAAGGATAGCATTGGCTCTGGCCTTAATTTATTACCTGGGCTGAATATATATTTTTTTAGGACATTCTGAAATCTTAAAGCTTAACATCATATTACCAACTTTCATTCTGACTTCATCTTGCTCCTGAAGGTCCATTTTGCCAAATACTATTAAGTACTCTCTCCATAAGAATAACCTGACTGATTTTGAGAGATCAGTCATACTGGTGGTGCTCTAGTTACAGGACTTCTAGAACTAATACAAAAGTTTTAAAACCATCCTTTTAGGTTGATTTGAAAGACAGTACCTTCTTCATCAAGGCTGGCATAACTTTGTCCTTCAGCAAGAATGCCATGCTTTTCATCGTTCCACTCCGGGCTAACTGCACACACTATTTCTTGTGATGCTGCCTTCAGGGCTGTGATGGAATTGCACCGTTTCTTTGAAGGTGAAGGCTTTAAAGCTGCATTACCAAATGAACATAGGTATTGAATGATGTCATCTTATCTCTCTGCACATCTTTAGCAGCATATGGAAAAGTAAGTCATATAAAAAATCTAAGTTTTGAATACAGATGAGGAACATGTCCAGAAACCTACTTAAGAAACATTGTATTAAAACTAGAGTGAAAAGTATTGTTATTTCATCTGCAAGAGAAGTACTTTTGTCTTTTTCAGTCTCTTACTGTTTATTATAGGACAATAAGTCAAGTCATTGGCATTACTAAGTTAAAAAGCTGCTATGGAGTAGCAACCAATGTAATCGGAGACAGAATGATACAGAAGTAAAACCCCAGAAAACAGGAAAACAGAAAAGATATTTTGAGTGTTCTGAGAGGTTACAATAATTTTTTGATCTGTTAACTACTTCTATGTAATGATATTATGCAGAATTTCCATTTCAGACTCACGTGTCAAACATTTCCTTTGGGTACAATAAACACTTCCAAAAATTTAATGGCCTGGACACTCAGGTATCAGCACCTCTTTTCTAATTCTTAGCAGGGCCTGTCTATTTAAAAAGCATTTTGAATGAAACTCTAGAACTGATCATTGCCGCTACTACTGAACAATGACCCCCATCTGTAGCTCTCCAGAAGGATGGCAGCTATTTCCTTTAGTTTTTCAGTTGCTGGCTGCTGATCTCCATGCACTGGCTGCAAAGTTACTTCAGATGCACTGTAACACATCTTTCATTGCTTTACTACAAAGTTCAAAATGTATCAGGTCACTTGGCTAAAAATTGAAGAAAAGAATCAGATACATAATTCCAGGGTATTTTTTAAAAAGAACATAGTTGCTGTGCTAGCCTCTGCCCAAGGCTAAATCCACTTATTAAGTTTTTGTTGTTAATTATGCATGGTTGTTCTGTGCAGTAGGGGAAAAGAACAGATTCAGAACAGGGCTTAAGTGTTTAAACTGAAATGTCTGACTCAAACCTTAGAAATAATGTTCCTGAAGGCAGGAACACTCTCCATTTTTAATGGAAGAATGATAATGCATTTGAACCATTAATGTGTATAAAAGCACATTGACAACCCTGTATACAGAAGAAATCAATAAGAGTAGGATACTTAAACAGGTTAATAGCCTGGAAAAATGAAACAGATGAACTAAGTTCAGAGAGAAAAATAGGCATGACATCCTTTAATTGTACATTGTAGGCTTCAAATACAGAACATGTTGCATCTTGTCCTGGAACAAATCTAGCAGTCAGAATTAGAAAGAATTGGCAAAAAAAGAAAGATTCACTCACATGTTGAGGTAACATATATGGCATTTATTTTGTCAAACAGGAGTATCAAGTAGTAAGGAGCAGACACTCTTTATTCTTTATCAATGCAGAGGAGTTCCTTTGAGTATGGTCTCAGACAGCAGAACTCCCACCAGTTCTTTGGCAAAATTACTCTAAGATTTAAAGAGAAGTGCGTCTCAGGAGGCTCCCTTCTCCTTTAAGGTGAAATTTGCTTTGCATTTTTTCACATTACATCAGGTTCTTCTATTTTCTTATTAATAGATTAATTTAGTCAATCTTTTCCAAAGAATTTAACTTGCAATCTTCAAAGTTAAATCTTAAATTAACTTGAAGTAATTAATTTATTCCAGTATTTGTAGTAATTTTTTGTTTAGTTTAATCTTATTTAGTTCTAGTCTTTGTTTGTATTTTGTTCTCTCTCTGTCACACAGTCTTCTTTCTCACTCCAAATAACTAATGAAAATGTTAAGGTACTGATGCCTTAAGTTTTAGCTTTCATGTTTTTCAGATTCTGTGCTGCCTGTGGGTGTAGTTCTGAGCCTCATATTAAGTGCAAGTAAGCTCTCTTCACAGAGTAGGTAGACAAAACAAATACTTTTCCTGCTGAAGACCAAGGACAACAAGTACAGGTTTCAGGCCCAGAAGCATAAACAACAGTGGACTGAAGAAAGAAAACAAGAAGTATGACACCTCACAACCCAAAGCTGTAATTGGAGAATTAAACCTCAATATGCAAGTGGACCAAAACTTATAGAAGTGTAAGACCTCATGACTGGTCATCCATTTTGTGACTATTTTAAGGCCACCTTGGATGTATCCCTGGTCAGGTTCTTGTGCTGCCCAAGGTAGCTCTGTAGCTCTGTTCAATCTCAGTTCCAGGTCAGCCTTCCCAAGGCATCAAGACCAGCATGGTCAAAAAGTATCTGCAAAAACCTTCAGTTTAAGACAATGCCATATGCTCAGCACTCCTCCTGTAATATTTGAGTGGAGGGTCCATTCCACATTTTGACACTCAAACTCTGAAGAAAATACATTTCTGTGAGCAGGATTATGAAGCTGCTGACTCAGATCCATTTTAAAGTACAAGTTTCTCTATAAACTAGATAATTCTAGCTTATCAGCTAATACTTATTTGTCAAGAACTTCATAAAAAAACCTCAACTCAGAAAACACTGTCCTAGAGGGTAATCAAAACTAGCCCTTCTCTTACTAGAAAGAAACACACAACCAAAAAAAAAGGGTGCAATTTCAGCATCACCTCCATGGGTTTGAAAAATAATCTGGTAGTAAAGCAGCAAGTTAGTATATATGCACACTATTTAAAACACCTAATTCGTATGTCTTACTGTAAGATTTTATACCGCTTGTGATAATTGTTGGAAAAAACCTCATTGCTTAAATAATCAGAATAGCTTTTCCCCAAAGAACAGCCTGGACCTCATCAAACTCCAAGCACTCATCTCTGCCTGGCCAGTATATTTATTAGAGACTTCTTCACTGCACACACATTGGCACATCTGAGCAGTTTTCACAGAATGGCATGTGTTGGAAGGGATCTTAAAAATCGTATCGTTCCAAACCCTGCTGAGCCCAGTGACACCTACCACTACAGCAGGTTGCTCAGATCCCCACCAAACTGGCCTTGAACCCTCCCAGGATGGCGCATCTACAATTTCTCTGGGCAACCCGTTCTGGTGCCTAATCATCTTCACCTTTAAAGAGCTTCTTTCTAACACCTAACCTAAATCTACCCTTCTTCAGCTTAAAGCCATTCCTCTTGTCCTATCACTATATGCCCTTTAAAAAGTCCATCTCCAGCCTTCTTGTAAGTCCTTTAGGTACTGGAAGGCTGCTACAAGATTTCCCCAGACACTTATCTGGGCTGAACATCCCCACCTTGCCTAGTTTGACTTCATAGGAGAGGTGCTCCATCCCTCTAATCATGTCGACGGTCCTCCTCTGGACTGTCTCCAACAGGTCCATGTCCTTCCTGTGCTGGGACCCCAGAGCTGGATGCAGCACTGCAGGTGGGGTCTCACCAGAGCAGAGCAGAGCAGAGCAGAGGGGTAGAATCCCCTCCCTGGCCCTTCTGCCAGTGGGGCTCTGGATGCAGCCCAGGACATGTCTGGCTTCCTAGGCCCATTGCTCATCCACCTGCACCCCCAAGTCCTCAGCAGCGCTGCTCTGATCTGTTAATCCCCCAGCCTGTGTTGGTGTCTGGGGTTGCCCCAACCCACTTTGCGCTTGGCTTTGTTGAACCTGATCAGGTTCCCATGGATCCTCTTCCTGAGCTTGTCCAGAACTCTTTTGTCCCACATCACCATCCATCACTTGCAACACTTCAGACTGAATTTCCTTTCAGTAGTATGGTCAATTTATATAGAAATTATCCATCAATTCATCAATATTTACAAGACTCACAAAACGTCTTATTTTACTGAAAAGCTGCCATTACATATCAGGCATACAGGGAATTACTACTTGGAGTTATTTCAAATTTTCTCTTCTTCCTTTTAAAGATTCCTTTATTCTACTTAAAATATCTTAATTGTTTTAGAATAGTCACTCTCAGCCTTTTCATTTGTCTGTGATATTCATTTTCTTATTTAGAATTTCACAAAATATTTATCACCTACACTTCTGCCTTCTTGTTGCATTATCAGTTTTCCCTCTTCTTCCATATGCCTTTACACATAATCATGTTTGTTGTTCTGATCTGCTAGGCCTTTAATACTGGTTTTCATGGGCAAGCTCAGAGTTCACAGGCTCAATTGGTCTTTAGAATAGTGTTTATCATCTGTAGGCAGCATGCAGAGCAACGAAGGCCAGTGTGACTTCCAGTGGTAGAAATGGTAGTGAAAATAAAACTTGATCTGAACTTTTGACAGAAAAAGCCTGTATGCTATATGAAGGTGTCTCTAAACTTTTTTTTTTTTAAGATGCTAAATAATTTCTCTGAGTTGAGTCAGTTTTGCCTGGGATAGCAATTAGTGCGTAATCTCTCCGTGTCCTTATTTGAACCCTCCCACCTTTTGTTATAACTTTTCCCCTATCTAGTTGAAGAGGAGGAGTGATAGAGTGTCTAGCTGGTCACCTGAAGCCAACTTTAGGGAGCTCTGGTATGACAAAAACACATAGTACATAATTCTTGGTAATTTTACTAGTAGAGTAAAATCCCAATTGCCAGAAATTTCATTTCTTGACTGGAGGTACAAAAGTGCTAGATAATATTGAAGAAAGGCTTGTTTTATTGCCAAGACAGGAGCATTATAAAGTTATGATTATAAAAATATTTAAAAGAGTAGAAGTCACTACTTTCTTACCTTGAACTTTTTTGAAAACCCTTGCATTCATAAACTTTAAAAATCTGTCTGCATAAAAACTTGGTCGGTGAACTGAAACAGTATCCTACAAGATTGAAAAATATCTCAGTCATATTTTCCACAAGTAAATCACAAGTAAGGTGTCAAGAAAGAAGCTGGACATCTCAGGCAAACTATATTATGCATTTCAGGTATAGTGAAAACTAGTGAATTTTTTTCCCTCTTAAAGGTTAATTCTTCAAGAACTTTTTAGGTGTTTCATCTATAAAATTATGAGTTATGAATTACACAACTATATTCTGCAAAATCTTCCAAGCATTTGAAATGAATTTTTTCAAATTATATATATTTTTCGGTTATAGATTCATCAGTGTTCTACTAGGTGGCTAGACTTGTGTAAGTTGTAAGGAAAACTAATATTATTAGATGTCATTTGAAAGCTCAACAAATAAAATCAGAGCATGTATTGGGAAGATTTCAGCAGCAGCTCAAACCACATGTTAGACTACAAATATACCAGAACTAGCTTTTTCCTGGTCAGCATGAGTCAAAGGCCCACCAGCTAAAATATGAGCAATTTAAAAAATAATAAAATCTACTTACCCCATCATAAACAAGAGCTTTCCAAGAATGTTCCAGCTTCTTCATTAACCTAAATATATAAAAAAATAAATCAGAATTGCTTTATAAAATTTCCACTTTTATAAGTAATTTTGGAATATTTTGGTCAGTGAAAATTCATTGAAAGTTGAAGTTCAACTTACCTGTAAGACTGGAGAATATCAATAATACCCATAAATAAAAGGAGCTTTTCACCTTTATAGCTTTTTGCTGGAATACCTCCCATTCTAAGAGAAACAACATAGTTAGAATATCTTTTAAAACATCTCTGATCACCAGTACAGCTGAACTGTACCCACTTGTAAACTCAAAGGAACAGACAATATTCAAGTCAGATGCCACAGTGCAAAGTCAGTCAAATGTGAGTCACCTAGCACGCAACGGATTTTAAATAGAAAATTTCAAGTATCTGGGACTCAGTGGTAAATATCCATCATTTAAAAAGGAGGAATATTTTAATATTTTAGAACCTCAGCATTGTTTTTTGCTCCACTAGCCATTATGTCAATTTGAGAGAGAGTGCAAGGAGCTAAGGAAGGACTCCACTTGTCAGGATCTCAGTAGCACTATATTAGCTCAAGTGGTGTGGGAGCTCAGGGCGGCAGCTAGTGCAACACCTCTGCCATCATACAACAGCACCGGCCATCTTCTGTGTGAACGTGAGTGACTTGTCAAAACCAAGTGAAATAAAGCTCTAATTATAATCTAGGGTTCTCAGTCTGGAAACGCTCTGTGAATGCTAAGTATTGTAATCCTTTCACTTGTTTGCTGTAGATTTAAGCACAGATTTCTATATCGTTACTTGTATTTACCTACACAGCTCCCATGAGAACCACGAGAAAAGTAAATCCTTAATTTTGTATTAAATCCTCATTATAATGAAGGACTGATTATATGCAATGTTGAATGGTGACAATAATGCTCTCACAGCACTTAATATATTATGAGGGAAACAACAGAATGATGATTCTGTTGTCCATATATTCAGATTTCTATTAAAGCTTTTGCTAGACAGAAAAATAGGAGAAAAGCATCAGTTCTTAATCTCAGGAACTAAAATATATGACTGCACTTCAGTTGTCAGTGATATCATGCTATGTCCATTGAGTATACTACTTCAAGATGAAAACGACCCTGTAGGAATATCCATTTCAATGTTAATTTGTAGTTTTCGCTTTAGTCTCACCAGGCTGCTTCCAGTTAAAATTAGATTTTAGCTGGGACTCTTGTAATAGCTGTCTAATAACATCTCTTTTATAAAAGAATGCATATGTGCATATGTAATTCACTCTGAACCATCATATATTTAAGGCTGATCAATCTACTGACCAACATTCCAATTTCATGCACTGTGGCAAATCCTGATGATGCAGCTTTTGGAAAAGAAAAAACCAAAAAAGCTCAGTCTTTCAGTTCCCGGAATGCAGCATACTCATGAATGTTCTGCCTGTTAATAGTTTTAATAGTAATCTTAAGAGCAGGTTACAGCACTTACGTATTTGTTGTCTCTCTGGTGACGGAGTCTCCAGACTTCCCAGGGCCCTGTATAGATTCCATGGCTGTGGAATAGAGAACTTTCTGCCCTCCATGGCGTTTTGCGTCTGACGCACTCTGGGAACACTCTCCTTTTTCTTTCATGTTACTGTTCAATACATGGATTCCCAGAAGCAGACTGTAATCCATGATCTTAAAACTTTCTAGAACCTACCAAAGAAGGAATGACTATATTGAAATCACAAAAGAATTACACAGCAGCATTTTGCAAACCTGAGTGAAAACAAGCTCTCTAGGCACAAGCTTCTCTTATCAGGAAATGTGTGAAATTATAGTTAAACAAAAACCTTTTACTACACCACATAAGTCAAAGTGTTAGTTACCTAATTAGCTGAATGCTCTTGTAACAAGAGGGAAGGAAATATGCACAGCTGAAATGTAACGTGATGCTGTTTTGTAATCAAGGAAGGTAATTCAGGCAGCACCTTTTCCTTTATAGCAAATAATCAACTAATGGTTCCATCATATATTTATGAACAACACATTTTTAAAATATCTCTAATCCACATTCCAGACCTCTCTGAGCATTTTTGTCTGTACTCCTCTATTATATTCCCTCCACCTCCTATTTATAACAGAGGCCATACTTTTGGAGAACTTTCAAATATCAACAGAAGTATTTGCTACCACCCCCTTATTAGCAGCTAATGGGATTGGAGTACAAAAATCATGCACCTCTCTACTAGGTGATTAGCGCCTATCTAAACTCAAAGGACAAGTTCTACTTCTCAAGCATGACTTAATCAACCAGCCTTCTCTTCTAGCTCTACCAACCATTTCTGTCTCTGTCAGCTTTTCTTCTCTCACACACAAGTACTTTCATTCGTTTTAGTCAGCTACACCATTACCAGGTCTGGCATGCTGTCACTGAAAGGCAATACAGCTCAAGTCAATACCCAAACATGAGCTAAGCAAGCTGTGATCACACCTAGTAATATAACCAAACTGTTCACAGACAGTAACTATGTTTCATTTCTTACACAACAGAACTAGTAAGTGGAGGGAGAAACACCAGTAACAGGCAGGAGGGATATGCCGTGCCACTCACCTCTCCTTTACCTCACCTCATGCCACTCAGCAGTGATTCATGATATGTTTTGGCACATATGTAGCACCCAAAGATAATGGTGTAATTTTTGCCACAGAATCAAGAGGCAATAGTACATCTTTTTACATGAATACGAAAAAAAGTGATTTTACAGAGATGAGAGCAGATTTCAGTAATTTTGATGACGATTATCCAAGCATAAGTATTTTTGGTTAAGCAGAAACATCCCTTCTCTTAATGAAAATAAAAGAAAGCAATTTCAGCATTTGCATAGGCTTAAAAACTTTATGGCAGTAAATCAGTAACTTAGGAAGTATCTCTATGTCCAATCCTAAGGCTTTTATACTGCTTACCCTAATTGTTGGAAAAATACTGCTCAGATAACCAGAGCAGTGATAAAACAAAGCATAACACACTGTAATCTAGATGTAGAAAGGCAGAAAAATCAGACCTGGTTTTCAGACTCAAAGAATGACTTTAAGACACCATGGGTTTGCTCTTGAGCAGAGGGATCCTACACAGTGATGCCTTAGTTCAAATGGAACAAGAAAAAGGCTGCTAATATATGTCCTTAGTACTGCACAGCATCTTCTGATGACAGAACTTGTTGTATTCCCTTTGGTATCCCCTCCCCCTGTGAAACTTTACCTGTCCCTTGACTCTGACCTATGGCCTTTGGGCATAGGTAACTCCGCCCCCTACCCTGAAAGGGATAAAACCCCCTTTCCCTTCGGGGTTGTCCTCTTTTGGCCTCGGGATACCTTCAGGAAATAAACCTTGGAACCACATCTCGGGGTAAGAGCCTCCTTTGGTTTTATGTCCCTATCTTGGAGTTTCCCCCACCCTAACCTCCCTAAATCTGAGCTGGCACCGGGTCTCCGGGGGGCTGAGGGAAAGGGGTTAACTTCAAGAACTCACAGAGGATTTCATGCACAACAAGAAAGTGTATTCTAAACACAAGATTCTGAAATTTTCTAGTGCATTATGTGGAAATGTTGGTGGTTTACAATCATAAATTGCAAAAATAGCGTCGCTAATAGATACAAATGCACTTGGTGCCAAAAACTTCTAAAATTTTCTTTACTGCTTACTTTTTGCTATTCTTTACTCAGACTTTCTCATAAAGAAGTTAACATATAATATATTCATTAAAAATATGTAATCAATGAATGTTTGCCATCAAATGATGAAAGTAAATTCTGGATAGGCTGAAATATAACATCTTACTAGCACAGTAAGAAACACTGTTCATGCAAAACCAGAACAGCAGCTAGTCAGGCTTGGGAGAAGTTATATTAATTTATTTTACAGCTATAAATTACTGCTGACAGTTCTGCCTTCAACATATTCTTTACTGCATTTTGAATTAGGTCACATTAGACACATTATTTTTTTGCATTAATTACATAATCTATGTCTAGGATTGGACATAGTCTCATGGGAGGCTGTGCTGTAATGTGCTGCTCCTTCTTCCACAGGGACCTCTTATGTGAAAAAATTAATCCTTCTGACTACATCAGTTTATCACTGCCACTTAAACCCATATTGTACTACTTGTACAATACAACAGACTATGCCTGGACAATTTATGATTTTGGTGTAGAATTACTGAAAAATGTCATAGAAACAAGTAGCTATTTCATTATTACAGTTAATTATCAGACTGAAACACCTTCACATCCCATGGATTAACTGCAGTACACATTCTTATAAACAGCACACAGGAAAAGAACCCTTCTTGCCCATACACTCTGTTCATGGCCTTACTCAGAGGTGGCATTGTACTGTCCACAAAGTGTCTTCAGGATATCATGACATGATCTGGCCCTGTCTGCCTACAGCTTTGATGTACAGTTCTGATTACTTTCCCTTAGAAATGTGATAACCAAACCAAGCGCTCTTTACGCAAATCAACCTTTGTGACCACATCTAAGCATATTTTGCTCCCCGTTTGTTTCTAATGAAACTTCTGGTAAGAAATAATTAACCAGAAAAACAAGGAAGAAACTCATAAATCAGCACTCAACAAAACCTTGTATCAAACTCCTCAGTCTGTATTAAGACAGCGGTCTTACTTCTTGATAAAAGTAAATCAGTTTGATTTACAGCTGAATATATCTAAGGGGCTCTCACATATGTATCTTTATTAATATTTAAAATACCAAATTGTGACAATTCTTAAATATGTAAGTAACATTTTGCACACATGGTTGTACAAAATAATCTGTTTCAACAAGGATAAGTGACAAAATGCAGAACATCAAGACATTTCTGGATATGCAGCATTCTATGAGAACATCAAAAGGCACAAGTATTTTCCTGTGCAGAGGTTTGTTTGCAAATACTTTTGATGATTTTAGGACCACTTTTGAGACTCAGCAGCAAGTTTTTGCTACAAAGGCACCAAAATGATAACCTGATCTAATGAAAAAATCCACTCAAATAAATTACAGTATTACATGGCTATATTCATAGCAAAAGGAGAAAGTTCTGCATAACACCTGACTCTAACTATATGAGATCACTATAAATTTACATTACATAAACTCCTAGAAATACACTACTTGTGTATCTAAAGCGAGCAAAAACACAATCTTCGCTCATGTAACCATTCTGACATGTACTGTGCTAGCAAAATGGCACTGAGGGGTTCCAGCAAGAGTGGTCTTAATTATGCTGTGTACTAACAAGTGGTGTATTTGATAATGACAAGTAAACCTTCAGTTCATTAAGTTAATACTAAATTGTTCATCTTGGTAGTATTTATATAGGTGTTAATTCACTAGCTACACAGATTCTGTCAACACAGTGTTGTCATTTGGTCATTAAGTACAGCTGTCAAGGCTGACTTCAGCTGCTCTGAAAACCTCCAGATGGCAAATGACACTCACCCCTTGTAGCCTTCAGCACTATTTTGTTTCATACCACATAAAAATCCACAGTAAAATGGCATCACAAAATAAGTTGTTTCAGGACATGAAAAATTAACTCTCTGAGTCAGATTTTCTTTTCTCAGACCTTATCAGGTGTTAAAGTATTCTGTGAATCATCTTAGGTGTGGTTACACTCCACCTTATCAGCCAGTGACTAACAGAGCAAAACAAGTATTCTGCCATGAAATGTCATTTTTTATTTCATATGCAGTCAGCCCAAACTACACACTATCTGGCAGAGAAATCTGCATTTTCATTTGCTATCCATGCAAAACCGCATGCAAAAAGTCATCAGATCATTTTCATAAAAGAGTCAAGAAAAATACAACACAGGAAAAAAATTACAAGCTTATTTGATGCAAGTATAAACAGATAACCATGCAAGGAAGTACTTCCTCTCCTACAAGCATTTTGGAAAAGCAACATAGGAATTAACACAGTAGAAAGAAGACTGATTTTACAAAAAATCAATAATTACGCTTCGACATAATGAGCTATAGGAAATAAACACAAGTTAAAGGACTGTCTCAGAAAATAAGCATTTCTTAGGAACAAATGTCAATGCCTAAAAATGGGTCTGGCTTAGAAAAAAAAATCCCAAGAAAATGAATCACCATAATCCCTCCAAAGCATAGGTGGATCTCTTCACATTTCAACAGAATTCTCAAAATATATTGTTAACTAACACTCCAAAACTAACAATCTGGATTCTGATTTTAAAAGTAAAAGTAACAAGAAATTCCTAATGTCAATTAATACTATGGAAGTGATAATAGTAGTTTCTATTTCTTGTATCTTTATATATCATGCTATGGTCATTCCCCTCAAACTACTATTTCTGACAAAGAGGCCCTTCATCTAAGATTAGTATGTTCTCTATCTCCATGCTGCATCATGCCATCTTTTATTCTGTCCTATGCTGCAGTTTAATATTTCATTAAGTTATGCCAACACTACTGTTTGTTTGTAAGGATATGCTTACTGAAGTTATTTGGCTAAAAGGATTATCTATGTAGATTCTTTGAGGTAGAAAAAAGGCAAAAAACTGCAACACACTGCACATGCTACTAAGGGATTTGAAAAATTCTGTGGATAAATTTCGTCATACGAGGTCTCCATCACAGTTGCTATAGCACAAAACAGATGTGAATTCACACCATAAAATTTCTGTAGCAACCGGCTAAAATAGCAGTGATGAAAATAATACCCAAATCTCATATGACCCTCTTTGCCTTCATGACCCTCTTTATCTTGAAATTTCCTTGTCTTTACAGGCTTCTTCATTAGTCACTTCTAAAATGTAATTTCCTCAGAAAAGTCCAGTGTTCTTTGCTATAAAGGCAAAATGCAGACTCTCAAAAGCCATTTTTCAATAGTAAAAACATCTTCGATTTATTTTTTTGCTTTTAAAAACTACTAGAAAGAAGGAATAGAGAAACATTGTCTGGGCATCTAGGGATGGCATCTGTGGTCAAGGAAGCCAAAGGCCAGATAGAGTTGAGTTATCAAGACAGAGAAAAGATGACCAAGGAAAACATGGTGAATAGGGCAGTTTCAGTGGCAGCAGTTACAGACCATAGCAGGTCCTCACCACCACTGTCTTTCATTACCAGGAAATTCTGCCAGGTTTCTGAACTTAGTGATGGATCTTAGGGAGGAGAAGGGCGAGCAGTCGGATGGGATGCTTATATTTAAGCAGTAGAATGGCAATGAGCAATGGAAACACGATCCAAATCTGAGCAATACAGAAGAGAATTTCTTAGTCCTGAAATACTGGAAAGATAAAAAATTTCCTTTCTTAAATGAATTCTTAATTTCAGAGGCCCTCACTAAATTTCTCACCTTGGAGCAGCAGTAAAAAGAGGTGACAAATTTTCAAGTCCTAAAAAGCTTATCAGCTATCACTGTCACTACTCATCCAAATACCTCATGGGCAGAAAGAAGCTGAAATAACACTGACGTCCTTTTCACAAAATGGATGGAATATTTCCAGTCTTTTTAAAGACAGAAGTAAAAGGTAGTCAGATCCAACCTTATTAGCTGAGCAAATTCAGCTGTATGAAAGATAACAGTGTCTCCACTGTTACTGTCCATTTTGCAAAATGGAGTAACACTTGTTTGAATAGAAAAAAAAAGTCAGTTAATTTTTTATATTTTTATATTTTAAATTTTTATATACATGTAACTTTCATGTGTGTGTGTATATACATGTATCTACAGATTCAACAGACATACTTTATTGTGTATATATGTACTTATGTAAATGCACTGATTACTACAGGAAAATTTTCTTCTTTACTTTTAATACTTCTAAAATTTTGCTGGGCCTTTAAGAACTCTATCTGTAGAGCTGTTAATTTAATATATACACTGAAAAGGATTATATTAGCACTCAAATAACATGTAAGAGGAATTTTCACAGACTTTCAAAGAATGACTCTTACTGTGTAAGAATCCCTTTATATGTGACAAGTGAATGATTGATTCTTGTTTTTACTTTTCAGCCCAGTTCTGTCTTTTAGATTCCCTCTGTTATTTCCAATACAATAGATTCCCCCAGGCTTTGACTGGGTAAGTAACCTTGGACAAGTGGGGGATGCATAGAAAGGCATCCAAATCTCCAGATGTGACATACTGATACATTCTGTGTCATCACACATGGTAGGAGCTCAGGAAACATTCACTGCAAGAGGCTACAGAGAGAACAATGTGTCGTGTTAGAGAAATGTCTCATGATGAATATGCAGCTGAACATTACATCACACAAAACAGCCTTACAAACCAATCACAAGGCATTGCAGGACTTCTGTGATAGTTAAACAAAAAATTCTATTCATGTGCAAAAACAATGCTTTCCATCTTGTACCACAGGTGGCAGTGAGCAACAAACTCTGATATTCAGGGTGTCTCTTCTATGTTGAGAGTTCAGACTATCAATTTGGCTTTTTTATTATGAAATTCTTAAGATTTTCCTCAGACAAAACAAATTTTTTCTCTCCAAACTCCAAGAATTCTGGGAAGCTCAGAGATCTGGGGTCGTCCTTTTACTACTTTATATTTTCTTACCCATGCTACAGGAACAAAAAAATCAATCATTTTACAGCAATTCTCTCCATAACAGGAACAGAGATTCCATTCATCAAGGTGGTCTCAAAGAGAAATGATAGGTCTGCCTTGAAAATATTTCTTCTGCCTTGAAAATATTACGTGGACAGCTTTTATGTGGACTTTTCAGCTGAGGAAGAAATTACCTTGCTCTAGAAATAAGACTGCTGCTACAAGGCCTGCGTTCCCATTCCTGGCTAACCAAGAGACATATTCATAGCAGCTCTACATGCAATTTATCATACATAATAAAGCTTCCACAGGGCTAACTATGCCTCGAGAAAAAAGTAATTGAAATCTCCAAATTAATGGAAACCATCATCATCATCAAATCTACTGGACTTTATTCCTGTATTAATCTGTATTGCCACAGATGGATTAGTGTAATCTTGGAGGTACTGAGAAATACAGGGATAGCCCTGGAACTTAGCGTTGTGCTAGATGACAAACTTAATGAGCCAGCAATGTGCTCCTGTGGACAGAATGTCCAGCTGTATCCTGGGGTACACTGAGCACAGTACAGCCTCCTGGTTTGAAAGATGTGATTGTCCCACTACACTCATCTTTGGTGAAGCCTCACCTCAAGAACTGCTTGCAGTTTTGGGCTCTGCAGTGTAAGGAGGATATAAAATACTAGAATGTGTCCAAAGGAAGGCAACAAAAATGGTGAAAGGACTACAGAGCATGATTTGTGAGGAGCAGAGGAAGATACTAAGTTTGAGAGTGGCAGAAAGGGTGGTGCTGATCTCTGGTGTCTGGTGATATGATGCAAGGAAACAGCTTAAAGCTGCATTGGCGAAGTTCAGAGTGGATAGAAGAAAAAGTTCTTCAGTCAGATGGTGGTCAAGAACTGTAGCCCTGGCTCGTGTCTGAGATGTTTTGGTTTTCTGAAACTCTTTCCCAGAGAGTTTTCTGTAAACAAGAGACATATTTTTCTAACTGTTTTTTTATGTTTTTCTAACTGTATCATTTGTTTACATTCTTTCCCTAGGAGGAACTTCTTCTTGATATCCCTCTGGTTTGACCAATGTGATTGAAGAAGTTTGTTTTTGTTTCACCAATAGAGTTGTTCTCTGTAGAACAGTATAAAAGGGAAGAGATTCCCGGAAATAAACAGAGATTGTCAGCCTTCTGAAGTCAGAGTCTACGTCATTGTGGTGTAAAACAGCATCAAAGAACTGGAACCAGTTCATGATCCCGGTCTGTTGGTGTTCAAGAAGTATATGGGCATTCTGTTCTATAACTATGATCTCAGATCACAATAGCTTAAATAAAATACAGGATTCATCAGTGCTCTGACATCCAAAGTTATCTCTCCTTAAATAGCATGGAAAACAAGTGGAGGTTAAGTAACATTTACTGAGTAAATTTAGAGTGGAGGTGAACACAGAGGTTTAAATATATACTCACTCGACAATCCCGCTGTAGTGTTTTCATTAGTGCACTGTGTGTTTCAGAATCAAAATATAACCCTTCATGCATATCTTGCAGGAAATCCAGGTCTTTGAATGTAGGGTTGGACTTCTCTCTCTCTCTTCTTGATGCTCTCCGTTTGTATGTGGAGCCTTTCAAGTCGTATGTGAAATGCATTTTCAAGGCCCGTGGCAAAACATTGTTCATTACAACAATTCTAATATTAATGCCTCCTGACTGAACACAGTACAGCCCATAAAATTTGGGAAGAAGAGTCCTTGGATTCTGATTCAGATTCTAAAACAAAAGAGATATTTTAAAATATATCTATTTTCAATGAACTTCCATGCTTATTGAAGGGGTATTTTAACAGCAGAGGACATTAACATGAAAATTGTGTATGTTTTCTTATTCAGCATAGTTTCTTCAACCAGTTGATTATCTTTGTGGATTTCTATTCCAGAGAACTAGCACAGGCACTGCCTTTTTGCCAGGAACTTATAAAGACCAAGAGTGGAGCAGTAACTACAAGTTTCTCTTTCTCACAGAAAAGAACAGACTAGACCAAACTTAAAAGCATTCCAAAGACTACTTATTTTTTCTGACCTGAACAACCTTTGCATTTTACCTGCTGGAAGAAGTTTGGGTCAAATGTAGTTCTCATTATGTTGACTTGGATTCTGAAAAACAGAACCCCTCTCTCCATGAGGCTTTACACACTCAGGGTTAGTGCCAAATGATGAAGTTATTTCCAAAGGAGTGTGATGTCGTAACAGAACCACAACTGACCATCAGAACAGAAAAGTGTGAAATAATCTGAATTCCACAACAGGCAAAATAAATTATGTAGGAGAGGATAACAGAGGTGAACAACAAAAAAGTACCTGCCATTATTGTCCTCTTTGATATGTCAGTACACATCTTTTTTTTTTTTTTTTTACACACACAGTGAATCCATGTTACTTTAATGCAATAATGACAACATTCCTCATTTTTAGTACAAGTGAGAGGGTAATTTTTTCAAGTATTTACTTCAGAAAACAAAGCAAGAAACGAAAGTCAGTCACAAGTCTAATAATACAAAGTCCCACATACCACCCAGAAGAATGTCTGTTTATATGTATGAGTGGCTTTTGTTTAAAAAAAAAAGAAAAATAATTAAATTCTACTTACTTTTTAATGAATGGTTTTCCCCTCAGATGACACACAAACCCCAGTACAATGGAATTAGAATTAGCCCTCAAAAAACTCCATTTAAAAATTAAGTTCTGAACAAATTACATGGATAGAAGTATCTTTTACATCAGTGCTTTACTACATGAGAAATGGAAATTAGAAGTAGTTGGAAACAAAAGGGAAACTGACCGGTCTAGTTTCTTTGTCCACTCTGAATGAAATGCAGAGGGTAGACAAACACAAAATGGAGAAAAAAAATTGAATTAGAAATTTAGAAATCTTGTTTTGTTACTAGCTTATTAGAAGCAAAGTTTGGTATCAGATTATGACATTCAGCTTCATCTTGAATGCTAAAAGAGCACCAATTCTTATCTTAAATATATTCTTGATTTATATCTATTCTTTCTGTTGGGTGAGTAGGGCATGAAGTACAAAGGCAGGTAAGAATGTAAAAAGTATTACAGTGAAATATAACTCAGTGAAATATTTCAAGACAAGTGAAACTGAATCTTCAGAAGTGTGACATGAAACAGGAGAAATAGAAGTAAAATACAGTCTTTAATTACTTACCATATAATAACCTGGCAAGAGCTTCTGAAGAAACTCAGCCTCTTTGTGTTGAACTGTTTTGATGATGAATTCGTCACCACTAGTTACAAAAAATAAGGACCCACTGGCACCTGGGTTGGATAATTCAATTAAAGGTTCACGGCAGATTGAATACTGGAAGAGACAAAAATTGCTTTTCACTGCCCATGTATGCATTACCCAAACACGAGTTTAATATGAAGAACTGCAAGTTCAAGTAGGTACAAGAGAATCATGTAGCAACACTACTGCTGCTGGCTGAGGTTTGGCAGGCCACTCTGCCCAGGCCATGCTGCACAACCATGGAAGAGCAGCTGGCAGCTGAGCATATGATCCCTCTTCATGTCCCAAAGCAACAGGTGAATGTGCCTTTGGAGTGAACCAGTGGTTGAGGTGGAAGGAGTCAATCTCCATGCTGACAGTAACAAATTCCGAGTCAAAAACTTTGAGAAGACATTTTCTCTGGAACTGTTTGTTTTTCACATCCATTTTTGAAAGAAATAGATACAAGATGGTAGAAAAATAAACTGTTAGTAGAGATTTGTCATTATAGATAAATAGGCAGATCCTATTCTGTGCAACTGGGATTGAAACTATATGATAAACTTGGTATAACTATAGCTACTAATTTTAGTATAGTAACTAATTTTTTAAAATCTTTTACTAGTTTTATGATTGAAAACCACTTGAAACAGAAAAAACCTCAATACCAGTAAGCAAGAAAAACTGAAATTTGAAGGATCATTATATTGCATATTTAGACAGGCTTCCTCTTCCACAGGACATGTTAAGAATTACAATCACATTAAGGAGGAAAAGGACACCAAAGGTTATCCCTTACTAGTAGAACCATATCTCATACAGAGACTAATGTACATTTACTAAGTGTCCACTACTCCAAACTTAATTCAAATTAAATGGAGAGTAGACATTAAGCTCAAAACATAAAAAATCTGTTTATATTAAACTCGAAAGCAGTGATACCAGAAAAATCTTATAAATATGTTCTTTTGTGAGTGCTTGAACTAAAGAAGCATGTTTTGTAGGAAAGGAAACATGCTTCTTTTAAGGACTCATGCCAGTGCCTTAATGCATTTTCTTATCCTAGCTCCAGCTAAGGCTTACAATTTTTAAGAGAATTTTGCATGATATATAAATATTTCCTCTTCCTGCTTCCACTCCATTCCAATTAATACAAAATACCTTTCTTTTTAATCCTATAGTTGCAATTTTCTTCATGGAGAATGGCCCTACCAATCTGTAACACTACAAACCTTTAGGCCAAATCAGCATTTGTACTGCAGCAATTGCCTTTTTCTTCCCAAAATATTTATATCTTCATGAGTAATTGTCACTGTGATAAACACTTGAATGCAATTATCCTAAACATTAAAGCTCAATAGAACAGTATAACACAAGCACAAGACATTGACCTACACTTTTCATTGGTCATTTTCCAGTGGTATGCATCTCTGTAAAAAAGTCCACCCACCAAATGCTGCTATACAAAGGTCCCAGCAAGTTTTGACTGGACACCTCTGAAAGGCAAATCAAAACCAAAATGTAAGAAAATCTCCAAGAGCCTGACAACTGAGTATTTATGACCAATGCATAATGACTGCAAAATGACAGTACTCCATGAGGTTTCCAGTGACAAGTTAACTTCTACCAGCTGTTCAAATATATTTATGCTTGTTATCCTATCTGACTCCTACAGTGTGTAACTGCTCATCCTCCTTGGGAAAGGTGAAGCTTTAAATCTCAAGCTTTAAATCACTTCAAATTAGCAGTGTAAACTCACATATGCTTGACGTAATCTCTACTCTTCTTATTTTATTTCACATGCCCTTCAGGCACAGCTGGACAATCATTTACTACTTACCGCATACCACTTTTGTGTTTTCCTCTGCCAAAAAAAAAATATAATAATATTTGGCAACAAGTTGTCTTTACTGGGAACATCCCTCAGGGAATAGTGTTTTTCTGCTTAAACTGACTGTCACAAATCATATTCACAGCATGCAGTCTTTGTATAAACTTTAAATACTGCTACTGAAAAGGCTTCCTTAGATGGAAAAGATGTTGCAGGTGGTAACAACTTTACTCTAGGAAGCACAGTCTTTTTAGCAGCTGGCAATACAGCCCACATACTTCAGCTTTTGCAAAGTGCATAAAAAGAGGTAAGATAAACTACATAACAACATTACTGTCACCCATGATGTCCTTGTCTCTAAGCTGGAGAGGCGTAAGTTTGATGGATGGATCACTCCATCATAAGGAGTGATAAGTAATTGGTCACACTCTAAGAATTGTGGTCAACGGAAGAAAGAAAATCTTCACTCTAAGGATGTGAGTCCCTGGAATGTGTGGTCTGGAGAAGTTGTGGACACCCTACCTCTAGAAGTGTTCAATACTAGACTGGATGGGGCTTTGACCAACCTGGTCTAGGGAAAGGTGTCCCTGCCCATTGCAGTGAAGTTGGAACTAAATGATCTTTAAGCTCCTTCCACTCTAACCATTCTATGACTCTTCCATTTATAAAATTCCCAAACAACTTTAGTTCCTTCCTACTACCATTTATAATTCAAATTAATTATCTTTTTTATATGTAAGTATGCTGATGAGGACTAGTAACACAAAATCCATATATAGCACTAAAGAATTAAAATAAGACACCCACATTCAACCTCAATAAAAACAAAACCAGTTAAGTTTTGCTTTCAGGCTTATTGTCCATATAGGAAGAAAACCCCATTATATCAAACTTGAACACAACAGAAAAAAATTTATTTAGTAGTATATTAATATTTCAGAACCATCTAATCAATTTTTCTTTTTTATTCACCCAAGCCTTTTCAAATTCTTTTGGTTTTAAAGAAGCCATTATCAATATCGGAACAAAAGGATTTTAAAACTCATTCAAAAAAGTGCACAATAAAACTCTAACATATAAAGTTGCTGTTTTGTACCAGGACTCTGATTCCTTGGGTGACCCACCATGAAACAAACTGAACATGGGGCAAACATCTAGAAGACAGGCAAAGATCTAGAAGACAATCCAGCTCAGCATTCACCCTACCCCTCCAAAAGCAGAACTACAGGAGAAATAAAATAGTGGATACTTGTCCTAGCAGTGTGCAAAGCTATTCCACCAAGCAGAGACTGCTTTTACAATGTCAGCAGATTTGTAAATTTTTTCTCATATAAGCTGAACACTGTTAAAAAATAAGTCTTCAATTTATGAAACAGAGAGAACAAAGGAAGCATCTAAAATGCTTCATTTTCAGTCTGCCATCCATGTTCCTCAAGGAACTACAAATGTTCAAATGTCAGGAACATTTGTAGACCTCACTTTGTAACGAAGCACATACATAACACTAGTCACACAAAAGTACTTAATTAGAACTGAATTTATAAAAGTCACACAACTACTGATTGTAAGTTCTCTAGAAAAATTAGCTGAATGACATGGATGTTGCTCTAGTCAATTAACAAAGCAGGTTTTTTATATGAATCATCTCAAAGATAAAGAATTAAAATTTTTGTAAACATTAAAAATATTCACCAGTTATGTATCCCTTCACACACAAAATTTTGTACTGATTTGGGCACTTTCAGAATTCTTTTCTGCCACAATGAAACTAGCATGCTTTATAGTAATTTGTAACTCAAAGGAAAACTGTAGGCTCTTACCAAATAGTCATCAGGCTTGATACCAAAGAGTTCTCTGAAATAGCGGAAGGCAAGAGGTGCATATGTCTTAAATCTGAAGTCAGGGTAATGATGAGCAGGGGTAAGATTGCTCCCTTCACTGAAAACAAAAACAAACCAAACCAAATTACTGAGCAATTACTAGCAGCTAGCTTTACCATAAAGCCGCCTAACTTGGCTGTTTCCTTGCTGAGAAAAGAGCATAAATGCAGATAAACCTCTCTATCACCATTAACCACTGTAATAGAAATGTCTGTGAGAGACACTGCCTTACTTCACCTTAAAGGAAATTACTATTTTCAGTAGCTGTATGCCTTTGCATAAAGTTCATGTTTAAACATGAACAGCACAAAGTCTGCATTCTAGAAGTCCAGGGTAGAGACTGACTCCACTGAGTATTGAAAACTCTTGTGTCATGGTCGTTGTGCTCAAGATGGCTCCAGCCACGGCATCTCTCACCAGCCCTTCTCTGTTTGTAAGCAGCAGAACCAGCAGGGCAGCTTCCCTGGTAGGCTTACTTCCCAGATGTGTTGGGAAGCTACCTTCACACACTCCAGGAACCTCCTAGACTGCCTCCTCTCCGGTTGGGAGATGTCTGTCCCAGCAGACATCTGGCAGGTTAAAATTGCCCACAAGAACAAGGGCTGACAATCATGAAAACATAACTATCACATCACAGAATAGTTCATCCACCTCCTCATCCTGGTTGGGTGGTCTGTAACAGACTCCCACCGGGATATCTGCCTTTTCAAATTTCCCCCTGGATTGTCACCCATAGGCACTCAAGCTTCTCATCATTACCCTTGAGCTCTGTACAGTCAAAACTCTTCCTAATGTTCAGAGCCATTCCACTACCTCTCCTTCCTTGCCTGTCCCTTGTGAAGAGCTTGTGGCCATCCAGTGCAGCACTCTGGTCATCCCACCATGTTCCTGTGGTAGTGACTGTCATGGCTTTCCTGTTACTCTATAGCTTCCAGATCCTTCTGTTTGTTTCCTGTACTCCTTAGCTCTTTTCCTTGTTTTATATTTATCATCTCACAGTATTTTAAGTCTGTTACAAGAGTTAAAAAAGTCTTCAGATGAATACTAGATATAAGGTAAAGGTCAGCAGCAAAATGCTGCTAGATTTCAAAAAAACTGCTATGGTTTTTCTATGCCCATGGATTCATTTATGATAGAAACTGAGAGAGGTGTTTTAAGAAGAAAAGTTCTACACTGTGATGTCAAAACAAATAAGAGCAGCTTTAAGACAAATTTTTGGTCTGTTCTCAATGTCCAGTGTCCTTTCTATGTGGCTGTTCCTTGACCTCTGCCTCTGAGTAAGTGCAATAGCATTGTTTTGCACAACTTCTACTTTGCCAGCCTTGCAGAGCTGAGCTGGCACCCTGCTTGTGTTTTGCATGACCTTTATTTGCCTAAGTTACATCCTTTATCTATTTCTCCAAGGTTGTGCTCTTGCATTCTACTGTCCTTGATAACAGTAAAATGCTGTTCTGTTTTACTGTTCTTATCAGTTTGGCCAGTGTCTGAATGGTTTGACAAACAGAGAAATACAAAATCCAAGACTTGACACAGTTACTGAAATCAGCTATTCCAGCACTTCTTTACTAATTTCCCTTAATTAAATTATTCAGTAATGCAGAATGTACCATTATGTTTGGCCAAAGGACACTAAAAGAGGAAAAGTCTACAAATTCACACAGATATGAAAAGCAACAGATGTTAAGCAACATTCCTGAAAAAGATAATTAATAGAAATTAAATATAATGAAAGAATTTAAGAGCTTTAATCCTGTACAATTAATACGTGTCATATGAAATTGTCACCTTTCATTAACAACAGTTTGATGACGGAAACCTATTCTACCCACCTAGCTGCCCCTGCATGCTGCCAAACCCCCCCATAACCAGACTGTTTCAGTGACAGCATGTGAACAAGCTTTCTCAGAAATGTGTAACACTTCCAACTCTTGAACAGAAGATGCAAGGAGGAAAGAAACCAAACAGATTTCTGTCTAGAATTCACACATAAAAAGATGTTGTGGATGATCAATGATACATATGAAGACAATAGGATACCGCAGCTTCCTAGAGTGTTAAACTCTCCAGGTAATAGTGAAGGCTGATTAGTCCTAATGAACTCCTCTGATTACTTTATATTTACTGTAGTACAACTTTAAGATATCAAAATCAAATCAAATCAAATATTGTTTCATTATAGAGCTAAAAATGGATATCATTAGGAAACGAGCTAAAGATGTAAGTGTTTCCTTACAGTTAAGACAGACTAATGCTCTTTTATAAGACCTTTCAGCTGCTCAGAATATTGCCACATTTGTCAGACATTAATATTTATACAGCTGGTTGTGACTTACTGGATTTTTGTACACTAGGAGGATGCTGCTATGGTCATATAGCTACACTGGAAACCTGGGGTCATACTTGTAAAAGCATTTAATTGTCCTAAGATGCAGAAAAGAATAGAACAGAGTGTTCTCTACTGAAGTATCAGATAATTGTCATGGAACATGGAGCATCCAAACTTTTTTATAAAGTTCTACATTTTGGTACTAAATACTTCTATAAATCAGCTTCCTCCAGCCGTAACTTAAAAGCTTCTTCTGTGAAAGCATGTCAGCAAATAGATTGCATGTCCTTACTATACCAGAACATGTACTGTCACTTCACTAAGGTGAGATGAAGGTAGGAGGCTTAGTTTGACAATAGGACAGTTCTGAGCCATTTCATAAGTGCATATGGAGTAAAATGACCAACACTGGGTCTGCAGGTGCACAGTAATGCATAGCCAATGGAGATTTATTGCAAAGCAGAGCGATTATTTTGGAACAGCTTCTACACAGAGGGCAATTCCATGTATTTAGAGCACATCAGATACTTTATAACACATATAACAGTCTATTTTACTATGCGGACAACTATTTCATTCTTTATAAAATCATCTTTAAAAACACCTTCTGTTTAAGGTCTACAGAGTATTTTACCATACCCTACTGTTTCTGTTAATCATATTAATTAGTTTCAGCTTCACCACCTGACAGAATATTTTACTGATCCCAACAGTAAGCTCTTCTGTAATTCATGAAGCAAGCTTGACACAAATTTAAGATTTCTTGTTAGTACTCTGGAAAATAGTTTTTAAGGTTTTCTTGATAGTACTTTTAACAGAAAAGCACCCTCACTTCCAGTAATTTCTTACAGTAATGGAAACATTTCAAATTTATTATCAATTTGAAACTCATATGACAAGTATGAATTGAGTATGGCCTTGCTCTTGCTGGAAAAGGACAAATTCCCCTGTACAGAATGCTTGATGTAAGTACATCCCTACCCTATTCAGAATTACTCACATTCCACTCTTTTAGCTACTGAATGAGTGTATTCTGTGGTTTCTCTCCATATTTTCTTGATGCATTTTACAGTTTCACTCTCGTGGGATTAAAGTATATGTGCAAAGCACTACATATAACAATTTTTAATCAGTTTAGGGAGTTTCAAGGGGATGATTATGTCTTTGACCAAGAAAAATGCCCATTATCTATTGACAAAAAGTTAAATCTGCAAAATGGTTCTTTGGACATAATAAGAAAGGGGGTAACCATTTAATTTCCCTCTCAGCTAGTTTAAGCACAGGTCTTCCAGAAAAACAAAGATAAAGACTTTTAAAATTAGCTCTGATTCTGGCAATCTTGAGAAATTCAAGTCTCTCTATATGAACTATGACAGCAATGTATGGGTTTTGGAAAGATTAGGAAACAATTGTAACTTATAAGGTATTTTAATAACCTTAGCTGTTATACCTCACAAAAGATTCATAGGCAGACTAAAGAAGAGAGACTAAGCTTAAAACACAAGTCTGGTTTAATACTTAAATTGTAATTTCTTTTTTTTTAATCAAGCCACCTAGAAATGACAGTATGTGCATCTTAGCCCGTCTCTTTGTAAATGCTGAGAGTGCATTTAAAGCATAGGTGGTGCAATATCAAACTAAAAGTGAAGTAACTTTTATTAACTATTTACATTTTTAATGGCTAACCCCAGGGTTGTAAAAATTTGTTTAACAAGACACCCAGATACATTTCCTGGCAGCTTTTCTTTGCTATGACCTCACCCTGGTAGGATGTACTCAGGAGATACCACACCTATCTGAAGGGGCAGAGAAAGCCAGCTGCATATCTTGGTAGCAAGCTTTCACAGCTGAGGATTGTTAAAAGCCTCTGACGGAGCTGTTAACAAACTATTAGCAGCTGTAACCTCACGTATGACTTTCTTGTGTGTATTGTAAAAAAACTGAAGAGGAGGAACACCTCAGTTCTTTCACTGAAAACAATTCTTTTTGAGATTGCAAAATCAAAATAAAATGTCTAACCTTAAATCCTCCCAACATTAAAAACTAAGATTATCTAAATTCAGTTTCATTGCTCTTGAATACAGCTGCTTTTTAAAAATTCATCAAAATGTGTTTCAGCTCTAAAAACTCAGTCAAATAAACACATGCTGCAGGTCAGGTAGTGCTTTGGTATGTTCTTTTCCTGTATGAAATTTCAGGAAAGCATAATTTCCCAAATGATGGAAGTAGATATCATGTTTACCTGTACAAATAGACGTGTCTGTGTTTTCTTCACAATGTCCAGTGGTATTATCCTTTTTCTCACTTACATTTTCCTAAACTTTCAGTTACCAAATGCTGTGCTGAGCAGTTCCCTGCAAGTCAGCTTTGAAATACAACTGGGAATAGTAAGTAACTTAAAAACAAGTCCAGTCAATCATATCTATGTAACAGCTGAACACAGAAGCATTTACTTACGATGCCAGAGATAGGATTATTTCATAATCAATGGAAATGCTATTAAAATACAGGATCTCAGAGTACTTGAAAAGTAGTTTAAGCAGTCTACATAACCATACAACCATCTGGGTTATCAGAGGTTTACCAATAATTTGTTGGTAACAGAAGTAGCTGAATCCAGTAATTCATACCAGATTTTTGCTTTTGTCAACAAAGTATTCCCATTTCTAATATTTGTTTTGCATTCTCCTCTCTGTCCTATCACCCAGCTCACAAACCATAGAAGCTTTGTCAGAACTTGAGTCATTCTGTGCATCTCTGCAACCAAAGCACCAAGGAAGAGCAGCAGCATTTTATCAGAATATTCAGGTCACTTTATCTTCCTTATGAGACCACCCACTGGAAACACATATCATGGTGTAAGTTACACAACAACTCATCGTTAGTGTGAACATTTAAGTACTGGTCAGACTGAACCTGTAGAGCATTCTATACTACAAATACACTACCTACTCCATCATCTAACTTATGATACAGATTTGCTACAAAGATATTTCCAAGGGTAAGTATCAGTTTTCTCAATCAGTCCTCAAAAACATACTAGAAAGCAGTACACATCAGTTTTAAATGCAGGGTAGAACCCAGACTGGTCAGCTGAAGTTTTTACTTTCTTACTCTTTCTTTGACTACTTATCTGGGCTGCTATTCAAATGCTATTACAATATAATGGTAAGCTTCTGACATTAAAGAGCAGAAAGTACTGAATAATCTTTCATTAGCATCCCAAGAGGACAATTTGTAAATGTACCAGTTCAGTATACAGACTGTAGCTGCAGAGTTCGTACAGATCATCAACATCTAACACACTTCCCAGCTGCGTTAGAAACCATAGCAATTGCTCTCAATAAGCAAGGTCTAGACCCTGCAGTAAAAGTGTATCAGCAAGGGAAGTGTGCAAGATTGAGTAACAACTTGCTACAAAAAAGGTCAAACTCAACAGCTATGCTTAAAAGAAGCCTCTGTCTAAGAAAACAAAAAAACAAATCTGCAGCCTGAAACACACTGTCAGGCTTGAAATGTTCTGCATTTCTGAAGCTTCATAGCCAAAATTAACTGACATAATGGAGCAGCATCTCTTTGGCTTCTCAATCACCAGAGAAAATTCACCTCCTTCTGTGTCTGTTGCAAGAGCGTAATAAGCTGCCTACACTGCCAGCTTACAAGGAGCTGCACATCCCCTTGGCCCAGTGACCAGTTTGAGCTGCCAACTGCCTGCCAGAGCTAGGCTTACAGATGAGCAACAAGCCAATCTAACCAAGACCATCTCACTGGGAGCCAGCACCACAGCCAAGTCAAAGGCCTGATAAAATATTGCTGAAGCCACATTGTAAAAACCGGAAGCAAATTGTGCCCCTGGGAACTGCTTCCAGCCAAGGAAGATGGGGCACAAATATGCCCCACACAGTATAGAGAGCACATGTAAGATGAACGACCTTCCCACCGAACCCTTCAGCCACTGTTGCAGCAGTACCAATACCAGGTAAGCACCTAAGTTGCTGGATTTCCAAAGCAGAGCTGCAAAGCCAGAAAAGAGGTTACTTGGAGTGGTTTCCCTTGTGGTTTCACTCTATTCAGTGAGTAGGGTGGAGACTTCAGACACTGTCTTCAAAATCAAGTAGGTCAGTGCAGGGTGCATTTTGTTTCTCCATCCTAGGAAAAAATTTGCATAGTACCATTTTAACTCTATCTGGATGGTGGTTCTCAATGAGCACCACTATAGTAGCTTCCAGTAATACCTCATTTTCCAAAAAAAACATGTTATACAAACTCCTGGGGAGCTTGAAGAGAAAGGGATGAAAGGCACTCCAGCACTACAATGTGCAAATGAAGGCAAGCACCTTTGCAATTCAAATCCACCCACTGTACAGAGACACCTGTACTTCACTCAAAGTCACTTCCAGAAATAAACATGTAAATTAATTTGGGCTAAACTCTGACCAATTTAACACAGTTACAGAGTGGACCAGGGATAACCTGCCATCCAGGGAGTTACTTCTGATCCACATCAGTAGCTCCCACAGTACGCAGAGCAGCTATGTTCAGATCTGACCTAACAACTTTTTTCCCCAGCATTTTTCTCCCTTCTTAATGAATCCTGAATGCTTCAATATGACCACTGAAGCAGAGATACAGGTTGAGCACTATTTCAGGGTCTGAGAGATATGCAGAGACTATTTATCCTCTTCAACCACTAAAATTTATAAACAAGTGCTAACTTTTTTCCTCTAACTATAAAGGGGCAGATATAACACTCTTCTGCTCACTGGTGCACAGGCTGCATTGTATTTCATTTCTACTAGCTTTGGTCTATCTTACAACTGCCACCTTAACAATGCTCCTGTTGCTGTCAAAGAAGCAGGTTTTCCCATGACTGAAAAACAGAGTCTTCTCACCTCGCTGACAGACACAGGTAAGGCAGGGAAAACATGAGAGGAAGGTGGAGCAGGACACCATGCAAAGAGGCAGGTTGCTGAGAAGTCACCAAAATGAAGGGAAAGTTCTGCTGACAGCCTGTTCAAACTTCTGTTCAAAGTTGCAAGTGGAAAAATACTGTGCCTTGCTGAGTAAGCAGCTCTTACAGCACCGCTCTTGCTGCACCATTAGGTTCTCCTTCAGCTGTAAACTTCTGCAAAAAGTTTACTCAACCTCAGCTTGCTCTGGGGTACTTCCAGGTAGAGGTCAACCCACTTCACCTGCTTGATGTAATTAATTTCCACTAATTGCTTTCAACCCAAACCAATCCAAAGGGGACCAAAAAAAGTCATTACAGTAATTTCTTTTAGCAATGCTGCCATGACATGTAGGTACCCCCCTAGGAAAAAGAGAAGAGCACCTGAGGTGCACCTTGGGAGTGCAGCCCCAACTGTAAAGAACATGCAACCTTTGCTTTTTACTTCAAATATGGGTAATGAAGTTACCTATTGACATGACTCAAGACCAATCGACATAATGCCATCATGAAGCAACATCCCAATATTCTGAACTAGCAAGAAAGAATCCTGTATTAATTTTATGCAATCCTGAAGTCTTACAATTTATGCAAAGAAATACAGTTCTGGTTGAATATATTTTAGATAAGTAAAAGTGGGTGTTACACTGGGACATAGCAAGGATTTGAAATTTGATATTTCTGTGCATCAGCATAAGAAATCAAGCATCAGTTTGAAGAGATTGCAACAGATAGCCAATTTTTAGTGCCATAGACAACATTGTCAACCTCTTTATGGAGAGGTTCTTGTCACAATCAAGATGTCTCACTATGCTATGTACTGCTTACTACCTAGCTATCAAAAAAAACAACCAACCAACCAACCAAAAAAAAACCCACCAACAAACAAACAAACAAACAAACAAAAAAACACAAAAAAACCCCAAAAAACAACAACAACAACAACAACAAAAAACCACACAAAAAAACCACCACCCGAAGCAAAACAACAACAACAAAAAATACCCAAACTACCCTGCTTTGGCCATTGCTTTCATTTGTCTATTTTTCCTCAAAATATTAATTTTTTTATAGGAAACTGTCCAGAAAAGTACTACTAAAGATTTCTATTCAATTTCACATTACTGCAATCAGTCTCTTCCTTCTGCCTTTTGTTTTTGTTTCAAGCCAGAAGGGATGTCTCCTAGTTCTTCCTTAATACCAACACAAACCAAGGAAATCTCATTTCTGTGCTTACATGCATGTGAGTCTCACAGGAAAGAAGGCACATGCAATGCTATGCACTACAAACCATTTTATTTTACTTGTTCCTTTAAAACTATGTGTAAAAAGAAAGAGAATAAATTGTCTTTCTCAAAACATGCTATGTAATAAAACAGTTCTAGCATGTAGGTTCCACTGAGTTTCCATGAACAAAGCTGATATAGCAAATATACCACGGAAGCCCCTATCACTGTCATAGGCAGACATTTTTATCACCAATAAAAGCTTTGTTACATAATACACAGATTTTTCACCTGTAAGTTGGATTTTTAAACATTTTGTGATTCTAGTGTATGAAAACACATGCATAGAGTTAACTTCTCTGTATCCACCTAATCTACAAGAGAAAGACTACTAACCTGGGCACAAACCCTACCAATTAACACCAAAACAAGGATATGAGTACCCTCAATGACTAGGAAATAATGGAAAAGCTTCACTTAAAAAAGTTGTGTTACTTTTTTTTTTCTGAAGGATATCTCACTTCAACAAAATCAAGGAAATTTACATGAGGAAATACCAAAATTCAAAGTGTCTGCAATTATTTTGTACGTTGTTAATTTATCTTGGTTTAGTGACACCAGTAAATACTAAGGATTGTAAATTATTCGAAATAGCTTATGAGGTAGCATTCAAACTACACATGAACAAAACTTTGAAAAACTGATGGAAATCATCCCCAAATCCAGGAAAGACTATATAGATAGCACGTCCTTACTAAAATTACTGTATTTCGCACTTCTGAAAACCCAGAAAGCACTCAACAGAGCAAATTATCCTGGTTATGAAATATATTTCTCCTAAACCTTCTTAATCTCTTGCTAACATATGTAGCTTGGAAAAGGTACATGACGCTGTAGTTCATCTTCCAAATGACAAAAATCAGCATGACTTTGATTTCCCTTATCAGCATAACTGTATTGTTACAATTTCTATACCATCAACTTGGCAGTGGTACAAGCTGAAGCGGCAAAGCAGTAAAGGTGCACAACCTGTAATCAGCATAGCTTGTAGGAGCTAAGTGTTGTCACAGGCTAGAGTCCTAGATAGAGCTCTATATTGTATATATGGCAATGTTGTAGTATATATTTTTATATTATACTTAAAACAGCAGGACCTGAATTTTCATAGATTTTTAAAAACCCTCAACAAAATATCAAGTATTATTTTTAGAAACTAATATGCAACTAATCAAATGTGAATGTCAGATCTACAAATCAATTCAAATTGGCAGCTCCTTTAATTGAAAGTGTCAAAATTACTTTTTCTCTCTGTAAATGGTAATTCTCAAATCTTCAGGTGAAATGCAACCTTTCCAACTCTCTCCCTACATTCATTTTCAATGACAACATGAAGACCAGATAATTTCCAAGTTTCATACATTATATTTACTCTAACACAATTTTGATAGAACTAGAAAACAAACCTGGTTCTAAATACCTAGTTAAGAGTTTAATTATGAAATTTTATTAAAGAAAAATCCAATATGCTTGTCCTTACCTTGGTAGAAAGACACTTTCCACTACATAGAAGTCTTGCATAAGAACATCTCTGTCTGGTTTTGATGTAAGGTTTCCTACCGTGTATCCTATTCCCAACTGGATAGCCCCTTTAATAGCTGAGGATGCAGTCTGTGTAGAAAGCAAGAATTCAAGCATGAGTTTGCTGAAAGCAGATTTCTGTTCTTTATCAGTAATATTATAGCTAAATGCATTGATCATTTTTGTAATAACAACACTCTAACATCTTTACAGGAAATAAATGATTTTTAATTAAAATATTTAAAAGAATAACTATATACAAAGTGAAAATTTTCAAATTGCCCAAATAATTTAGACGTGGAGTTCTAAGTCAGCATATAATCAGAGAATAGCAGGTTGGAGGGACCTCAAGAGGTTCAACTTTTCTTGACAAAAGCATGATCTAGACAAGAGAGCCAAGCATCCAGTCAAGCCAAATCTCAAAAATGCCCCACACTGTGGAATCCACCAGTTCTGGGGAGATTATTCCACTGGCTGATGGTTTTCACTGTGAAATATTTCCACTTGTGTTCAAGCAGAATATCCCCAGGAGTAACTTTAACCCATTATCCTTCATATTTTCCATGTGACCCCTTGTAAAAATAGAGTCTCTATCTTTCATATAACCACCCTTCAAATACTGTAACATAGTGATAAATTTCCCCTCAACCTTCATTCCTTAAGTTTGAACAAACCCAACTCTCTCAGCCTCTCCTCACATGTCAGGCTTCCTAGCCCTTTGATCATCTTTGTGGCCCTTCTCTCCATCTTTTCCAGCCTGTCCATATCTTTTTGTATAGCAAAGAACAAAACTGACAACAATATTCCAGGTGTGGCCTGACAAACACTGACATGAATGGGATAATCTCTGCTGCTGATGCCCCTATTGATGCAGCCCAAGATCTCACTGGGCTGCTTTGCTGCAGCAGCATATTGATCACTAGGGCTCCCAGGTCCCTTTCCATGGAGCTGCCCCCAACCTTGTGCTCCCAGCCTGTGTTGCACTCCTGGATTTGTTTTCCCAGGTGTAAGACCGTACACTTATCCTTGCTGCATTTCAAAAGATTATTGTTGCCCATTGTCCCAGCCTACACAGGTTTTCCTGCAGGGTGGCTCTCCCTTCCAAAGTTCTCACTTGATTTTAAGTGCTCTGAATGACCACTTATGAAGACCTGCAACAGCGTTGGGCCCAACACCAATCCCTGGGGAACCCCACTTGTGCCAGGTTGCCAGCTGGAAAAGGAGCCATTTACCCCCACTCTGGGTGCTGCCTGTGGGTCAGGTCCCCAGCCACTGCACAGGCAGCTTGTCCAGACTGTTACAAAACAACTTCACCAGGAGGCTGTGGGAGATCATAGAGAAAGCCTTGGAGAAACACAGGCAGACATTGTCCATGGCTTACCCCACATCAGCCAAGCAGGTTACTTTGCTGTATAAGGCAATCAGGTTTGTCAAGTGCAATTTGGTCTTGGTGAGCCTGTGCTGGCATTTCCTAATCATGTGCTCTATCTGACTTGTGATGGCTCCTAGGATTCTTTCCATAACATTTTCCTTTGCCTTGGTACTAACCTTCAGAGTGCACAGCCAGACCCCAAACTCCACAATATTGCAATCACTGCAGGCAAAGCCATCACTAAGTGAGACATTACAAAGCTGGTTTCCTTGGTTAGTAAGCAGGAAGTCCAGCCATGCTTCATTCCTGGTTAGCACATCTAACATTTGTATGAGGAAGCAGTCCTGTATGCATTCCAGGAACTTGGTGGAGGTTGTGACCTGCTGTATTGCTCTACCAAGAATGTCTGGATAGTTGAAGTCACTGAAAAGACCCACGATCTGCCATCCAGAGGTTGCTTAAGTGACCCTGATTAAATGCTTCTTTGCCCTTTTTGTTTTGGTTTGGAGGTTAGTAGCAGATGCCTAATCTAAGATCCCCCTTGGGAGTATACCTTCTGATCTTGACCTAGAGGCATTTTACAGGGCTTCCATAGTCACTGTAGTTGACTTCTATATGTTCATTAATCACTTTTAATCCAGAGCACAACTCCTCCTCCTTTATTTTCCTGCCTGTCTTGACAAAATCTATAACTATCCTTTGTGATCCTCTTAAGACATTCACAATCTAACAGGACATTCAAATTGCTTCAGGATTGTGAAGCATATATTCTGGAAAAAAATAGTCACAAATTCCAGTTGATGGTACATGCATGTCAAAGCATCACAATGCAACCTTATGGCTTAAATGCTGACTCTAGATGCAAATAAATATATTTATTACATTCTGCCTAGCAGTCAGTGCAAGAGGTCCATTGACTGTGGGGAGTCCAAAGAAAAATGAAATGGGGGAAGCAAAATCTCTCCATAAAAATCTACCCTTATAAAGTGCAGTGGCTAAATTCAATGGCCAGAGCTTGCAGGACAGAGAAGCCTCCAAAACAACAGCATGAAATTGTGATACCATATATGTGTAAATTGAGGCCATCTCTGAAACCTTCCCATGCTGAATAGACAGTCATGCCTTAAAAAACAGCAGAAGTGAGTCAAAATCAGAAACTAGTCAAGAAAGGATTTTTAGGAAAATATGAAAGGAATGAATAAAGAAAACCATAGAACAGGGAAAGAATGCTATGAGGAAGGGAGTATCTTCCTTTGCATGATAACCAGTTTGCAGACAACATGTTTAGTCTCTGTTTTTAGGTTTTACCTTCTACCTACCAAACAAGCAGGAGACCAACAGAGGAAAGAAAGAACATCAGAAGTTACATGATCAGAACCACTTCAGCTCTTGAAGAGAACCATTTCAGGAGTGGAAATTACTTAAGTACAAGTACACAAAGTTACTCTTGTTACAGTTCTTGAACAGCATACATTAGAGTGGCTGCTTATTTTTAGAAAACACAAGAGATGTGTAGCTCTTAAATAATTAAGATTGCACACCAAGCAGAACTTATACTTGCATAACAGTTTAGAACCAGCGATTTAGTGGGAACAAACAACAGTCCATTCTGAAAGTGCTACTTTGACTAGTAAAAAGATTTGGCTTTGTGTCATAAGAAGAGTCACATTTTTCTTTCCTTGAAAGGCCTCTATTCATGAATGATTAATGCCCAACAAAAGCTGTAATTATGTAACTTTGATCAAACCAATACACATACAAATAGTTTCTGCTTCATTGCTGGATGCTCATCTTGTTCACTGCCACAGCAAGTGATTATGTCTGAAAGAACATCAGAGAGTACAGTACAACAGAGGACATGTCATTCCAAATAAACCCTGACAAGACCCACCAAACTTCAAAAACACCGAAGAAAAGTAACCTGGCAATGTGATTTCAAAAGGAAACCTTTGGATGATCTTTCAAGCTAAGAAAAATATCTGTAGTATTGTTTTTTCAAATTCAAAGGACCTACAGACTTCTAGTCTCCAGAAGGCAGAATGTAAGGCCTTCTACTACAATGACACAGACCTTTCCTACAAGGTTACCTTCTTGTTAATTTCCATTCGTACTCAGGAGTGTCACTACTAACCACCCATCATTTCTTCAGCAACCACAGAAGTTGGTTTAGGGGAAAAGTAATGTTATGAAATCATTCAGAATACTTTAACAACTGCTTTGAAACAAATTGAGAGCAGCTACAGCATGCTGAAGGCAACTGCTGGCCCAAAGTCCACTCTTTGTCAATCACCAGTAACACCAAAGGCAGGTAACCCAGTAAGCCCTTAGCAACTGACAAGTACTAATTTTTGCAATCCATAAAATAAAAACAAAACAAGCTTTGTCTTTAAAACATCACTTTCTTAATTTTTATTATCATTATTAATATTATTATCACCATTAAATCCAAGGAAAAGATAAAGAAGCTGCTTCTTAATTCTTGTGAACTCTTTCTTACTTGGGCACCTCTTTTAATGTCCATGAGGGCAGCAAAATCTAGTTTCAAACCTAAGCCCCTTATTTATTTCAATTTGTCTTGAACACTCTCATGCTGCAAAGCAAACAATAAAATTCAGCAACCTTCTGTGCCATGGGTTTTTCAGACTTTTAGAGACTGAAATAATTTTTTCTTCCTATTAGCCTCATGAAGAGATTCAGAAAATGGCCCTGAGATAATTTACTAGCTGTAACTGTAAAACTGATGCTGCACAGTGACAGTACAGTGACTTCCAGATCATTTAACCTGTTATCAACCTTTTGAAGCTGAAGAAGTATTAAGGGATGAGAATAAACAGAATTTTAGGTTATGAAAGTGTTTGAATTTGTAGCAAATGGTGTACACTATGACAGCTGTCTTTGTTACATAAAGGGGCACAAAGTAGAACTTCTCCCATCTTCCTTTTGCTGTTTAGGATATTACTGTCTACTGCACAGGTTCTGTGATGCTTTTATCACTGCATAAAAAACTGAAACTGTCCTCATTATGATGAAACATACCTTTGCCTCTTTTTGTCAAAAGTAACTGCATATTTTTTTCTGTATTTGTCATATGGCTTTGCTAAAAGAGCTTCTAGATATGAAAAATTACATGCAGACTAATAAAGCATGACAGTAATATATTACATACAGCAAAGCAGTATATAATATAGAACACTGATATATAGAATATTTGCATCACTGATAAATAATCTAGCACTCAATGCACTGTTCTCTTAAATTACTTTCTCTGCAGATTGGTCTTCCACTTGCTCTACATTACTCTAAGCTGAAATCCTTTTTCAAAGTAGCAAAATAAATGAGAATTCAAATCCGCTCAAATCAGGTCTTAAGTTTGCACATGATCCCACAAACAGACTAAGCAGGATTTAGACATTGTTTTTCCTACAAATAATCACTTTCCAGAAGATTTCTAAAACTTAGATTTGTTATTTTCATAAAATAAAGATGTTAATCAAACACACATAATGCATATAACAGCAGTCCACATCTAGATTAAAAAAAAAATCAACTAACTCAAACTATCTAAGAACTGTACAAATTACACACAAGACTACTGAAAGGATTGAAAAAGTCTGTCCTTTAAAGTAAATGAAAAAAAAAAACAATCAAGGACAGCAAAAATATGCATGCTGTAATTTCAAAAAGTATATTATAAATTGGCCAATAATTATTGTTGTAAATTCCTGACAAACCACTATTGTGTCAGTAAATATACAGACTACACTGTACACCAAGATTTTAGATATGGTAAATGGATTTATTTTTTTAAACAAGTGTCCTTATAATTTCTTGGTAATTGGTATGGGACTGTTAATGACATCAATCATTTGACAAACCATGAGCAAACTAAGCAGGAGGATACAGGCTTCATCTAATTTAATAGAAATTCCTCTCTACTGTCATTCAGTTATCTTCCTGTTCATCTTTCAACTCTCAATTGCTCTTTTCTAAATCTATATGCATTTTCCATGATATGCTCATGAAATGTAACTAACATTCTAGGCTTCTTCAAAAGTAGACATCCTAGGGAAAACCTTTAGGACTTAATGAATGTGAACTTGGTCACTGTTTTTGTGTTCTCCCCTTTCATAACACTTTATTGTATTTGAAGTTTGAACTATGAACTTTCTATAGCAAAGATGGTGATTTTTTCAGAAGACAGCTGGTTTATTGCAGCTGCCATAAAGTGAAGAGAAATTAACCCTGCCTTGGAAATTCTACCTCATTATTATTGTGAAACGAAAAATGATTAATTTCTTTCTTTCACCTTCTCTACTACTGTCATTCAAACAGGTTTTAAAACCTGCCAAATGAAATGGCACAGACACCTAGCTACCTAGTTCTTTGTAAGAGATGGGAAGAAACAGACATCTGAACAGAAGCCTTCACTAGTTAACACTGTTTTGTAACCATGCATCCCACAAAGTTCACTTCTTTCTGCTCCTGTATGTGGTGAAATCTTCTTTCACCTCCCTCACTATGCCACACTTCCCCTCTGTGGGACAATGAACTGGACTGGGGTAGAGCAGTTACCTGCCCTCAGGCAGAAGTCTCAGTGCAATAAATAAATACTTCAAAAAAGGAAGAAAAATATTCATAGGTGTCACTTGATCAAAACTGCTGAAACCATGTGGCTTATGCCAGATCTGAATTTTCTAGACATTTGTTCTTCAGTTTTACCAGTTACCCTAAGTACCAGGAATCCACCCACACCATCACTTCCATGCAAACATAGTTTACATTTTCCAGACTTCTGAGAAGACATAACCTGCCATAAATTGTGTGAACTGCTAAGCCAAACCATCTGAGGAGAATGCTTGCTGAAAAACAATACATCTTCTTCACACAAGATTTGAAAAGAGCTTGCTTAAAATATTAGGAGATTTCAATTAGGTTCGAAATGTACATGTAGTTATTGCCTAGTCCATTGCTCCTGAATTAGATCTGTCTTGTCTTTGAGTTCCTGCTGTGCTTACAGTCTCATTGAAATACAAATTCTTGACACTGTTTCCACTGAAACTTCTGGATGGAGGTGTCTACTCCATCTCAGCATGCTTTCTGCAGCTGACACATAATAAATTACAAATAGGGACATAAAAATAGAGTTACCAGAAAATCCCATTAAAATAAGTAATCCTTCTTTTTCTCCATGACTTATAAGCATGGGTCACTATGGCCACAGTACCCCTCCACTCCAATCTTTCTTCAGTTCACACTTCTCTCTAGCAAATGTTTGCCCACCTTCTGCAAGTCACACTTCATGAAGGTAGACTCCCGCCCATCGCGTTTGTGTCTGTGCGACAGTTACAGTTCAATTGCAATCAGAATTATTTTCTCATCCAAGCTGAATCTGATCTTTCTTCATTTTCCAAAATTGGGTTCAGGTGACTCCATGGCTTTCAATTAATTTTTCCTCCATAAAAAAAAAATAAATATATATATATGCCTAAGCTTCAGTAGTAGCCATGAACACAACTACTCTGGTTGCTCTATCTTCGAGGATAAGAATTTGTGACCTCTGAGCTTGGAAGTAGCCATAGCTCCAGCCAAAGTCACTAAAGACATCATTTTAGTGTCTTTGTAGATTCATAAAATCTGCCATTGAGGTCCCAGTGATGCAAAACCTCCAGAGGTAAAACTGCAGTGTCTACAAGAAAAAGTACTACCTGCAGGCATTAGATGCAGTCAATGCTAAAAGTGATGGAGCAATGCTACTTGCATATGTTTGCAAGCTCTAACAATAGGTAGCTAGCTTCCTTGATCCAGGCAAATTTCCCTTGCTCCTGGCAAAATGACTCACATTTTGCAATTTTGAACAGGTTACATAAAGCGGTTGTTATACTCTAAACAGAAGAGCTGTGAGATATATAATGACAAGAAGCAAAATCTAATTATACACTTGTGTGGCAGCCTTCAGACTAAACGTAGAGATTGTGGCAATCCAGTAAAAGATTTTCACAAGTGCTCATTTACATCTATTTTATTTGTTGGTGTTATTTTCTTCTACACTTCTAATGTGCTTTAACATACCTGCCTGTGCCACACTCCTGCCACTATCCTATTATTAAGCATCAGGATGCTACTGAAATCTGATTTGATAGGGAGCGGACTCAGGGCTTGTGTGATTGATGACATTGCAATCCCAAAACTGCATGTGTGTCAGCAATTTCTCACAACAAAGCCTGTAAAATGGGAAGAAAACAACAACAAAAAAAGCAGCAACTGCATACTCCAGTGATTGGATATGAATGTCCAAGGGAAACTATATTCTGGTGACCTGATTTTTGCAAGCATGCAATGGAATAAATAACCAATCTCTCTTGTACCCCTAACCCTGTTTCTCTCTGAGAAAAATCCTCACAACAACAACAACAACAAAAAACCCCATAAACCCAACCAAACAAAAAACACAAACCAAAAACCCAAAGCAAAAGAAACATAACACTAACCCAATCTAACCAACAAAAACCCCTCCACCCTGAAAACACAGGCCACAGTCTGCACAATTTACAATTTCTTTGATCTCAAAGTTATTTTAATTCTCTACCTTAAAAGCTGCATGGAACATATATCTGTGAAGTGTCTCTTTCATTAACTAAGTTCTTTGATCTGGGTTACTGAAACACTTTATTGTTCATATTCACACTATAGAGTTAACAACTCAAAATTTACAAATAGACAGAAAATCCATAAGTAGTTCTGGATTATAATGTCTGTAACAAATGCATGCAGCTGAACAGCTTAGCAGCCCCACCTTAAATAACATGATTTAAAAGGGAGAAAAACACTGGTTTTCAGAAGGGAGGGAAAAAAACCCAACCAAAACAACAACAACAACACCTAAAAAAATCCAAAACCAATAAACAGAAAGTTGTGTTCCCTCTTCTATCAAGACTTTGACTAGAAAATAACAGTCAATTAAAAGCCAGAAGAGCATTTATGTCAGAATGCAGCAGCAGAAAATCTGAAAGCTAAAAAGAAAACAGTGGAAAGAAGAAACATAATCCATAATATAAATCATACTCTGTCTTGGTCCAGTTATGCATTTCAGAGTCTCAAGGGATAGGGTAGCAATGCTCATGCAAGCCCTTTCAGAAAGCTGTAGCAATGTAAGAAATTTCTTGGACCTTCAAGATGTTTACATTCATGCAGATGGCAAGTCAGCTGACTACTGTAGGAAATTGAAGAGCTGGAGATTCAATTAATTCAGATCAAGATGTTACCTTCCTCTATGTTAGTAGATGAACAAAATAATAAAGAAAATATTGCAATAATCTAAAATTCCAGAAAAAAACCCCACACCTGAAAGCCTTACAGACTACTTATTATTCTGGAAAGTTTTATCATGGATGAAATCAGAGGCACTCTCCTGGAGATAGTTGTTTTGACGTAAGTCAGGTTAACTTAAATCAGTGAAAAACAGTCATTACTACAGAAGTTTGGAATATATGAACAGCAGTTATAACTAACTGACACAGATTCAGGAACATGTGGAACATATTGCACTGCAAAAATTCTAGAGGTCAGAAATAAACTTTTCCACTATAAAAAAACCTCCGTTTTTCCCTCACAATAAAGAGAGAAGTAATCTCTTTGGGAACCCGGCCAAAGCCAAATATGCTTAAGAACCACAGGCCACAGCACAAGCCAAGGTACTGATCTCTGCTTTTCTAAGCTGAGGGGTACAAGCTTCTGCACCTTTATTATGTTAAAAAAAAAAGGAAGTGGAAGTGAAGTTTCTAAACAGTGAGAATAGGTTAGCAAGCACAGTTTGACTTCAGCACTGAACTGGTGTCCTGCCCAAGTGTTTCCACTGTAGTGAAGGGCAGCAGTAGATTGGGACAGAAACTGCCCAAGTAGCTGAAAAAGCACTAGCTGAGGAAACAAGCTCTTCCCCTTTTAGACTTATGGAGAAAGTGGCACAGGAAGTCACAGGAAGGACTGTAAGTATTTTTCAATCAAACAAGTGTAACAATACATGACTGGAGAACTGTAAAAGCAACACCTGAGGGCAATTTAAGACAGGCAGCTTCTGGCTGCAAACAACCCTTCTACAGAGCAAGATTTCTCTGTGTAATTTACCTAAAACCATGGAATTAAATGAGAAATTATATTAAATGCCTCTGATGAACACTAGTCCTACCAGGCTTACGCTATACTTCCAGACATACACTATAGATACTTCTGATATCCACTAAAACAAAGAAACAATGTATATGGAATATCTAAAGGAGGCGAGGATCACAGACTCACAGAGGTTGGTCTGATGAATTTGGCTTAAGAAAAGAGAGACATTATTAAAAGTGAGGCATCAGGCAAATATATGCTACCAGTTAGCTCTGCATGGATAAATTTTGAGGTCAAAATTTATCAGTATTTTATTAGAATTATCACAAAAATGAGGAGTATGATGATAATATTTGGTAATAATATGAAACCATTAGGGGCATATGCAGCATAGCATTTTGAACATAGAACAGCTGAAGGTGTACTTATATGAAAAGAAAATAAATTGGCATAAGATACAAAACTGGAGGTTCCAGGACAGAACTTGGAGGTGATAGTCACTGTGATCTGTCAGTGTTGTGTGGCTGTGAATCCCAGGTCTGTCAGAGATACTTCCAGTAGATTCACAGTAGAATTTGTGCCATAGTGAGAAGACTTTACATAGCTTCCTCTGAAAGGTTGTGAATTTACATTTGAAAAGGAACAGGGAAGAGTATGTGGGATGACCAGGGTGAATGGAACTTAGTTCTACTACAACTACTACTAGTCTAGTCTAGCAACAAAAACCTGCAGAAGTATTCACTTCAGGTGCTGAACATTTCTTCCTTTCTCATACTAATTGTCAAGACAAATTTTGACTTCTGTATTTTGAAGTCATCAGTTGGGAAATTTAAACTAACCTGTATTTAAAACAAACATTTTTTCCTTTCATTTCTGAGAAAACTATGTGGAATGCTAAGGCCCCCAAGATACTGGCAATGTAACTGCCAGCAAAAGGGGTGGGAAAAGAAATAGCTTATTAAACTCCTTGACTTTACCAGCAGTACTGTAAGCAACACCCAGAAATTAAAACCCCTAATCACTGTACATACTGCAGAAGCATGTGGACCTCTGTGCTAGATTACATAAATTAATTTAAAAACATTATCATCATTTCTTTGAGGTGATCTGTCAAAAAATTATCAAACTCAGTAGATAGCAATTTGGTAATCTAAATATGTAAAGAAAAATTTGTATTTACAGCTCAGTTTAGTCATCAAAATTGCCAGTGGACCTAAATAATGCTGGTCAGACATACAGACAAGCAGTATCAGAAAAACAAAGCCCAAACCACTATTAGCAATATCTAAATGGACAATTGATGCATAATCCTACATTAAATATGCCCTCTCTTAAACATCTCTTTTTAAAAAAAATTTAGCAAACAAATAGTGGTCTCTTTGGCAAAGTGCTAGAAAGGTGCTCTGCTTCTTGGGTTTGTAGTCTAGACATATCATATAACATGCAAAGCATTTGGAAACTTAGTAAATTTCTTACAAGAGTGTTTATGTCCAGAGATGTATCTGTTGCTAAGAGCAAAGAATTTCTATCAATCTAGCAAGATGGCAGAATAAGTGATAGAAATGAAGAAGATACTTCAAAGCTGGACTGAACAAACTTTAAATCGTCAGCTCTGCAGTGGATGGAAATACCTTATGATTTCACAGATGGGATAAAGTAATTTCAGAAATCCCACGGAACATGTTTTATTTGTTCTTGGTTTTAGTCAGTTCTGAAATATATTCACATACAACAGGTCTGAATTACTGACATGAAGGGACAAACATACAATAAAAAGGTTGAAGGTTTTATTTACCTTTTTATATGTTTTCTCTTCATTTGTCTTTCCAGCAGTAACATCTCCATTTTCAGTAACAGACGACATCTAACAACAGAAGCTTAAGTTATGAAAAAGGTATTTGCTTTACAAAAGTAATCGTTCAGAAAAATCATATAAATTTTATTTATTAAATATTTATATTTTAAATAATATAAAAATCAGTATTTATCAATTTTTGCTAAATTCAGACTTTTCAGAGGACAGCACACTACCAAGATCAGTGACATATTTAGGATACTCCTGTACGTATTTTCCACATGGACTAAAAGGACAGCCCTGGCCCAGGAATATGTCCAGCATATGACTGATTCTACATGACTCTGTTTATTTTCCCCACACCAGTATGCAGTGAAATCTTGCTCCTCAGCCTACTGCATGAGATGTTCTTGAAAGGGCAAAACTATGAAGCTTGTGAGCCAGATATTCAGTGTCTCAGTAATCTAAGGTCCTTGGCTGCATCAATATGCTATATCTCCTTAAAGTAACAAGGAGATTACAGAATCATGGTGAATTACCGAATATTCTGAATTGAAGGGACCTACAAAGATCACTGAGTCCAATACTTAAGCAAATGGCCCATACAGGGATCGAAGCCACAGCCTTGGCATTGTGCTCTAATTATTTGACATTACATCTTATCACAGCTGTAAAGCCATTCTAGACCAAAAATAAACCACTAAGATAGAGATCACCTTGGTCAGACACTCTGAGTTTGTCTGCCAAAGGCACAATGACATGGTTTAAAATTGTTCTAGATTATACTAATTCTTTCACGACAGACTTATACTTACCCTTACAAACAACAGGACAGGTCATCTGGAGCTGAGAGTGAAGATCAAGCCATTCATTGGTAGTGTTAAATGTTTTCCACAACCTATTATTAGAAAAAATCTGTCATCACTATGCCTTAACAAATTTCCATCTTGCAGGACAGCTGTAGATTTCCTTTCAGTACTATTTTTCAGCCCAAGCAACCATTCAGCTACAATTGATGCCTTTTCAACAATCATGTCAAATAACTTGGTTACTATACTTAGAACTTACTGTGCTTAGACCGTACTATAAGTTGGTTAATATACTTAAAAAATAGCAGTATTATACAGGAGGGAATTAGTGCAGAGCCATTTCTTTTTGCCCTAGATATTTCAGCCCGGTAGCACAAGCAACTCTACAATAAACATTTATGTACAGCAACACACATATATGCTCTGGAGTGTTGTGTAATTATATGTGTTTTCTTACAATCTCCAATCACTTATAAGAAATAGCTGTGACTGTTTGGGAGATAGCATATTGAAAAGTCACAGATAACAAATAAAAAAAACCACCTCATGATACCTCAAATGAGAGGAAAATCTCATTTTGTCTTTAAGCAGTACAAATAGCATCTTGTACAAAACTAAAAATTGGTTTTAAAAAAAAGTATTCTCGGGCCTCATTCACTGATTTTAATTTTCCATTAATCTGAAGAGTATATTTAACACTACTGAAGAACCTTTTAATAAAAGGCTTCAAAAGTATTTTCCTTATCTTCAGTATTTTCCTTTTCTTCAGAGAAGCATCTGAGCCAAAAAAAAAAAAAGGGGGGGGGGGGGGGGGGCGGGGCCAGAACCACAACAAAGAGAAACTTGAAGTTTCTGAGAAGAAAACAATGCCTCCCTAGAAAAACACACTTCTTACATTACATATCAGTATTTTCCTCCTGCAGTTAACTGTGTTCTTCATTGTAGCCTCTGTGTAAGTAGTATTTCTTAATCAGTAATTCCCTCATTTAGATGTGCAGTCTCTTATACATTGAACTCCTACTTAAAGGCAAAAACTTAGTTTCTATAGCTTTTAAAATTTTATGTACTTCATCTCACCCACGCTTACCACTCTATCAGTACACAAAGACATCAACAACTTGCTGAAACAGCTTTTTTTTTTAGGAAAAGAAATGTAATTTTAATCACTAGTAGAAGACTTTTTAAATAACTGATCTCTCGGTTAAAATGCCAATCCCCACCCAAGCTGTTGTTCTCCACATACCTCCCAACACTATTGATATAATATGATGTTCTACTAGACACAAAACTTCCTAAATTATGAGCAAATATACTCAGCAGAAGCCAAACATAACTGCAATATAGGAACTTTCTGTCAGTAAGTTATCTGAAGAAAGCAGTCATGCTAGACATGGGAGAAAAGCCTGTTTTTTTCCCAGCATAGACAGACAAATTATTCAAGAACATTTCACTCATGGGATAATATATCCCTGCAATGCTAGGAATGATAGGAAAACAGACAATGAGAGACCAAGTTCAATAACTACCAATTATAAAAACTCATAATCATCAAGAAGATATTTTTTTCTTGTATGTGTCAGTTTATTTCCTAAAGGCATCTAGAAAAGAATTATTTCAGTTCTAATCTTCTGAGAAACAGAACACACAGCTCTATCTTAACCATGGTTGTTTTAAACAACTTTCAAAATCTGTGGTGTGACAACTATCCATGCTAACAATTTTTTGCGAAACAAGTATTACTTTGTGTATATTCTTCCAGTCCTAGAAGTCCTACCGAAGTAGCACATGGTGCCTTTTCACATGCTTTATAATAAGCAGAGCAACAGTTACTGTCTCAGTTCTGATGAGGTTTTATCAGCTCAAAGACAGGTCACAACTTACAAACTAAGCAACAACTATTTATTTTTCTGTTACCATAGCAGGAAACTACTGTAGCTAAAGCACTGAATCTCTGTATGTACCTTACAAAGGAAAAGCTCACAATAAAGTAAGACATGGGGTAGGGGCAGGTAGAGGAAGAAAACATTTTGTTTCAAAAATATTGTAGTGTTCTGACTTTGGCTGGGACAAAGTTGATTTTCTTCACAGTAGCTAGTGTGGGGTTATGTTTTAGATTTGCACTGGAAACAGTGTTGATAATCCAGGGAGGTTTTCTACTCTTGCATAGAGTTTACACAGCATCAAGGCCTTGCTGTGCCCTGCCAGTGAGTGGGCAGGGGATGTACAAGGAGCTGGGAGAGGACACAGCCAGGACAGATGAACCAGCTGACCAAAGGGAGACCCAGACCTTATGGCATAATGCACAGCATAAAGAGCAGGGGGAAGAAGAAAGGGAGGATAGTCAAAGTGACTGTTTTCCTTCCCAAGTCACCATTAGGTGTGATGGGGCCCTGCTTTCCCATTTTTTTGGGAATGGCTGAACACCTTCCTGCCCATGGGAAATGGTGCATGAATCCATTGTTTTGCTTTGCTTGCATGCACAGCTTTTGATTTACCTATTAAACAGTCTTTATCTCTACCTCTGAGTTTTCTCATTTTTACCCTATTTTTTCTCTCCCCCATTCCATCAAGGGGTAGTGAGTGAGCCAGTGTGTGGGGTTCAGTGGCTGGCTGGGCTTAAACCATGAGTGAAAGACAGCTGTAAAAATCTCCCCTTTAGCTTGCTAGATGCTATCCTAACTGATGACAAAGAAAGAGAAACATTAAAGTACAATAGGAATTTAAAGAGTATTTTTCCTAAATACTCTTGAAGACTTAACATTTTGGTCACAAACTTTATATGCAACAAAAACTACTGTGACATGTATAGTTCTCAAAGCACAAGTTTACGGCCTTCAGTTCCAGCCTTCTGCTCTGAACACCTCCTAGTCCTAAATGCAGACTTAAAAAATATCATATGTATTCAATATACACTTCAGGAAAAAAATATGTGTTTCACAGTTTAGTTTCTCACACTAGAATCATAGAACCACATGCTTCTTAACTAACACAAACTGCAATTTCCATCACTCTGGGGGAAAAGTGCCATATGAATTTTCCCCTAGAGCTACAGGGACATCTTTTTAATTTCTCCAATCAGCCCGAAGCCCACAATGTCAACACCACCCTGCCCACCACATTGTTGGCATTTTCAGAACTGAGATAGCAGTCAGCAAATGTGAGTTTCCTACCCAGATTTGATTTCTTGTTCTTGAATTTTTAATTACATGTTCCTTATATAGCCAAAATCTATCTTTTACTAACAGCATAAGGTATTCATTTTTCCAGATTATAAATAAATATCTGTTTTTACACAACCTCAGTTGCTGAGGCCCTGCTCACATGAACTACCTGCTCACATTGGTACTGACACCTGAATGGTCTCTCAGCTCAATTTCACGTTAACTTCAGAACTCCCAACAACCTCAGTGAAAGCCAACATCCATGAAAAATGCTATTGCTAGATTCCTACAGGCCCGTGTATTAGTTCATTCAACAAAAAAATCAGTTCTGCTTTCTTTCCACTACCATGAATATTTTTTTTTGAGAATACATTTCTTAGTAAATTTAGATAATTTTCCTGAACAAATCCTTTTTTTTAAGCAGTAATAAAACATGCTGTTGAGGAATCACATTCCAAATAAAAGCCATGTAGCTTTTCACTACATGTACTGCCTTCTTCTGATTGATAGTTAAAATTGAAATATTCTTCCTAGCTTTTAAAACAGATGTATCCCTGTGTGTATTGCTGTCAGACGTCTGCAGTGAGTTAGAAACATCATGAAAAAGAAAACATATTTATAACTTCTCACAGGTGTAATCTTAAATTTTAAATATGAGATGTAAAAAGCAAGATGAAACAAGATTAAATGAAACTTTAAATTTTCTGTGGAGGATGAGTTCCTCCAAAAGTGGGGACATGTGAGCAATCCAGTTTATCTGGAAGAATAGGCCTGTAATCATCTCAAGGGCAGCAAAAGTAACGTACAAGAAAGAACAAAAAGATGCAGAAGTCACGCACAAAGAGGAACAAAAGATGTATACAACTACAGGATGTGAGAGCTGGATGAGAACCAAATAAAAGATTCCAAAATCTGCCACAAGATTCTGTGCAAGAACAATCAACCAATTAGAACTAAAGGGCTAACGCGTGCTTTTAGAGTGCAACCAATTGTGAAGCAGCATGTAACACGTGATTAAAGGCTAAACTACATAAAAGAGACTGTTACTTTGCAATAAATGGCTCACTTTGATCATATTGATTATGGCGTGATGTCCCATTCTTGATCTTCTGCTATTTTCCAGTGGGCAGAGGGGGAATACTAGAAATTAAAGAATACAAGAAACAATTATGCATGTTTAAGATTAATAATATACAAATAAAATAGATGGTATGGTGTAGATTTTTTCAGTCTGAAACACACAAATGCATTTTCAGGAAACACTTTGGGAGGGTTTTTTTGGCAAGTGAATGCATTGGGATGGAATACACAATTTTGGACTCAATCCACAAACTTCTTTCTCATAGTTCTGTGCATTTCAGATATCCTATTTATTTAGCTGTTTCTTAATCCTTGAACAATTCTCTTTTGCCAGGAGGACACAAAATCCTCAGAATATGGCAGGTGACCTCTCAGAAAAGCACTTATATTAAATTCATACCAATGATGCTAACTCAGAACCAGACAAAAAAAAAATTATCAGAATAGTAATTTTATCTGTCCTAAGTAACTGGGAGTTTATACACCAAGACTGCTTTCTTTCTTGATCACAGCAGTTTGTCAGCACAACATGTAAGGATTTTGACAAGAATTTCTAGTCGTACAAACAGCATTTACGGTGAATTCCATTAAAAAGAGTCATCAGGTCAAGTTCCTTCATAGCTTATCTCCCCTCTCTTACTACTTTGTAGCAACACCTTCTAATACAGCTATGAAAATGACAGTCATTTCACTACTGCAAAACTCACTTTTACTGATTAAATTTCTCCAGACATATTTTCCTTATGGAAGCTGTGAGAGTAACTTTTAAAGTCAGTTCTTGAACTCACTAAAAGGGCTTGCAAATCTATAAGGCAGCATTCTTTCACCAAGCCACATTGGGGACTCAGTCATACACTGCCAGATTTCAGTTCTAATGTGAAGCTGGAGACCACTGTTACACAAAATTTTGGCAGAAGGGCCAAATCTTCTAAGCCAAAAATGCTCTATGGTGGAAGAACGAACACATATTCATTAATGTAAAGCTACTCTTTTCATACTTGCTCTCTTGTGTTTCCCCCACCCAAAGCTCAAGTACCCAAAAACCATTCATGGTATTCTTCGAGCTAGCTGAAGGCAGCTCCAAGATCAAAAAGCACTATTAAAGCTAACTTCCCTACTTCTTTGAAATTATAAAGACTTGAGTTCATACCCTCTTAGGCACTGAACAAACTTCTCTTGCAGATGATGCACTTATAAAGTCTCCCTCCTGTCTGGATTCTCTGCCAACCAATACAGTATGCACAACAGCACTGGATTTCCAAATTAGATCTCATCTTATCTTATTATTCCATGGAACTTCCTGGTACTCTGTACTATCAAATTTAGTTGACAAACTTAGGTCAATCAAAACTGTCAATAGTTTTTTCCCTACCCTCTCCACTAGAATTTGAACAGAAGGATTATTTATCAGATTATTTGTAAATGGAGGGGTTTGAGACACAAGAAACATCCTCTGACACACAAAAATTGCCTACATATATCTTGTTTCCACGCAAAATCCAACCAAAAATATCAGCATACTATCAGCAATATTTTCAGAATGCTCAAGAGGCAAATGACATGTTAGCTTCAGGTGAATAGTCAGGCTTATATTGGTTTTATTACATTTTAGCTTCTTAAAGGAGCTTTTCTCCATGCTTTAAAACACTGTTGACTATAATTTTTATGGTTTAGTTGCCTTCCTTCTGAGTTTACCAGACAATCAAGTGTGATGTTTTGGAACCTGTAAGCAATGCTAGGCAGAATGCCAATACACGGATCTAAACAAGTGAAAGGAAGCATAATTTAGTGCACAGAGTGGTAAAAGAAACAACACATCAAAGATCTGACAGCTTTCTCAACAGTCATCACAAGTTAACCCCCTCTCCAAAAACCTCATGTCTTTTAATGTCAGAGAACATTTTTTTTTCTACATGAGTGCTTGGGCAGTCACATAGCCTTCAAAGAAAAATGAGGTAATGTATGTAGCCACTCAGTTACAAGAAAAAAATATCTATACAATTCAAGTGCCTATTTTTAAATATATATATTTAATATGAGAGACACTAGTTTATGGAATACCAGAAGGACACATAAACATTTAAGATCAAACCTCTATGTTCTCATATCTGGAACATCTGAGGAGTAAAAGATAATGTATCCTGAGAATGGAGTAAATATTTACATGTTGCAATGGACTCAATAATCATTAAAAAGTCATGAAAAGCTTCAAATCTGAAAAAATTCAGATTTTCAATGTGAAAGCATCTAATCCACCCAATCCCTGTAATGCCTGTCAGCCTAATAAACCTGTACTGTCAACTCTTGTGACTCTTGACAGAAGTACTGAAAGAACTCTTACGTTTTTCTAGGCATTACCACAAAAGTAGAGCAAACTTTTTACTGCATCATAAGTACCATTAATTTGTGCCACTAAAAAAGTAATCTAAAAAAAATCTTTTTTGTCTATCTGGCAGGGGGGAAAAAAGTGTCATATGAATTTAAAGAAGGAGGGAAAAAAATAAAAAAAAAAAACAAAAACAAAACAATTAGGTTGGAAACCTTGTCAAGATCTCCCAACCAACTATGGAAGTTTTAAGGGTGACTGAAAGTAAAATCTATGTGAAATTTGTGACAGTACTGTTGATGCACTTCCGAAAACTGGAAAATGCTGTTCTTGTTAATTAATGCTAGGATGAATGCTTCAGAGTGAACAGCTAAAAAAAGCAGCTCAGAAATTGTGTTTCCTGTGATGCCTGACAAGAAAAGCCAACAAACCAACAAAAAACCAAAACAAAAAAAGACCTGATTACTCCACCTACCTCATTTCTTTTTTATTTTGCCTCAAAAATAATAAGATGAAAATCAGAAATAGTACACAAAGTGATAAAATCCACAAATAAAGTAAAAGGAAAAAAAAAATCTCTTTTTTTCTCCTGGTCTTTGTAATATTGTCAGGCCAGCACAAACGCCACAGGGAAAGCAGCAAGCAAAAACTATCACAATACTGCCATTTAGACTGTTCATCTACTCCAAGTCATGTCAGCTGTTCACACCACCTTTATTTACCTAGCTTTAATAACACACATTAGTTTCAGTGCTCTGCCAGAACTTTTAGTCTCTCAGCAACTAATCTAAGCACAATGCTAAGATTCTGATACTGTTTGACTTCTACAGCTGCCCTCTCCTCCTTCTTCCCCCCAGTTTAGAAATCTGGCAGAGTATTTGGATGTCTTTTAAAAATGTCATAATAGGAATAGTATTTTTTTTCTTCGTTTCCTAGCCAGATTTAAAAAGTAACTTATCATAATAGTCATACTATAAAAAACATATGTTCATATTGTAATGCTTTGATTTACTGCAAGAAAGGTCAGATCTTCCTCCTTTAGCTTTCAGCTGGGAAAAAAATGAAATTGTAGAACTTCAGAAAATACCACCTCCATCAAAGGCTACAAATACTTGTATTAGAATACATCTGATTACCCAGAAGATTTGACAACCTACAGGAGTCCTTCCTCTTCCATTTAACGTGGTAGTAGTCCTTGTGCACTAACCTGTTTTTCAAGGTGAAACACACTACTACTGTAATATCCAAGGTCACAGAAACAGCCACAGCAACATCAAAACTATAGCTACCAATCATATCCTTAATTTCAAAAATTTTCATTTAGAATAATTTCTTCAAGATGGAAACTTTTTTATAACAATGCAAATAAAACTGAAAATTCATTGAAGGAACCAAAGTGTAGAAGTCCTTGGAAACATAGCATACTGTGCTCCTTCAATAAAGCACATAGATTTTCATTTGTAACTTCTGTATTTTGTGAATTCTGCATGTGACAGATAACTTCCAAGGAAGACGTGGGTTGAGCTTTGTTCCCCCTCCATGAATTTCCAAATTCAGAGCTTCATTCCAATGGCTTTAAATTTATCTCTCTCCTCTACTCCTATTAGTCTACTTAACATTCTGCTTTCCTCAGAAGCACCTAAGGATCTCTTACGTCTTACCAAACACCATCTGTAAAAGCAGAGCAAACTTTCTGCTGTGTACTAGATGGTGTTGATGTCTTAATAGCTAAGGGACTTTTCCAAATCAGTGAGCTCAGATCAGCAATCACAAAGAACAAACATTTGATCTCTGATGTACCTGACGTCACACGGTATATCTTGCAGAAACTGTTAACAGGCCCTCCCTTTACAGAGTTAAACAGCCCCATTAACTTCTCATTAATTTGTGGCAGTCCAAAAGCATACAAAGCAGAAAGCCATATTTGTACATAGCCAAAAAAGACTTCCCAATTGCTACTTACGTTTTCACAATTCTGATTTCATGTACCAACAACAGCACTTTTTAGAAGACTTAACAATCTTTCTATAAAGCCATTTGGAATTACAAATTAATAAAAATTGTCAAGATGCAGTTTTCTTTGAAACAACTGAGAGAAGGAAAAATCTGCATGCTACATACAACAGTATGCAATGTAAGTTAGGATAGTACCACAGTAAAGGGCACAGACTTGGCAAAGCCCAGAATCAGAGTTCTGCTCCTTTACTTTGGCAACTTTGATACAGCAATGGACTATTGTTACTAACACATACCAGACACGGCACTTTGAGATAAAACCACCACAAAATGCATGCTGTCCAATGAAATACTGCAGTGCACTGAGACAAATTGTTGATAAGGAAAGTAAAAGGCACATGGAGAGGGAAAATTTTTCTACATTTGTCTTTGATGGCACATGCAAAATAGAGTAACAGGGATCACGTAACACTATGGTGATGATTTTTTGAAAGGAAAGCACAGCAAACTGCTTCTCTCATATAAGCAGCAGGTAAGATCCATGGGGGATGAAATCTCATGTGCAGCAAAAAGGAGATCAGTGCAAGTGTCAATTTCTAAAGGAATGACACAAACAGAGATGCAAACAATCTCACTTCGGTGGGTGGAGAATAGACATAAAACAGGAATTTGGTCAACCCAAAAGATTTAGTAATCTGAAACTCCAGAAATAGTCATTTGAGAAAAGAAAAATAGGTCAAATGGACTTGGAAAAGATCAAGCATAAAAAAAGAATAGACTGAACATGACGATAAAAAGTAGAAAAGCACAGGACAAGTTACTTCGGTAAGAAATATGTCTGTAACAACAAGAACCTCACAATAGCTGTATTGCTCTAGTTTGAAACCTATATCTTTTTACTCAGTCACTTTTTTTCCACCTCGAAAGGAGATCAACCACACTCAAAACTGCTATGCAAACACAACTTTACAGCAGAGGCAAATGGTAATAGGCATTCTTTGCTTTACAGAACACTGAGATTTTAAGTAGACAACAGAAAAAAAGTTATGGTTAAAATAATTTGCATGCACTAAAACAGGTGGCATAATTTGTGCAGGAAACTCAAAAATTATATACTATAGGGAATTTAGGCCATTTGCATATTAGCATGTACTTATTCACAACAAAGTTTGCAGAAGGATATGTCATGGAAATACTGAACTCAATGCATGAGTGGTATTATGATCTTCAAGTTCTCTACACTTTCTTTCCCAAGTCCTGTGAGTATAAATTTTGTACATATCACCTTTAATATTGAATGCTAGTTAAGTTTAGCTGTACAGCAGCCAGATTACCTAAGAAATTAAAGTATTTTTAAATCCCATCTTTGTCTCCAATTGAGGGCTGTTCTATACTGCTGCAAACAGACAGCTGAGTGGAAGAGGTTACCCTGGAGGATGTGACAGGTAATATTTGAGACTCTTTTGATAGATTAGACAACTGTTTAAAAAGTATTTGATACTGTCCTGAAGGAAGGAAAAGATCTGGTTACTGCCATGACTCTTCCTGGTTTCCATTGAATCAGTACGTATCACTCAGACTGGGTATCTGCAACAATTTCAGCTACTCCAAACCAGTGCTACTGCAGTCCTGCCTTCCAAGCATGCATTCAATAGCACTGTTATTATGCACCAGTGCTACTCCTGCCCCAAGAGAACTCATCTAGACAATGAAACTAACAAAAAAAGTAACCTACCAAAGAATACTAGCTGTAATGGAACTCCTTTCAACAGTTTTTTTTTAGTCACTCCTAAGTTCAAAAAGAAACTTGAGAAAGAATGAGGAAGGTAATGAAAACAGTTAGACCCTTGATCCGCGATGGAGGAGAGACCAATTGTCTCACTTGTTTCAATCACTCACATACTTTTGCATAACATCAGAGTCACCAGTCCACTAGTGATAATACCAGGAAACAGACTGAAAACAGAGGGAAAGAAGCATTAGCAGCAGTGCCCAATGGATCAGGCAACAGGACCCGAACTGAGTTCAACATTAGCTTGAGGGAAATAGAAATGCATGGCTAGGCTTCCAAATGTATATTCGTACAGCAAAGTGTTTTTCAGATGCCTAGCTTGTGTAAAAAATAATGTCACTCAAGAATGGGTATAGAAGAATGATCTAAGCCCCAAATTCAAAAGTTGTGAATAAATTCAAGGTGAAAGATACTCTAAGTTATTCTACCGAGTAACAAAATGTATTACAACCAATTAAGCACCCATGTACAATTTTCCTTCAGGAAAGCTAAAACTGCAATTAGTAGAAGTTTTCCTCGGACCCCTACACTTTAATTCTGCTTAGCTTTTAATAGAAAGCTCACTTCGCTCTTGAGAAGGATTTGAAAAAAACTGTCTTGTTTTTGTCTCTCTCACAAACTTTGTCTCTGCCTCAGCAGAGAGCAAATCCTACATCACCAAAATTCCTTTGATTAAATTAAGATGTCTCAGTTTCCTATAGAGCAGAAGTTCCTCAGATACATTTCTGAAATCACTCACAAAGCTATAGAAAAGGAAACTATTATCCCATTCTATGGAACGTCCTATAAAGCACAAAAGCTGGAGTCTTTTTGGTTTAAAGGAACTCTCTAACATATTTCTTTTTAAATCACAGAGAAAGCTTGATGGGAGAAAAGAACTATTTCAGAACCTGCGTAGGACAAAAAACTCAAAAAACATAATTAATACAATAACATGAATTTCTGAAACCAGTTCAGTAAAGAACTGCTCAGCATGTAAGAAAATAGTGCTATTTGTCAGACCTCCTGTCATCAAACCAGGACAGATATTTTACAGCCACTAGAGTCAAACTGCAATATGGGAACCAAAAGAACTGTCAGAATTTTTATGAAGTTATTCCATTCTCTCACTGGAATGTGGCTGCTTAAATGTAAAGGTTACTACTGGCCTTATAATGAACCATTTATTTCTGTTGATGCCAAGATGATTTTTTACCTTTTTTTGTATACCTTTTATATAACTTCTATGTATCCTCACTATTCTTAGCATGCATACTTGTAATTCCTTAAGTCTGATAACTTAGCATAGTCCTAGTATTCTCTTAGGCCAGGAGACCAAACATCCTAAAGGCCTCGTAGTAGGAGGCTGAAAAACCCTACACTATCTTGCGAAACCAAGGTCCTCTCTAGAACCTATCTTTTAAACTAGATTTGGCCCATCCAGGGGGGAATTCCATGGATGGGGGAATATCATGCCACCCATCCAGGCCTCCCATTGGGGCATCCTTGTCAGATATGCTAATTTGTAAGGTCTATAAACTGTATATGCAATCTATTGTATGGGTGCGTTGTGGCGCATTCCACTTGGGCAAAGTAGTGCACCAATAAGGACCCTTGTTAAAATACCAAGGTAAAAACCCCTTCTCCCTTAATCATGTCTGGTTCTAAATTTTTTAAGACCAGGAAAAGGAATCACTGTTCTCCAAGCCATGTCTTGGATGAACAGATCGGAATGGGCAAGTGACTACTTCTTTTTCCCAACAGTATGCTTTGGCACGCAGCTGAATTATGAGCATATCTGCACTGTAATATACAAATCCAAACCACATCAACACACATACCTACCCTACTGACACCAAGCAACATGAGGTATATCTTGGTAAGAAATATACACAGTTGTTTGAAAGTATGGACACCTAGTCACAGAATTTTTAAATGGCAATGCAAATGTTTTCAAATATACCTTTATAAGTAGTTATTTCCAGCCAAATGGCATAAGCAAATTGTTTCCCAGCAGTCTTTCACTTGCCAAACCAAATTGAAAAACCTGTCCCTGAACAATTCTGGCAGCAAGAAAGTAAAATGAATTCATTACTAGATGATTTTGCCAGTTCTGAAACAGTCTATTATTATTCAGATGTTGTTTATATTCCACATATAGTTGCACCACTTTGAACATTTTAGTATTAGAAAAATGCAAGTTAACAAACTACGTAGAAGCACTACCACAGTTCCCCTCCTCAGGAACTTCTTTGCAAATGACTAGCTGGATTTCTTTAAACAACCTAGCTGGAAATATTATAGGAAAATTCAAAATTTTAAGCTATCACTGTAAGTGAAGAACACATCTGCACATAAATTAGTCTTTTCAATTTAAAAGCGTCCATGTACATGTGTATATGACTTAAAACAAAAAGAAGACAGCAACAAAAGTAAGGAGTGGGTGATAACTTTGTAGAAGAACCATACACAACCTGACACCAGAACCTGTAAGCACTCCCAAGAAAATGAGCCTGAGTTTTCCCACAAATTAGAAGGTCTCTGAATTCTTGAGAAGCTAAAATAAGAATCTCCTTCCTTCACACAAAAGCCCTTTGAAACAATATCTCTACCTCTCAATGCATCATTATAACTGGGTTGGAAGGATCATTATAGGTTAGAAAAGACATCCACTTACAGATGTAAGTCAGTTAGCAGCCCACAGTGTAGTTTTCAAAAGGTAAAAAATACAGCTTTCAGCATTTAGAAAGAAAAAACCCACAGCACTAATTTCAGTTTTTGCTCAATGTATACTGTTTTATGAACTGTTAAGTAGAAAAAGAACAAGATTCTGACAAGAATGGCTAAGAATATTATAAAAATTCCATAGCCTGAAGTGAAAAAATCCCCAACAATTCAGTCAATGCGTTCTCCCAGGAACAAAGTGTTCTTACAGTTTAAGGTGTACAGTGCAATAGCCTATTTTATTACATTCCTTACCTGGCATTAATCTGTTGAAACATCTGATTAAATAAATTAAATATGTTTTTCAGCCTATGATTTTACTGGCTACTGGATTGGGGGTTTTTAGTCTGAGATGACAAAGATCACTATGCCCAACCACGCGTATTTTAAATGTATTTACAGAAAATTGCCTTTCAAGAGTAGCTGTTAAGAGTGTGCAGCCCCTGAACCTCTCTGTTTTCTATGTTGTTCTCAGGCATAGGGAGCCTGATCATTAGCTTTGCAAGAGAAAACTGATATTCTTTGAAATTTCATTCTGGCTGGCTATGCTTTTACTTTATAGAAATAAACTGGTCTGCAGTTTTGCTTGCAATATGCCAGCATTAGCAACTAAGGACTGCCAAATAAAGGGCAAGAATACTGTGAGACAAGAGCCAGCCAGACAATCCTGACTGCTTACCCTTCATCATCATTCCAGCAGCAAGGATGGCCAGAGAACAGACAGATGGTCCCCTCACTATAGGAACAGGTGCAGCAGGTCATCACAAAACTGGTGATGGTGGCATGAACAATTTTCTTGCAGAGCACAGTATTACTCAAATGCCTGTAAAAGGCAGCCATTAGCCTAAGAAAACCTTTAGTTTTAGATCAGCTAAAAACCTTTACTGAGGTTTAGCAGCTCTGGCTGGCGTGTGTGTCTGTGTGTGAGTTAGTGCATGCACTAACAGACAGAGAGGAAGACTTGACATTAAGATGTCTTACAAGGCCAGTTTGAAGGTGTAATCACATTAAAAAAAGCTGCTGTTAACAAGCAGTGACTAATACTTGTCTGGCATAAAAGCTGAAAAAAACTGGACATTGCCCATACCTCCCTTCAAAGAAAAAGCATTTCAGTAAAAAGCACTGGTTTGGATACACAGGTCTGAGCTTGCAGTTTTTTTCGAGAGAATGAAGGAGTTACTAGGTGATGGTAAAGTGAGGCTATGACAAAAAAAGACACATAGACTTAACACAGCAGTGGATGGCAAATCCACCTCCCCTCACAAGGGTAAGGCAGTAGTCAAGTGAAGTTTTTTCAGTAGATGCTTCTCTTGGGGGTTTCCTCAAATCATAGCAAAGACAATGTGGTTTTCTAACTAACCTAACTAATCAGAAAAATTAATTTTATAACTAATCCTTGATATCTTGTTCTACCAAAAATGCTGGTAAAAATTTACAGTAGATGCCCATTTTCATACACCTGCTTTTGAAAAACCTTTTGCATCAATGGGTCTAGCAGGTCACAAGCTTGGGTTTGGAGGGATCTCCTGTACCACTGACTTACATAAGGTAATCTACATAACGAATATAGCTCCAAAGGACTGATATCTATCAGGCTGAGGGGACAGTATAGGAATCTCCAGGGGCATTTCAAACCTGCATGGCATGCATCTCTGTGAGGGTGCGTACCTTTCTTTGCTCAGAAATCAGCCAAGGCTCCTGGAAGTCTATCTCTCTGTCTCTCACTTTGTTTGTTTCCTTTGCACTGTTTATATCCTCACTGCTAAAAAGCATTCTTTCTTCCACTTTGAAGACTTTTATGCATATAACAGACAGGAAGGGTGCAAGTGAACACAAGGAGCAATTTGAGATGGGAAACCAAAGACCAAAAAAGGCAAGAAGGGAGAGACTCAACAAGAGATTGGGCACAAGTGAACTGAGAAGAAAGGAGGAATGGGAAGCAGTAGTGGATGAAGATCAAGGGAACCAAAGTAGAAGGAAAATACATGTTAAAATGTATAGGGAATTATTTCTGCTTTGATCTGCTAAAACCAGGCCTTTGGTGCCATTAAATTTGAATGGTCAAAAGGATACAGAGGGGAAGGGAAAAATATATATTTAAGAAGAGCTGATAGTTATACTGAAAGAGAGCAAAGAAAACAAACTTTTTTCCTTTCTTTAATTAAGGAAAAACAAACAAACCAAACAAAAAAAAAGCAGAACCCCCCCCCCCCCGCCCCAGGCATATTTTAATGCATCTCTGTTAGGAATACATCAAGTACAGCAATGTCTGCAGATGGATCAATCTGAACAATTAACTTTATGCAGAGCTTTGGCTAAAACAAAAACAACAACACGTATTGAAAAAAATCAGCAAGATATTAAACTGCTTCTACTACTGTACAAGCTGTCACTATTGGGAAACATCCTCCTGAACGGTTATTTCAAATACACTGATCTTCAGTAGAGATGCTGGTAAGGTGCATTTTAAAATCCGGACAGGCAACTAAGATTGAATTGCTGTTCACATTTGTGATGACCCTCCAAATGGTGTTTTTCCAAGCAAAACAGACATGTCTGGAAGTCTTGGTGCACACTGATCTACAGCAAAAAGTTACATTTGCATATTCACTGTTTGGATAATTTGCCACTTACAAAAGGAACCCCTGAACTAAAGGAAGCAGACAAAGGAGCAAGATGTGAATCTCCACTTGACAAAGCTCTGTGTTACACTGTTCTTGCAGGTTGAACAAAGACCTAAGTTTCAATTTCTTTCCAACCGTTGTTAACAGGGTTCCAAATTATCCTCATGGGGATGAGAAGCCCAATCACAATAAAGCAGAAAAGGTCTGAGTGAGTGAAGTTACCTGTGTAATATGTTTTCTTATTATTATTATTTTTATAACAGAGAGCCTTTACCGTGGGCACCTACTGCTCATACACACTTTATTTTCCTCTGTCAATTATACAGCACAAAAAAAAATCACAGATTAAAGAAAACAGAAAATGCAAATGTTGTATGCATAGATTTTTCTTCTCTATCACATACAAGCCTTACTATAGACCCTGAGATACCAACACAGGCTATCACTGCTGTGATTTATATCTCATGGCCACAATTCCAGCAAAGAGCATTCATGTGTGAATTTAAGTATAGCTGTTTATAGGATGATAGAATGGCTTGGGTTGGAAGAGATCTTAAAAAGATCATGTTGTTCCAACTCCACTGGCATGGTACTTTTCAGTAGGCCAGGTTGCTTAGAGCCCCACCTAACTGACCTTGAACATTAACAGGGATATGACATCCACAAATTCTCTGGGCAACCAGTTCCAGTGTCCCATTGCCCACATGGTAAAGAATTTCTTCCTAATACCTAATCTATCTTCTCCCAGTTTAAAGCCATTAGCCTTTGCCCTTGTCACTACCTAGCCTTGTCAAAAGACCCTCACCAGTTTTCTTGTAGGCCCCCTTTAGGTACTGGAAGATGCAACAAAGTCTCCTGGAGCCTTCTCTTATCCAGGCTGAAAAATCCCAACTCTCTCAGCTCGTCTTTACAGGAGAGGTGCCCCAGACCTCTGATCATCTTTCTACGTATCTTGCACGGGATGTGTTCATAGCAGTATGGATAGGGAAATTGTTGTTGTCCTCCTTCTGCACTGACAGAAGTTATTTGTATACAAACAAAATACTTCATATGAAAATATTTCTATGACTGAAAGAGCTTTACATTCTCTCACTCCTAGATTCATCCTACACTAGTAGAATTAATCTGTGTATGCTTTATTGAAGCAGAGGAGTGCACCTATTGTTTTTTTGCACAGACCTCAGTCTCACACCATCTCTTGCAAGCTGTAAACATGAAGCACCACACTCAACATACAGGCCTCTGTTTCTTATCCCACAGAAGAGGAGACACCATACAGAGGTCTGAATTTTTCACACACTGCCTCATCTTGGACATGATGATATAATTCCTAGCTACAAATATGTCATTTACCATGTTTGTTCCTTTGTGATCTCTGTAAAATTGGTAAAAATTATTTTTTAACATCTGGACTATCTTTGTAATTTCAAATTACCTACGGTCCTGCTAGACATTTTCTAGCTTAATCTTCCAATTTCACCATTAAGCATACTAATGCTCTCAGGATAGCTTGAAACACATATGTTTTTCCCATTTTGCAGTTGGTTGTTACATAATTCTTACCAGAAATATACATATTTAATAATAAGGGGAAAAAATACAGCATGATCCCCCACCCCCCCGCCAACATCCTGTGTCGAAAATAATTCATTAATATTTTTGAATGTAAAGACATTCCATAAATATATTCCAAATAGCCTTTTTGCAGAACATACCATTTTATCAGTGTTAAATTGGGCTGTCTTTGCAGCTCATTAAATCAATGCTATTTTGACAGTATGCTGCAATATGTGTGCTCCTATATGAGAAAGCTTCACCACTACCTTCTTGCAATCTAACTCTGTCACTGAACATTTCTCCAAATATAGCTTCCTGCTATAATTAGGCACCATGCACCATCATTTCCACTGGCCTGTAATATTTTCTAAAATGCAATGATAATGCCAAGACTGGCTAAGGTCCACATCTATTCCCCTGAGGTGTGTTTCTGGACAACACTGATAAAATAACTAGGAACAACTTTCAGTATCACAAGAAATGGCCCAAAAATAAGAGAAGCAAGTAGTTTCTGAAGAAATATGTTTCCCTTACTTCCTGCATTACTGTGGCCTTAGTGAAATTGCTTTGATGCTTGGCTGCTTGCAGAACCTGGTCCTGTTTTGTTTTGGTTTTTTTTTTTTTTTTTTTTTTTTGGTTTTTGTTTTGTTTTGTTTTTCTGGTGGGGGGAGTATTTTGGTTTTGTTGTTGTTGTTGTTTGGTTGGGGTTTTTTTAATTTAAAAATAAGGTAGAAGTATCTGTGTCAGAAATTGGATAAAACCCCCACCTCTACTGCAGTAGCTTCAGAAGTAACCTCATAGAATAGGAACAGCAAAACTAATCCTAAGGAAACAATAGCATACCACTTTGTTAAGTAAATGTACATCTTGGTTTGTTGCATTACTTATTAAGAACACAAAGTAGTACAAATCCAGTGTCTTCTAGTCTGACAAAATTCAGCTCTCATTATTATTTATAAAAGCTACTTTTATTATATATTTACATATATTTATTTGAATAAAAGCAGTATGTATTTTCATATATATGATGCCTCTTATCCCCATTTTAGAGCATAAATAGTGAAAGCCCAAAGTATTCCACATCTTACACAGAAGCCAGGCTACACAGATCTCTGTAAATGTCACCCCAAACAAGTATATTATCCAAATCTCAAGAGATAAGGAAAACAACAAAGATAAACACAAGAAGTAGGAGAGGTAGGTTCACCACTCCAGAAAATTACCTTGCTACAGGCAAGTGAGTTATTGGTGCATCTTGATGCAGTGCAAAAAAGCCAGGGGAGAAAATATGTGGTTCTGCAAGAGACTAGAAAATGGAAGATTTTTCATCCACCATCCTCAACCTGACACTGTCTCTCCCCTCTAAGATTTTTCACTGCTAAAACTTCTTACTATCAAATAACATGTTTGAGTTACCAGTAGTGCACAACCCTAGAACAGGCACTTCATCTCTGAATGGTATTGAAGGAAAATCCCTGAAAAAGGAAGCTATAATTACCTCACATGAAACTTTTTAAAAACTATTTTTTCTTGAAATAGTAGTTTTTGAAGCTGCATTTAGCATAGAGCTCAAAAACAAAGTCCTGAATTTAAGAAATGATGGATTTGAAAAAAGAGAAAGCACCAGAGGCTGCATCTGCAATATGCTGTAGCTCCAGACATTTTATGAGAGGCCAGCAATAAGCACAGAGGAGACATATTTTAAAAACTCACAGAAGCAGCTCAGTTTCTTACAGTCCCATGTGAAAACAGCGTATTTTTAATTTTTAACTGCACTTATTACACTTGTTTCATGATCAGAGCATGCTTCTTGAAGGACCTGACAGATAACAATCTTTATTTTTCCTTATTTTGGTTGTCAGGCTTAACCATCAGTGTTTGCAAAGATCTTTGCTCACCTTTCTTGATAACTAAGGAAATCTGAAAAGGGAGTGCTTATTGGTTTCATGCCTGCACAGCAAAGCTCTATTAATGCTTCAACAGTGCAACTGGAGAGAGTATTTTTCAATGTCATTGTCCAAGTTGCACAAAAAGTACATTAGGAATTCCAACTTGCTTACAAGAAGCTTTCTTGAGTTCCAGCTTCAAGGAGGCACTATGCACCTTACCAAAAATATCTAGATTTCCTTGTAGCAGTGGGACAAGTAGCAAGAGACAGAATCATCCATGTAGTTGAAGCACAGACACTTATAGGCCGAGCAACCTGTAAAGTTTATACAATCAATTCTACAGAATCATGCAAGAAGTGTTCGAGTTCTTATAGGATCAAGACAAAACCGAGGTGGGAGGAAAGTCACCCTAATTCACACGTTTTCCAATAAAATGTTGCTTGAAATTACCTCCTTAAGATCCATTCCCCCCACCTCCATAATGTAACTCAAGATAGAAAAAGCTATACTATAAGTACTCACAAACTTGTGGTCAGTCATCTCAATTGTACTAGAAACAAACAGGACTTTAAAAATACCACTGTTTAGAGCAGACTTTTGAAAACAGCATACACTTTTCAACTCTGTAAAAGAACTTTTTTAAGTCATTAGGCAGACATATCAGGATGAAAGGAAATACCTGAGTTTAGAAAAGCCCTTCAAAGCCCAGAAAAGCCCTTACTTCATAAGAAAGATGCTTTTATACGTTCTTTTATACATGCATATACAATTTGTATACTATGTATTGTATACTATATACAATATACTATGCATATTACATGCTCTGTCTACATTATATATTACAAACTACACCCTTTAGTTATATTATGATGATCATAGAATGGTTTGGGTTGGAAGGGACTAAAAGTTCAGCTATTTCTACGTCCTTGTCAAGGTCAGGAACACCTTCCACTAAACTGATGGCACACATACATACAGTGTACGTACACACACACACACAGATGAAGCTTATAAAAAAAACAACTTGTTGCTAACATGCAGTGGTAAACTAAAAAACATTCTCAACTGAACATAATAGCAGGACGGTGAAATGGAAAAGTAATTTGTTCCTGTGTAACTTTTATAACAAAAAAGACACATTTTTCCTGAAGAGTAGTATCAAAAGCAATAAGACAATAAAATAATGGCATAATGAAGATATATTCTTACATATTTTTTCTTATCTGTTAATATCTGAAATACAAAACATACCACAGCAATACTGTATTTTTTTAAAATCACAGCTTAATATGAAATATGAATCTGTGACTAAAAGATAGCCTCTCCAATGCGTAGTTGATGTTGAAAACCTGTGAATTTTCATTAAGAGAAATCGAATGTAACTTAGTCTTATACTGTATTCAAATAAATTTAAATTTTATTGTGTGGCACTGCAACAATGTTATACCTGAGTGACTTCTGGTTTTCAAGTCTTTTTATCATATTAACTAAACAGACAAACTACTTTTCATTGCATTTTTCTAAGACCTTGATTAGTGAAAATTGCTGTCAACTACTGTCATTCTTAAGCTGTGTTGCTACGCAAAAAGAAAAAAAATTCTTTTTTCTCAATAGGCAATTGCAGGAGCTGCAGTGCCAACCATGGTTCATGGGCCACATCCAAATCAATCCAATTCAGGCTGAACAGGAATAAGTATTTCTCTTCCCAGCAAAACCCAGATATGCAGGGATACATTGTAGACTGCTTTTTAAAGATGACCATTGGTCATGATTTTCGGTGTTAATTCAGCAGAACACAACACAATTGAGATTACTTTATCTGATACGTACAATTCCCACAGTACTCCTTGTATTTTGGCTTTTGCTACTGTTGTCACTCTCTTTGCTAGCTGCTATCAGCACAACAAAGTTAACACTGGAACAAATGGTATTCTTTTTCTAGCTGTACATTTAATACCCACTGCACACACCTAAAATGATAGTTCACTCTCTGAGCACTAAATTCATTGATGTATTTGCTTTCCCTGCAGAGAGCCTTATTCTCTTGAAGATAAGGTAAATGAACAGATGGAAGTATCACAAATGACGCTGTAACTTCCCAGCATCACTGCTGGCTTTGCCAATTATTCCCTGAATACCAGGTCTGATTCTCATTTGCGTGCACACAGTGTTGTGTGTCAAGAGAAGGTGTGTGGCAGAACACAATATATTCCAATATTTCACAGGTACAAATAAAAAGTCATAAAATATATGTCAGGAAATACATGTTCAAGCCCAGTAGATAGCATGGACATTTTACAAGTGAAATCTGACTCTGTGTGCTGCTGGAGTCTCTGAGAAACCCTATAGCACAAGTAGGTTCACAGTCTGCATGTGTTTACCCTGCACAGAGACTGGCAACAGGCTCTGTTCTCCTGCAACACAGTGACAAGCCACAGGAAACACACAGGTGGAAATGGGCCTCAATCACAGGATCTTACCCTTCCCTGTACTCGGTCATTCTGTTCTTCTGTTAGCCCTTAAAGGTACAGCTCCTACAACTAAATAGTAATAATGATTATTATAATGATAATAACTAAATAAGCATATTTAGTCCTTAAGAGTCTCTCAAACAAAAGCCTGGATTTTGGAATCCTCACTTCTGCCAGGAGGTGCTGCAGCAACTCAGCAGGTCTTACAGGGTTAGCCCTGATTTTCTCCTCATATCCCAGGTTTAAAAGGACAGCTTGTTGCAGAGGATTGACAATCTAAGTGCAAGCTTTTAATGAAAAGCAAAAACTTACATAGCCCAGGCTTTATGTACTGCATACCATGAAACGTTTTTACCTCCAGTGCCTTATACAACAAATGTACACACCCAGAACTGAGGCTACAAGAACTGTTTGCTGAACTACTTATTTCCACATAACAGCTAGCTTCAATTCTTCAACAAAATGCAAAGTTTCATTTTGTGCTCTATAAAAATTGCGTTTGAAAATTACATTTAATTGTAATGACTTTGTAATGCTTGTAGCCCCAATTGTCTGTTCTTTTTATGCTGGATATTGAGTTCTACACTTTTAAGACTGGTTCTGAGAGCAAAGCAGGGAAAGAAGAAGCATGGAGTTTGTTTTCACAAAATGCACTCACTCCTCCACATGCTGCTCCTAGACTGTATTGCTTATGGACAGACAGTGAGATAGAGCTCACCTTTGCTTTAAGTTGGTTTTTTGCTAGCTGAGGCAGAGAAGTTCCCTGGACTGTTTTTTTCATCTTCTTAGAACTGTTTACACCCAGAAAACACCCGGGGCTCACACCTGTGGCCCATTGGGGCCTGGGATGTGTCATTTTCCAGTGCCAGAGAGACTGATAAGAGACTGGGTGAGCTGAGCTACAAACCCATGGCAAGGACTTGCTCAATTTTGCCTCAGTTTGAGAGAGGTTTGATTGTTTAATATTCATTTTTTTACTTGTGAACACTTTGCTTGTTGAATAAACAGTTCTTTCCACTTTTCTGTACGGAATTTTTTTCCTAGACCAACTGGGAGTAGGGCCATTCGAATTTGCTTTCTAGAGAGACCCCAAATTTCCTCCCAGATTTGCCCTAACACGGGCAATGGTGAAGACACTGTGTCTTCACACTGTGTCTTCTTTTATGAGAAAACCCCATAAAAGCTTTAAGAAAACCACTGAATGTTTTATTCCTCATCCTTCCAAGTTTGGGGATGCTCCTACCAATCCCAGCCTTCAGTATATTAAAGACATTATCATTCTCACTTTGTAGATTCATACTACACAGTATTTATCAGAGTTTTCCAAACTCATTCTAAATATCACTTATAGCTGATAGATGGAAGTAATAAATTCACAGAGTCAGTGTTCATATTGAGTATTTCTGAGGTCCCACAGAAATACTCTGAACAACCATCTGCCTGTATCAACAGCTGCTGCTCATTTCAATTAGCCAAAACATCTAAGTCAAACTCTGTTTGCTTCCAACCTTTCCAGCCTAACTTCTGCTGCTTTTAAATGCAATAATCTCCACTGTGTCAAATGCACTCTGCATGAAAAGATAAACAATGCTAAGAGCACTGCAAGCAAACATTCAAGTATTTAATGTGGTGGCTACTTAAACAAAGTTTAAATACAAGCAGTTACTAAATTCCAGCCAGACATTTACCACTAGGATCCCTAGAGATTATTGCAAATGCAAAAATTAAGTCTCATTTCTTATTAACCTAGTTAGTTACCCTGTCAAACTACTTCATAAAAACACATATTTATAGCAGATTTCGTGTAATTTGTGATGCTTTAGCACAATATTAGAGTGTTGCAAACACTGAGGAAAATGTTTACATTTCAACAAACAAGTTAAGGCCCTGAAAGAAACTTATGTTCCTGTAATTACACGTGAAGCTTGAAGTTAAACTCTTTCTGCTTTGAAGTTTTATGTAAAAATCAAGAAATTGTTCAATAGCATAAAAAATAGCCTAAAGCACCTTTTGTTTTTAACTCAACATTTATGAACCACACGTCTCATATGGACTTTACCACCATTTATTTGCAGGTAAACATTAATGTACTGCTCTGACAAAAAAAAAAAAAAAAAAAAAAAAACAAAAAAAAAAAAAAAAAAAAAAAAAAAAACCACACCCCACCAAACAAAAAATACCAAAAAAACCCCCACCAAAAAGTCCCCAAACAAACAAACCAAACTAAAAAAAACCAAACAAAAAGGAACATAAAGCCCCACAGCAAAAAAAAACCCAACCCCCCCAAAAAAACAAATGACTCCTAGCCAAGCAAAAAGTTTATAACTTACTTCCTACCATAGTCTGATATTATACACCTAACTTCATCTAAAATTGTCACTGGCATTTTAACCTCCAGTTTAACCATACTAAACAGAGAATGTACTTGTGTGCTTTCGTACTTGCCATAGGTAATGGTGCTATCTTGATACTCCACAGTAACTCAGAAATATTCTGAACATCAAGACTGATGGAATTTCAGATCATAATTGTTAACTACATAAATTCAACTCAAAGTTCTATAATACAAGTATGAACAACATATGAACAAACCAGATAATTTCAGATGAAAATGAACTGAGTATGATAATTCTAGATTTAAACTCTTCCTTCAACCTCAAACAACTACATGAAAGGCCCTCTGAATTTTGGAAAAAACATAAGCAGCTTGACACTGTTGTGACCTCATGATTTCCAAGGTCTTTCTGACCACAAAATCAGCCTGGCACAAGGATGAAGTCATAAACAGGTAAAATTCAGCTCCAGGAACAGCTGCAGTAATGTCGTGTATGGAAAAAGTTTAAAAGATGTCCTACCTTAATAACTATGGCTTATATTTCTGAAATGAACCATTCCAGTGTTTTTGGTAGCCTGTCTCAGGATGACAGAAAAAAACCAACACAAAACCCAACTAAACATCAGCATCTTCCTTTTAAAAGACAAAAGCACAATCTAAACTGGATTATGACTTGGCAATATATGCTATTATTTAAAAAAATTAAGTGAAGCAAATTAGCTACCAATACCAATTATTATAGTGGGGGGTTTTGTCCTACAATTCACATTGCCTTAACTTAATAAAAAAGACATTTGCTTCCTAGTAACTTTTTTTGTTCAAAGAGAACTTCTAATTACTCAAATACAACCTGATGCGAGAAGAATGAAACGTACAAAGCTACACTCCTTTTTATAGTGTCATATCACAACCAAAGAGATCAGACAGTCCTTCAATCACAGGCAACTTTCACTACTTTTTTTTTTAAGTTTAACATAGACCCAAACTAGGCATAGACTATTGTGGTAGGGTAGGATATGGATCAAGTCTCTATGGTAGCATATCACATGTCCCCCAGACAACAGACACACTGTGTGCTCTTCTGCCTAGAAAACTCACCATCAGTCACCTGCATTAACACTGCAATGAAGCCTGCCATCTGCCAGCTGTGCCTGGGGCACATTTGCCCCTACCACCATGCACAAGGCTGACTCAGGGCACTGGCAAGACTGCCATTGAGAAAACCACTAGTGAGGGCCAGAGGGGTCCTTGCCCACATAACAAAAATGAAGGCAAGTATGGAAAAGCCATGACCAAGCAGAAGACCCATTTCAACCTTTGTATCAGGGCACACACCTATGCCCAGCAGGGTTCCCCTTGTTTGTCTGAAGAACACCTAGATTCAGATCTCACCACTTCAGCTCCTACATGTCTCAGAGGGGCAGAGTGCAGATGAGAATAAGCCTGTACAGCACACTAACAAAGCGAACATGGAGAGTGGGATCACCCAGAAGGGTCTTCATCAAGTTTCAAATTTCCGTTGTTGCTGATTGTCACATCATACCAAACTTGGAACCATGATCCAAGTGGTGATGTCTAAAATCACAAGCCAAACAATATTAAGATGATAAAAAGCAGTTGCCTTTAATGAAGGTTCTTCATGGTGCAAATATGGTGAAATGCATACGTAATGTCGGAGGACTCCGACATTTTATAAGTTAAAAAAAATTAGTATACTTAACAGAAATAATCCAATTAGAGGAACAGTTAATTAAGTTATGCCTCCACTTTTGATTCTGCCCTTATTTAAGGCCCCTCCAGCTCCCCAGCTCCTAACCAGACATTTATTATTTCTATGATACACAGAAAAAATGAGATGTCCTTGGGTCACTATAGAGGCAAGACAAAATAAGATTCCAGGAAGGTTTGCTTATTGTCCTAAAATCTAAGTGAAGGGATAGGACTGTATTACAGTTTGTTAAGGAGCTATATAACTATGTAATAACTCTGTAACTAGAAGTTTACAGAGCTATGCATGCATGGAAAATGTATAAAAAGCAAAAATGTTTTTGGTATCATTGGTAAGATACAAAGGGCAATTTCGAATTGCAGATAGTTTGTGCAGCGTATATGCACAAAGCGTAAGGAGTCAAGATGAGTGATGAAGGTAACTTCACTTGGTAATCGTGCATATGTTCATGGTTGCTTACTAGTTAATAATTGACCTCCACATATGGTCAAACAGTTGTTAAAAATCATCACTTTTACATCACAGGTAAATAAATTCAAGCACCAAAAAATATGACGTGGGATATTCCTATGATGCACAACTGCTTTGGGGCTGCACCGAAGTCATGGTTTGATCACAAATGCACTTAAACCACAGCAATCTTTCTTGAGCAAGTTCAAAGAAGAGTTCCACAGAACACAATTACTCTAAGAATCCTTACACAACATTTCCTCTGGAGAAACTATGATAACAACGTTACTAGTCTTAGATGATCAGTTTGATATGTCAGTCCTCCATTATGTAGAGCTCCTGTCACTTCTGTGACATAAAGCACACAAAACAGAAGCTGGGTAGGTTCTAACACTTACCAAAAGTAGGAAAAGACTTACAAACTCAGAAGTCAGTAACATGCAGGACATATTCTGCTTGGGCTTTAGTACAGCAGACTTCAGGTCCCAAAGAAATACAGCCAAATCTAGATGCTGGAGCTCCCAGAGACCAAGCATATGACGGCTCTTGTTTCCATTTGAAACAAGATTTTTAATTATTTATATAGTAAGAAAATACTGCTAACATACATTGCTAAAACAAAGAGATAGCAATCTCCTTTCTTGCACTGTACATTTGTCTTACAACACTGTCAGCCTCCCACAGCAAGCAGATTATCTTTTAAAATTAGGAGTGAGACAAGTGTATGTCACAGCTTCCCCTTTAGAAAAAGCCTATAAAGAAATGTCAGAATACTAATCAGCAAAGCAATAATTTAGTGACTTACTGTGCTGCTACTAAAAAGAGGAAGTGAATTGATCAGTTCAGCTGCTAACAGAACCCAGTGATCTCAAGCTGGGAACCAGCAACTCTGAAGAGTAGTTTCAAATATGTTTCTTCTTTTATCCCTAAGCTTTGTGTGCTCAGTTTTGTTAATAACAGCACAACAGGAAGGCCTGTGCTCACATAATTATAACAATAATAACAACCTGGTCTGCTGAGGTAAGTAGGAAAAAATGAAGGAAACACTGCCCTCATTGCAGGCTGTATGGGCTGTAGATGACTCAAAGTATTCATTTGCTCCTCAAAGCTTCCAGTTTTGCTACTCTGCCATCAAGAGACAGTCAAATAACACAAGACAGTCCTATATGGGATCTGCTTGTTAGCAGGAACACTTCAAACTCCAACATAAGTGTATGAAAAACACAACTAAAGTCACACAACAAAATCTGCTACATTCTCTAGCAGGATATAAACCTAGTGAAAGAGAAGCAACCTTGTAAACACTAAACAAAGGCCTGGGACAGCCATACAAAACACTCAGTCCTGCTAGACACTTGTATGTTTCTTGGCTATTTTGCATGAATATGCCACAGTACACTGAATCTGCTCTTTCATATGCAGACAATTAAAATATTTCTCCACGGATGGGTCAAAATTAGTTGCCCATGTTCTGCATGATTCCTGACAGAGAGCTTGGGACTAAGCAGAGATGATGGTTTACAATACTCCAAGACTTAATTAAAGCTTTGTAGATTAACAAGTAGGACACTCCTCCTACTGTTGGATTTTTTTTTCCCAAAAACTTAAGCATAAGACTTTGAATAAGAAATACATTTCAGATGAGAAGCAGTATGCGAACCAACTTAACCTAAATATTTATAGTTATAAACTACTCATTCCTTAGACCTGGCTTTGAAAATATACTTATATTTAGAGAAAAATAAAATTGTTCAACAGTAAGCATTTTAGCAGGTATTCCCACATAAACAATACAAAAGCTATTTGCCATTCACATTGTCAATTAAGACCTTCTTCTGATTGGATGGATTGTTTTATTGAAGAGGTCTAAAACTCTTCCATTATCAACACTAAAACTTTGCCTTGTTTTATCTAGTTATATCAGAATATTACAAGATGTCTTAAAATTACACAGGTATTTGTGCTTCAATTTTAGGTACTTTTAATATCTTATACTTAGATTCCTTTATTTGCACCCCATGTTGTAACATTCTGTGTGTGCTCTTCTGCCTAGAAAACAGACACATCTTTAAGAATGCCATTTCTGCTTTCTGCATACACTAAGAATCATCACACTGACAGGCCTGAAGATAAAAGTAGTCTCAGAAGCACCACATCTCTGCATGCAAGCAGCACCATGAGTCTAACAGCAGAAGTCTAACAATCACAGAAAAGTTGATCAGAAAGACTATGACCCTTACTCATCCACATAGTAGTTCAAAACTATTTCTAGTGGAAAGACCAGCAAAGGCCTCTAAGCAAAGTAAGTTTCCAATTCAGATTTCTACTGCTCCTGAGAAATACATAATAATGCTCTTTTCATTGCAGTACTTAAGAGTCCTGCTACAGCAATCTATGAATAGCTGGCAAAAAAGTTTCTAGTGTAAACAAAAACTGATAACACTAAACATACAAGTATCATTATTTAACAAGATGACTTTGTTACATCATCATGTTTGTACTAAAAACAAAACCAGAAACTGTGGACTCCCATGAGAAGATTTACTGTTTTCTAGCCAGAAAGCTCCTCACAATAGTTCCTTTGTTTTCATGTTGACCAAAGTGACTAAACTTGGTGGACATCTCTCTTTCCTCCCAGGAGCTTCCCTTACCACTCAGAATGTGAAAGTTTCTTTTCCTCAAAGTTGAGTGGGGCATAAAGATCTAAAGTACCAGTCCCTCAAAGGCTTCTCTGTGTGCCAGCCTTCATGCACTGTCACATACCTTATACAGTTACCCATACTGACTTCCACATCACTCAAAATCAAGCAAAGACATGAGTTTTGGCAGGAGATGGGAACTCAGTTTTGTCATAAGGGTGTACTCCTTCACGCAAGGTAAGACACATGAGCCTTCTTCTTTGCAGGCTACTCGTTTAACCACAGAAATACCACTGAATCTCTCTGCAGCCTGGTGACCAGGAGCTGGGTCAGCTGAGTAAGAGGCAGTCTCCACATCAGACCATCCCCTCTGCTCAGTGAAGAATCTCACACAAAACATATCACAAAGAAATACAGAGATCCCAATCAGCACCTGCAGGTGTGGATCTGCTGATTATGCATTGCACAATGAAGCGTGTAAAGGTATAATGATCTTTACTTTGACTCATATTCCAAAAGACTACACTACATGGCAACATCTCTAACAGCCTAGAAGGCAATTTTCACACCACCATCTTCAGACAGATCTCTTCCAATATGGTCAGCAAACATATTGGAGAGAAAAGGCTGAATAAGACTATATATTTTCTTAGCAATTTTTTGTTAGAATTGTGCATACAAAACTATTTGTATATTCAGACAAATCGGTAGTAAGTCTTCACAAATTTGTAAAAGCCTAGAGGAAGAGAAGCAGACATTAAAGACAAAGGATCACAACACAGCTGACTCATCCCTTGACAGAGTTCTGAACGTTAAATTTGACACTGAAGTAACTTAAGTAATACAGTGATCCAAAAAACTTAACTCAGTACTTCTGAAAATGAATTTCAGTGGTCTTATCTGAGATAGTTTTGGTTCTGGTAGTGCACCCTGCCAGACTCAACACGGCCATGGTCTTGAAGGCCACTGTATTACTCTTGTCAAAAGGCTCTGACTCATACACATTAAGACCAAGACTTTAATTAGGTGTAAAAGGGGAGAGCATCTGCAGACACCAGACACTTATCTTAGCAGTAACCAAACATATCCTTATTTCCATGCACCTGAGCACGTTCCCAGAAGAATCTGTGCCCTGATTTTGCTGGGCACAGAGGTGAGACTGACTGGCCTGTAGCTCCCCTGTAGTTATCATCTAGCTGCATGGATGTATCCTCTGGCATTTAGCTGATTCACACTGCTACTCAGGCCAAGAACTTCTTGTGAAAACAAACTCACCAGGAGAAAAAAAAGCAAATTACTTTCCCATATAGCGAAGGATGGGAATCTCTGCCTGCAGTGCGAGGCGAACCCAGTCAGTTCACTCCCTTGGCAGGCATTGATCTGACCATGGGCTTTGCTACAGAGTAAAAAAGTAGCTAATTTTGCTACGAAGTAGCAGCAATAAGAAGAAAAAGCCCTGATGGGCACAGAAGGTGACTCAGGCTGGAGACAAGGCAACACCAAGCAACAAGTTTCTCTCTCGACTAGATTAAATGAACACGGACAGCAATTTCGCAGACTCAACCATCTTCTCAAGTGCAAGAGAAACTATCAGGTCTCAGTCTATGAATTCCACTTCTCTTATGTCTGTCCCCTGATGTTTACGTCCCCCTACCACAGCACTACCCCACAAATGCAGACTGAACCTGCAAATTGCCCCAGCAAAAGAACCAGTTGAAAGACAGCTGCCCTTCACATTGATTCCTTTTGTTCTTGCAAAGTTATTTTTAATTCAGATCCATTCAGTCATCCAATATTATCACAAAGCCTTACCAACAGTTGTGTAACCACAGCCAAAAAAGTGGCAAACTGCCATAACAGTTGTAGCATTTTTAGTTAGCTTTGTTTGGTGCTGAAGGCAACATCTCATTAAACTGCACTGCTCACCAAGCTGTAGTCTTACATAGCAGCAGCTCTCTTCAGTTCAAATGGCACAGTTAAGTCTCTGGAGTTACTAACAAGGCATAGTAACTGTTAACTGCTGCAGATCATCCCAAGATTTCTACTGTTAAAGGTACTGATTTAAGTATTTGTGCAATCAAAGGATCCTCGTACTGGTGTTCATATGTACAATATAATTGTGATGATAAACTAAAAGTACCACAAAAGGACATCAAGACAGACTTTTTAATTTATATTTCCCCTTGCCAAAATACTGCCAACTCCTAATTTTGCACAAAGATAAAAGGAGCCAAATGGAACCTGATTCCAGAAGGTTGATACTTTTTTTCATAGGATGAGCTTTATGATTCACAGTGAACTGGTCTCCTTTAGAAGAGGATAAAAATCATCTTACCAACACTGGGTCTTGATCTGCAGTCACACACTTCTCACACAGCACTGAATGAATCTTTCAGCTTCTGTGCCTCAGCTCCAGGGTGTGTAATACGTATGTTCTCTGGTCTTGGAGAGACATTTTAAAAGACATCACTAGCTACAGAATTTAAAATACTGCAGTGACAAGGATCACATAAAAACTGAAGGGTTGCAAACAGGGGGCTGGCCAGGTGGCACACAACCACAAAATATATGAATCTTGAGCTAAAAGAGCTAGCAACAAAAATGAGCACAGTTAATAAAATGGCCATCATCCAGCACCTGCTTTACTGGACAGACACATCCTACGACTATGCAAATGCACCACAGCACCACAAAAGAATTTTTCAAGTAACTTAGTTTTTGTTTATGATGCAGATCATAGCTGTGACACACTGAAGAAACTACTGTGAGCTGACTCTCACTTTTAGTTTCTAAAATTTTCATATTTCAAAATACAAAACACAAGTACATTTAGACAACAGTGAAAATATACAAGGCACTTGCAACTCCTGAAACTTCCTCCTACTTCACTGATGACAAATAAGACAGACCAGCTTTACTGCAAAAAAATAACAATAAAATGGTAAATTGTACCTTGCAACAGGTTGATATGATTTTCTAAGTCCCAACTGGAGAATGAAGAGGCAATGTTAAAAAATGGAATTTCCAGCTCACTGAAGGAGGACTTCAAGTTTCTTGCTCACATACAAGGAAAAAGGCTCTTTCAGGACTGTACAAATGTGAAGAATAAGACAACACATGTGACCACATAACCACAGCAGGAATCAGCAATGACAAATCAGACTCTTGATCTATTTAGAGAAAATAAAATTCAGAGTATCCGCGGCGTGAACCCATAACAAGTAGTGACAGTACAAAACTGATTCAAATACAAATTATACTTAGAGAAGGAATGGCCCAAACTGTACCTAGCACTGAATGGCAGGATGTCCAGCAGAGAAGACATGAAGACCATGTTCCCAATTCCTGCTTGCTACTGCCAGCAAAGACTTAAATTAAAAAAGCAGTCCATTGCTGTTAACTTGTGTAGGGCTTGCTATTAAGCAATATGGAGTTTTAATCAATAAAACATATATCCATATGCTCCTAAATGCTTATTGTATTTTGCCTGATCACCGAATCTTGCCATTTAGCTTCTACAATATATAAATTTCAAATATGGCATCACATAACTACAAGCAGTAGAATCATAGAATTGTTTAAGTTGGAAAAGACTCTTAAGGTCACTGAGTCCAGCTGTTAACCTGACTGCGCCAGGTTCACCCATGATCCATGTCTATACATCTTTTGAACACATCCAGGCATGATGACTCAACTACTCCCCTGGGCACTCTTCTCCAATACCTGACCACCCTTCCAGTGAAGAAATTTTTCCTTATACCTTATCTGAACCTCCCTTAGCACAGCTTAAAGCCTTTTCCTCTCACTCAATTGTTTGTTACCTGGGAAAATAGAATGACCCCCACTTGGCTACACCCTCCTTTGCACTCCCCTGATTTTCCTTTTCTCCAGGCTTAACAACCCCAGCTCCCTCACCCACTCCTCACAGGACTTGTGCTCCAAACCCTTCCCCACCTCTGTTCCCCTTCTCTGGACTTGATCCAACACCTCAGTGTCTGTCCTGCAGTGAGGGGCCCAGAACTGGACACAGGATTTGAGGTGTGGCCTCAGCAGTGCTGAATGGGGGTGGACAGTCACTGCTCCTGCTGGCCACATTATTGCTGGTACAGGCCAGGATGCCATTGGCCTTCTTGGCCACCTGGGCACAGCCTGGCTCATGTTCAGCTGCTGTTGACCAGCACTCCCAGGCCCTTTTCTATTGGAACCCTTTCCAGCCACTCTGCACCAGCCTGTAGCACTTGATGGAGCTGTTGTGACCCAAGTGCAGGACCTGGTATGGCACGTGGAACCTCACACCCCTGGCCTTGCCCATCAATCCAGCCTGTCCAGATCTCTGTGGAGCCTTTCTACCTTCAAGCAGATGAACACTCTCACCCAGCTCGGTGCTACCTGCAAACTTACTGAGGGTATACTCAATCCTCTCATCTAGATCATCAATAAAAATCTTAAAGGTTTAGTGAGCCCTGAGAAACATCTCTTGTGACCAGCCACCAGCTGGATGTAATTACATTTACCACCACTCTTTGAGCCTGGCCATCAAGCCAGTTGTTTTAACCAGAGAGAGCTGCTGGACAAGCCATGGGTTGCCAGCTTTTCCAGAAGAACGCTGAGGGAGACAGTATCAAAGGTTTCAGTAAAGTCCAGGTAGCCTACATCCACAGCCTTTCCCTCATCCACTAAGCAAATCACCTTCTCATAGGAGAAAAAGCAATCACACTGCAACACCAAGTATACATTCTTCAATCACTGTGTAAGACAAATCTTTAGGCAGGCTCTCAGCAATTGCTAGCACAGCACCGTATTGTGCAGAGTGCTGAAAAGGGCAAGGAAGCTGTGCCAGGTCTTATCTACCCTTAAAACCAAATGTGAGCCGGGGGGAAGAGGGAGGTGGTGCCTTGTAACCAGCTGCCCAAGGAAAGGTTGTTGCCAGTTTCTATTCCAAAGTAGCCAAGAATGCCAACACACCTAATGCGCCTTGGTTACACAGAATATAAACACACTGATTAGGTACAGTATGTTCAGGACTGGAAGAATTGGTAAGCACCAATTTCAATAGTGCATGGAGCACATTACATGACCACAGAGAAAGTAGTTTTTATAGTTTGTAGCCCATTCTACTGGTGTCAAAAGTAAAAAGAAAAAGAAACCCTTTTGCTCCCTACAGGCTAGATGAGAAAGAGAGAAATCAACACCATTCCACAAACACATATGACAGTAAAATACGTGTGCAAATGCTTAGTCTTAGGCATATGTTTCAATTCTTCCAATATCAAGAATATCCAAACATATAACTAAGCGCAGACTTTAATTAGCACCCAATGAACTTGGAGAAAGAAACCTCCTGCTGCTTTTAATGGCTTAAGGATCATCTCCTAGACATAGAACATGATTTTGAACTCCGTGTTTCATCTAATTGCAGGAAGAGAAGAATCAACTAAAGATGTAGTATAGTAAAATAAAAATAATTAAGAGGAACATTTTTGCAATCCTGCTTTATTTTCTCTCAATAAATTAATTATTAGACACTGATCTTTAAGGACAAAAGAGATTTGAATAAATGTGTTAAATTTGGGGCTTTCTAAATCAGTTTTGAAATGGCTTTAAGGAAAAAAACCCAATAGTTTATGGATAGGAAAAATATTTGGGTGGAGAAAGAGACGTGACAAATTAGGTATTATTAATTTTGGAAGAATCAGAGTAAGAACTACATTAGGCATTCATCAGAACATGTATTCTCCATTTTGAAGAGGGAAGAATTTTGAGACACATTTTAATGAAGTTCATTATAAAGTATCTCCAACATAATAAATCATGAGATAAACATCCTATAAATTTACATTGCTACTTGAAAAAAATCCCAGTGAGTGCTACAATACACACTCATAAATTTCAGAACTGCCAATGCTCCTTATATTATGTTCATTTTAAGAAGAATTGCTGTGGTTTTAACATTGATCTAGGCCCTCTTCACCTCATATTATCCAAACGTTAGTGTAAAATCATCTGAATAAACACACGACTCTCTAATAAAATAGAAGGAACAAACCCGCAGTTTCTTCACCTTATGCAATATCCTTTCAGAAGCAACATGAAACGAGTATATTTACATTTCCTTAGGGAGAGATAACAACACCAACACCAAGTTTTCCTAAAGCAACAGCATGTACCATAGCTTGGCTTATAAGAGGCAACATTAAAGAGAAAAGAGGGGGTCAGAGGATAACCCAAAAACCTCTGTTCACCTAGGCAAGGTATTGGAGAGATTGCTAGTTTGCAGAAGTCACTTTATGGTACTAACAGGTAAGTTTGCTATTTAAAGACTTTCCTGCTATCGGACTCTATTCAGCAAAATAAGCGTTTTGGGCAGAAACGTCCCAGTCCAGCCCCGCTCTCCCCGCAGCGCCCAGCCGGACCTCAACGGGGATGGGCTGCGTGCACCTGGAAAAGCCCGTTCAGCTGCAGCAGAGTTCAACCCCGGAATGGCCAGCGCCTCAGGCATGCCAGAATCTACCTCCCACCACTCCCCCACCTGCTGTTGGGTGCTCTTTTTCCTTAAAGTGCTGCAATCCCACAATTAAGAGACTTAAAAGTCCGTGGAAGTCCACAGAAAAATCTCCCCCCCCGCCTCCCAAAACGAAGACAGACAGACCGACACACCGACACACACACACACATCACGGGAACGAGACAGATTTTCCGCCGGTCCCTCAGGCCTCAGGTGCCGGTGGGGCTCCCGGCGGGGTCAGGGTCCCGCCGCCCCCGGCGCGGCTCAGCCCTTGCACTGGCCCGGCTCGGGGGCCCCGCCGGCCTCCGCCCTGCGCCGCCCCCCTACCCCCAGCCCTTCTCCCTGGGGCCGACCTGAAGAGCACTAAAAACATAATCAGACAAACCCGGAGAGCCCGCGTCGCAGTCCCCGGGCACGGCGCGCCCGCCCGCCCACAGCAGGGGACACACGGCGGGGCAAGCTCCGCGCTGTCCGCGGCCGGACCGCCACCGGGACCGCTCCTGCGGGACGTCCCCCGGCCGCCAGCGCCCCGCCGAGCACCCCGAGGCCGGAGGGCTGGACCAACCCGCCGCCCCCGGCGCTCCCGGCCGGCACTGCCGCGCTCCCTCACCTCCAGCGGCAGATGACGGCGGGAGGCGGTGTCGAGGGACGGCTCCGCCCACCAGCGGCTCCTCCCTCCCGCCCGTCCCGGGGGCGAGGCGGCGGGACCGCTCGGTGGGCGTTCGGCGAGCCCTGCCCGCCCGTCCCCCGGCCGCTTCCCCTAGCCCTGCGGATGAGGGCGCTCTGGGAGCTCGTTTGCGGCACGGACCGGTGAGCAGCTGGGCTTGGTGGTCCCGGGTCCGCAGGAGACACGGCTGCCGGGGGCTGTGCAGGGCTGCGTGCCGCCCCGAGGCCGGGCCAGGCCGTGGTGGTGCACGAAGGGTGACGGCACCTGTTGGCCCGTTTGTGGCAGAGAGGCCCTAGCTCCACTGCTCACACTAAGAATTTTTTTCCTAACCAAATTTCCTCTCTTTCAATTTGTACGCATTGCTCTTCATCTTATCTCTCTTCCTGACAAAGAGTTCATCTCCAGCTTCCCTGTAGGCCTACTTCAGGTGCTGGGAGGTTGCTATGAGACGTCCGTGCAACCTTCCCTCCTGCAGGCTGAACAGCTCCAGCTTTCTCAGCCTGTCTTAGCTCCTGTTCTCAACCCCTCTTCAGGGCTGAGCTTGTTGGCCTGGACCAGAGGGTCACCTTCCTTGCCTCTCATTTTGTTTCTCCTTATTCATCACATATGAGCTCTGAATTCTGTTTCTGACATCAAACTGCTTTTGGGCCAGCCACCAGCAGACATACACCCTGAGCAGGACCACAAAAGAATAGCTACTGGCAACATCCACCTGGTCATTCCCATGCATGCTGAGGAGGCAAAAAATCCACTACATGTTAATTCCCCCAACACGTACTTTCCATGTTTCATTTCCCTGGGCCCCAGGAAAAATTGAGGGGAAAGAATTGAGGAGGAGGACAGTGAGGAAGGCTATAAATCAATGTAAATAAATGACTGTGGAAAGGAAGCAGTGAAAAAAAGTGTGCAAAGATTTCCCACTGATGGAAATGGGAGGTTACTGGGACTTCAGCTGCAACACTGCAGCATGCAAGAGAATGTCTCTCCTACAGGGCCCTGGGCTCTTCCCAGGGAGCAGAGTGCTGGGGCTGAATTCCTGCTGTGTGAAGCAAGGCTGCACAGTTGACTGCCTGCTGGCTGCTTGAGAATGGTTAAGAACCGTAAGCTGCTCAAGACCTTTTTGTTCCCGCTAGCATAGACTACTCCCAAGCTACACAACATGAGAGCATAATAGCTCTGCATTTATAGCTGTAATTGCTGATATCGGGCAGGCTGACTCATGCACATTGAATTCCAAGCGCAGAAGGAACTATTGTGTGCCTGCATGTGTTAAAGAGAAGAAATAACATAGCATTTCAATGCTCTGCTTCCATTTTTCGTCCGTTTTGTTCAAGGTCCTTACTTCACTCTATTTTTCATCTTCCATGGTATTTATAAAACAGCTTCATCACATGTGTACTCAAACCTATGTGCAATAAGTCTCATCAGCTTACAGACAGTGGCTACCCTAGGTCAGAGCCACAAGAGAGATTCCTGGTAGACTAGCTTCATCCACTGATGCTTCCGTTTCTGTTTTTCACAGCAGTAGGAGTACAGTGGCTCATATACACTGCAGTCAGATATGCCATCTGGCTCAGCTCTGAATCTTTAGAGTGGATGGCGTTGGTTTTTTTTTTAATGTATTCAGAATCTGCAACTTTAACTAGCTTCTGGTTATATGAGTATTTTCAAGAGAGAAAAATGGAAGATGAGAATAATTTAATACCATCAGGTCTTCTCAAAACTTCCTTTCAGATTTTTAAAGTGACCTGTTTCATGTTATATTTCACCTCAACAGGCAAGACTAAACTGCCTTACAGACCTCTTGCAAAGGAAGTTTTAAGAACTGCAGATAGAGGTGACACTGGTTATATATGGTGAACAAGCAATACCAAGTCCCAGGCCCTGTTCCAAGAGTGGGCATAACCCCTGACTACTCTACTTTTAACAAAGCATCCTAAAGTAAGAGAAAGTTTCTCCTTTCTTCTTTGTGCTGAACCAAACAGGTACGTGAACAGTTTTTCCCACTCCTGCTATACTCTGTAACAGAGCTGTATGATATAAGTAAACTCTCAGTAAATGACAAGTTATGTATCTCAATGACCATGTTTTCCTCCTCACACTCCCAGGGTCTCCTTAAAAAGCTCTGGGGTCTACCAGCTACATGCAGGTGTACAAAAACCAGACAGATAGGGCAGGACTTGCCACTTGCTTGTTACAATCTAATTTTCTGCAATTGCCATTTTAGCAGATTGCCCTTGCCATCGGGTATCTCCAGCTGGCAACTGAACGCCACTCACTCACTGCCCCTTGGAGTGGGAGTGGGAACAGAGCTGGAAAAGTAAAAGTTAGAAAACTCATGAGCTAAGGACAGTTTAATGTGTAAAGCAAAAGCCATGCATGCAAGCAAAGCAAGACAAGAAATTCACCCATTTCCCATGGGCAGGCAAGTGTTAAACCATCCCAGAAAAAAGGGCTCCATCAAGTGTAACATTGACTTGGGAGGACAAACACCATCATACTCAACATCCCAGGTCCTTCCCCCTTCCTCTCCCAGCTTTATATGCCGAGCATGGCACCATGGTGTGTTGAATCCCTTGGGTCAGTGGTCCTGACTGTGTCCCCTCTTGTGCACCTTGTTGGTGGGGTTCCATGAGAGCAAAAGAGACTGTGATCCTGCCTAAACACTGCTCAGCAGTAACAAAAACATCTCTGAGTTATCAACACTTTTTTTCATCACAAATCTAACTACTGCAAAGAACATTAGCCCTTCCCAAGCCAAAATTCCATACTAAATTCCATGTTATGCTGCTTATAGCATACAAGCTAGCGAGGTAACTTGCAGAAAATCTGGATCTTTGGGGTAGTCAAAAACACTTTTCTTCTTTGTATAATCAGTGTTTGATGGGATTGATGATCATGTTTGTATACAGGACATTTATGACATTCCATAGCAATGTTTTTCTTTTCACTTCCACGAAACATCTGACATGGGAAAAGTATTGTTATTTACTTTTATCTATGTGTGACTGAAGACATGTATTAACAATAAACTGAAGTCAGTTTTAAGACTCATAGTTCCAAATCAAAAATGCTGTGGCAGAGTGATGATCTGGTATAAACATGTAGTGGTTTTCTGGTTGAGACTCTTTCAGACAATTATAGGAATTAGCTTTATGCTGATGAATTTTTACCTTTTTTTCCTGCACAACTTACATTCTTGATGGTGTGGGGAGAAGCTTAATTGTATGTCATGTCTAAGCCAGAAGTAGTTTATGCTACCAGGAGAGCCAGTTGTGCACAGCTCTGGGATGAATTTTGATGAAACTATCAGTAGTTGCAGCTGCTTAATTTTGCCGATGCAGAGTTATCTATTTTTTTTGAATCTTCACTTTGTCAAAATTTTGCATAAGGATGGCAGTACAGAGTGCTCAGCCACTGCAGGATGCTAGAGTTCTAGTTGTCTCTACCAGAGGAGATAATCCAAATAATTTTTTTGCCTTGAACTGGTGTTGATCTGAGCTTCTAACTGTGGAAGTTCAGAGGACCGAGTCCAGCATACACACAGATAATACTTTAGGCCCATATAAGTAATTACATTTTTACTTTCCTTAGGTTTTACATATCCGGAAAGTACAGATCAATTTTTGAAGGAAAGTTGTAAAGTTACACATACGAAGATCTACTTTCTTCAGCCTTAAAAAAAGAAACTTCAGAAAGGATTTCTAGAAATCTGCAAATGCAGTAAGAGCTGCTGCTTAGAGTCTTCTGAGTAGTAGTAGGTAAGGAAACATTTTGCATCAGAAGTCTCTCTCCAGAATATGACTTATCCAGGAGGTAAAACTTAGTATGCTGTTTCAAGACAGACAGTTCTGTGATATGTTAATTTGGTGAGATTTTCCCCCTATAAATGCATAGAACTACAAAGACTTCTATTTCTTCTCTTAATTAAAATAAGCAATTTTCTTTACTGTGTTCCTGTCTCACCACAAGCAAGCAAAATTAAATTAAAAACCAGAACCACAGTTTTTCACTTCTACTGATTTGATCTGCTTATGAATATAATAAAAGGGTATATATTAAAATAATATTCAGCATGCTCATTAAGGATACATTTTACAGGGGATTAAAATTGATTAGTTTCTTATATTTCTCTGAATGTCCAAGGACATTTTCTCCTTTCTGTCAAGTAATTACAGATTTATATTCTTATATACTTACATATCAAGGAGAGGTGAGCTATGTCATATCAAAATGTCAACACTAAGCCTGAATTTTTTTGGTTGCTGAGAACAAGGCCCTTTAAAAGGGTCCTGAACACTTTTAAGAAAGCACATCTTATTTGATAGTGATTATCTAGACTTCTGATGACTGTTTTCAGATGATAATTAATCTTTCTTTGGTATCTAAGAACTGATTGCTTGTGTCATCCTACCCCTTCCCAGTTTTCTTTTTAATTAACTTTTTTTTTTTTTTTTTTCACTCCACAAGCATTGTAGATAACTGAGCAGAACCAGGCACTCAGTTTTGCAGTAGAAATCAAAGAACTCTTCATACAGCTACTCACATGAGCCACAGTCATTTAGACAAGTTTTGTCTACAGGTCAACAAATCTGTCATCCTGATCTCTTCCATTGACCAAAACTATCATCCTTGTACTGACATTATTATTCTAAACAGAACAGGTGTGCTTTTCTGAAAGATGGGAAACTATTTCCTCCCTGAATCACTTTCTTCAGCTTTCATACAATTAAGATTACTAGTAGTTTCCATATTTCTGGATTCCTCACCCACGACTCCATCCTTTTAGCCACCTGCATATCCCTGCATTTGTGCTACTTAATGAACAGTTCTGCAATTGTCTGTATTTTCTCGATTGTTCTCATAATAACTGTGAGGCTTCAGAGTTTGCCAACAACTTGCCATCTGAGTGTTGCCATTATTTCCTGTTTTCCTGAAGAAAATCACATCATCTAAGACAGGTCCACAAAGGAAATTGTATGTAAGAAAAAAGAGGTTGGAAAAATATTCTGAAGGTGGAAAAGAGAGAAGCATCTGCATGAGTTAAAATTCCAGCACTGCCAAATAGAGAGCATACAAAGGTCTGGCAGTTAATAAGTTATGTTTTGCCACATGCTTGCTTGAAAACTGAGCAGTGTTGATCTCTCTAGCTGTCAAAAACTAGATGACATCGATTCTGTTTCCCAGCTCAGGGCATGCACCTGAATTGATGTAATCACTAGAAATTCCTGTGGAATAACAGTAACGGAGAAATTCTAAACCAGTCTTTCATTTCCTGCTAGTTTCATTGCTTGAAGTATATAGTTGCAAACTGGTTCAGAGAAGGGGAAGAAATAAGTAAAATGTTAGAGTAAATGTTGTCTGAATGTTTTATTGACTAGTCTTCTAGTTTCATGCTCTTTAAAATAACAATGACTGTAGAATTTTCTTTTTTAGATAGAAGGATGACTTGAACTCAAAATACCTTTAAAAAGAACCATCAGATTTAAACTGAGATTGCATTCATAACGATTTTACATGTTCATTAATTATATAGTCATTAATTCACAATAAGTTGCATTATTTGGAGTATAAGAATTCTGCTTTATGTCTGAAGTCATCTGGAAAATGAAATTTAGTAAATATGTTTTCATCTTTAAACTCTACAAAATGTATTGTACCAAACAACCAAAATTAGGTATTGTTCTGTAGCATACACCCTGCAGACTTTGTCTGGTTTTTGTGACTTTCTCAAAGATGTGTTTTCTCTTAAAGACACAGAATTGGAGTACAATGGTTTGAGCATGCTTCAAGTTTCTATGAAAAAAAGTATAAAACTCCCTGGCAGAGCAACATCTGGCAGAGCAACACTGTCCTTCAGGGAAAACAAATTCCACTGCAACATCTTCCATGTAGAGAGATGTTTTCTCACATGCTTGGTATTCTGTCCCCTCTGACAGTGAATCATTTGTTTTTAGTCTGTCAGGGTTGTTTCATATTTTTTCTATTTAATGAGTATCTAACCTTTAGAGAAAAATGTACTCAGGATTCATGTTAGAGAGCTTAACCTTGAGACACAGTGCATTTTCAGTTGGTGTTGGCACTATTTTACTGGTCAAGTCCTGCTCTTGTGGTGCTCATGTGTGTAAAGCTGTGCTCACATATACAGCAGAGGGGAAGAAAATTCTGTTTCTAAGAAATGGATTCTTCAGATACCAGTATGATATCTTACTATTTCAAAGCACGAATTTGCTTTTGCAATTACATGCAAGTTCTATTGCACTTGTTTCACAAATATGTTCAAAGTGTGGATCTTTATCAGTTAGTACCAGCACTAGAAAATACTGCTTTATTCCCTAGCTAAACATAAGTTCTAAATCATGAGATATATCCTCTGCTGGATAGAGGTAGAGATCAAGCCCACATGGATTTTTTTCTTCCAGATAAATTCCTTTATAACTGCACAGAAACAGGGTTCCAGTGTATTTCTCTTTCTATTGCTATATCACGTCATCATATTGGGGAGCAAATGTTGGTACACTATATTTTTGTGCTAAGGCTATCTCCTGTCGCTGTGGCCCAGAACTATTGGTGCTGTGCAAGTACACTGAAGGGAACTCTAGTACTAGATACAGCAGTAGCACAGGCAAAGGGCCGTCCTACACAGGCAGGGCTCCTCATGCAATGTCTTTCAGCACTACCTGTAAATTCTGATAATTAGGCATACTGTCCTTGCTAACACTGCATGAGATGCTGCACTAGGATTTGTGAGCAAACAAGCAAATGCTCTGTAGTTATCAGGCTACTGCTTGTAAGTCTCTGAAAAATACAAAAAACAAAACAAAACCAAAACCAAAACCAAAAACAAAAACAAACAAAACAAAACAAAACAAAAATCAAACCAAACAAAAAACCCCAAACAAACAAAAAACCAACTAACCAACCAACCAAACAACCAAAAAACAAACAAAACCCCAAACAATCAAAACCAAAACAAAACCAAAACAAAACCAAAACAAAAACAAACAAAAAACCACAAAACAAATGCCAAAACAAACAAAAAACCCAATAACATACACACAGGAAAAAAAAAAAGTGTTAGCAATTGTTTCCAGTTGCAAAAGAAAGAAGAAAACTAATTAGCATAGCATATCAGGCAAAACCAGAGGGACATGAAACAAGTTTGTAAGAATTCAGAATTCCTTCTCCTCCTGTGACTAAAATCCAGCATATGCAGGAAAACGTATTTCAGAGTGTTTGAATCTTGTTTTGACTCCATCCATTGAAACTGTGCACATCTGGAAAACCTTTTATAACTGAGACAACTGTCATGATGCTTCAAACATTTTGCTACTGTTCTATTATTCGCTGGTCTCTGTGCATTCAGAACTACTGTGTCTGAACAGAAGACTGTCAAAGGTAATGGGACAAAGATGCTGAAAATGTGTCTCTGAAAAGTCATCAAAGAACTATGGATAAACTTTTGACTATATGCTCCTGAGTTGCACACATGATGTAATTGCTAGCTTTCACCATACTTCTGATTGGGATATCTCATGAAAACATGAGTATATGATTATGTTAGAATGTTAGATTATGTTTAGATTATGTCAGAAGACATTTTTCTCTTTAACCCATTAGTTTTGATGTAGATAATGGTATCATTTTAGACTGAACATTTCTGCTGAGCTTTTCTGTTTTATCACTGTTTATTGGTATTCAAATGCTGTTTATGAACAACTTTCAGAGAAAAGAAACATTGAAATGCAGAGAAAAGTTCAAATTTTGTTTCTTTTACACTCATGACTATAATTTGTCTCTCTGTAGCCTAAAATTGAAGACTAATTTGAGGAAGAACCAGGAAAAATTAATGGTGAATAGGTCTGAATGTCTAAAAAATGGATGTCCCTCACCTAAAATCACCTGGCTACTAAGATACGTGTTCGCTTTATTGAAAAAAAAAATGCTAGGCTCACATTCTTATTAGTGGTCTTGTTTTCCAAACTTCATTTGAGTTCTTCATACACTAAAAGAAAACCTGTCTTCATTTGGGGTGAATTATACCAACAGGAGAAAAGAGCAATCAAGACAGTAAGAGACAAAAGATTTTTAAGAAATCTGGAAGGAACAAAAACTCTGTTTCTTTCACCAATAGGTATGTTCAAAGTGTTAGACTTTCTCCAGATAGACAGAACTAAAATAACTGGCTTGGTTGTAGTAGGTAATGTCTTTTTGCTCAGATTTTCACCTTTCAAATCAGTATATCCTGTAAGTACACGTAGAGTCTCAGCCAAATGAGAACTAAGATATCCATGCATGCCTCAGAGCAAGGTTATTTTTACTGCAGAAACTCTTTTATAATAAAAAGACTGTCACTGAGTTTGTTAACAAAGAAAGGGCCATTTTCTGATTCATGCTAACATATGATGACTTTCAGTCATCTAGATGGCTGATTTGTTTATACAGCCCCACTAACTCGCTGCAGACTTCTCACAGAAATAAGCACTAACTGCTTATAAAAGATAAGCAGGCATGGGTCTGCAGGAATGCATCACACAATATTTATGATCATTTAGGAGGCATATGATTGTCATTATGATAAAAAAACCAGTATTGTTAACTATAATAATTCTGCACAATCAAGATCAATCCAAACTCTGCTCCTGAGCTGCTACCACTTTGCTAAACCCTGAATTTATAAAAGAGCTTTTCTACATGACTAGTTTCAAAAATACCTTTTCGTTGCAGTGGTTGAAGTCAGATTCCTATAGTGCACAAGCACGGGAGGAAGGACACTTAAATTCTAGATTATGTGTAAGTACAAGTCCCATAGCTGTATCACTTACTTGGATAAATCACCTAAATCTTAAATATGTTAGCTGTGTTTAGTGAGTGAGATAATACTGGGCTTTTCATCATATATGCCTGTAGACTGTTGAACTTTCTCTCTTAAGCTGTAACTGTTTTTATGAAATAGAAAATGGATTAATCTTTGTAATCATTTCAAACAGAAGAAAGCTGCACTACCACTGCAACATACAGAACACTGAAGAATTAATTATCAGTAGAAATACTTCAAAAGATCTACATGGAACTTTGAAAAAACTCTTATCACTGGGGTTTTTTTCATACTTACTATCAACATGCAATTATTTAGGTTTTGATTATTTTTCTATCCTTAATGCTCATTTTTTTTTTCAGCTGATTCTTGTACCCTCCAAAGTTTTCCCTTGAGTGCTGTTTTTAACCATAAATGCTTACCAGGTATTGCAGATTTTCTTTTGACTTGTAGAAATATAGTCTCTCAAAGTTAGGTGTTATGGATTCATGTACCTTTTGCCTTTTCACAGAGTCAAAGAATGGGTCATGTTGGAAGAGACCACAGGGAGAAGTCTGGTCCAACTTCTCTGCTCAAGCAGGGGCATCCCAGAACACATGGCATAGAATTATGTCCAGACAGTTCTGGAATATCTCCAGTGTGGGAGGCTCCACAACCTCTCTGTTCAACCTACTCCATTTTTCTTCTATGAAATATTCAATTCTTTGTTAGGTTAAGGGTGTGCAAGTTTATTTATTTCACTTAAGCTTCATAAACCATGTTGGCTATGTGGGTGGAGCAGTGAACAATGACTAAATGGGAGATATCCAAGGACTTTTTCATGATTTCATCTTTGAACTTTGCACTCAGAAATAGTTCCTGTCAGTATTTCACTTTCTCTCTCAAAGTGATAAAAATAACCAGAAGCCCAAATGTTTCTTACTTTCAATACTGAAAATTTATCAGCTTCCACTTAAAAAAAAGACTTAAAAAATGTATCTTAATATTTCTGCTGCTAAATGCCTGACATTGTGTAAAACCTGAATTCATGCAAAAAGAGAGTTTCTTTGCCTGGACAGCTGTGAAGTCAAGTAGCATGCCTGTTTTTCCCAGTCACAAGGAGACCCTGCAGTGAAACATCATAAAGCTCAACATTGCATAGCTTTCCATACACGGGATTGCTGAATTGAATTTGTAGTGTGTGTGTGTGTGTGTGTATACATATATATATATATATACATATATATATGTTATGTGTATCTATGTGTGTGTGTGTATGTTTATCTGTGTATATATGTATGTATGTGTGTGTTTGTGTGTGTATATAAAAAGATGTCACAATTGTCTGTTTGTTTGGGTTATCATCTTCCTCTGATTGGGTGTTCATGCAAACAGGACAGTGAATCCAAACTGATTGTTAAAGCCTTTGGGACGTACTTTACCCTAGCTTAGACTCTTCAACATTGTTGATCATGTCCCCAGATCTGTAGAAAACTTTTGAGCTGCCTAAACTTCTAAGACTGAAAAACATTAGACAGAGCAATAGCAGTTAGCATACCTAACAACAGATGTTTTCCTGTTGTGGTGTTCTGATTAATAAGTTGTATATCCAACTGTCCCAGCTGAAATCCATAGGAAGACTGATTATTTTGAATTCAATATTTAAGTGATTATCAGTGTGTTAGCCGAAAGATACTTGCCAGACAATGAAAAGCAGGATATGGCATTAGGGGGCAATGGGGGGTTTGTGAAGTTGTAAGTTAGTTCACTTCTTTCAGGTCAGTGTTTCCATACACTGAAATTCCAAATTTACCTCCTCTTAAATTCCTAACCATTTAAATACTAGATCTGGTTTGTTTGGTTTTTTTCAGATGGGATGACACATTTTCCTCTCAGTTCTGTAGTGCTAAAGGCAACAGGAATCTAGTCTTATTTGTCGTCCACAAATTTGTTACAATGTATTTCAGATCATCAGTTTCTTAGGAGATATTTTCAGATTATGTCAAATTTTCATTTCAAGATGTGTTTCTTAAGGTAGCAATGTTGCTATGATGGTTTCATATTTGACAGTCAGTAAGCTGATATTTATTCCTATGAAATGAAAAGGTTTTTATAAGGTTTATTCCTACAAAATGAAAAAAAAGCTATATAAACTCTATATAAACTGCAAGCACCCAACAGAAAGTTAAAAAACCACACAGGGTCAGAATGTTGACATAACATTTTTTCTTTAGGATCATTTTGTGCTTCAAAAGTAATTGTGAAGTAAGCAACATCTTAAGTGCTTTCATTTGTTTTCTTGACCTCTTTATTAGTTATTAGTTACTGGTGGACAGCAAGCTGTCCATGAGCCAGCAGTGTGTCCTGGTGGCCAAGAAGGTCAATGGTGTCCTGGTGGCATCAGGAAGAGCATTGCCAGCAGGTTGGGGGAGGTGATTCTGCCCCTCTACTCAGCCCTGGTGAGGCCCATCAGGAGTGCTGTGTCCAGCTCTGGGCTCCTCAGGACCAGAGAGACACGGAGATGCTGGAGCAGGCCCAGCAGGAGTGACACAGATGATGAGAGGACAGGAGCATCTCTCTTGAGAGGAAAGGCTGAGGAAGCTGGGCCTGTTCAGTCTTGAGCAGAGATGACTGAGAGGGAACCTCATCAATGTCTGTGAATATCTGAAGGGAAGGTGTCAGTGGATGGATCCAGGCTCTGCTCAGTTGTGCCAAGCAATAGCATAAAAAGCTGTGGGCACAAACTGACACACAGGAAGCTCCACCTGAACAATGAGGAAGAAATTCTTTACTGTGCAGTGACTGAGGACAGGCACAGAGCGGTTGAGGAGTCTCCCTCACTGGGAATATTCAAGAACCATCTGGAAACAATCCTGTGCTATGTGCTCTGAGATGACCCAGCTTGAACAGGCAGGTTGGATCAGGTGATCCCCTTCGGTCCCTTCCAACCTGATCCATTATGTGATTATACTTTCATAATGACTGTGAAATTATTATAATAATTTGTAAAACCCCCTTCTTCAAATTGTGTTTGGATTGGGTCACCATGTTAAGTAAAAACATTACTTTATCATACCCATAGTGCAATCTGACAAATCTGAGTCAGCAATTTGGTGGGTAGAACTTTTGGTGACAGTTCCCATTTGGCATACAGACAAATTCATTGAGAGTCTGGCTCAACAAAATCAGCGTGTTTCGAATTTTTCAGCAAATGTCTAAGGGATTATGACTGGAGCAATCTTATGTGCAACAGTACTTACTGCAAGACAGAAATAACTTAAAAAAATAAAGATTTGGAGGGATTGAAAAGTTTATTTTTCTCCTCATGGATTTTTCAGGCCACTAAGGATATGGTCATTCTATTATTCATACTAATAGCAAAATCCTCAATTATTTTTGTGGGATCAAACCCAAAAGAAGATGGAGTTCTTTGAAAATACCAAACCCATAATATAAATACAGCAACCATAAGTTATGATAATTTTGATCTAGATTTTTTTTTATAGTAGCTGAGTATCTTGCCCAAGGGGTTTTTTTGGTCTCTTAAAGGCAAACCAGAAACTCAAACATAAAATCCAAAATATATCCTTATTACAGCTGAAAGTCTTGAATTTATTTTTCACAGCTGAAAGTCTTGAATGCAGAAATGAGAGCACTGATTACTATAATCTATAAATTCATTTTCTTTCATCCTCAATTCTCTTCTGTGAATGATATTAGTCATCAAATAAGTCTGACAGCTGAACTTACAAGATTGCTGTTTAATCCCTCAGCAAGTTTCCATTTGATACAATTACGTTAAAAAATGTTGAATCTGAATTGTTATTCTTTGATTTCTAGAACTAAATGTACCTACTGGCATTACACAGCCAGAATTATTTATTTATTCAGGAAAAATGACATGTTTCATAGTCAGAGTACTGTGTACCTCTATACCCCTGCCACAAATGTATTACCCTGAAGGATTTAATTCTTCTGAGTAGTGAATTGATCATTTAAATTGAACAAAGGATTGGGAGTTTGTTGCTCAGTATCATAATAGGAAGAATCAGAATAAGCACAACTAGAATCCATTCACATAGTAATCTAAAACTGTTATTTATTTAGGGATGCTTTTGAGCTACTGAGGCAGAAATAAACGAATTCCCATTGCTAAAGCCATTAATTCATTCCCAAGATTTCTGATCATTGGTGTTAAGAGGGAAGAGGTCAAGAGAATTCCACATGAAAAGGGATGTATGTATGTTGAGGAGAGTGTCTTCTTAAAATCTGGTTAGGGAAAGACCATATACACAAACATGACACAGTTTGCACATACAGATTTGAGAATTTGAGCATTGAGAAAACCCTGAGAATGTATGCAACAGTGCTATAGTCTTTAGTCTGTGCAAAATTATTTTTAATTGAACAACAGCTAATAAGGCTTAGTCTGCACCACTGAAGGAGCAGAATAATGCTTGCAATTTTTCTTTCTAAATAATTCAACATCAGTAGTCACTCTCAGGGAACAGCCTTTATGTGAGCACTCAGAGTGTAGAAATGTCCTGTAAGTACAGTTAGAAAGGTTAGAAACAGCATCATCCCCATATTTGCTCTGTCAGTGCAGGAGTGATAAAGCACACACAGCAAGCAGGGAACACATTAAGAATTGACCAGGTACAACAACTGCTCTTGCAGAACTTCAGTTTCTCTCCAGGCTAAATGCACAGTCCCTTTATAAAGGAAATTGTAAAGAACAAATCACTCTTGATTTGTTCAAAAGTGAAGTCATATGCAGTGTCACAACCACTAAAGCAGGCTCTTTGTCAACCACCTCTCATCAATCTCCTTCCCAAAAGGTTGCTTTTGCCCAGGTCCTCATCTGCACAAATTGTCTAAATAATCTTTTGGGAGGAAAGATGGGGTACACCCTCTCTTCATTAAGTGTCTAACTTTAGACAGCCATTCATATCTTTAAAGGGTCTAAAGAATTGAGCTCAGGCTGCCATTTACTCCTTAAGAAGCCCAGTTCTCTGTCATATGCTCCCATCACATATCTGCAAGTCTTATGTGAAATCTGGTCCCCAGACCACCTCTAAAGTGCACTCAACATTTGGCAAATCCTTTAACAAGCAACTTCCTTAGGCATATTTTAAACTGCACACATGTATTTGTTTAATATCTTCTTCATCTTATAAAAAGAATTTGAAAGATGAAGAGTTTTTCATAAGCAATCATTTAAAACAGTGTGAAAGTAGCCCTCAGTCTTGTTTCAGTTTTATCCTGTTGCCTTATTAACCCACATTTTATGGTACTGACTATAAATATTAGACAGAACTGTATTACTAAAAGGGAAATTAACAGGAGAGATTAGGTAAAGAAGAGAAAAAATAGCAGAACTGAAAATGGAAATAGAAGAAAAGACTGTGACAGAGAAAGAAGAGGGAAAAAGAAAATGTAGAAGCAGTGTATTGTTGTTCTTGCTATCAATAGCATAATATAATTACCTATCCCATATCCCCCCAATTGCAAAGAAGCTGGGACTATTTCAGCCCACTTTTTCATACCTCTACTACTTGACAGATACTGTTAAGCTCAAATTAACACAACAAATGAAAAAAAGCCTTTTTTTCAGAATGCCTAGGCCTCAGGTATGATAAACACAATAGCTAGAGATGCAAATAAACTGAGAAAAGGAACAAGAAAGGCTTGAATAATTGCTGCCAATAAAGGCTTGAACCCTCTCATCTTGTACATGTAAACGTGTACTTTGACTCAGTGTAAGAGTCTGCATGGAAGAGCTGTATGATTATATAATCAACCAGGATTGCAATGGTACTGATGTTATGTCCTTCCTCATACAGGGAGAGTTTCATTCCAACTGCATTTTAACAGCAAGGGAGTTCTCTCAGAATCCCCAATTCAAAGAGCTGCTCTCCCTTTAAAACCTGGACAAAGTTCAAATTCAGTCTAAAAACCTGTTTCTTTGCAAAACTGGAGGTTGTGGGAAATATTTTCCATGCTTTCATGCCTTTCTTAATTTCTTTTTTTTTTCTTTTTTCTTTTTTTTTGCCAAATGAAAAATGTGTTGTTATTAGGTGGCAGGTGTTCATAGCAGCAGGCATGTGTGACTCTAAGTCCTGTTTTCAGATATATAAAACAATGTCCTATTACAGTATCATACAGAGTCTCCAGGGGAGTACATGTACACAAGGCAAAACAATGGATCTTGGGATTGATTATTCAGAAAGGCAAAGCTCAGATTTTATGGTCTGATAAACTCATGGCACTCCCAGTAAGGTAAAGGGAGGTTATATCTCACATCAGAGGACAGAACATCAAAAACTTCTTTTTCCTTCTGCTTACCAGTATAAAAAAAAGAATTTATCTCAAACTGAGGGGTTTTTAATCAGACTGGAATTTCACTGCTGTGTATTGAGATAAATATATAACCTCAGGTTCATAATTTAGAGAAGCGTGTGAAAGGGGCTAAAAGACTAAAATGGTCATGATTTTATTGATACGTCTTACAAAACACAGTATTTTGGTATCCAAGGTAATAACTTTGGGCTGTAACTTTTGGTTTTTTTCGTCTCCGTTTCTTCTTGTGGTGTCATTGAGCTGCATGTAAGAAAACTATACATTTTATAGATTGGACCTGATGATTTCCAAGGTCTTTTCTAACCTAGTTGATTCTGTGATTCTGTGATTCTGTGATTTCATTTTAGGTGGCCTTTAAACCCTTTTTTGCATAGGTGCATGGAAGCACCTAGAGAAACCTACCTGTTTTGGGAAAACAGAAAATATTTATGAAAATAAAGGCGGCCTTGGGATATTCGAAGTTTATATTTCTTTCCTTCCCACTCTCAGCTCAAGGTAGCCAATGTCTTGTTACATTTCCCAAATGTTCAGCAAGTGTAATTGGCAGAGAGTAGATAGTTTACCTGAAACATCTTGTTTCAAATAAAGTAGGAACTGGGTAGCTTTCAATTTCCAATAAATACCACAATTTTCAAATGTTAATAAGCAGGGGACTGAATACCACAAAGGAGACATAGCAGCTTTACTGGGAGAGCAAAGCTTTGGCAGAGAGTACAGCATCATTTTCCTAACACAGAAAGTAAGCATTATCATGGAAACAAGCAGAGGAAAAACCCACTTTTACTCTCAATGTAAGCATAAACTTGTGTCTTCTGGAAAAGCAATAGCCTTTTATCCCAGTCATCAGACACAACTAATCAGCAAACACTGTGGTGGTAGAGTGGTAGAGTGACACAGTTTTGAATAATTTTGAAGTATTCTTCTGTTTGGAGGCAGCATTTCTGAAATAATACTCATGTAATCTGGCTACCTGAACACGAGGGACTTCTTACGAGGCCATCAAACTAAATTCTGTGTGGTAAGGTGTGAATATCTGAATGTTTAAATTTGCTCCTTAAAATTCCAATTTAAAGTCAAAACAGGATTATTACCATGGTCCCCATAACGATCTCATCAGCTGGGATATGAAGACAGTGATCCTGTAGTTTTGGCTAATGCAGAGTTCCATGGACAGTGAGACCATTAAATGCACGGCTGCAAGTGTCATAGCCCTGCACAGATGTTCCCAAGTGCTGTGCTTCTTCTGGTCTTCTGCAGAGTCACGGCTCCTCCCTGCCTGTCTCACATCCGGGTTTTATAGGAGGTGGCAGATTTCCAGTTACCATGGCACTGCTCTTGTGAGCAACTCTCCGAAACTGATTTGTGTTATTGGGAGTCAATCTTTGAATCATGTTGGTGTCACCGATGTTTACAAGAGAGAAGGGCAGAAATTTTCAAAGCAATTTTGTATATTTCATTGTGCAGTGTTTGTGTTCCTGAGATGATTAGAGGTTTGGGGGGCGGTTTTGGTGCGAGTGGGTTTTTTTGTTGGTTTGGGTTTTTGTTTTGTGTTGCTTTGGAGTTTTTTTGCCCATGGGTACCTCAGTGCTTAGGAATGAAATTTGTTTAGGTAATTGTAGGGAATAAGCTGCACAGAAATTCTGTGTGCACACAGGTGTGCACAGAAGACCCACAAGCAAAACAGCAGATGTTCCTCAGGGATGCATAGGCTATGCAAAATCCTCACAACACTTCTGTCTTATGTGGCACTGCACAGAGTTAGAGGAAAGGGAGCAGGAGAAATGACACGAGGGAGAAATTAGGATCCCACTCTTGTGTGTGCTCAGAGGATTGTCCTTGGTGGGATCAAGAAGGCTGTCAGGGAAACATGTGAACCTGTGACCACATGTACCCAGTATTGCTTAAACAGCACCTACCTGCTGGGGACCACAGGTAGGCCTGGACTAAAGGTTGCAAGGTGGGCTGCTTAGTAGCCCAAACCCCAGTTCCAATGAGCAGCCCATAGGAAAAGCTTAAAAGAGGTAGTGTGATGTTGAGTCCAAGCTGTTACTGCTTCTGAAGACATGAGGCTATCACGGCTAAAAAGACAAGCAGAAAGAGTTTATGCGTAAAAGTAGCACAAGGGACATAAGCTTGTACCTTCTGCAGACAAGCCTTGGTTAACAAAAGAGCATGTGTACAGTTGTAGCAAAGTGTGTTTCTTAAGTAGTACTGCTTATGTTATCAGCAACTGTGGTCACCAAGAGCCTCAGTGACAGAATGGAAACAGATGGAACATGTCAAGATTTATGAAAAGAAAATTCAGTTGATCTCCCATCTGTAAAAGATTTTAAACCCTTTCAGTTTATAACCCATTACAAGAACATTATGCACAGCTATCATTTTTCCTTGCAAAGGATACATCCTGTTGTCTGAGGCAGGCAGTTATCATCCAAAGGTTAAATAAGTTGTTGGGAATCATCAAATAGTGGTATTATCAGATTTATACAACAGTAAGTGACTATAAAACTACAGCTTTCTTAGTTGATAATGAGAGAGGTGTCTTGCTGCTGCAAGGAGTTTTGCAATTAAATTGAATTGTCTGCTGGACTCTGTAATTAAAGGTTTAATGCAGTTATCAGACTAAAATTGTTACCTACTTGGTGGTCTGATTAGATGACAGCTGCAATAATTTTGATCTGTTTTGTAAACAGCTATGTTCTTTACCCACATGGAATATATGCTTTGGGTATGCTCCACAGGAATCTGCTTCACGCTTCGAAACAGAATGGTTCCATTATTTAAAATGTTGTATTTCATTATTTATTTTATTTAAACATTTGATAATATCTCTGTTAAGACTCTCTTGCCATCTGAGGTTTGTTGTTCCTTTTGCTGTGTATCGCAGGAAACATAGTCAAATAAGGTATAATGTTTCATTAGATGATGCATGATCAAAGCTATAACCAAACCACTGGAATATCATACAGGTCATCATAAGAACTCCTAATCATAGCAAAAAAGGACCAATTTTATAATCAAAGCCAGAGGCTTGACATTTTCCCCTGTCATATTGTTGATAATAATACTGAAGTATAAAAGGCAAAATACTAATGTTTAGTATTAATCAATTTGTTTCAGAGTTGTGGGTTACATTCCACTTTATGCTTTTCCATTGAAATCAAAAGGGTTTTTTCTTTGACTCTAGCAATCACAGGACTTAGTCCCTTGTGACTTTTCTCCCTGTTTTCTAATCACTAAGTTACCTCACATGTTGAGCAAAGCAGTGTGGTTATTCCATTAGTGTGCCTAAATAAACTGTGTGTATAATTGAAACATAATATAATCTATGCATTATAAAAAAAGAAAAAAACAACCTGACATACTGTCGTTACCATTGCTGGTGTCATGACTTTTGCTTACAACTACCATTGTGTAAGCATGATTGCTATGATTTGGCTGCTGGGAAGTCATGTTACAAGACTCACATTGTAGTGGGCTGCTGCACATTTCTTTCTTTGTGACACTGAACAATACAGAACTAGTAGTGCTATTACTGTAAATACAGCCATCTCCAATAAAGGCAGCATAAGTGATTAGCAGACCTGCTGGCAAAGAAGTTTCAATTAAAGGCACACAAGCAAATAAAGCAGGAGCCAGGGAGGCAACTGCTTACAGGTGGAGTACTTCCCAGAACAGATGGATTTTCAAGACCATCTCAAAAAAGGAAAGGAAATTAGAATAAGCTTTTTTTTCCTGTTTCTTTTTAATTGGCATATGCAGTATTTTTATGAGAAGAGGTCAATTAGGAACTGGATAACTTTCATTAACCTCTGACAAAGCTGTGAATACAGAAAAAGGTGAATAAAATAAAAATGCAGATGTATGATGGTAAGTTATCAGTTTCTGGTGAATTTTCAAGTGAAGATTATTAAACTTCAGTAGTAGCTCTGCATCTCATGCTTGCTAGTTTATTCAGCATTTTCCTAGTTTATGCTCAAATTCTGAAATTAATCAGAAAACCAAACTATTTCACTGACTTTAGAACAAACAGAACTAAAAATCTGGTGTTCCTGGAGGTCTGCTTAGGTAATGATCACTGATTGAGTGTCAGGAATGCTAACCACCCGTGAGTCAGAGAAGATTGTTACATCCCACCTTTATTTTCTGAGTAAGACGCGCAGTGAATCTTTTGCAGGGTCATGACAATAATACATTCAATCAGTTGATATGAGAAAATAATTTCTCAGTGAAAAGTGAAAATGTGGGAGGTTCACAGCCAATGCAGTTTTTATGTGGGTTAGATGACCAGAAGTATCCAAGGAACCTGGAAAATGAGTTGGAGCAGCTGCCTAGCTGCCTCCTACGAGGGCTGTAGTGTGGCTTGAGTAGTTCAGGAGGAATTGCCCATGCCCTTCTTTCTTTGGGCACTCTGGCAAATTCAGGAAATAGTCCATCTGCTACCTGCATACCTTCTACTTGATCACAGCTTAAGATCTTTGAGCAAAGACCAGGCTAGATGTTTAGGAAGTGTGATAAATATTTCTATTACCCTTTTTTTTTCTTAGGTGTTGCACTAAAAATATCACTACCATGAAGCAATCACAACATATCCCTAGTATGTCACAAAGATTAACTCTGTACTTTACAATTTAAAATACATAATTTTCCTTATATATTACTTTTGTAGCTATGCTTACCATCTATGGAAAGAAGGCGATCCCTAGGAAAAAAATTCTCTTCTGAATGTGATATTGCTTCTGTATTTAAACTGCAGCTTATATCTGGGGAGGGGAGGACACAGAGGAAATATGGGAGAAAGGAAACAACTTTTTTGGTTAGTATGTGGAGGATTTTGCATTGGCGGCTTTTTTTTCAAAAGGCCGGTTGTTCATCAGAAATGTGAACTATTTTAAAATGCTGTGACTGGAGATCTCAACCATTTGCTCAAAACACGTGTTTTAATATCATCACACAGTTACTGAGCTTTACAGAAACAGCAAGCAGTGCTGAACAGCTAACCAAAAAGTAACCTCTGGACATGGAGGTGAATATAAAGTTTTTCCACATTTCCTACTGATTCCTTATCTCACAGCTAATCACACAGATACGTAAAAACAGAATTTAATTGACGTCACTTCATACTAGAATCTTAATGTAGCCAGAAAATATATGCTTAAGGAGCTTGCTGATCTTAATGATTTCTGTGATCTCTTATCTCTTACACCTAAACCGAATAAGAAAAATAAGGAAAAATAAGGAAATATCCTCAGTAATATGTTCAAAATGAATTCTGCCTCATGAAAGCTATATGTACAGAGTAAGAAAAATTAGTTGTCTTTCCCTAAGCTAATCTGTAAATTAAAAGATGGTAATGTTATTTTGCTACTTGTCAACTAAACTCTCCCTTGTCTGGTACGATTTGTAACATGTTGGATGTGGCATTGTGCTGAAGAATGCATTTGTGGTTATAGGAGCATTAAGTGCTAATATTGTATGAACACAATAGCTCAGGAAAGAGAAGGTAAAGAGTATTCTGAACTGGAGGAACTTGCAGGGATCATGTGTTAAAGTAGCCAGCCTTTCAGCTTTAAAATTTTCAAACCATACTGTAAGTTATAATTGCCATAAAACTAATATGAGATTTAGTACTATCATTAACCCTCATTAGCTCAATAGTATTTCTTATTTGATAATAATCCTGTGTGCAGTTTACAATTACAAATCCTCAGGTTGTATAAAAATGTATTTTAGACTGTAGAGTGCAAATCACAGAAGTCCTCATACCACCTTCAAAAGTCTAAACATGATGCCACTTGCTTCATCATTTTTGTCAGGGAAGCACTGCTTCTTCATGGTCCAGGCAATTCTCTACTCAGAATTAAGGGCTGTTTTGGCTAGGACACATCCATGTAAGTTTGCAGCTTAGCATTATTTGGATCTGCACTTTTGTGCTAGTATTTCTCTTTGTTTTTAATTTTGACTTTTTATTATCAGTCACATCACTCACTGTACTTTCTTGTTTTAGCTGAGAAACAGAAGTACCAGTGGAGCCTGAAAAAAGTTGTTTCTGCCTTTGCAGGCTGGGTGGGAAGCACAGTCTCATGAGAACAATGAATCCTATTTTGGTATCCAAAATCACTTAAATAGGTCAGGAGGAGATCCAAACCTGTGCATTGTATTTCACAGAATCAGAGAATCACAGACTGGTTGACACTGGAAGGGATCTCTTGAGGTCATCTAGTCCAGCACTCCTGCTCAAGCAGGGCCACCTAGGGTGTTGCTCTGGATCATGTCCAGATGGGTTTTAAATATCTCCAAAGATGGAAACTCCACAATCTCCCTGAGCATTCTGTGCCAGTGCTTAGTCAACTTTACAATATAAAAGTGTTTCCTGATGTTCAGAGGGACCCTTCATTGTTTCATTTTTTCATTGCCTTTCAGCATGTAACTGACCATCATTGAGCCTGGATTCACCCTCTTTGTACCCTCCCTTGGGGTGTTTATATCCATTGATGAGATTCCCCTTCAGCTTTCTTTGTCCAGCTGAACAGTCCCAGCTCTTCCAGTTTTCAGTCATCAGACACTTCTAGTTGCCACAATCAGTGATTTTTGGGAGTAGCCTCACAATGATGTCATAGCATGTGGAACTTCTGTAAGTCCTGTTAAGTATTACCTGACATGATTCTCTTCCAAAAATGGTACATCTCTCCTGCTCCAGACTTCTCCCATGGTCTCTGCAACCTGAAAACTCCAAAGGCCATACTCTCTACTAAAGACTGAAGCATCATTCAGCAATTCAGCCATTTCCATGTCCTCTATAACCAGGTCCCTTTGTGCAATGGGCCCCCACCTTTTCATCACCTATACACTCATATACTTATTATGTGTAGTTATTAAATGTACTCACCCTTCTTGTCTTTGACATCCTTGCTGCATTAGTATATTTGGGCTTTTGCTGTCCTAATTCCCTCCTTGGATGTTTGGACAGCGTTTCTGTATTCCTCTATTCCTCTATCTGTATTTCCTTCCACCTTCTATATGCTTCCTTTTTGTGTTTGAGTTCAGCCACAAGCTCCATGGTCACCTGTGCAGGCCTCCTGGCATTTTTTCCTGGAGGTGCTGCTCTTGCGTTTGGAGGAAGCAACCCTTGAATATTAACCAGCTGTCTTGGGTCTGTCTTCCCTTCAGAAGATCATCCCATGGGACCCTTCCAAGCAGATCTTTGGAGAGGCCAGAGTCTGATCTCCTGAAGTCCAGGGTTATGATCTTGCTTTTTACCCTCCTCACTGGCCTCAGGAGCCTAAACTCCACAATCTCATGGTCACTGCAGGCAAGGCTGTTCTTGAAACACTCTATCACACAGTGATCTTAAGACACTCACTCATGACACTTTCAGACTCACATTTCCAAAAAGTCCCTAGTTATTGGTGAATATAAAATCCAGCAGAACATCTTTCCTTGTTAGCTGAGCTGGTTTGGGTTGAGTTTTATTCAAAATGAGTTTTCAAATATTGACATTGCAGACATATTCTGATTGCTAAAGCCATTTTCTTGTATGATCATTCAGATGTCACTTTGGGAGTCAGAGTCACACCATCCAAGGTTTTAACTGCTGGGACCAAAGCCCCACTGTCAGACAAGCTTCTGTTCCTGGCTTGACCCTTGGTTCCCATAGCAGAGTGAGACCTCTGGTTCCTCTGAGCAATAAACTGTGGAGAAACAATATAATAAGAGCTCAATCTGGGTGCCTCAAGAGGGACCCTGAATAAAGGAATCCCTGACCCTTGCAGTCATTGCACACTCTCTTCACACACTTCTTGTTCTTCTCATGTGCCTCTTAGTCCAATGGTTTTGTTTAGTCTGGAGACTTCTTGCTGTTAATTGGGTCCTAGAGAGGCTCTGGGTGATGGCTGTCATTCCAGGACTGTGCCCTTTGTTAGGCAGAAGGGCAGTGCCTCTTCACAGCTCATTATTTGGGGCTGAAGCCTTTTCCCACCAGCCAGGGCACAGCCTGCATCTTGCACTCCAAGCTGCCTGCACTAGGTGTGTTCTGCAAGATGGATGATCTAGTAAATTTAATTTCAAGATGTCATGTTAGTAAATTATTGTAATTGTTGAGGCAGATGAAGCCAATGTGGGGTGCTGGGGAAAACTGTGTCTGACATGAGAACTCACCAGTGGTACTCCTTGTCAGAGGCAAAGGCAGCCAATCTCCAGCTGTTTGTCTATATCTTGCATCTGCAGAAGCTTACTTTCTAGGACCTACGGGGCTTACAGCAATCTTTCCAAAAACCTGTGTCTAAAACAATTCTTCGGCTAAAGATAGAAATAGAATGGTAGATAGAGGTAGTAAAAAGAGGGGGAAAGTCTAATTTCTCTAACATAGGAGTACACTATGACTACAGAATGAAAGAAATATGTATGAGAATCAAAGTGCTTTAAAAAATATGATAAAAATATGTGCTTTTAAAATTTGATAACAAAAAGATTAGCTGAGTAAATCTGAGCCTTTTCAGTGGGTAAGTCTGCTTCCTCAAGAGAATTCACTGGTGACCAGCAATCCTTCATTAAACAGACCACTGTTGACCTGGGACACCGTTATTGTATTTTACAATACTGCTAAGCTTGCCAGGCATTAACTGTTCTGGCTGTGTAGGTGCCAAGCAAGTACAACAGGTGAGCAGCTCTTTACTTCTCTAAAAGCAAAATGGATGCTCAAATCCAGTCTATAAAACTATATGTTAGAGGACTTCAAATCATCAAGCCTCCAAGAGGCTATTTTTCAGGGGAAGAAGTTTTTAAAGAAGTGTGATGTTTATGTATCAGCATCAGGAGCTTGTATTACATACTTTTCTAGTGGTTATTGGTTTTAAAATAAATTCTCTGCTAAGACAAATAATACATTTACATGAAGATGTTTCTAGAAAATGTCTTCTCTGCCCTGGCTCCATGTTACTTTCATTCTTGGTTTCACACCTGTCAAAACTGGCCTATTACAAACTACCCAAACGATTGCATTTCTTGGACTCAGGAGGAAAATGTATTTTGTTATTGCAGCAATTGTATGTGGGGTTTTTTGTATGTATTTTGGTCTAAATAAAATACTCAGCAGACAATTATGTGAATACAGGAATTGAGAAATAATAATATGTTTGTAAATCAAACCCTATAAATTAATTATAAAAATTAAAAGAAACCCTATAAACTCATAGTATGGCTCAGATCAAGAAAACTTCAGATCAGGTTATTTAAAGGACAACTTACATTCTTGTTTAGATAAATGTGAGATCTAAATAACCCCCCTGTATGTCCATGTGAATTGAAACACGCAAGTAACCGAGGCAATCACCAAACCACAGCTGAAATAGAGCAATGAGCAGATTTATTTCATTAGGTCTCTAACCAAAGAGTCCCTAGACACCACCGTGCTGGAGAAACACAGGAAATGGGGTTGCAGGCACATCTGGGCTTGGTCCGATCCCAGCAGAGCGGGGACCCACTGCCTGCCCCGGGATGAACGGGCCTCACTCAGGTGCAGTTCATCACAATGCTTTGCTTCTGTGACCTCCGGGGCTTTTGATCTCTTTCCCAGCAGGACACTCAGGTCTGTCTGTGAAAGGTGCCTCTTAAGTTTCTGATAGTTTCTATATTATCTCTACAGAAGTTCTGCTTCTCAAAACAGAGGATAACTAGCAGCAAATATGTGAAGTTTCCCACATGGATATTCTTAGGTTGACCAGCCACAAGGTCACTTTGAGCAAACCTATCATGCTCCTCATCAAATCTTGTATTTTTAACCTTTTCCTCCCAATAATATTACACTAGTTGTCAAATCCTATATTAACTGAGATGAAATACGTTTTCAAAATTATATGTGAAGTGAAGGATGTGTGTGAGTTGACACAGGCTGGCAGCCAGAACAACCACAAAACCATGGCTGAAATGCAAAGAGTAAATTTAGCCAGGGTGATCCCAAGGCACTGCCTGGGCAGATATGTTCAAGCAGGAACACAGCCACTGCCAGGCTCAGTCCAAGCTGGCAGGTGGCAGGCAGTGGGTCTGCTGTTTCGACCAGTTTCTCAAGGGCCTGTGCGCACATAGTTCGCCACCAAGCTGTGATGGCTCAGATTTTTGTGATCTCTGATTCTCTTTCCCCCAAAACGAGATTCTTGAGCAGGTCTGTAAGACTGCCTCTGAGTCTCTCCAAACATCTATGCTATCCCTACACAGAAATTCTATTTCTAAAAACAGACTGAGGATGAAAAGCAGTGGGTATAAGATATGAGGTTCCCCTCACCGTTATTCTCCAGGCCTTGGCATTCCCAGCTGCAAAGTCACTTGAGCTAGTCTACCATCCTTCTCACCATTCTTCCATTTTTAATCCTTTTCTCCTAAAAGAAGGGATTTTATAGGGTAACCTTATGTTTTGACTGATTTATTTTTAAAAATACCAAAAAATGCAATTTCTTCATAGCATAAATAGAAATCCAAGGCCACAGAAAGTACTGTGTTGGATCAGAGCAGTGTTTCAGCTCTGACCAAGAAGTGCTTTAGGTACTTCAAAGGGACACATTGACATGGTTATCTTTGGAAGAGTCTGTTGTAAATCATGCTGTTCAGCAATCTGACTCATGTCCCCAAACCAAGAAGGTTCTTATATTTTTAATAGTCGCCAATCTGCAATGGTGGATGATCATACTATTCATATTGATAAGGAAGTAGAAAAGAACAGCATTTTACTCACTTGATAAGGATGGTAGAACAAAACAGCATTTTACTCTTATCAAATAAAGGGAACAGTGTAGCCTTGGAGAAGCAGACAAAACAAAAGTCATGCAAAACACAACAGGATGCCAGCTCAGCTCTGCAAGGCTGACAAAGTAGAGGTTATGCAAAATATGATACTGCACTTACTTAAAAGCAGGGGTGAAGGAACAGCCACATTGAAAGGACACCATATGCTGGAGACCACTAAAGAAGACCCCAAAGAACCACATAAGGACTTCCAACAAGGGGTGTGAGTCGTGTAAAGTAATATATATACACATCAAGTATATGTCTCCTATTTCTGCTACATCCTGTTAGAGATGTTTGAAAACAGTAACAGTAGTTTTGCGTAAGAGCACATTACCAATATTAACTAGAAGTTGCAGCTGTGGTGATGTTTCTACTGTGTTCTGTATGCAGCTGAGTAATGCCCAGCACACCACAGGTCAATGACATTAAAATCTACATTTTGAGAGAGAACATTATAATATCAGGTAACTTCGCTGTCTCATTACTTTCAAAGAGTACAGGAGTTACCACAAAAAGAGAGAATCTGCATTCCTTCTGTTTCCTCTGTTTTGATCTGGTACGTAGGTGGCTTTGCTCCTTGTCCTCCCCATGGGTCAGCTGGGACAGAGACAAGCCCCTCATGCTCTTGGGGCATACACTTCTGTTTCCAACACATAAGGTCTGCCAAGATATCTAGAGGCAGCAAAAGAAAAAATAGGACAGATTTCAGAACCGGCTTTCAGGGAACTACCCTCGTTCACACTGGAAATCTATAAAAGGGGTCAAGGTGTTAATTCTCCTAAGGGAAAAAAAAATCAATTTCAAAGGGCGCAGTGAATCCCTTTAACTGGAGGAAAAAGCATCAGTCCGGAAGATGGAACAAACCCTAGAAAGGCAAGGGTTGCAATCTTACAAGCAAGCATAAAGGAAAACTCGCACTCTTAAAACTTACCAGGCTAACATCAGTGAGATCATCTATTTTAGTTTTCAACTGAGAGTTGTGTGTCTGGACATGAAAATACTCTGAGGGGGAATAAAAAGCACAGAAGGCTCACTTTTGCTGGCTGTGCTGTACTAACAGGAGCTGCCCTTCGGGGGGTGCTCTGGCTGTTCTGCTGCGCTCCGACGCCCCGGGAGGCTGTGCAGTCCTGCAGGGCAGTGCCGCGCTGGGACAGTGAAGGGCTCCCTTTCACGCACACCATCAAACAAATCTTCATCCTTTTTAGTTTCCTTCTCAGAAACCTAGTGTGGTCTGTGGTATAGGAATTTACCGATCTTAGAATAAAAGTACTCTCTTGTTTGCAGCTTTTTACCATGATCAGTGGTTATTTGATATGTGATGTATTTTTATTGCTCAAGACTGACTTCTCTGCTCCCACTTTCCTCATTGCTGATGAGTAGGAAAATTAAAGAGTCTGGAGAAAATCAAATGGAAGAAACACTTCTGTGCAATGTGGTGCTATGCATTTTCCTTCTTTGTGTTCCTGGTTGAATCATGGAAAGGTGCCCCTTCTATTTACTGGATGGAGAGGGAGCAAGAACTGGGAAGGGTGAGGTTGGCCAACTACCTTTATTTCAATACATTCCATTTCCTAATTATTGGTAACATTTGCTGGGGAGGGGGGAAGCTTCTTTAGAGAACAGACTTTTCAAGTTTTTCCACTCTTTATTCTCTTGCCTTTTTAGCACAGAAATTCTCATGACGTTGGAGGTAATATGTGCAAGGTTCCCAATACTTCCCCATACTTTTGTTACATTGCAAAAGCAGGAAATGTTGTGTGGGTACAAAGGGTGCAAGAACACAAACACCACTCTTTAAGCACTCTCAGGCTTGTGAGAACAATAACATTTCTCCAGACTAACTGATCGTGCTGTATGTACACAATGCTTTCTTTCTCTCCTAAGTACCTACACCAAGAAAAGGAACAAACTGTTTGTCATCTGAGTATATTAGTGTTAGCATTGTCAATTTTTATGTCGGAGCAAATCTGTAACTGATGCCACTAGAAACACCTTCCTGCCCACACATTAGAGAAACATCAACTCCCTGACCCAGAATGAAGCCCCAGGTTACAGTTTTCCAGTATGGAGTGTCTTTGTAGTTCAGTTGGTGCCAGTTTTTGTTAAGCACTACATGAACTAGGGGATGTCTTAATTCTCCACCAAGGGAAGGCTTCATTCTGAGTATGGAAACAGCACTAATGTTTTACCATTTTCTGTGTACTTTTCAAGTCTGCCAAATTCCCTACACACAATGATCACCTTTGTTTTGTCATACAAGATTCTTCCTTTCTTAATTAAGCTTTTTTCAGTGTTTCCTTCCTTCCTTCCTTCCTTCCTTCCTTCCTTCCTTCCTTCCTTCCTTCCTTCCTTCCTTCCTTCCTTCCTTCCTTCCTTCCTTCCTTCCTTCCTCCCCACCCACCCAGTACTGGCAGACATCTAAGGAAGAAAAAGGCTGATCTGTTCATATTGAATTCAACTGAAAGTGGATATTTGTCCTGATTATTTTTTTCCCTAACATCTGAGATCTCACATACTGGGGAATGCTGCAAGCTTATAAACATTTTTCATTGTGTCACATTTGTCTATGTGGAGGAAAAGGGCTTGGCAGTAATATCCACTGAGTACTCTTGAGACATCCTCTGCTCTGGAATTCAAGATATTTCTTGTTTCCTTTCCATTGGTGAACAACCCACAACTCTCAAATAATTTGTAGATACTTTCCTATTGGGACAATACTGTCAAGATGCAAAATGCTAAATGGCTGGGGGCTTGCTTTTTTCTTTTTTTTTTTTTTTTTTTTTTTTTTTTTTTTTTTTTTTTTTTTTTTTAATATGGCACAGGTCTTCTTTATGGGTCCCAAGACCTTGGATTTTCAGGTGGGACTAGATCCTGCATCTGCTTTTTCTTGGTTACATCAAGAGCTACCCACTGCAGGAAGCACCCCATGGGTCAGCATGCTCATAATAATTCTGGCTCACTGCAGCTCTAGGCATGTGCCACAGTAATTCAGCCTCCCTCTTACACAGATTTAACTAAGATCTCAGCCCTCTTCCTGCTTCAGCAAGGAATAATGCGTTTATCCAATATATCAATTACCCTGTACAATTTTCTCACAAACCTTGTCTTTAAAATCTAGAGTATTTCTAAAGGGGAGTGGACAAGTACCTCCAGTAATTTTGGGCAATAGTTTAGCTTTTCTGCAGGACAGATACTCTGGCATCCCCACAGCTTCCCAGTGTCTGACTTGGCTTTTATCAGTTGCCCCATTTTACAACTGTTTTATTTTTACCATATGAGCAAGATGGCAAGTCCTTCTGTTTCCCATCAGGTAAGTCTTGATTCCAGAAAACCACAGCAGAAGAAGCACAGTGCTGCATTCCTTGTCCTTTGGGCCTGCACAGGCAATATCCTCTCAGTGTGGGTACATGGTAGCCTTGGTGAACTGGCCAGCCTCCAAGCCAAGAGAGACTCAGGAAAGCTTTTGCAACATAAACCAAATTAGCTGAATGCATCAGAATTTCAGGTTGATTTTACACAAGTCACTTTGAGATCATGTTGTGACCATCCTGGACTGCCTTCTACAGCTGTTTTTTCATGACTTTTCTGATCTCATAAAATCTTTCTTTTTTTCTTCAAAGACAAGTTCCTTTGCTCAAGGAAGTCTATATTTCAATCTTATCTCATGAAGAATTATACTACTCATGCAAAAGACATACTTACTTTGGAAGATGGATTTAAATATGTCTACCAGTACTTCCTCCTACACCTTGAACTATAAATAGTCCTCCTTTGCATGGAAAGGTTTGGCCAACAGATCATGCCCCTGACCCTTTTTTCACCGCAGGAAAATTTGTAATATACTCATATAAAGAAAAAAACAAAAAGCTGTGAAGAAGAACAGTAGAATGAGCCACTTAGTTCTGCCCTTTGTAAACTATCTGTGTAATGTTCCTGTCTTTCATTTTACCATTAAATGTGTCACAAGTTCTTTCATCTGCAATTGGTATATTGCATTAAGCTGATTTTGCTGAAGGCTGGAAGTTATATCCATGACATAGGTATTTTATAACCTTCAAGCCAAGTCTCTATTTCATGATATCCATGACAAAATGCCTCACCAACTACTGTTACATTGAGCTCAGCAGTGAGATCCCTGGAAATGCAGCGGGAGTTTTTACCAGACAGGCTAAGCCATGCTGGGAGGTCCTGGAGGTATGATGTGTACACAACAAAGAGTTTCTGTGTATTTATGGTTTGATCTTGCTACCTAATATTGAGAAACCCTTCTTTTTTTTCTTTTTTCTTTTTTTTTTTTTTTCCCAGACCTTTTGCTACTGACAGTGGTAACTTAGATCTTCTGCAAGTTTGAAAATGTAGACTTTTTATCTTGTATCTTAACTAGATTGCTAGTTAAGATATTAGTCTGACTTTGTAAGATTTTAATGCATGGGAAGAACACAGATTCAAAACTATTTTCTGTGAAGAAAGAAATTATGGAATTTAAACTTTACTTGAATTATAAATGTGAGTCTATTTTTAAACCATATGAAAGCTTTGGTGTGAATATGACATCTAAGGACAGAAACAAAAATAAGGGACAGTGGTAACATCTCATAAAAAGGCAGAGCAAAGTATAAACTGAGAAAATTACCCAGGATTTAACCAGCTACCTACAAACCAATGATCCCTTAAAGTAAATGCACCTGGTACGTGTGACATAGAAGGAACATTAATTTTAAGTAATGCGGAAATTAAAAGGAATTTGTCTTTTCAGGGAAACATAAGAAATGTTTTTTAGGTTGTTTGAATTAATAGCATAGATGAAGTTAGATTTGAAGTTATTTGTTTTCAGTTGGTTTGTGGCTGGAAGAAAGTTCCATTTAGGCCTAATTATATTTTCCTTGGGTTGTGCTGCTCTTGAAAAAGTACCTCATTATATCAGTCTTAAAAGAAGCACCAAACAAAATTAAGGGGCAGCAGCTTGTGTCATAGAGCTAATTAATGACAATAAATTCACAAGTATGCAGCCAGAGTCCTTTGAGGACAGGAGCACACACCTTCAGACAACTGGGCTACAAGCATCACAGAATCAAGGATATGTCAAGTTGGAAAGGACACAAGAAGGATCATTCAGTCCAGCTCTTAGCCCTGAATGAGACATCACAAGAGTCACACCATGCACCTGAGAGCATTGTACAAATACTTCTTGAACTCTCTCAGGCTGGTGCTGTGACCACCGTCCTGGTCCTGGGGAGCTGTTCAGGTGCCCACTCACCTCCCGGGTGTGGATGACCTGTCCTACAGCAAAGGAAGATGCAAAAAAGGGAAACTGCATAAGAGTTGGATGATCCATGAAGAAAAATAGGCTTAGTAGGGGCTAAGTACTTTTACAGGAGACACATGAAAGCCAGAAGTACTGCTGTCAGTGCTTTCTGAAGGAAAAAGCAGCATGCTGAGAAGGCCTGGGACATCCCCTGATGATCAGACATACATCCTCAGCACATCACTGGCAGTCTAGTGTGGAAACAAGATGCCAGATGTAGCTGGATTCAGAGACTGCTTGGTAGAATCAGAGGAAATCCTCGCATGACATCAGTGATCCTTACTGTAGAGAGCTACTGCTGGCAGATTTTAACCGTGCTGTAGAAAGTCAGAGACGTATTTTGTCAGAAGACACCCCCAAGTGCTCGAGGTTAGGCACTACATGGAGGCTTTGCTATACGAGGAGCTGTTGTGCAATCTTATCAATTACACTGTGAAGTTTTTGTCCATGCTATAATGTAGGTTCTTTTTGCAGCACCAAAACAAAATAATGGCATTCCACAATTTTAAAATATAGATTAATTTGGAGATCCTTTAAACTCCTATGGTTTTCTGAAATACAATTGGAAAAATGGAAGAAAACAGAAATGAGGGTTCCAGGAATTAAGTACTCAGAATTAATTCTCATATTTCAGGTGGTTGTGTTTCAAACCAAACATATTCCTGTTGAGAGTACTAACACAGTGCTAGTGCATAGATACACTATTCAGTTGAAAAGTTGGCTTGTTTCATTCAGGGGCCCCTACAGCATACATTACTTCATGCATGAGACCTGCACATGCCCAGGACCTAGGCTGACTGAGAAGATCAGCTACTACTCTGTTTTAGCTTAGGAGAAAAACTATTGTGGACAAGCTTTACAAAGGAGCAAAGGCCTGCTCTGACCACTTCAATTAGGAGAAAATCACCCTAACATCCACTTTGCTCCTCCTGTGCTTCTTCCATCTCCACACGCTCCTCTTTCTCCCACCTGCAGTGTTTTCAGCCCAGCTGGTCCCAGCTGCCAACCCTACTGCCAGGGCCTGGACAGGAGGGCGAGGGGCAACAAGCCCTGATGCACAGGCTGTCTCAGGAAGCCTGGAAGTTTCTATCCACAGCCTAGCTCCCTGCTGGGAGTTTCAGCTGCTTGGGAATCCTGAAGAACAGTTGGGTAGACTTTATATGGAAGTCAAGCTGCTTGGAGGTGTTGGTTCAACAAACTGTGCAGAAAGCGTTGCTTCAAGATTTGACATGGTTGGCAGAATTTGCTGAGGTACTGTGCCAGAAAGAGCAGAAGTGACAACCCAGAGAGGAGGACGTTCAAGTCACTAAGAGCAAATGGGATCATATCAACAATGCTTTCAGTGTGAGATACAATCATCCTCACCAATCAAAGTTCAGACCTGAAATAGTCTGATTTGCCCCAAAGGATCCTGCTGGGTTTGACACCTATTGGAGCAACCTGGTTAAAACCACTGTAAACATTGCTGGAAAATACTGTAAAGTGAATAATCAGGAGGGAAGGAGCTGAGCACATCAGTCTTTTCCAAGTCATCATTACCAGGTCCACTGAACCCTTCAGCAGCAGGCCCGTATTTTCTCCAGTCTTCCTCTGACCTTTGATTAGGTACCTGACCATACAGAGTCCCTGCAAATGGCTGCTCCAAAGTACTCTGCTCTGTGTTATGGAATGGAAACCCCCTGCAAAGCACAGCAGGAAAATATGCCATTCTATCTATGTATAATTTCCTGCTGAACTGAAATAATACAAGCGCCAAACATGACACCTTACCCTTTCTTCTGGCTTCATGTTGCTCCTGAGGTGGGCTGCTCTTGGTGGCTTGGATGCACTCAGCAGCAAAACAGTTAAAGATTACTAATTATTTTTGTCATGTTAATCAGCTGTATGCCTCATGTATTGTACAGACAACACTGCTCTGCCCTTTCCTGGTAGTACCTGTGCCCTTTTAGTGGGAAGAAATCCACATACTGTGCCTGCAGTCAAATGTATCTAATGCAAGGCATTTAACTCCCTGCTTCTAAACTTCCTCAGCTACAAATTAGGACATTCATCCTAAATGAAAGGATGAGAGAAGCATAATTCCCAAGCACAGGGTTGTGTGTGCCAAATCTTGCTGGCTTACCAGTTTGTTGCTGCTAATCCTCCACCCTCCCTGGCTCACATGTCCTCATCTACATAGACAAAATACCCTGGAGGCATGTGAGTATAGAGCCTAGTTAAGACATGGATATTTTCTGTGCCGCTGAGTGAAGGCACTGCAAATGAAGGAGTCTGTGTTCTTCCTCCCTCTTCCTAAATGCAAAATTCAGCCCAGTGTTGTGGACTGTTGTTTCTCTTAAGACCCTCTACCCTAACTGCTGGTCTTAAAGGAACCTCACAAAGAGCACCTCACCCAGGAGGTGCTCTTCAACTGCTTTTCAGAAACAGAAAATATTTTGGAGGGTTGATGATGCCAGTGTTTTCTGCTGCCAAGAGAATCATGCTATGCACCACAGGGTCCCTTGCAAATCCTTTTTCTTAGTGAGGGAGCTGCCCCAGCACTGTCAGAACAGCAGAACACCATAATGCATTGGGGTCACTTTGCCTCACTTCTCTCCATCTAAATAATTTAACCAGTACTAGGCTGCTGACAGGGATTGGTATTCTGTTCTGGACTCTCACCCTTTTACTTCTAGCATTGCATTTCATTCTGTGCTCCATCGTGAAGTTTTAAGAAATCAACAACGTATCTTGTATTAAGGATTTTTTTTTTTTTTTGCCATGATTTTTCACATTTTCTTTATATTTTAGCCTGGGTGCAAACAGTGATTGGGAAAGGGTCCAATGCAGTTGGGCAGATGTAGGACCAGAAGCTGCTGGGAAACCTGGACTGCAGCAGTGACCTCCAGGCAGGGGCACACACGTCAAGTAACCACTCAGAAAGGAGAGAGTGACTCGACCATTTGTCAAACCTCTCATCCCATCTCTTTCCAGTTGGAAGAATTTGATCAATTACCTGAGGTTTGGGAGACTTTGAAGCAAACAAGCAGATTTGCCAGGTTTGCATGATCACTCACAGAGATGTGCACTGCTCATGATGAGGGTTTATAAAGTATCCTGATTTAAACCCACCTAGAGATTAAGTACCATGCAGCCACTTGCTCAATGTCCACTCTAACTCCTATCCCAGTGCAATGGGGAGGAGAATCAAAGCAAAACTTGTACATTGAGATAAGAAGGATTTAATATGAAAAAAAAAAAAGTTAAATGCAGTAATAATGGTAGATAATAATGATAATAAAAAGGGGAAAAACAAGTGATGCACAAATCAGTCACTCACAACCCACTGACTGGTGCCAGACTCTGTTCCTGAACCCCAATAAGCCCTTCCCCTTCTGTGTAACTCCCCCAGTTTACATACTGGCCCTGACATTCTATGATGTGGAGTATCCATTAGGGCCACCTGTCCCAGCTGTGCTCCCTCCCAGTTGCTCTTCAGTGACAGAGCATGAGACAAGAAAAAATAAGTTCTTGACTGAGGATAAACACAGCTTAGCAAAACCCAAAACATCAGTGTGTTATCAACACCATTCTCATTCTGAATCCAAAACACAGCATTTTAGCAGCTGCTGAGAAGAAATTAACTCTACTCTGGCTGAGACAAGGACATAAGGCAAGGTCAGATTTCCTTTTTCTGTATAAACTAATATATGTAGTAAGCATAATAAATGATTTTTCATTTTATGAATTGTGAGTTTATACCATTTGTGATAATTTTGATAGACTATTTTTTCAGGTGAGTTTTATATGAACAAATAATGTCAGATCAATAACATCCTGGGACAAGTTTCTTCCAAGAAACTTGTTAACTATTAGAGCCAAACACAAAATAAAAAAATTAAAACAGCTTTAGAAAATAGAAATGGATTGCAAGCTTGAGTTGCTGAAGTTAACTACAAAACAAATTTACCCAGTTAAAACCTAATTTTAACTGGGTAAATTAGGGGTCTCTTGTGTCTGCATCTAGATGAGCTTTTGCTACTTTGATGCAATTAAAAAGCATGGCTTGCTGTTTGCCTTGTAGAAGTGAGTAACAGGTCTGACATAATACAACTGTCTGGGAAATGAATCATTCCTTCCCTTGCTGGCTCCTTTGGCTGCAGTCATGAAAGATGATTCTGGTAAAGCCAAAAACCAGTGTATTTTTACTGAAGGAAACTTACACCATGAGCAAAATCAGTTTTCTCCTGAGAAACTACCAAATTGTTTTAACTTTAATTTTTCAAAATTTTCCAGGTTTTATCTACTTACAGTAAAATTATCCTAGCAAGTTCCTTTTACCAAAGTAAAATAACAAGCAAGCAAACAAATATCTTTGAATTTCTGTGATCTATTACTATTTCACAGCCAATGGTTTTTTCATTTAAATTCCAATCTTATTTCTTTCCTCTTTGTCTTTAATTATTATAGAAAAGAGGGAAAATAATTCACAACAAACTTTTATACATCCTTTTGTGTCCATGTTTTTACCAGATAAACACATGCTTTCACAATAATAGAAATTATTAAATCTATGTGGTTCTGTGTAACATGGGCGGTATTGTGATTTAGCAATAACACTCTATGTTTTTTCAATGTCAGTTGATGCACGAATAGGGTATTCTGTTTCTTAGCTTCTTGTCTACATTTTGTTCATGCTGCAGACTTCAGGGTTGTTGGTATAATATATCTAGCTAAAATGACTTCTGATTCTCTGATTTTGCTGTTTTTAGAAAGGAGGAAAAAAGAATCCAGTGTTATAGAAGCAAAATAGTTAATGTGTCAAGGCCTCTACAGGTCTCCCTACTTAAGAAACATTTGCAGCTAAGGGTCTTGACAGTCAGCAGGATTTATTTACAAAGGAGTGGATTATTCATGAAAAGAGTAGATTATTTGTAAATGGATGTACTGCATAGACCCTGCTTATCTGAAGGATTTAAATCTCTGTTGTTACCTATCACATCCTGCTTATCTGACATAGTTTTGACAAAGAAGAAGTTGTATAACCTACATGTCAGATATTATCAGCTCTGTGTCTGTCTCCTTTGGACAGAGTTCCTATCAGCAGCAACGGGTCACTGCCATTCTGTGTTCTTTCCTATAGCTGTAGTGATAAAATGCTTCTGTTCTGATTTGATCTAAATTGTATTCCAGTTTTTTTCTGCAACTGAGACCAAAGAAACCTGGAGACGGGAAAACAGTATCTGTTCCTCAGCTCACAGGGCCACCAAAGCCACCATGGGGTCAAATTCCACCATCTGTGTATCCCCTTTTCTGAGCTCTTCTTTCTTCATGCAGCCTAAAGTATTCCTTTAATTTTTGTTAAGAATGCATTACTTGATGTGAATTTTTTTACATAGTTTACTGTGTAATTAGGGCAAGGGAAGAGTGAGCATTAAAATTATATACTTCTTTGGCCTTTCCTTAATTTGTTGGCTCTTTTTTGCTTTTTTTTTTGTGGTCATGTTGCACATATAGCAACTTATAGATATACAATCCAATTGGAGGATGGCTTTTGATAATGTAAAGATCCAAAAGTCTTTTTTTCTTGATGGCATGAGGCAACTTGTATTGAGAATCTCATGGAAATAAAGATTCTGGGGACATACAAATAGTAAGAAGTCTGTAATAGTAAATTTCCGGTAGCACACTGTACTTGCTTATAAATGGAACAGTTTTAACCTCTGAAAAGCAATCTGCTCCCCAACCCATCCTGTATAAGCAAGGACAATATGTGATATGGTAGGTAATCTTCTCCTTAACTATGTAGCTCATATTACACTGTTGGTGTCTAGGCAGAGTTTAGGCAGCCTTCTGGGGCATTCTGCACATCCCAAAACCTCTGTTGCAAACTGAATAAACAAATCACAATAATGTTGAGGAGTTCAAAGCAAGGAGCAGAGATTTTTTATTATGAAATGAAATCGATTTACCCATTTGCACACAAACTGTCATATCTACCTGTTTAGAAGCTGCTAAATGTGTATTTCCACTTAGTCTGAGAGAATTAAGGTAGACAGAGGGCAAGAGACTCAGCCAGCCTTTGGTGGCCTCTTCACATTTCCAGAACTGTCGATGCCTGGGTGTCCTGAGAATCTGCAAGTGGATGTGAGCTTGATGAAGTTCTAATATGGGTGACACCAGCACCAGCAGCTGTCAGTCTCACAGCCATTTTGCTGGTTTTGTCTTGTAGCTTTTCAGGGAGGCATGGGAGCCCTCTTGCCAGATATGCCTGGAAATGTCTGCTCTGGCCACAGTGACCTGATGGGGCTTTGGAGCACAGGGATGAGGCCTCGGCGGCTTGTATGAGACACTGGTATGAAGCATGAGAAAAGAGATAAAAGGGTGGTGTTGGCAGTGGCATTACAGTAGCCCCAGACAAGTATTCCTGCGCCACAGTGCTCCTGGAGAGACACTGGATGAGGATGGCCCATTGTGATGTTACCTAGCGCTGAATAGTGGTGTGTCCAAGGTAACTGATGTCACCAAGGGATGTACTGATGTTACCAGATGATAAATTGCCTACACCCAGTGAGCTAACACAATGCTTATTCTTCAAAACCCACTGACCTGTGGAACTGCACAATGCCCATTGTGTAAGAAGAACTGGAAGTCCACCAGCCCCAGCGTTCTGCCAGTTTCACCTGGTGTCAGTGAGCGAGCTGTAGCATTGGGATTGCCCACCAATAAGGATCACCAAAGAGACCCCTAGGACAGAAGAATGCATACAGGAAGGGGAGGGAAAACGTGTTCATGGTTTTGGGGAAATGATTATCATATTTATATTTATTCTGGAAAAACCAATATGAATATGTATGTAAAATACAGTATATAAACAGAAACTTTCCTGTACTCAGCATACACAGTGTTTGCAGGAGTTATCCCCTTGTGCATCCAGCTGAGTAAAGAATGCCTGCTTCTTAATGTATATTGCATTATTTTTACTGCATTTTTGCAACACTGGGATATCCCTGAGTGACATACAGTGATGCTGGCTGACTTTCCCCAAGTGATAGACTGTGACCTTACTGCTTTATCTCACCAAGTCTCACCCAGTCACCTGATGCCTGGATTCCAGCTGAGTCAATTGTTGATGTTTGGAGTGTTGAGCAAGGTCTTTGGTGCCAGTGCTGTTTGAGGGGAGTTTTTTAATTGCTGGGCTTAGTGTCCAACACCAGATCCATGAGAGAAACTTCCTCAGCCTTGGCAGGTTCAGGCAGTTGAGGCACACAGGAGTGCTCTCAGCAGTAGAGGTGAGCTGGAAGGGGAAGTTACCTTGCAGAGCTGGGAGGGTTTATTTCTTGAGGGACCTGGACATTTCCACTCTTCCCCAGGGCAGATGATGATTGCAACACCTCTTCCATTCCTAGTGTGACACCCACTGCTGCAGCACTCAATAGCTCCCACCATCTCACAGCTTCCACCATCCCACTGCAGTACAGAGCATGACCATGTAACGGGGCAACTGCTGTCCTGCATGCCTGAACAGCTGGGAACAAGCTGCCTATCCATGCACCCTGCAGTGGGCTGAGTGCAAGCCCAAGTGTCCCCTCTGCAAGACAGAGAAACTCTCCATTGTGTGCTCAGTGCAGGTGGACCATGACTTCAAGGAACATGTCACACCATTTGCAGTGTCACTGGTTATTGGCCACCAGGCAGGAGGAGCTCATGGCCATCCAGCTGCCCACAGACCTGCAGTAGCAGCACAACAGCCTGTGGAGTACCATCTGCCCCAGGTCTCCTCCAGGTGACCTCCAGATGCATACCTGGGCATCCCTTTTCCGTGACCACCCAGCTTTCCTCCAGTCCTTTCTTCCCTGGGTACGTCCGAAACTGAGACTGATCCCTGAGAACCAATACTTGCATGTAATGGACTGTGTAATGCTCACCCTGCACTTCTTTGGGCTGAACATAAATTTCTTGATCCAGCATCCAAGGTTCATCCTCAAAAAACCAGCTGGTTTGTAGGGAGCCTCACCAATGCTGCTGTGCAGCAGTGCAGCAGGGAGGCCCCACCGTTGGCCAGACCTGGAGGACAGCCATGCTGAGGAGCAGCCCCCTGGGTGCCCCACATCTTGCTGCCTCACCAAGAGGGTCTCTCACACCTGGCCCAGCCCCCTCCAACAGCCCTGCTAGAGCTGAAGAGGAGTGCTCCAGCACCGACCTTCATGGGGGTACCAGCCATCCCCCCAGCTCCTCTGTTCCCAACTACAGAAGAAGCTGTTGTCATGAGGATCCAGGGCAGACCATGCCAGGTCCTTTCACTTCCAGCTGGGAGAGAGATCATTCACCTGGCAGGCCAGCAGCTCCCAAGGCTCTTTCCAGTCCTGCAAGAGGCCAACCTGCCAGCAGTACTGGAAGAATGCCCCAAAAATGATGAAAATGGAGCTGGGAGCTGGAGTATTTGCCAGCCCACAAGTCAATCAGAAGGTCCTCAGTAGTCTATCAAGGAAATTAAATGGATGAAAAATACAGAATCTCAGTATTATTAACAGTGCTAATGGCGTTGCTATCCCCATCTGTGTTTTCTCTCCCTTTTCCTGGTGCATGGCCTCTGCTTCCTCATGTGTTGCCAGCTGCTATGGATGAGTAGCATGGGAGAAGGGGTGAGCAGATGCAGCCTCTGGCCAAGAGGATTGGCAAGTTAATGCTGCTGGGTCCTTCTACATTTGCCAGGTACTGTTTTGTTGTTACCCAAAGGCAAATGCTTCCCAGCTTCAGACCTGCATCTCTGCAGCTGACCCCAGGCAGATGTTCCCAGACAGAGGTCTTAAGGGCCAGCCTGTGTTCCAGTGCTTATCACTCCAGGCCTGTCCTTACCCTCACCACACCCTCTATCCCCACATCCTGAGGCTCTGCTCTCCTACCAGCCTGCATTGCTTGGTGCAGGCTTGCTATAGCAGCACCCAGATCCCTTCTACACAGAGTCACAACTTGGTCCTTCTCTCTGCATCCCCCCAGGGCCATTCTCTGCCAGGGCAGGAGCCCAAAAATTTCAGCAAGAGGGAAGCACAAAGCCCTGCCCCGGAGGAAAGGCCTCCCCAGGCAGGTGCAGCTATCCAGCAGGAAACCAGCTTTGCAGACAAAGCCCTGGAGGCAGGCATCCTGGACTGCTTTGGGAGTTTTGCCAGGAGGATGAAGAAGCTGATCCTTTACCTGGACCGCTGTGTTTGGTTCTGAGCTCCCCAGCAGAAGAGAGCTGCACATGCTGGGCAGAGTCCAGCACAGGGCCATGAAGATCATCTGGGGACTGTAGCATCTCTCCTTGGAGGATAGGCTGAGCAAGCTGGGATGGTTCAAATTGGAGACTAGAAGGCCTGGAGAGGATCTGATCAACGGGCAAAAGGGCCTGAACCTAAACGGTCCTAAAAAGGATGCTGCAGAGAAGATGGAGCCAGGCTCTTTCCAGCAGTGTCTTGTGACAGAAGAAAGAGTATTGAAGAGCAGATTGGACATGATTCTGGGTAAGTGCCTCTAACTGTCTCTACTGAACCAGAAAACCTTGATGAGATGACATTCAGAGACTCCTTCCAAGCTCAACCTTTGTGTGATTCTGTGAAAGAATTTAAGTTATGTAAAGAATCTAGTGTAATAATTTCATTTTGGAGATATTAAATTAGAAAGCAAGCAATTCGGCTTTGCTTATGCTTGTTACTCATCTGCAGAACACACACTGGAATGTATGACAGAAGTCCAGTTTCTGCTATTAGGCAAATTACTGAAATCTAGGACGGCTTGGAAAAACTCATAGCCATTATGCTACAGAATAAATGTTTTCTTTCTCTTCTGCTGATCCTGTAATTCTTTTTCAGCTGAAATTCATCCATCTTCTTGACTTTATTTTTTACTTCCCAGTGTTGTCCTTGTTTTCAATGATAAAACCCACCACCTTTAAAATAATTTATTCACAAGGGAACAAAGTAACAAAATCACAAAACACTGTTTCTATTATTAGAAAGAAACCAAATCCTCCCTCTCCTTGACCCTTACTCCAAGCTATTTTCTTCGTGATCTTCTTTTTCTCTAACAGATGAATTATGTTTATGGTTTCAGGCTATCGGCTCGATAGTAATCATCTTCCTTTTACAGCATCTTTAATATTTTTTTCCACTCTCGATGATAGTCCAATCTTTCCATAAAGTGCCAGGGTACTGCATGACCAGCTCAAAATTATGTCCTCCAAATGGAGTAAACAAAATAAAATATTTAGTATGTGAATGGAACAGTCCATAACCTTAAATAATGCATTCTGATCTAATTAAATAATGTAAGCTATTATGCATTATAAAAAAAGTGTTTTACATAAGAAAAAAAGTAATGGCCTACAGATTTTCTAATAACTGAATACCGTAATTATGCCTCAGGAAATATTAATACATATATAAAATATATGATTTATAAAAAAATTTAAGCTACACAAACAGGAATCAGGCAATCCGCATGTATTGAACAAACTTTTAAAATTCTGTTTAGCTTGTACTTTTGAGTTTATGAAATTAGGAAGTTGGTACACGATTTAAACTCTCAGTCAACAGTGGGTACACATTTTCATTAATGTAATCTTATCTACTTCCTCAATCAAGTAGGCTGCCAGTGCCACATATTATACTGTCCTTTTTCAGCTTTTGCATTGCATAACAAGAATGTCCCCTGATATTTATATAACTAAACTTAAGAAGTGTGTTAGTCATGAAAGGCTTTTGTTTCTGTTACAGATTCTACATGACAATGTCAGATAAATGTCACAGATATATTTGCTGTGTATACTGTGTATACTGTATTTAGGAGCATATGGAAACATCACAAAGTTGCTTCTATGGCACTGAAACAATAATTTCAACAGATTAGTCCTTTCCCCCAGTACAACACTATGTTTTGCTGTTTGTCATCCTTTTAAGCATATAAACCAGCAGTGCATAATTGACTTCATCTTTTAACAATTAACTCTCAATACAGACAGCAAATACACTTTGTTCCAAAATACAGTGTTTGATTCCCTTTCACTCACATGCTTCAAGATAGCTGCAAAGCAAGCAGCTACAGAACTGGGGACCTGTGATATCCAGGAGTCAGAAAGGAGTCTACCTGTATGTCTAGGGAGGCAGTCACCAGTGACACACTACAGGAGTGGAGCTTCAAAAGAACATCTGCTTGGACAACACAAACGTTTTCAGACAACCTGTGCAACCCTCCTACAATTGATACACAGAGGCAGAAAGGATCCAATTGCATACAGGACATTAACCAAAATACACAGAAAAAAAGGTTGGTAAGCAAATGCTTTCATTTGTCATTCAGATGCTGGAAAAAGAACTGGGTATAAACTCATCTAAATTATAATTTTATATTTTATTTATCTGCCTTTCTTTTATAGATAATTTATTTTACATAAAACAATGTCCACTGCATGCATCAGAAGTCAATTTAGAGATATCCTTTTGTTGGCTTGCATAAAAATTTTCTGAAGCTCTGCTTCAATCAGAGAAACTTCTCAGTCTATTTCTACTAATTAAATAGTATGGTGAACTTTGGAATTCAGATTTTGCTGCTATTGCTTAGATTGCTTTTAGCAAAGGTAGCACGTTTTTTCACTGAGAAAGCTGACAGATTACTTGAAAAACAGGATTTTTACCTTAATTCTTGGTAAATATTTGGGCTCCCTGTATTTAGAAAACTTCCCTGTTTGTCATTATTCATGTGGTTGCCAGAAAATACTGAAAATAGTCCATTGTGTATTTTGATACCACTGACTATTTCCTTTTGAGTTTTATTTCATTTTATTTTCTAAAGAGATAGCTAAGAACAGCCAATCAGATTATCAGTTTTCATTAAAAGCAAATGTTTTCCATCTTTTTGGTTGCAGATAAATAGCTGGAAAAAAAACCCAGACAAACAAAGTAGAGAGAGTAAGTAAACAAAACCCTGCTTTTCCCTGCTTTCTGACTCGATGGCACAAAAAAAGCCATGGCTAAAACTAGTGAGTTTGGTGACCAATTAAGTAATTAATGATATTTAAATTTTGTACTTCCAAATTTCAAAGCAGAGGTTATGTGGCAATTGTTCAAAACATGGAACTTTTTAAAATACTATTTCCACCTTGCAAAGCTCATATGAGAGAAAGTCTCGTAAGCATTTTTAAGGTCACTGTAATATTAACTATGAGTTTGTTTCTCAGGTATTTCAGAGACATCTCATATGCCTTAGAGAGCTAGGACATGAAGGTATAGAGGCGAACACACATGGCTGTTTTCATTCCCTGGAGAACATATCCAGATAGTTTTGCTGGCTCTTTAAATGACTGGATTCTTGTGCTATTGCTCTCTCTAGTACATCCCTTTCCTCCCAGAGTTACTCTTCTTGTGCAAGCAAAGCTGCAGACATATAGTAGCTCTGTGCCGAGGTGGCAGATCTGTTGTCCCGTTTTGTGAGTCTGCAAAAAAATACAGTGAATACAGTATGAAGGGTTTTATTGTTAAGTATTAGCATAGCTTGCACAACTCTAGAAAGCCCTTTTGGTTTAGGATGTATTTCTTGTATTAGTATGTAACTTTCTTGTAGTTCAATAAGAGTTTCTAGGACAGCTTTAGCCCCTGCCTAGAACCTTTCTTTTATTGGTTCTCCCCTGTCTCACCCCCTCTGTCATGCATAATTTCCCCCTTGTCCATCATAGCATCCTTATCTTTGAAGTACAGTAATGTTAGCCACTAACTTTGCTGGACTGCCCTCAGGCCACCCCCGAACTTGTGTTGGATTTGTTAGAACTTAAGTGACTTAGTTTAGCATGATGTATTTGGATTGTTTTATTGGTATCTGTAACTTAGAACCCTCCCCAGAATTGTAGTATTAAACCGCCCACCACCCCAGGCTCGGGGTCTCTCTCCAGAGGCACCAGCCTGGTGGCTGGGGGGATCACCCTGACCCCCTTTTCCCCCCACCCCCAAATAAAGCCTCTGTTCCCTGGAAACTTCGAGAGAGTCCCCTCTTTCTTCAATCCAGCCTTTACAGCGTTATCCAGCTGTGTGAACCGAGCCCCCACAAAGTGACTTGCCGAGGCGTGCCCGAGCTGCCCGGGGAGGCCCAGGCTGAACACCGGGCCGGGGCCAGGGCAAGCACACATCGAAACACTGTTTTGCTTTTCTCTAAGGGAATAATGCCAGATTAAAGCCAGGCAAAGAAAAAGGGAGCTCCAACTGCGAAGAGCTACCAGTCAGTTTCCATTGGAATAATACTTCTTTGGCATAGAAGGCTTTCAACAGATAAACAGATTAAGACTAAGGACTGGAAATAACCAGACTACACAGTCATTAAAGTAAGGTTAAAGGAATTATTCAGTTATTCTGAGATAATTGTTCAAATGCAATTTCCAAGACTTCAGAGTAAATTTACCAGAGACAACATGAGAAAATATCCTAGAGCATCCAAGGCTGGATGGAGGTCTGATCAACCTGGTCCAGTGGGAGGTGTTCCTTCCATGGCAGGAAGGCTGGAATTAGGTGATGTTTAAAGTCCCTTCCAACCCAAACCATTCTATATTCTATAATTTTTATGCACTTATTGGAGTAAGTTTATTTCTGAACATGCAGAGATAAAAGTCTCAGTACACGTGCAAAAAAATTCCACTCTGTGGAGACTTGGTGAAAATCTCCATCTTGGTGAGAATGCAAACAAGAGATAACACAATCAGATTTCATATTTTGACAGACAGCCTCTAAAAAAACCCCGAATTCCACAAAACAACCAAACAACCAAACCATGCCAGAACTCAACAGTAGCTCAGTAGCTGATCTTTTAAGGATACAAAGGATTTGCTTAGACTGCAAATTAAGCATGCATTTGGTACTGACTTGGAAACAATTGGTTTGCATTTACAGCAAAAGCAAGACCTATTTATCACAGTGTGTGAATTTTTTTTACAAAATGTTTTGAATTTATCTAAATCTGAGAAAATGTTTCATTATTCTGAGCAGCCCCTTCATTTTTGTGAATTCTTTGGAGAAACCTTATAAGCAATTATCAAAAACAAGCTAGCCTGTATTGCCAGAATACTGAGGTCAAAAGCAAGTATCAGATTTTCATTCCAGGCATACAGCAGGTGACAACAGTATGATTTCTGCACTGCAGCTGGCTGTAGGACTGTAGTCTCTCTCAGAGAGATGTATCCCCTTTCACAATAGTCACTCTTCCTTAAAATTTCACTCCTTCTCCTTCTACATTTTCCCTTTATTTTCTTAGTTTTCCTCTCTATAAATAGTATTTTGCCCAAACAATTCTAAAACAAGGATTTGTGGGCCTTTCCAACCACATTCAGGTGAAAAGGGTGAGCCAAAACTAATCTTCACACAGCTTTGAGGACTAAATTTTTTTCCTATAGCCTGCTTATTTTTTCCTCTGTTTTATTCTGCTTTGAGCTCTCATTTATACACTACGGCTACTTTTGGCAAGAGAAGTAACACAAGAATGCTAAAAGAAAGCTAGGGCTAAAACCTAGTCTAACATCATCGTCCCTTTTATTTATTTTCTCTTATGTGTTTATTGGTTCAGTTTACGAAGCCTGCCAATTCAACTTTGCCCAGAGCTAGCAAATTTACTGGTTGATTCATTTTAGTGAATCTTGCATGCTTGCATGTGGCAAAGAAAGCTGAGTAAAGGTTTCCAAGTCATAGACAAGCCATGACACTCAGGAGGTCTTCTATTTGTGCTCTTTGCCATTAAACAATAACATTCTGAGAAAGTCAGTAAGTCAGTAAGGAAGCCAAATGAGCTGAAACGCAGGATCTTTTATGGCACATCTATTGTACTAAACTTGCAGCTACTTTGATTGTTTCTAACATAAAAAGATAAGACATTTGGCCTGATAAATAACACAATGTAATCAAGAAGAATTGACAGATTTCAAGGTACTAAGAAAGCCTCTTTACAAATTAAAGACTTTAGAAATTGATGGGTTTAAATTTTTTGTTTAGAACATTAAAACATTGTGCCTTACTTTAATTTCATTTGTATGTTTATGTGCAATTAACGCCATAATGCTTTCATTTTTAAGCTGCTCTTTTACCAATACATTTCATATGCTTTATGGTACATACAAGATCTTGCTTTCTGCAAGAATTCCACTGAATTTTACAGGTATATTAATTGAATATTGTTTAAAATGTAAACAAGCTTGAGAAATATACCAAACATATAGCTTGCCTGTAAGGTATTTCTAAACTACAGAGTGGAGGCAACCCCATTTAGAAAAGCCTCTCAGTCTACTGAAGTATTCCTGAATCATAGATTGTCACATAAGACATTTCAAGTACTTGTAGTAATCATAGCTGAAACTTTAAAAAGGAGACTGGTCAACTACATATATTATGTTCTAGGGATCTTGCATGATCTTCACAACTTCTCTGCTATGAATGTTTGAAAATATGAAACTTAATTTTTGCCTGAAATACTTTAGAGAAGTTAATAATTGTTATGCTATAAAGGTTGTTTTCCAAACCTCAGTACGTGTTTGTGCATGATTCTGTTTAAGACTGCAGGCTGCTATTGTAAAAAATGTAAATAATACAAATATTGCAAAGTTATTAATCACAGTTTATTGTAAATGCCACAAAATCCTGTGGTGAAAACTGTGGGAGTAGGGTGTTCCTCTGGAAACCCTGGACGAACAGAAACCTGTACAGGGCGGGTCTGAGATTTGTACAGGGAGGTTGCAGACCCTGGCATGGACCCCAGACAGGTAAGGATATTGATTATAGTCCATGGGAAAAGCTACCAACATTATGGGAGGAATTGCAAGCCCTCAAAGGTAGTAGAAAGTATTAATATGTTCACATTAGGGGTTTTAAGATAAGAAGGACCAGAGACAAGATGGAGGATTCTGGGCGTTACCCTAGAGTCTTCTCCTTCTTCTTTGTCTCCATTTTGTGCAGTGGTGATGACATGAAGTAGATTTAGAGGGATTGGGTCAAAGTAGAAAACACCTGTTTAGTGTCAAGTGCATGTATTGGTTCACAATTGTAAATAATGTACACGCAATTATCTGTTTATAAGATGATGAGCTGTGGGCAGGCGGGCAGTCGTCGCCTGTTGCCTGTGCTGTCCAGACCTTGGCAGAGCTCAGAGAAAAGTGTAGAGATAAGATAAAATAAACAAGGAGGAAAACCTTGAAAAAGAACATCTGAAGACTCCTTGTCTTTTCTGTGGGTGGCTCAGGGCTTTCCGAAGGACCAAGGGCAACGACCACCCGCATTCTCAGGCAAGCAGAGACCCTGAGAGAAAACTGGATACTTCAGAAGATGCAGAAGTTTCACAGTATATTGCCTGCAATTTGTGTATGTTCATCAGACTGTTCAAGCTTTTGGTCTCAAATGGTCTCAAATTCTATCAGACCAGAAAACACAACTTAGCCAGCAAAGAACCACATTTGGTGCATCTTATGAGCGTGTTGTACATAACATACTTTCATATGATACATATGATTGTAAATGCTTGGTCTGCTTGTTTCCATCTTTTTTTTAGGATTTTCCATGGGACAGTAAAAAATCTAGACATATTTTTAATTACAAGTTAAAAATTTTGCACAATCCTTTTCACTCAACTCTCTTTTTCTTTTCTGTACTCTTGTGGGTACTTTTATTCTAGTAGACACTAATAATGTATTTTGAACAGTTCTCAAATTAATTGGTGGAATTGTAATTAGCTTGTTACAGTCTATGCCTTAAAACTCAGTTTTAAATATTAAAATGTATGTGCTTTATGTGTCTGAGATCACTAAATCTATTTTTGCCCAGCTCCAAGCATGCTATGCATGTGGCTTTCGACAGTTGCTGGAGGAATAGTGGTGCTGTGTGTCTCTCTGAAGATCTTTCTCCCCTATTTCTGGGAAGATCTGTTCTATTTCGTGAGGCGGAAGAGGTCAAAGGCAACAGTAAAAAAGTGGACAAAAAACAGAATTCACTCCATAATTGACCTTTTTAAGCAAACAGTGGAAAAAAAACCCCACAAGCCATTCCTTATCTATGAAGGGATGGTGTACACTTATCAGGATGTGGACCGGAGGAGTAACAGGGTAGCACAGGCCTTCTTACACTATGGGAATCTGAAAAAAGGTGATACTGTGGCCCTGCTGATGGGTAATGGACCTGACTTCATCCATGTCTGGTTCGGGCTGGCCAAGCTGGGCTTCATCGTGGCCTTTCTCAACACCAATATCCACTCAAGATCTCTGCTGCACTGCATCAATACATGTGCAGCAAAAGCACTGGTCATAGGGGAAGGTAAGTTCTGTGTTGTTTCACTTACTGCTCACTTTCCACTGTTCCCTGCTTTTTTCAAAATAGAAAATCAGAGACTTTCAAAGCTGCAAGGTCTTTATATATACACACACTTAAAAGGAGGGAAGAAAAAGAGGGGGAAAAGTAAGGGAAGAGATTGTGTTGTCTAAAAAGGAGAGAAAAGAGATAATGTTTAAATTTCAAGGGCATAAGCACAAAATAAGCTCCATGAAATTAATTAGTAGAATAAAAACTTAAATCTGAAACTCTGTAAGTACTGGACAAGGTACCAGGAGCAATAATCATGCGTCAGCAAGAAAACAGCTTTGGGAGATATTTTAGCATAATTTCATTCCCATTTCTATTTATTGGTTTATGTGGCTTATATAAAGCTTCACTGACTACAGGAAGACACAGTTTCCCTTTTTAGTCATGATTTTCTTCAGCTCAAAATACCTACAAAAATTGATGTTACTTTATAACTACTTTAGTGATCCCAAGGTAGCATTGCTTGGAGCAAAGATTGCAGCACAATGAGCTGCAGTTTTGTCCCTGTTCATGGCATACTAGGCAATTTACTTAACTTTCTACTCCTGTTTTTCCATCTTTTATACAGGCTGGCAATACTACCATAATTCCATATGAGCCTGTGAGGGTTTGTTATTTGGTATGTGCACCAACCTTTGAAACAAATGTGATTAAATTAAATCCTATGTCTTAGCATCAGCAACTAAGTTCATGGTGTTTTACCAGTTACAATTAAAGCCACATGAGAAATATAGGGAAATTAAACATCATGATGATTTTTTCACTGTCCAGTATGCAAGTTAGCCCTCCTACGGCTGCAGTAAGTTCATACAGTGGTATGATGTATAATTTCAGTGCTGGTAATCAGGTCTGTAGTTGTACTTATTTTAATAATTAGCATGGGTTTGGTTTATTTCTTTGTTTTTTTAACTTGGCAGATTGTTTGGGATCAATAGAGAAAGAATTTATTTTGAATCTCTTGGAAAATAATGTTGCTGTCTGGCTGATGAGCACCAGTTCTCCTTCCCAGCATGTTCACACTCTTCCAGACAAACTAGACAAGGTGCCTGATATTCCTGTTCCATCTCATCTTAGTGCTGTCACTGACATGAGAAACACAGCTCTGTATATCTTCACATCAGGAAGTACAGGTGAGCATATGTACTAACAAAGTACAGCTAAACCTCTGAAAATAAATTTAGTATAAATTTAGTAATAAGACACAAAAAGACAGAAGTTTTCCTGAGTTTCTAAGTCAGGGCAGGGAGGAAATTATTTATTTACAAGCACAGTACACTTAAAACCATTTTTTGCCATGGTGTGACAAGGGTGACATTTCAACCACTGAACTTCCACATAGATACTCCATTGCTGAATTTAATTTCTTGAATATAAAGCAAATAAAGTAAGTCTTTAATAGTTGCTCAGAAAGGAAGAACAGTGGAACCTCTGCTTTTGATTCTAAAATGGGAGTTTTTTACACTGGAAGAAATGGGGAAATCTATCCACTAATCAATACAAACAACTTTGTATAAGTTATTTCTATTGCAAATAGAAGCAGAGAGACACCATAGCTCTTCAGAAGTTTTCCCATTCTTGCTTTCTGGCAAGGGAAACCTCTATGCAGAGTTGGCCTGAACACACCTGTCCCCCAGACATCGCAGGAGAGTTGGGACTACATTATCTTTAAGGTCCCTTCCAACTGTAACCACTCTAGAATTCTATGACTGAATAGCTTTACAGGCAAAAAGAGTGAAGGTGCTGAGAGACTAAGGAGATATAAAACAGTGAAGGAGAGGACAAAGACTCAGAAGAGACAATTCTCCCTGTACATTCCAAACATAATTCTACTTACAGCAAAACTATTAATGCATGCAGTACATTTATAGTTATTTGCTCTTTCCCTTTGACAGGTTTCCCAAAAGCTGCTGTCATCACTCATCTAAGAACTCTGGCTGCCTCCTTAGTATTTACTCACTGTGGTGCAGTTTCTCAGGATATTATGTATGTCACTCTTCCCTTGTACCACATCAGTGCTTCCCTTCTTGGCATCAGTGGATGCATCCAGTTAGGTAATATTTACCTTCTAGTGAAGTTTCATTAACTTGACAAGGCTATAACATGTTAGTATTAGATGAGTAACTGCTCTTGGTAACTCAAATACTATGTTTATCAGAAAACTTCTGTAATTTTAAATTTTTTATCACCTCTCCCATTTGCAGACAGTATCTAAGGTATATGCATAGTTTTGGAAGCTTAGAGCAGACACTAATTGTCTAAATCCGATATAAAATGACTTAAGGTCTGTGTATTGTTAGAACCACTGCACATGTTCTGTAGGTTTTACCTGAAAGCATATGTGTGCCCTATGCCAAAAGTCTGTAAAGGCACTCACACAGGTATCTGAGGCTTGATTTTTAGTGTCAGAAGATAAAAATGCATTGTGGAAGCCTAACCTTCAGAATAAGCCTAACACTAAATGTGATGTGGAGCTTTTTTAGTCTCTTATTTGAGTAAGACCTACAGAATTAGATTCATCATATTAAAGGGAAAAAAAGGAAGAAGGACAAAACCTCCCCTTCTAAATTTAATAATGGGAGTTACTTGTAGAGAGCTACCAACCAGATACTTCCCAGGCATGTCCTTCTTTTCTGCCCTTAGAATTTTACCCAGATACTGGGTTTTGGCTTGCTGATGTGTAACTGGAGTGTTTTAAAAGAAATTTCAGTGTTTTGTTTATTTAGGAACAAGGCAGGCAAGCATGCTAGCTTACAGTAGCTGCTGGCAAGTCTGCTTCTGCCTAACAGAAACACAAAGGGGATGGGAAAATGAATATATGAAGAGGTTTGAGGCTGTGAATTGTCTTGGAACGGAAAATGTAGGGTTTTAACTTTCTTAGGTGTTCAGATAGAGACTTGGGAGTCTGGGATTTGAATGACAAAGCTTTGAGGAGGATGAGGCTGAAGAGCTCTGAGAGGTTTGAAGATCAGGGAGGAACAGGCAATCTGGGAACAAGTGGACTAGAAGGGATTCAAAACTTGGAAGGCCCTGGTAAGCTTCACATGGGACAAACAGGACTTGTGCAAAAAGGAATTTTTGAAAAGATAGAAACAGGGAAATGTATAAATTCTTGACTGACAGCACTTAGGAAGGGAAGGGGTGTCAGATATGAGAAGTGTAGAATGAGGTGGCTTTTGGAATGAAAAGTTCTGAAAGAACGTCAGGGTCACAGGAAAATAAAATTGTTGGTTCTCAGTTGTCAAGGAACAGAAAAAAGGAAGTGAAACAGAAACATCGAAGACTCACCCAATTTCCTCTCCACCACTTGTCACACAAATAAACAGTGAGCTACCATTTCCCCCATTTCAAGATCTTTTTGCAGAGTTAAACCAGTTCACAATCTTGACAGAAACAGAATGTTTAGGCTGTGACCTATTCCTAACAATGGGAGATGGCTAAAAGATTTGCTTCTGTTGCTTCTGCTACTATAAGTTTTAGTTCCTACTCAGAAAAAGAAGCAAGGCTCAATTGTGCAAGCCACATTTAACAGACAGATCCTATTGGAAATAGCTTACAATTTATTTAATTAGCTGAATTTATCAGTAATTGAATCAAGAGAATGACTTTGTTGTTGTTGTTACAATAGTGGTAAAAGCCAAGGGGTTTATTTTAAAGGTTATTTTGAAATTTCTTATCTGTTTTCGTCACATAGGAGCAACTTGTGTTTTGAAGAAGAAATTTTCTGCAAGACAGTTTTGGAATGACTGTAGGAAATATAATGTTACCATGTTTTTATATATAGGAGAACTCTGCCGCTACCTCTGCAATCAGCCCTGTGTAAGTTCTGTTTCCAAATGCAGTTTTAAGATATAGCAAATCTGAAAGTCAGATAGATTCACCCATTTCTGAACAGTATTTTCAATGTTTGATAGTTTTTTCCAGTGTATACAGAATTTAGGTCATGTGTTCCTTGCTGTTACCAATAGTTTATATCAGCAAATGATGACAGAGAAACAAGCCTTGCAGGATAGGACACTTACACCCTGACACTCACAGAAGTGCCTCTGCAAAGTCAAGCTTGTTGGCCTTTCATCTGAGTGACAGCAAGTGGCAGGTTAGTCAGGAAAAAGTATAAGCTGTAAAAGCTTAATCATACTCGATGACCAAACAAGAGTCTGAACCAGATTAAATGATTAAACAATTTCACTGCTCTGTTCCAAAGCAGTTAATTATCAAGAGAGGCCAGCATTTAATGGATGGTAATGAATTTTTAACTTTGAAACTGATGAATGAATTTTTATTAGTTTAAATCTTTTTCTTAGAGGTCTTCCAAGGCACATTCTCTTCCATGCCTGCATATATGATGATGGATATATCTGTATAAAGCCAAAGTACTAACAGTGTGGTGCAAAATCTTGGTCCCCCCTGGGATAACAGTCCTAAAGATCATGACAGCTGAATCATGATCAGGTTTAGAACAAAGTCAAATGTCACCAAAGAGTTACAAGTCTGAAAATATTTCTTAAGTTGCAACTCTCATTTCTCAATGACAATGGGAAAGCTTGGTTAATTTTTTTTAAATTTTATACTTGGGAGATAGGACATTGGGAGGTGACAAGACTTACTCCTACCTACCTCAGAAAACATCATGTACAAGCACAAAGTTCAAATTATCTCCAATGGCACTGATCAGAGATTGGTTCAAGGACTAGGAACAAGGGAATATCTGAAATTATTCTCCAGCTGGTTTGAACAGAATCTTACTATTGGGTGGTCTGTATTTAGGAGAGGGATCAAAGACAAAAAGTATTAAGGGGTAGAAGACAGGATAGCTGTTGGCCAAAACCCAAGCCTGTACAAACATTGTATCACTAGTCCATGGATCAAAAAAATCACAAAGGAATAATCAGCTAAGGCCAAACCAGTTGTGTAAAAGTTTCTTCTGCAGGAAAAAGCAATGGAGAGCTTTCTTTTCTTGACTCAATAACAAAAATGTAACTGAGAAGAAATAGATGGAACTGATAAGATGGAAAAAGAGAGAGATGGCCTAGATGAGTTGAGGAAGGTGAGGTTGCTAACAGAAGTGGATCAGGTACATCAAGAGTTCTGTCAAGATCACATATCTTATTAGACTATGACCACATATAACATACACATATAACATGTAACCTCCACATAGAACCTCTGCTGTATCACACAAATTCTTCTACACTGAAAGAAACCCGTGCAGTCTAGTAGGTCTGGTGTGGCTCAGGACTAGGGCTGAACATGAGGGACTTGTTGGAGTATGCTCTACATTATACATAGGGTGTTGGTCCTTCTCTCCTTTCACTGAGCATGCCCAGGTCTCTCAAATTGAGAAAGAATATGGCTTTAGAAACTGGGGGGCACTTGGGGATTTCTTGGTGTGGACAGAAACTCCATGACTAATTACATCTACTGCAAGATGACCAGCCTCATGTACGTATCAGAAGTAAATACTAAGCCCATAGAAGAGAACAAAATAATGAGAAAGTATGTCAAGGAGGGTTTTTAAAAGAGACCACGTAACTTTTAAATAAAAACATTTAAAATTCAAGGTAGTTCAGGGAAATGCTGCAGATTGTTGTACATTCTGAATCAAGGTAAGAATCTGAATCAAGGTAAGGCATGAATCAAGGTAAGAATAAGAGTTTCTCCTATTGCTTTTAATCTCTCAAATTCTTGAGTTTTACTTCAAGTCTTACAGTATCACAAAATATATTGGGGAAAAAAACCAAAACCCATCACTTCACCCTGAAGACAAAATGCTGAAGAAGGGACATTATTACACATGAAGGCAGTCTCCCAGTCAGCCTCCCAGCTGGTTTATAATTGGGTTGGATTACATACATGCGATGAAAACATTGATTCCTTTGGAATTACCATTAAAATTGCAAAAGAAAACACATCTGATTAGGCAGAAGCAGGGAATATCTAAGTCCAGTTTGACTCCTGTTTTAGCAAGTGAAGTTTAGTCTGCATTACTGTTGATCCTATTGTGATAAATAATTAAGGTGCCATAAAATCTGTTCTGGATCAAATGAAGTTGTCTGTTAATACATAGTTCACAAAACAATTTTATGTGAACTTTTTTGAAAGTAAAAAATTTGAAACTCTGCTAAAACACTTCAGTGTTTCAGAACAAGCCAAAGTTGCATCTTTAAATCACCTTAATATTATTCAGAAATCAAACATAATTTTACAGTTTTGAAGACTAGAATAACGCCGCAACAAAAGCAAAATGCATTTATTTTGTTTGAAGAAACCATTCCTGTTGACCTGAAATAAGTTTATTTTCTGCTTTATATTCAGCCATAACAGTAACTAAATTACTCAATCCTAACTACCCCTCCAAAAAAGTGAGGGCTTCTGAGTCTTGGCTACAGTCCTATAGCTAGGGTGCTGAGCAGTCTGCTCCCATGCAGAAAGCACTTATGTAAGTAAACTCTTGAATAGTTTACCACAATAATTATATCATTGACATGTAACAGTAACACATTAGCAGCTACATTTCAACTGCAGATTTTATTATCATCTTTTGGTGAATCTGGATTTAAGATTAAAATTGAGCCTAATCATATGAAATATTTTAAGCAGCTTTGAGTTACTCCGCTGCTTTTTCAGGTTCCATAAAGAACATGGCAGATGTGCAAAATTTTCTGCCAAGTATCATTACAAAAAAGAATCAACCATTGTGTATCACAAGTGTTTTCTAAGGCAAATTTTTTTTGATACAAGAAAACCTCTCTTTGGTGGGAAAGGAACTTCCATTCTATGGGAAATGTTGCTTTCCTAAAACTTACTTATTTATAGCTAAAATCTTTTAATCTTTGTAATATACATCCTAGTTATAGAGTTCATAAGTGGAAATTCAAAGAATTACAGAAATAAAGTTTTCACCCTGCAAAACCCCCTCAACCTCAGACTAAGATTTCTTATATCTTTCCGCGATTCATAAAAAAAACCTGTTCTGTGAGGTATTTTAGTCAAGGTGGCAGTTCATAAATTAAAATTGTTCTGTTAGTAAGTATAAGATCGATTTTAGGTATTTAGACCCAATTTTCTCAGCTGCAGAATGTTTCCTTTTGTCTTTACAGAAAGAAGAGGATAGAGTTCATGAAGTGCGCATTGCTCTTGGAAATGGTATCAGACCTTCTGTATGGAAAGAATTTCTGATGAGGTTTGGCCCAATTAAAATATTTGAATTCTATGGGTCCACAGAAGGAAGTCTTAGTTTCCTGAACTACACTAATAAAATAGGAGCCGTGGGCCGTGCTGGCATTTTCTCAAAGGTAAGGGTTATCAAATCAAGAAACTAATCAACCAATTAACCATACAATAATTAAAAAAAGAAATTAAAAGGAATGCGGAAGGCAGAAATCATAAAGAGCAGGAAGGAAGGAACTGCTTCCTTCTTTCCAAATACAATAAAATTTGGTTCATGAAAACAGAAACCTTTTTCTTAGCCGCTTCCTTAGCTCTATTTTCTGTCCATACAATTTGAAGCCACAATAAATATACACAATGAGTACATAGAAGCCTGTGTACCCAAATTTTTCCCCAGAATATATTAAAAAAACCCCAAATTGTGTAGAAGTGCCAACCCACAGGACTGAATAATGACTAATTTTGTTAAAGTTTACTTATCATCCTGAAAACCCACATATATTAAATGATGAGGCCAGAAACTAGTTTTGATTTGACTTCTGGTATGAATCAGGAGATAGATATTCCAAAGCAAACTTACACAAATTTGCTCTTTGACTGCATCTCCACTCATTAAAAGTAGTGTCACACTTTCTTTGAAACAAGATTAGCAAAACAAACAAACAAAAAACCGCAAAATTCTCATTGAATAAAGGAGAAAAATATTAATCTCAAAATACCTAAGATATAAATTTACACATACAATCACTGTTGAAACTCTCAGGGTTTCTATCATAAAAATGCCCTGAGGGTCTCAAATGCTTTTCCAATTTGTACAATTTCTGTGAATCATGAATACTATATTACAATGAAATACTATTCAAACAATTCTAAATATTCAGATCAGTTAAGATCAAGAACAGATTAATGACTTCCAAATGATTTCTGCTTTTAATCTGAGATGCCAAAAATGCATTGGAATGACCATGATAGCAACTCTGTAAGACTTTCAATCTTCTAGCAATCTTAACATGTGGATGGATGACACAGGAGAGACTAATTAAGTCATTAAGTTGTAAATTTCCACTTAAATCTGTCTGGAGTAAGTTTTGAGATGTCTGTACATTTATTTTGGGTTCTTTTTGTCAGAGAATCATCTTGATTTGCATTCCAGTGATATTAAGCCTCTACTTAGAAATGGATAGTAGTTTTAAAGCAAAATTGACAATTTGATCAAATGCACTTTGTCATTCATATAAATTATTTGAATCTGATCATACTCATGACAGTGGGCTTCTTTTCATCAACAAAGGAGATGAACACTTATCTGTATATGTGTCTTGGTTTTGAAAGACAGGTATCTGCCAGGGAAATTGGTGTTTCCCTTAGAATGGGGAATGTAAACCCCTCACCACGCGCCACATTATAATTTTGCAATTAAGGGTTTTCAGGCAAAGATTTGGGAATAGGAATAACAGTTCTTTACTGGGAATATTAATAATACAAATGTAGTAGAAAACAAAACCACCCAACCAAACAAGCAAACAAACAACAATTTTGGAGAACCCTGACAGAGTCAGGGCTACAACCTGACACCCTGTTGGTCAGGGTGTTGGAAGCAGTCCAAAAGTGAGTCCTCCTGGAGTGGCAGAGGTGGTTCTGGTGGAGTAGAGATGATCCTGTAGAACAAGGGTCCAGTGATGGTGAGAAGGGGTCCAGTCTTCCTCCAGGAATCGGATGAGAAGCTAGATACCTTCTTGTTCCTGTGTCTCAGTTTTACCCAGGAAGGAATGGTTGGCTCCCCCCACTGCCAGAGGGGATGTAGTGCATCTCACAATAGGATGATGGAATGTGGATGTACTGCTTTGGGGAGTCTTAATGGCCCATTGTGAAAAGAGATAAGAAACACTGCCCCACCTGGTTTTAACAGCTGGCCCATTATCAAAAGGCACCTGCCCCCCTCCTCCCAGAGTTACAAGAGATAGAGAAAAACATGTGCCCAGCTGCTTTCAACAAATGAAATAGAATACACATTTTTGGTTCCACAACCCAAGACAATATGTATACTTAGTGTTGCTTATCATGATATAAACACTTTCTAACAATTGCATCTAAGAATACTATCGGTTTATTTCAGGCTGTCTCAAGTCTTCAAAAGCCAATAGGGATTGTTCATTAATTCAAAGCAATTTTTATCAAAGCTAGAAAGTGAGTAAGAAAGATGTTTTTAAGTATGCATACATGCTTTTCTTTTTTAGTTTCTACATTCTTTTGAGTTGTTGAAATATGATGTCTGGAAACAAGAAGTTATCAAAGATGAAAAAGGGAGGTGTAAGAAAGCACCTATAGGTAAGGAAAAATATGAACTATTAACTAACAGATAAATCAATTTAGATGAAGATATTTCTGTGATCAACAGATTTTTGACATACACCTAGAACTTGAAAATGGCACTGAAAAACAGATCCAAACAGGGATATGTTGCTAATTATGCAATAATATATCCAAATATTTACAAAATAATTCAAATGAAAAAATTACAATCATATAAGAACATTAGTAATATTCAGGGCTCATAATATTTTTATTCTCACTTGATTAAAAATTGTTCCTACTCCTGGAAAAATCAGATTTTTAGTGTTCCTTTAAAAAAAAAAAGGGCACAGTAATTACCAGATATGTTGTGCTCTGAGGCTAGATGTTTAAAAATGCTTTCAAAGTTTCAGATTTAAAATTCTGAGGAAGAACAGTACAATTTTAAATGATGGATCATATTTTTATATTTATCAGATATAAATATAGATTTATCTATTTCTTATCTAGAGAAATGCATAGACTTTCCAAACTCCTACTTAAAACGGAATACTCCAACTCAAAGAGCTGAAGCTCCCAGATTGAAAATAAGGTAGCTTCCTAGCTGAGAATACCTTTTGAGTACTGAAAATTGAGTCGCACGAAAGACAGCACTGCATTATCAAAGTCATATCAGGTTTCAGGTGCCTGTGACACATGCATGAATCCATCATGTCAAAGTTAGCAGTTCTGAGGAAAAGGTATTTAACATCACTAGTTTTAGTATGTAGATTTAATTATCATAGAGGTAGAATTCCTGAAGGTGGAAGAGAGGCTTGTACAGATGACCTAAATTACAATAAGTCATGATAATGGAAGATCTCAATGACATACAGTAGTACTGGTCATCAAATCAGCAATTATTATTGTTTATATCTGAGAATAGAATAGAATAGAATAGAATAGAATAGAATAGAATAGAATAGAATAGAATATATTCTGGTAGTAGTACTGGGAAAAAAAAGTAGCAATCTTTTATTATTTCTGATAATACATGATTTGTTGATAATATCCAAATCAAGAAAAATATTTATTCTTTTTTCTTGAAAAAAGCCTGCTTCCTCACTACAGTTACATTAGAAACTGGACAAAAAAATTATTGTTTTTTTTCAGTGAAATTGATAAAATTCCTGGTTTCATGACAAGACTAGAAAAATTTTGCAGGTTGTTACGTATTTTTTAGATAACTCTGAAGCTGTCACTTGATGCAATATGAGACTGTAATGACAGTAAATTCACAAACTGGACTAGAGGATCTTCCCATAAAATTGACTTGGGGTTAGAGCAACTCCGTTTTTTTGTTTGGTTGTTCTTTTGTTATAAATTATACATCGTATTTGCAGCAATGCCAGCTTCTCTTCTGAAAGGTAGTATGAGCTTTCATTCCATTTTCCACATTGAGTGTTCAAAAAAAGAGAAGATTTAATTTAAGAGGCAGAAATACAGCTATGAAGAAAATTATTTGCTTGAAAACATTTCCTTACATCTGGTGAAGGAGTAAAATAAAAGTTCTTTGAAGATGGAATTCTTTTCACCTCAGAAGCACACTGAGAATAAGGCTAGTACTTATCACAAATATAGAATAATAAAAAAAGAAAGTTTAAATTTTGAATCAATTCCAGTGAAGTCAATGAAGTTTTCCCTTATTACAAATTGGACATAGACAGGCAGCAACAAGGAGTGATGCCCAGCAGGGATATGCTTCAGACCCCAAGGACTCCTTGATAGAGGCCCAGACATGTTGTGGCTTAAATCTTGTTTTCTCACACCAGCACATCAGAGCTAGGGCAGTAGCATTCCTATCCTCTGGAAAACCTCAAAACACAAGATCTTAGGTACTATATATTTTGTCTCTACATTATTGTTTGACTACCATCACCCTTTTCAAATGACAGATAAATCATCTTTTCTATGCTTTTACCAGATAAGTGATGTGCAACACACTCCAAAAATCTCTTCCCTGTGGTCCAGATTTTTGGAAGAGAAGGAAGCAAAATTATGCTCCCTTTTCCACTCACTCATTTCTTCCGTTCAGGGAATAGCTAAGGAAATGTAGCAATAAGACACACAGAACAGATGAGGCTTTCCAAAGAATTTTGAATATGATAATTTCTGCTCTTAGTAGCTCACTCTATATATATTTACTTGCATTCCCTCTTCATGGCCTGCAGGCAAACCTGGTCTTCTAGTTTTTCAAGTTACTGAGGATGCCCCATTTGCTGGATATGTTGGAAATAAAGAAGCCTCAGAGAAGAAATTGCTGCGTGATGTTTTTGTGGAAGGAGATGTGTATCTTGACACAGGGGACCTCCTAGAGATGGATGAGGATGGGTTCCTCTACTTCACTGACCGGGTGGGAGACACTTTCAGGTATAGCACAAAGTTAAGGGTAAATCCGGGGAGCTTGGAAGAAATCACACATACGTAGGACTGGATGACACAGGTCGGACTCAAACCTGATGAAAGTCAACTTTGTTTAAGCAAAACCACTCAGGACAGAAACAAGTCCACCAAAGTTCACTCCAACATAGTAGAATTTTTCAAATTTGGCACTTCCTTTATTGCTGGGATCTCAAACGAGATGGCACTAAACCAGAAGAGGATTTGTATGTCCATCTACATTCTTCAGTTAAGAATGTATGTAGCCCACATTAAAAGTAGTCATCTATCACATATAGAATAAAAAATGTGCAAGTTAATATCTATCTTAATATAATAAATATTTTCAACAGGTGGAAAGGAGAAAATGTTGCCACTTTAGAAGTTGCAGAGATCATTGGTATGATGGATTTCGTCCAAGAAGTTAATGTTTATGGTGTAAGCGTAAAAGGTAAGAAATTCCCTATAGTTTAAGGATATAAAATAAAGATAGTAATTACTTACTGCAGCTTTTCTGTTCTTGCAACTGCATGGACAAATATATGTGACGATATTAGTGGTTTCAGCTTGGCAATTCAGGCCTTTCTACAGTATTTTGAAATTTCAGTTTCAGCAAAATGCTGTATTTAATAAACATGATGTGCTGAAATTTTGTAATGAATAGAAGAAACATTGGGATTAATGAAAAATTTATCTCACATAAGTGAGAAATACAAGTTATGAACTACACAAGACTTCTCTTAGGCTACACACTTTCATCTGAAAAATGGTAAAATAGAGTATATCAAAGCATAATGTCTGAAATCGTTTTCTTATGAGTACTGTCCAAGGACATATATATTTATTCATAATTGGAATGTTCTCAATCATATATGATGCTTCATAAAAATATACAATACCATGCTGAAAAGTTGTAGGAAACCAAAAAGTACAAAATTAGAAAATTTCTCAGAAAATTCTGCCATTGAAGGTTGAGAAAGACAAACTTTTTGTGGTGCTGAGTAACTGTTCATCCTTTCCTTTGAAGGAAAATAAAGTCTAGTATTAAAAGAAACTAATCATATGAAGAAGGAGTTGTCAAGAGACAGCACTGAGAGATGGGAAACACAATGGGTTCAAAGAAAGAGGATACATAAAACTAAAATTAAAAGGCCATCATCTGAATGGTGGTGGCAGTCATGCAGTGCATGCAAATAGAACAGTAGTCGAATGTTCAAAGCATCTCTCATTATCATCTACAGTTGGAGATGACAGGAGCTCCTGGAAAAGGTTATTGCTACTTCAAGCAGTAAATAGCACATAAAAATGCCTCAAGATTCACATCAATTTTTGGTTGTAATGTCAATAAAATCTAGATAGCATAGTCTTTGATATTTCTATATTGACTTGAGTGTCAAATATTGCCATAACAAACTTTTCAGCATATCACCAGTTCAGTAACTGCAGTTTATTTTCAGGAAAAGAGATGCCCATATTTTTTCTCTCCAGTGCCTGTAGGCACATCTTAATTTTTTAGGCACATGCTCTTTTTTTCTAAACAGATTTAAATGTGGCAGTGGATTTCTTCCAACTTAGATATTTTCTCCACTTAGAGTTTTTACTTGTGTTTCAATAAATAGAAGGCAGGAACTATGTCTGGTACTTATTTTTGAAAAGGGTTTTGTTTTTGTTTGCATGTCAAACATAATTTGATGCCTGTAATTTACTAATAGCCACTTACCTTTTTGTAACAAATTTGTCTGTGGAATAGAGTGCAAAGCACTCAGCACTGCCTGTACAGTGTATAATAGGCATTTAACATTATACAGAACAAGTGCAGTCTCGTACATGTCTATGTCCATCTATTGCATTAGTCTTTGTATGACATGGACTTTTGTTTTAAATCAATGATTTAATTAATTATGTTACCAGTGTTCAGGAGGCAGTTTCCAGCTACAGAGAGTTCCTAATAAAAATACATTAGTGACTTTTCTTTAAATTGAATAAACTCACAGAAAGTAACATTTAAAGTCTTCCAATGCCATATATAGTAAATAAAATATCATATACCTTATAAAAGAAATATCATACTTTATACTCAGTGATGCCTGAGAAAACAGGGCAGATATTTTACAATATCAATTTATTTGTTCTGACTAATACTAAATCCCCCCAAATGTTATAAAACACTCATATACACTGATACTTGTCATACTCTTTCTCAATTTTTTAGATTATGAAGGAAGAGCAGGGATGGCAGCTATTGTGCTTAAACGTTACCACGCCTTTAATGGAGAAAGACTTTATAAGCATGTTGAGGACTTCCTTCCAAATTATGCCAAACCACGCTTTGTGAGAATCATGGTAAGACAATCAGTTGTCTCCCACTTGTATTTATATTCTGTCTGACTTGCAAATTGGTCTCTTCAATCATGTAATGCAGAATGTACTTTACAAACAGTTTCAATAAAAGGTAATAGTAGTCTAAAATATTGTTCCTATGATTGTTATTATGATGAATTTTAGCAAATATATGATGCATTAAACATCTATTTTGCTTTAAGGACCCATCCATACCTAAGAATCCTAGATGGGATTAATAACTTGGCTGTTGGATTTTGCTTCCAAGTTCTTTATCTAGTGTTTTCTTCTAGTCAATAGAAGACTAAGCAAACATATGTGTAGTTTTACTCATAAGAGTGTCCTCTTACAAAAGGTGACAAGACCCATTTCAAACCTTTCCTGATGTGGTTGTTCTTGAAGTGATTATTATTCACTGTTACTGACAAAGCATCAAAGAAATACCAGGTTATTTACCACATACGGTAAAATAAAATCTTATGGGCAAGATTTCCTAATATGAGAATTAAAATGCACTCACATGTTTTAAATAGAAAAGCAGAACTGGGATACAATCCTTCTTTAACATCCACTTTTAAAGTGCAAGGATTACACCCGTTGTGAACTCCCCACAGGCTGATCTGCAAACAGGCAGGAAAGCATGGACTTCAAAGGGTAGGAAACAGCTCCACATTACATCACCTAAAAGTTTGTAGCTCACAGTTTTCTACTGTTAGGGGATGCTGAGAGGCATTTGAGAGTTTTACCTTTCCTTAAATATTGTCAAATTATCTAAAAGGCACAAATATAAGAATCTAGAGTTTGAGAATACCTTTTTGTTTTTTGTTTTTTTTTTCACTAACAGATTATTGTACTAATTAAATGTACCTTCACATGCAGTAAGCATAGGTTATACGATCTAAGATACTTCAGGACATAAGTGGCCTCTTCTGGGAAAAAAGCTTTTGGAACAAATCTGTCTTTACGGTTCTACTAGATGGAGCAAATCTATACAGATCTCTGAGGTTTATGCATGTGGAATTGATTAAACCTTTGCATTTTTGTGTTCTCTGACTAAAGCTTTTTTTAGGTAACTGAGGAGGAGCCAAAATAAACAAAGTTACTAGCAGTACGAACGAACTAATATTTACACATCTGCAAATTTTTATTAAAGGAGATAAATACAATTTTATTGAAAAAAATCAAAAAGAGGACTTTATAAAACGTCTTAGGGGAGTATAACAGGATAAATGCTGAACTCACTGTTTTCTGTTTGGAATAAAATTAATTCCCCTCTCTAGGTCCCAGGAAAGAGGTCACCCTAATCAAGAGGGACAAACAAATACTTGAAATTCTCATGCAAAATCGGATTAAAAACAAAATCAATTTGTTGAAAAACTGTTGAAAATTTTTCAACAGTCCATATGTAGGCTTTTTCTAATACGATTTGTAATTACGGTTGACTGCTTTTGAGCAAATCAGACAGACTGATTTTCTGTTCACAATATGTCCTACTTGATTCTAAAAGAATAGCAGAGGCATGCGGACAAGGATGCAAAAAGCCACAGAACTCTGTGGCTCTGTTACGTTTCCACCTGAGTTTTTTTTTAACTTCCTTCCAACAAGAACTAAGAAGTGGTACTTCTCAGCATGGGAATGAAAAGAAAACGTTCACTACATTGAAAACAACATATAAGGAATAACAATGCTTGAGAACAGTCTGTTTTAAACTTTTCTCTTAATGAAAACAACATTTGAAAGGAGATTTATTTATATACCACTTCTACTTGTATATGCCAACTATTGTGTTCAGAACAACTTGTTCATGAATGGTCACTTGAATAATTGCCGTGTAGCAACTACTTATACAGACAAATAAGACAAGAAGGCATTTAACATTGTGGGGTTTCATGTTTTAAATTAAGTTTAGGAGTAGGAAATCAGAAGAGAGCCAGTACCACAAAATCAGTCAGCTCACTGCAGACCGTCACTGAGTGTTCCATACTCTACTAATTTTGTGATGGACTGCCCTAAGTTAAAAGAAAATGCATATTTTTAAACAGAAACTTACAATCTTGTGTGCTGCTTTAGTAGGCAAATGAATAATAAATATAATATTAATTTACATATAGATTTAACAGTGCTTGTGTATCTGATAAATGTTTAACTGAAGAAATTGTGTATTATGTTATTCATTAAGTACATCATATTTTTACTTATATAGACTGAAATGGAATATTGTACCTTACTTGAATTATTTCTTTTGTAGGATGTTATGCAAATTACTGCAACTTTCAAGCATCAGAAAATGCGTCTGGCAAATGAAGGATTTAATCCAGAAATTATATCTGAACCTCTGTATTTCATGTATGAACCTGCATGCTCCTACATTCCTTTGACAAGAGAGATATACCAGAAGGTGGTTTCTGGTGAAATACGTTTATAAAGCATAGAAATAAAATTACTCTATAATACAGAAAATTTCAGATATACTCCTGAAACCATTTCAGCAGGAGCCCTTATGCAATATTTGTTCTAAAAACACAAGATAATCAAATTAATCTTATTGTGATAAAATCTGTCTCTTCTAAAGACACAGACACAATAGTTATGTGCATTGTGTAAGCTGCACTGCATCTGCTCATATTATTTCCTCACATATATGCAAATTTTTATTTTACACTTCTCACTGACTCAAATTAGTTTTGTCTAAGCCACCATTATCTTAACATATTTGAATATTTTACACACATTATTATTCTGACTCTGCTTTTAAAATGAATAAATAATTAGATAACTAATGTCCTTAATAAATATATTTTATATAAATATATAATATTTATATAAATATAAGGCATTAATTATATTTATATAAATATAAGGCATTAATAAAATGAGTCATCAGAAACAGAAGCAAAATACTGCACAGGCACTGCATGTAGACCTCAGTTCAATGTTTGATAATTATACAATGTAATATTTAATTGCAGTATTTTTTGTGACGTTCAAATTCAGACTTTTATGGAAATAAACACTCGGTGTTGAAATACACTTGTAGTATTTAGCGTACATTATTTTCCGCAATGTATGCCAGAACTAACACAGATTATTTGCAAAAATTCACACTTGATGGTACATTACCTCTTTTTTTTACTTACCAGTTGCCATACTCCTCAAGCCAAGTTCTCATGAAAACAGGACAAAATTTACTACAGCTTCTAGCTTTCACTGGAAGTGAGCACCTAGAAACTATTAAAAGGAGCTAAAAAGTTTCAAAGGCAGAATCAGATCAGAGAACATAACATTAGCATACCTGCTGGATGTACTTTTCTTGAGTGTACATATCTGGTTTCATTTAAAAATCAAGCAAGGCTGCACTTCTGTGAGGAAAAACCTCCTTACTGTGCAATTCCCCTAAATTCATTGGACCTTTTGCCTGGATTAATAAAATATCTGTACTACAAAGCTAATGCTTATCCCATTTAGAGCCTGACAGACTTGCATGATTTCCCCAAGCATAAGACTTACTTTTTTCTTGGTTTTCAGTACGTGCTATTACTACCACTGCTAACTCTGCTACTTCTGCCATAATGCAGTGATGTGTGGTGACTGACTCAAACACCTTTGGTGCATTTTCAAGTGCAGGACACAAGCAGCCCCACACCACAAGAGCTCATCACCTAAAGTAAGGAATAATTTAACAAAGAAGCTCTGTTATGATCACAAAGGTTCAAACCCTTGGTGATACCAGGTATTTCTCAAGATCCTCTGCCATTCCAGGTCATGAGATGTGTGTGACAGAAGCAGACACAGCTTGAGGTCTGGAAGGCAGTATGTATGTGCAGAACCGGACAGCAAATGATACCCAGCATTGCAGGGCACACAGACATCTCCCATGAGACATAAGGTTTCTGAGCTTGGAGTGAGAAGCAGAGCTGCAAATAAAAACCCTTTACTTTTAAGAATTGTCCATTTGTGAACTAGGATACTAAACATAAAACAGGTTTGAGGAAGGCCCAATGAATTTCAATGGTTTAAATACATTATGTGATTCCATGGTATCCAAATATTTCCTTTGACTGAGGCAGTAAACTTCTTATGTCCTGCCCAGTTTCTGGGAATCCTATTATCAAGAAAGGATGGGATCAGTTATTCATGGCTCTTGAATACAGTGGTTTCTCTAACTACTTCTACTGTGGTCTAACACATGAAACAATAGTGCTCACCTAGAACTCATCTTATAAACTCACACCTTATTTCCAAAATGTCAGCAATTTTCTGAACATGATGTAATACTGAGACAGCTCTGAACAGGCTACTATAAATAAATTACTTGTATATTTCTTATATATACTTGATATACATTTGATACTTGTATATCAAAAAGTTTATATAAATATGCACACATATCACATCTAAATGTGTAAGAAGTTAAACTTTATGACTATCCCTACATATTTGCTGTTAGCAATATACTTAATTAAATTTACAACATTTACAAAGCTCCCAAAACCTCAGAGAAAAGTGTCATTTTCTCCCTTTATTTGTGTTAAGGAGATGTACTACAGACTACTGTCTTACTGTCTATTATTTCTTCTTTTCTCCTTCAATCTTTTACTCTCTGTATTTAATTCCTTCCCAACATTCATTCTTCAGAAAAGGTTAAAATAGAGCATAAGACAATAATCACATTTACCAGGATGTAAGCAGGAGATGGTTGAGGAGTGAGTCTCTTACACCACAAAATTACTGTGTTTTTAAGATTCAGAAGAAATGTCCCATGCATATGCAGAGAAGGATGAGTACCTACAATCCTTAAGCATCTAAATCCCTTTTTTCTCACCTGTTGTTATAAGCTGCTTTTTGGGCTTTCAATGGAGTCATGTCCTCTCTTCATTTCCAAAGAGCAGAAAAAGAGGATATGAGAAAAAACTAAGGAAGAAAACAACTCTTTTTGCTACACAACTTAAAAAGCCTAATATTTTAGAATTTAACCCAGTTATACCAGTTAATAAAGTGGTTCCATACAGATGACACAATTGGAGAAATCAGTGAGAGGGAAGACAAAGAGCAGCAACATTAAATGAAATCTGGCTTTAATGCTGATCATGTACTTACATGGCTCTCCAAGTTTACAACTCAATCCTATGAGTGGCTGCTCCTCTCTGGAAGATCACACCTCTCTAATGTTAAAATCCCAGATCAAAGGTTGCACAAAGCTGAATGCAGATTATGCCTACATTACTCTATTTTGAGCCAAGACACAGAAGTAAGTTTTCATATTTGACATCTGTTTAAAAAATGAATTGGGATACTATTCTCTGAATAGTGTAATAACAATGTTGTATATTTACCCATATACTGTATAATGCTAAATTTAAATAAATTGCTGACACTTCAAAAAATATGATTTAAAAAAAAACCACAAACCACCAACAATCTCTTACATCACAAATGCTTTAAGACAAGTTCTTTCTTTTCCCTCAAAAATTTGAAGTATTTCACTTCCCAGATAGCTTATGCTACTAAAAAAGCACTGTAATTCCCTAAGGTATATTAGTTAGGTTCAGAATTAATGCAAATATTCATGCACATAATATTATAGTATTATCTGGATATTTAATGGAATAATGTCTCAAAGTTATAATAGCAAAATTACTCTTTTTTTTTATTTTTACACTAACAAAGCATTTCAGTATTTGGTGTATGCTTCTTTTCTACAGTGAGATGTAGGGAAATTTTTCCCTAAAAAACCATATTTTTAAATAAAAAAACAAACTTCACTCTGAATTTCACCAGAGGAAAATGAAACTCCTTTATATTTTTTAATTGGGTCATACCATACTCCAAGGAATAAAAATGTTTTGAATGGAAATTGAGCATAATAATTGCAGCACAATAAATAATTCACAGCACTATAGTATGAGTTTATGAGTTCTATGTATGTCAAGAACAAAACAGATTCCAACTAATGGCACGTAACAAGAATCCAATTAATGGATACATTTTTTGTCATACTTTGGGAGTTCATTTACTTAAAAACAAATACCACTGTATTTAACATATAACAGGTTTTAGAGACTTTTTAATCTTTAGAACCACCTTATAAAGGTTTCTTCACCATATGAATTTGCCACTTGCAAGTACATGTTATGTTAGCAATTTTAATGTCGTAATAGTACACACTTTTCCCCAGACTTCATGTCTTACCCAGTGCATGTGGCTACTTGAACTTGCTTAACAGTTCAGAAGCCTGTGTTGCACTTACTGACCCATGAATGCAGGTATCTTCACTGATGATAGTAATTACTTTACATGAATTAAAAACATTCATTACTTTGTAAGAAAGATTTAATTTCATTTCATTTCCTTCAAATCCCATGGCACCTACTTTAAAAATATTAATAAATCTGCACACATCTGCATTAGATAAAAGCCCTGAAAGTATAGAGAACAAAAGTACTGAAGGTGAATTTAACCTATCTCATAACTGTAGGGGCTAGACCAGCTACCTAAACTGAGGCATCTTAGTACCCTTGGGATGCAGGAGATGGGCAAATATGACTTAAAAGTCTAGTACTTTATGCATAGGTACCTGTAGTCAGGTAGGCATTTATTAGCAAGGAATGTTGAATAGCCCTAGACCCAGTCATGAGCAATCTTTTCAAACCAAAGGTATAGACAGTAAGTGCAGTGGATGTGATCTTCTCCCAAGGACTCAAGCAACATGTGAATTTTCTTATGTATATCCCTGAAATACATCACAGGAGGCATGCATTCTTCAGACTGCTGTTAAAGCCTGACATGCCACTAAGAAACAGTGCTTCAAACAAACTAAATAAAATCCTTAGTAGGTGCAGTCTTCAAGGAAAAAGACATAAAAATGTATTCACGTGTCACATTTAAAAATAGTAATGAGATATATATATATATATATATATATATATACACACACACACATATGCAGATACCTGTTTTCTTGGGTGCTGAAACTAGTTTTTCAGACCAGACTTCTAATTGTAACAGCCCAGAGTAATTCCTCTGCATTTACCATGTCAGTGACTCATATGGTGATATAAAGCCAAATGATTTATTTCCGTGTTGTTTTTCTTTGTTTTGTACTTCTGGCTGAGATAAACCCTACCCACAAAGAAAACAGTGGCATTTATCAAGTGTTTGTCAAATGAGAAAAGACCTTTATAGGTCTTGCCTTGCTACCTTGTTTGCTGCATTGTGCTTTTTTATGGAGGGGCTACTTATGAACTGAGCTCTTAAGAAGAAGAAATGTTGGGGCTATCAGCATTCTTTTGCTTTTAATTCCCACTGCACAGTTCAGTTTCATATATTTCAGTAGGAGCACTTTAAAAAAATGGAGATCAGGGGAAAGACTTTGGTAAGAGTGTCATAGGAGTGGGTACTTCTATTTGCTATCTATGGGAGATAAGTAAAGAATTACCCTTTGGCTTCCTGAAAATTTCAGCCTTGAGACACATTTTGAAAGAGATCTAAGTACAGACAAAGATAAAACTGTTTAGGTATGAACACTGAACTTCTTTTAAAATATACTTTTTAGAGAGATGAATACTATTAAATACTGGAAATTATCAGTAAGGCAAAATTAATACATAGTCCTCATACCTGGTTGAATAGCAGCTCAGAAAGAAATAATATATGAGAAGAGACAAATCTGGAAAATTACTACTTTCTCACATTTAAAATTAAGTTATAAGACTTCTACTAGGAAACATTCTAGACTGCCATAACATTACTTTTTAATTATTAATTTATAATTTGCTAAATTACAAGACATATTACACTTCAGGCAGCTAAATAACATCACAAAACAATCAGTCTGTTCTTATTTATTTCCTAACAAAATAATTCTGAATTTTAAGGTTTTGATCTTTACTTTAAATAAGGTATTTGAGGCCATAAAATATACATCTATGTGACATTAACAGTAGGGGATTTTTAAGAATGCTTAGATGTATAGGTTATTGTATGTCGCTAAAACAATTTTAATGAGCCTCAAAAAATGTAAGTATTTCAATAGTTTCTACTACAAGAAAAATAGACACATAAAGAAACATCATCTAAAATGCTCACTGAAGTGCTTGAAAGAGTGATAGGACATCTGCACGTAGTTGATCATTCTAGATGGACTTATTTCAGTTTTTCTTGGTCCACTTAATATCAAGTGTACTTTGTCCCATTAATATTTGTTACCAGCTCTGGAGATGTTCTTCAAGGAGCAGAAATATTTTTCTTCCTCTTTTGGATCTGAATGACTGCTATGTGCAAATCACCTGTTGAAGGTAAATGGGCCTCTCTCAAAGTTATTAAGTTTTATTTTCACTACAACTTGGAGAAAAACAAAGCATACTACAAATTCTTGGGTCAGTGCATGGAAGCGCCCAGTGATTCTGCCTCCCTGCTATTCCAGCATGTATGTAGGTCAAACTCAATTGTGTCTCTTCAGTTTTGAACAAAAACTAAAACTTTTCATTTCAAACTTAATGACAACAGTGAAGAATTAATTGTATGTGGTTCAGTTGTTTTTCTATTCTATAAATTCAAATCACAGAACAGTATCACAGAACAGCTTAGAAACTTGGCAGAATTAACTAGAAGAAGAGTTTTAATTCTTTAGTTTCACTCTTCGTTGTCTTAATTGTGTTCTTTTTAGTGCAGTAGCTGGCCAGAGTGAGTGAGTGAGTGAGCGAATGAGTGACTTTAGGCTGTAGTGTCTTACACTATTTTTAGCTAACAGTGGATTTTTAGAAGACTTTCCAGGTTGGCTTCCATTTTTCTGACTTACGGTAAGGAAATCAGGATTACTTTAAATGAAAGTAATAGCAACGAAATGTATTAATCCTCCTGGTTCACTCCTGCAATAGTCAGGAAGTATTTTCTGATCTTTATTGTTGCTTCACACACACAGTCATTCACTTACATCCTGTATCTAATTCTGAATCCTATTACTGTCCTGTTGCGCAGAGTCTAAAAAAGAGCAGATGTTCCTTGTTGGTAGGAGAATCAACATTCATTCATAAAACAGATGGCTAAAACCCATTAAGCAGAAGTACACATTTGAAGCACTTTTATGAGTGAATGAATAACCTCGTGATCCTAGCAGAAAATGTAAAAAAATCTCATAAATCTGGCTCTACAGAAGATACCAAATGTGGCAGTCCTGGCTTAAAAAAAGCACTGCTGTAGGCACATGAAAACAGAAATGTTTACCCAAAACACAGAAACACAACCATGCTATTCTTCTCTTCCATGTGACTCACTTTTCTGAGTTCTGTCTCAAATGTGCCTGCAGGTGGAATACCTCCAGCTGTAATCTGGACAAATCTCTCCAGCCACTTGGAACCAACTTTCACTGAGGAGGTTTTAAAAAAACCCCTGCTGCTGCAGAAAGAGGTGATTATTTCCTTTGCCATGAATCTACTCTTAGCTTGTGCTGTAGAATATCAGGATATGACAGACCTGCATAGTTTTTTTTTCTAATATGAAATTGGAGTCATCCTGTTAGACATATTCCTGGCACAGAGAAAAACAAACAAACAAACAAAAAAAAAAAAAAAAAAAAAAAAAAAAAAAAAAAAAAAAAAACCCAAAACAAAACAAAACAAAACAAAACCACAAAAAAACCCAAAAAAACCAACAAAAAAACCCCAAAAACACAAAAAACAACCCCCCAAAAAACCCAAACAAACAAACAAACAAAAAAACCCACCCACAAAACAACAACAAAAAAATTCCACAATTTATAATACAAATATCTATGATCAGACCCAGAAGAGTCCAGAAAAAAAATCATAGATGAGAAAACCCTACTTATCAAAGGTATGTTTCAAAGGATTAGCTCAGGAAGTATGGGCAGATTTGGGGACTGAGAACTTAATTTTTCCAGCTCAGAATTGCATTAAATTAGACCAGCTGTGTTTCCTTGTCATCCTTTTGAGTGTTTTCATGGAGGTATCTGAAAAAAAAAAGAAGGTCTAAAAAAGAATGCATTCATAGTGCCACCAGACCAAGACACCTACACCTTGCAGCACTGTGATCTCTGTGACCATTTGGAAGGCTGTTACTGTCTTCTCATTAAAAAATTCTGTAACAATTTTCAGGTTTTGTACCTAAGATTTCCAAGAACTAGAAGAGTTTTAGTCCTGGAATAGACTGAACTGGCAGAACACAACAGTAGCTTCTTAAATTAATCAAACTTTAGCTCGAGAAATGGCACAGTGTGATCAGTTTCTTGGTTTCCAGAAATAGAGGAAATGAGTTGGATGTACGACAAAGTAGTCATGGTTCTGATAAAGTCACAAGAATCAATGTGACGCTAAGGCAGAGCCTGGCCTGAATGGAATTTTTAAAGAGAAGGTGTTTAAGCTCAGTTGAAAGAAAACCATAAAGAAATGCCTAAAGAAACACCAACTAACAAGAAAGTACACATTTTGATAAAACCAGCTCAGTAGGTCTGAAAGAGTACATTTTTGTCTTTAAAAATCCATAAGAGCATAACAATAATAAAATGGAGTGGTTCATCTGGAGTAAATGCTCCATTTATAGAATATGGTTAGTTTACAGTAGCCTCTGATCCATGATTTCATAAAAATTTTAGACTCACACATCATAAACATGGGACTTTTACACGTTTCACTTACAACCAGAAGAGCTACAGACTGAACTTTTTAAGCAGAGACTTACAGGATCCTCAAGTAAAGCATGGTAGTAGACATAGAAACAGAAAAAACTACAACAAAACAGTTCAACAACAAGACATGAGTTAGCATTTGTCTTTACATAAGACTTGTTTTTATGCAAGGACCAATGAACGATAGGCTGGAACAGGAGAGATGAAGTCTCCAAACTGGCAGTCTTCCCATGAAGGCAAGAAACTCTGTTATTAATTAATTAGTTCTCCTGCAGCATTATGCAACAACAACCTGTCATACTTTCCTGAGTAAAATTTTAACTGACAAGTTAAAGATCTTTATATGACTAAACCCAGTCATTTGCAGTTTTCATTTACCAGTGGTTCAAAGGCCAAGGATACACATTTTACCTTTTCATGACTGATTTTCTTTGCAACTCTGTGAGGCTGTTTTGAGGGAACCTCCAGTTATATTACTAAAAGTAACATCCTACACAGGTTTCATTAGAAAATCTTCTGTATCACAACAGCTCATTCTAAGAAGTTTTAGGCATGCAAAAAAAATTAATAAAAGAAAGCCTAATTCTACTCCCTTTGTTGGCAAGAGAAATGCACAAATTGAGGCATTTAAACATTTATATATCTGATTGTAACATTAAAGGCTGTCAGTCGTGAAACATATTAAGACCACCTGCTTGTGTATGTTCCCCTCTGCTGGTGAATGGTAACTATTACAGAAAACAACAAAAGCTGCAAAAGAAGCAAATATTGAAGGCAGGGGCCAGGGCCTGTACTTGACCCTAAAAAAATCCTTATTTTTACTTGCAAGGCTTTAAATGTTTTTGAAAACGTCTTCTTCAGCAGTACTTAATCTCTTCTCAATTTAACAAGATAAGAAGCCTATCTTACTGCTTTTTTATTTTTTATGTTACAACTGTTACCATACCAGGATCAAGGACAATTTTAACTGTAATCCAGTCATGTTTTTGGTTTAGCTCTTCACACTCACAACCAGGGTTAAATTTTTTAAACTAAACAGAAATTAAATAAAACATAAGGCAGGGTACAGTAGATGGATGCAAAGAAGAAAAAATGAGAATTATTATATATTACATGGATTTTTGTAATCACTGACAACAGAATGAAGGACATCCAACTGCAGGCAGACACCAGAAAGAAAGGGGTCTTTACTACAGCTAAGGTTCTAGAGTAAAGTGAAATACAATGGCTTAAAACTATGGCTGTCCAATATACTGTCAACTACTCAAGACTTCTTCAGAGCATGCTAAATGACCAGTGTCTAAAAGGGGGACAAAAAATCTTAAGATTACATGGCAGTGGGGATAGAAGAATGGAAAATGTGAGTACTGCTCAACTCAACAAAATTAAGATCAAACATCTAGCCTTCTTATTGTACTCCTTATATTCTTAGAGATGACATCAAGTAGGATACTCTGTAAGGATTTTTCAATAATAGTCTTGAAAAAATATGAAGCTAGAAAATAGTCTCTCAAAAGTCTGCATCTCACGAGAGGGATGAGAGGTCATCAGCAAGTAACTTTGAATGTTATGTGTATAAGGAAGCCAAAAATATTTTGTGTGCTAGCACAGCTAGGTACATGTAGAGGCTTGAGAGAGACTTGGACAGCACTCTATGCCCATGGACAGACAGACTGTGCTGCTGTATGTTTTAATCTGCACTGTAGAAAAATGGATCTTCAGCAAGAAAGAAGAAACAAATATAGACAGCATGTCAGCGAGAGAAAGAAGTTATCTAACCTCTTAGGACCTTGCCAGTGAAGGAATTCTTGCAAGACATCCACATCCTTCCACTGAAAACAGCTACGGAAACCAGAACAAAACGATGATTCTCCCCAGGAAGGATGAAACTTGGAGGAAAATGGAAAAAGCATTTTAAAAAGTCTTTGTGTCTTCACTCTGCTAGTGGAGTAGGTAGCGGTACTACTAATCTATACCAAAGTATTTAACTAATATATAGATACAGCAAAGAGGCTTATTGAAGCTTTCGTCAAGAAATCATGGAGTACTGTGGTGGTCTCTGCAGCCCCCGGAGGTTGGGGATGAGGCACACCCCTCCACTGCACTTGGCTTAAGTTCAGATGGCAGGATGAGTTAGTGGGACAAAACACATTGAATAGTACTGGCTTTTTTTTTTTTTTTTCTTTCCTAGGGTAATCAGCAATAACTTTGCTAACACTCTTATATAAAGGCTCGCTAATCTTGTATTTGCACTATTATCTCTGAAAAGAGAGACCTTGAAATTGGTCAAGTTACTATGTTTCTATAACCACTATTTTTCCTTGCCACCACTTGACTGGCCGGTGGGCACAGCTGAAAAGATTTCAGCCCTCCAGAAAGGAGAAATAGAAAAAAAGCATAACGGAGTGGGGATGAAGGGTTGGGCTCTGTGTGCTAGACTTGCCCTATCTGCAGCCCTTTCTAACAATCCTGATCTCTACCTCTCAGAAAAAAATTGCCAGCAGCTCTTCAATCAGATATCCTCATCAACATCCAGGCAATATGCTGCACCTGGACCCAGTGACTCAGATCACTGTTTTCCGTCTCAGGGACCTGAGTTATTCTTCTTGCTTCCTGGCCCCATTACACCCTCCTCCTTAAGCTAGCATCTTCTGGCTCATCTTGCTCCACTACTTCCACACTGAGGTGACCCCAGAGAGGTGCAGTCCAGCCCCTGGATGCTCTTGTTGTTCAATGAAACTGACTTCAAGTTTTGAGTGTCCCAATAAACTCTTCTTTTGCCTCTGACCTCACCATGAGAGGCAGTCACCTGGTTTGCCTGCCCTTAAAGCTCCTCCCTGCACCACAATTAGCTGTGACTGCCAGAAGAAACTGGAGCTGACAAGAGAAAATTAAAAAGTTGGGCAATCAGCTTAGAGAGAATGGCCCTAAGAAAACAACTGGTTAAGGCTATGAAGAGTTTTTCACAATGTCTGCCTCAGTTTATTTCCCTAAACAAAGACCAAAAGTCAGTGAAGCATATCAAATAGAAGTACTGAACGTTTAGTACAGCTTATAGACCAAGAGAGTTATAGCCCTCCTGAACTCCTTTGCCACAGCTCACTCTACCTTTCAGACCCTCAATTATGCAACACAGACTGACATCTGACACTTGCCTGGTGTCAGCACTTCGGCCTGGGTTTCATGTCCCACATTTGCCCTGACAGTCTGCATCTTTCTTCTGTTATGCACATTATATGAAGAACCCTGCCAGGATTCCAGAGATTCTCTGGGACCCCTCTTCAGGGCAGATGATGGAGTGATGATAACAGGAAAAAGAAAAAAGGCTAAAGTCCATCATAATCCTTGCAGCTCATTAAGAGATTTTTTTACAAATTTCAAAACACCCAGAAAACCTGCTTTGTGGGTACACAGTTTCAAGACCTGGCCTAGGAATCTTTAAATATTGACCTTCTCCTGCTGGAGATCTCACATGTGATTCTTTTTGAAGACAAACAAAAGTGCTCAGTGTGTATTTGAAGGCAAGTTAGATGACTTTTTTTTGTGTTGTGATATTGCCTTAGCTGTTTTTTTCTAGGAAATGGAGCAATTGGGTGTGTACCTTGTGCATACAGATAAAGTTTATTGGGTGAAATGCACAACTCAGGCTGTTTTGCAGATGAGTACAAAGTCCAGGAGATACCAGGATAAGATGTGACCATTTGGAGGCATTTTCTGTCATTTGGACACTGAACCTTTAACTATTGAACACAATATGAACAATGGAGAATATTCCTGTAAGGATAGGTTACCTTTTAATATTCTTATTTTTGTTCTTCTCTTGTGTCCAGCTAACATGCCACTGTACACTGAAGAAGGCTGCTGCCTACCTTGCTGTGGTGACTTCAAATTGGCAGACAGCCCAGGTTCCTTTGACCATAGCAAATATTCCAAGCTGTGACCTTGATGAAGAGCAGCACTGGCATTTAAGGGCTTTTTGACTGACTAGGCTGACATTTAAAAATGAAAAGCAGAAAAGAGCAGAAGTGTGACACTGAGCTGAAGACACACAATGCCTCTACTCCATCACCAGAACAGGCCAGGCTTACTTGCAGCTGATTTGCCACATGTTACCTTTTCTCCCACATTTTTTATAACATCCATGTTTTTCATAATACAGGTGACTAGAAAGTGCCTATTTCAATGGATAGCAATCTGTATCATCACACCAAAATCACCCTATTGGCTTTGAAACAGCTACAGCATCTTGCATATAGATTTGTGGAGTGAAAAAATTGTGATTAAACCAAACGGATACATTTGGGAAAAGCAGGTTCAGGACACACAACCACTCTTCAATTTTTTCTAGATACTAAAGTTAAAAATGTTTCTAGCCTAAGGTTAGAAGTAAATGCTGTTTGTGTCCCTGCAAGCTTCTCTGCTTCTGACTAGTCTGAATCTAATAAAAACCCCTATAGCTGCCCTATCAAGCCTCTCTTCTTTACCCTATATCACCACAGCTATGAGAGTACAACTGTGGTATTGGAAGAGTAGGACACTATCTCCAAAACATTAAAAACAGTACTCTAACCTACATTTCTACCAGGTCATTTAACACAAAGACTCATTCTGCTTGACCTCACATAATTTCAGGTTTTTTAATTGTGGTTATCAGATGACTGTGTACTATAATCCATTCTACCACCAGAGAGGAAAATCCAAACCAGTTACTTTCCTACCAGGTGATTTGGGTTTTTCTTTTACTTGGAACCATCACGTGAATAATAAATAAATAAAGCAAGGCAAAGCCACAGCTGTTAATGGAGAAGGGTATGAGAGGCTGTAATCAACCCAAAGCCTTTCCTTCCCACACAAGCAACTACTACAAAAACATCAAGTGACTGAGACTAGAGATGATGATACAGCACGTATGGGATAGGATGGCAACAGTTCAATATATATTTCAAAATGGACTTCTGGAGACAAGGAAGACGAGTGTAAATAGGAGGGAAGCCAGTATTTTAAAGAGATTCTTACTACTTCATGGATTTTCTATGCCGCCTTTATTACAGAATTACTGCACTGTATTTAACGCTTTCCTAGCACGCTGAGTTTTACATTTCAGACAACAAAGATCATGACAAGGGCGGGGTTTCTAAAAGCAGTTTCTCTAGAGCTTTACCTGACTGTTTTGTAGGCTTTCAAATGCACTCTGCTTTAGGAGAATATATTTCTGTCCACACTTTAGACAGTAAATCCTTTGCCAATATGTATGTGAGTGCATTTTAACTACTACAACCTCCACTCAAAGCATGCCCTTGCACTTTTACCCAGAACCATGCCAATCACTACCAAAACACAGAGATAAACAAGATTTACCTAATGTCACTGGGATGGGTGCCAGTAGTTTACTACTATGGAATTATAGTTGAAAAGCAATTCATAATACAGTAGCTCTTTTACCCAGACTTGCTGGTATCATCTGGTGCATCTGTGCTCCTCAAAGCTGATGTTTTTGGTCATAATCTTGTAGTATGTTTCCCAATAGAACTGCATTTATGACGTGACTTCTCCCATCAAGTACCTCCACAGTATTCCTCATTTGTATGGAAAATATCAGAAATATTCTATAGATCATCAACACCAAATTAATCTAATTCCAGTGGTTTAAACAGTGTTTCAGCACAAACAGAGAGTTTGAATTTATTTCAAAGTGAAATACAGTCCAGCAGTACACTGGCAAAAAGGACTTCTGTCTTCTTTACAATCTTCACGGGCTACAGAGAACTGAAATAACCAGGGAGCATTTACAACAGAAATTTTCCACTTCTCTTCTAAAGTGGTTCTGCACTTTCAGACTATGCCAAAGGGAATAAATAGCACTCAGTGGGTAATCTACCTTAAAGGGACACAACAAAGTGGGTTTTTTCAGCATTGCTGGATACATAATACTACAGAAGAGGATGTTCTTTATAGCCCCTTGCTGTGAAGAACGAAGTCTTTACACAAAAGTGCATGAAAGTGCTGTTATTTGTTGTCAATATGGTCAGATGCCTAAGAGCTGAGCCTTAAAATAATTACATCATGTTTTTGATAATAAACAGCTTTAGAGCTGTTAATCACTTAAGGCTTACCTGTACAAAGGAATTAATTGTGAGAAGGACTAATTTTTAAGCCATAATTCCTAAGTGGATTTTCTTGTGTTAGATACTCCTAAAGACCTCATGATCACCCTGTAACTTTGACAGAGTTCTGTGGAACCCACTTGGGATTTATCATTGCACCTTTAGTAATAAAGAGGAATACAAATCATGGGAAGATTAAAAAGTTCAAAGTAAGGCAGTCACCCCCATAAAGCTTTGCCTAAAACTGAGACAACTAACATTGCTAGGAGTGGCAAAGGAAAGGAAATCCAAGACAAGAAGGATAACTTTGTCAATTACAGTTCTTTTAGTAATGGTACAGTGCAACAACATCAACCAAAATACAGCTACTTATACATAATACAAAAATATAACCCTTCATAAAGTTTATACTGTACTAGGAATTATGTATTGAGCTTAAAGAGTGATGTATAACATTTTCTCTTAAATAACACGGTCAGGTACACTCAGCCAAATGGATGTACTAACACACTCTTTTTGAAGACAAACACAGAAAGATCAGTTTCTTAGTTCAGTGTATCCACTGTATTATACCTCAGCTAGGATTCGAGAACAAACTAAGTCTTTCAAGTTTTCCCTTTGCTACAGTTCTCTATCCATAGCACAGCAGTTCTATAACCAAATGGTGAATTGAATTTTTGATAGTGGCATTTATTAGCAGATACAGAAAAGTATAACTCAGAACCAGCTTAAGGCACCATAGTTTCCACAACAGACCCAAGACATTACTGGCAAAAATCAATTTTAAAGGCAGCTATGAGTGTTTAGCTACAGTACCATGATGAACAACCATCTATCATTGACAACATATTCTGTTCACTAGCGTGGCTTCTGTTTTTTTCTCTAAAAGGAGTAGTAAAATATATGATTTTAACATTATTACAATCTGAAGAATGGATAAACTCTAGAGCAAAAAAAAGTTCTCCTTTCATCTCTTTTTAAAATTCCAATCATCAATCTTGCAAAAAAATTCTTCTACAGACTTTTTAGAAACACAATTTCCAACATGTTATACAGTAAAAAGCCCACCAAATTATTTCTCTTCTCCTTTAAAAGAAATTATATTGTCCCATGTCCCCCTCTCCCAAATGTACTGTATCTGCCTCTGATATCAACAGCACTGGTGAACAATTCATTTAAGCAAAATCAAGTTTTCTCCTGAAGTCCTAAAGAGCAAACATGAGCCCTTGACTTTCTCAAGACCTCTCCCTAATAATAGCCCATGATACTGGCTAGAATTTAAAGCAATATGAAGGGAAATTATCATCTTGAGAGCACCTGCCACAAAGACACAAGCAGCTACCTTGTTAAAACTTCCTTAAGTTCTACAGTGAAAAGTAGGATTAGAATAGGATAGGACAAGGAGTAAATTCATCAAATTTCACTACAGAAATTGTGTGTTCCACATCGAACATTGTGGTTCAGACAGAAAATCACAGCTGAGACATATTTAAAGAAGTACTTTTGAATTTCACAATCTGTCCCAGGCATATTGTCAAAGCTGACATATTCTCATCACTCAGGATGATGACATCAAAAAGTTACGAATGTGACAGTCACTGTAGCTGGGATAGAAAATTTTAGCAGAGGAAAAAAATGGTAGATACTGAATTATATGTTAAATACTTCGCAAAGTATTTTCCAAATTACCATCAACTTCCACAGCACTCCTTCCACTTATCTATCACAGAATAGTTAGGGTTGTAAGGGTCCTTCAAAGATCATCTAGTCCAACCCTCACTTGTATCCCCCCATTTCAGAGTAAGACTGACTGCAACTACTTGTAAAAAATAACCAATATTCACTACAGTGCTGATATATTATGCAATAAATCCCCAAAAACTTTAATTTGTGTATTCATCTACTTGGTCTGCCAAAACCTTGGCTCTTACCTGCACTTAGTGCAGAATGTTGATGAGATTTTTCTGTGCCTTACAATAATACCAACCTTGAAGTCAGACATTTTATTGCCAGTGCAGTGAATAACCTCAAGATTTTCCTATGGAAAATACCAGCAGCACATAAAATGCATATTTGTGTCTCACTACCTATTTTCCTTTAAGGTACAATAAGAGAAGTCATGTTATACTGTTTCTGCATCTTTTGTACCTGAACCTTAAAGTTTATCAGCTTTCACACTTTTATTCATTTTCTGAAATTAAGTGAAACACCTCAGAATTAAACTACACTTAAATCATGTGTCATCATATGTTCAGTCAAGTGTGAATAAGTAGAGCTCAGATTCTAGCAACACAACGAGCAACAACAATTTCTTCCATTTCAAATAAACTTAATATAGACAATTTCAATTAAAGTAACAGCTTTAACTACAACAGCTGTGTAGTATATAAAAAACAAGAACTATGGGAAATTACTCTTGCTATTGTCATCCAATCATATCTAACCACACGAATTTTCTGAGTCAATCAATACCACCATTTTCTAAGCTAAAACCAAGATCTAAGAATGACATAAAAAATGGGAAAAGAAGCTGGAAGAGTATTGTGTTAAAAACAGACATTCTTCATTAAATGAGCTAACCACACTTGAGCGTTACAATTAACTTTGGTCTTGTTCTGAATGTGCTCAGATCTCTAAAGATCTGGTAACTTTAGGATACATAGTTTATCTATAACGATGCAGTACAGCCTTCTAGTTCTTTTGTATGACTGAGTGAATGATGACTTAACCAAAGAAAACTGAAACCATCTTGTATGGTTGGTTCTGATCTCAAGTCACCTAGCAGACATATGACACAAAAGTATCTATGACAGCAGTGCAAATACAAAAGCTCCATGACAGGGGAGAAAATAAGAAAAAGAAAAAAAAAAAAAAAAAAAAAAAGGCTGTATGGGTTTTCTCAGCGGCTGTTTACTATTTTGCCTTCTGGTAGATGAAAAAAGTTATCTTCTTTGAGTTTAAGATGTTCTGGTAAATCTAGCTGTCTTTTTGCTTCTTCAATATCTTCCTGAATTGCCGAAATGAGCGCATCTGAAAAAGGCAAGAATAGGGATGCTTAAAAGTTGGCTTGTTTTCTCAACAGACTAACAAGTGAAAAGGCACCACAAAATATCAAATAATAATCACAGAAGTAGAATATAACTATGAGGTTTGAAAGACAGAATTCTCTGCTTTTAAAATGTCTTTTTTTAGCATGCTAAATATGCATTTCTACCCATTACCAGACTATCCTCTTCACTTGCCAAAAGACACATTAACAGTTCTGTTTCAATACAAACAAAACTGCATTTTAAGAGGAATTAGTACACTTGACTTCTATGACAAGCCCATGATCTTAACATTACTACTCAGACAAGTGAAAGAAAAGTGAAGGTTTCTAGTGTGATACATAAGAGAATGTGGGTGTGTGCTTTTTTGTTTTTAAATTATGAAAACATCTTACTGAAATTTCAAAGGTTAACCAATAAAATGTCTAATGATGGAAGGAGGTACAAAACTTGCATGAGTAAGGCAAAAAAAGAAACTAGTTTGAGGGAGACTTCCAATACTGACCTAAGGAATCAAAGTTTTTTTCTGGTCGAATATATCCAGTTATGACTATACTAAGAATTTCTCCATAAAAGTCTTCTTTGAAAGTGTGGATAATGTGTGTTTCCTAAAGGAAGAGAAGCAAGTGGACAATTATTATGAACTTAGGAGTTTATTTCCCTCTCTGTAACCATTTAGGCCTAATATTCAACATTCAAATTCTCCTCAACAGATAAAAAAATAAGAGGGACATTTAGTATAGCATGTGTAATCTAAAATTAAAAAGGCCATAGCTTTAATTTGTATTAGAAATTAGAATTGCACTCTGCATGGAATTAAAAAAAAAATACTCCTTTAAAAAGTGTATAAAGAGAAAAAGAAAGAAAAAATAAACACAACCAAACCAACCAACCAAACACCCCCCAAAAAAACACCAAGAAAAACTCCAAACCAAAAAGCCCCCAAACCAAACAAAAAGACCCAACAAAGCAATTTTAAAAGCCCCAAAACCCACAGCCCCAGACATCAGGAGAAATGCTTCAAAACTTCTCAGAGGTAGGATTTCCAAGGCAGGAAATGTTAATATTTCATCAGCAAGTGGACACATTCAAATAACTATGAAGATTTTGATATAAGTAGATAGCTTAAGGAGAGCTTTTACAACTGTCTCCTAAGGGAACTGAATGAGAAAACTGAGCAAGTCCACACCAAGACATGGTTCCACTGACACTCCAAACTTTCAGCTCCAAAATAGGCCAACCCGTAACATCTACCAGCACAGCTATCATTTGGGAAGCTTTTAACTATTTGCTCAGAAAAGTTATCTGCAAAAAAAATTTAAAGTATACATTTGTCTAAGAAAAACACTTAGAAGTAGTGATTCATGTACAAATAAAACTGTTTTCAACAAAAAAAAGAGAGCTCTTTAAGACTCAGGAAAAGCACAAGCCCCTGACAGCAAAAAAAAAAAATCCCACAGCTGTCACAGCTCAGGATTTTAATTTCTCCATCCTTACATCCTTATATGTCTTCAAATATTTATTCTGTACAATAAGCCACAGCATCTCATATATGGATTCCATCATTTAAGAGAAGAATCAATTAAAACATAATTACAAATAAAGCTGTCCCAACATCTCCTATCTGAAATGCAGATACATTGCAGAGAACAGACTATTACTATGTTCCAGCTTATGCTAGGGCTCTCATAACCAATAAATTCAATACATTACAATGCATAAACCAAGTTTATGCTTAATTTTCCATCAGCAAGTCAAGCAAGCATCATTTCAAGTATTGTCATATTTTAATTTTGGAAGTAGCTAAGAAATGGTGGAACAGAAGAAAAACTTTATTTTACTTCATCTTTATACTCTCTGGCTACAGAGAGTACATTCTTTTCAGAATATAAATCTAGTATATTATATAGATAACAAATGCATTTCTAATGGCACACAAATTCCTAGACATCAGTCATCAGTCAAATTCTGCATATCTTGTTAAAATTCATCCAATATTTATAATAAAAATCCCACAAAAAGCAAAATTCTTACCACAGATTTCTTAATATTCTTATAGAAGGGATTCCATCCTATGCTCAAAACCATTTTATGCACATCTCCATTTCCAACACAGGCCCATCCATAGTATATACCAGTAGGGATATCAGATGGAAAGCTTTCAACTACTTGCTCAGAAAAGTTAGCTGTAAAAATTGTATAAAGTGTAAGTGACTTTGTGTAAGTTAAGTATATAACAGGATCTTCAAATACTTAAAAGCCAAACTCTGCCTACGTACAATTTACAAACATAACACTGGTGATGATAATAATGCACCATACCACTAACAAAGTATAAAACAGCTTCATAAAATTCAGTCACTGGCAATACTGGAGTTATTACATCTCCTACATACACACACACTGTATTGTATAATTTTCTTTCTCTTCTGCAATAATAATTAATGAATACTTCATACATACAGCTAGAATATATTCCATTATTAGGACAATTACCACAGGTTTACTATGATGAAAAATGAAAAGGAAAAAATCAACTCCACTATAAAATAGCATCTCAGAACTATTTATTAGTAAAATATGTACTGATGAAATAAACTATGTAGAAGCAAATATGATAATTGTTTGGTCATCTGTCAATTTTGCACAAGGTCCCTTTCAGAGGCATCTGTGGATTTGAGATTTCCTTTGAAAATTACATATTTACAGTAGAACAAAATTTCCTTTTGACTGAATTTAATCTTCTCTCAAAATTACTATCCTACCTCTATTTCCCAGCTGAATAAATCTCTTCATGCAAGATACCAAACTGATTTGAAAGAACAGACGGTTACCAATTTTTTATCAAACCTCACAGACAGTAACAGCTTCCTTTCCCTGTTCCCTAATACCAATACATCATTTTAACAATCAAGAGAAAAATGTGAAATGTTCTCAGAAACAGATGTCAGAAATCCAGCACAAGAGTGGTCTTACAAAGTTTCATGTCTGTTAGATGTAGTGCAATATGACTACTGACTTCAGTGTCTAAGTAAGGTCAAAATTCTCTTGCAATATTCATCTGCCTGTATTTAGACAACTGAGATGAGCAATAGGAAAATATATTCTCTGTAGGCCAAGCCCATCTGCTGCTTCAAACCCCACTTTACTCCCCTTGAACTTTCTTCCTTGCAGCAATTCCCAACGCCTATTCCCTTTCTTATTCCTACCGGAGGTTTATGAGAAGGGATATTTTCCCAGGCTGCCACACCACTGCACTGAGAATGTGACACTTATCCACATCCTATACAGATGAGAAAAGGAATAAACATGATTCGGGGAAACCTCTTTACAGACTGGGGTGCAGAGAATAACACCAGGGAAGGTGCAAATACTAAGCACTGTAGGAGGCGGGGAAAAAAGCGTCAGGACAACGCTGGTCGATAACAAAGGTAGGGCCGTTCTCGGAAAGCGCAAGTCATGACAATAGCTCGGCTGTGCAGGGCAGCCGGGCGGCCGCCGAGGTCAAGCAACTTTGGTCACAGCGCCGCCGCATCGCTGCATGGCAGGAGCACGGCGGGGCTCCGCTCGAGCGGCGGGGCAGCGACGGGCTGCAGAACCCCCGGCCCATGGTGTCGCCGGCCGGAGCGCTGCCGCGGCCCGGCGCGGACCCCCAACCCCCGGCTGGGCCCAGCCCCGCGGACGCTCCGCCCGTGTTGTTCCGGGAAGGTGTGCCCTTCGCGCCCGCTCACCGGTGGGGATGCCCAGCTGCTTGGAGCCCCTGCCGAAGCCCTTCACCACCTCCCCGCGGCAGAAGTACGGCAGGTGCCTCATGGCCCCGGCCTGAGGCGCCGGCGCCCCGGGCCCGCCGCGCCGCTGCGCCGCTCACCACCGCCTCCCGCACGGGGCGCTACCAACGGCAGGGGAGGAACCGGGCGGCAAGCTCCGGCCTGCGATCCACACAATGCTCCGGGGCTCCTCCCGCCAGAGTGGACGCGGCCGCGCCGCATGCCCAGTGTGCCCTCCGTCGCCGGGGAACGGCGACCCCGGCCGCGGCGGGGCGGAGCCGGATGGCGGTCCCGGCCCCGGCCGGGGCGGAGCCGAGCTGGATGGCGGAGCTGGGTGGCGGTGCCGGCCGCGGCGGGCGGCAAGCCTTGCCAAGTTCGGCGCGCCGCCGTCAGTCGTCACGGCCGCCGCCGTGCCCGTTGTTCCTGCCCACGCGTTTCGTCACTCTCGGTTCTCCGAGAGCAGCTGGGTCTGGCCCGTCCTGCAGTTTCTTCCATGGAAACCGCAGTGACAGCTGCGGCTGTTGCGCAGCACCTGCCAAATCCCGGCCCTCTTACCTAAAAAGCTGCTCCTCACGCCTCGCGCTTACGTGTGGAGATAGGGAATGTTACTCCCTTGGTAATCCTAGATTTGCATTTTCACTCAGAGAGGGCCAAATGCTGTGCCAAGTATACAGCAGATTTTCGGGAAAGCCGCGAGAACGGGTCTTTTTGTGACATGCCCCAGCGAACTGCAATTGCTTGCTTAAAACAAAAACAATAATCCAAACAATCAAACCCAAACAAAACCCAAACCCAAAAACCCAAACCATTTTTACTCAACTCTTCGTTACCAACGCGCTCACGTCTCCCACCATTACCGCCGCTAGTGCAGGAATTTCCCTTGGAAAAAAGGTAGCAAGACAGCAGTCCTCATTCTGTGTCCACTCAAAAGAAAATGAAGGGTAACGGAGCATTTCTCTTCCTTCACTTCCTGTCTCCAGTTTCTCTTCATGTTGATAAAGCTTATTAATATATTTAGATGATTAGCACTCTTTTTTCTATTGCCCTGTCTGATTCAACTTAAATAAATTTGAGATTGCATGAGTTCAAAATAGTATTGTTGTGAATAATCTTGGTAAATTACAGAACAGCCAGCCCACCAGCAGACAGTCTCTTTGTATCAGTGATACTATAGGCCATTTGAGTTCTGGGGCCTCATTCAGCACTGCTGTGCTGCACATAAGCATATTTGTGTTTAAACACACAACTGTTATCCAGAAACACCATCCAGAAAATCCTTGAAGGGTACTGGCACTTTCTTTTGTTTCCCTCCTTCTAGAACACAGTTTCTAATTTCAACAGTTTGATATAAGTCATAAAAATATTTCAGGATTTACCTCGAATTTGGTTGCTGTTTTTTAATGTGGAAAAGCAATGTAAACATCTATGGCTTGTGCTTGTATTTAATTGTATTCCAAGTAAATAATTTTTTAAAAGGGAATTGTTCTGAGAAACTGACATATATTTTATTTTAAAGCATTGACTCTTTATGGAAGCTGTGGACACAAGCTGTTTTATATAAGAAAGCAAAAAAAAAATTAACTGATTTTGCCTCAAATTTATCCTCTTTCCTTCTTTCATTTTTCTTAATGCCATCCTTTTAATGATAACATTTAAATTCACTACTTCAGTTTGAGTAGCTTTGACTGTCTTAGAGAATGACCGTATGTGTGGCTGGAACTTGCAACAGAATGCTGATGGTATAAGAAGAAAAAGCGGAAGAGAAAGGTATCCTAACTATGGATAAGGTCAATTCTGTTCCGCTGTCTTTGAGTGTGTAAAGAATAATGTTACAAAGAGTGTTTAAAGTGATATTTTGTAATGAAAGTGTCTTGGATATGAAGTCATTGCCTGAAGTCATTGCCTCGTTGCTTAATTGCTAGGGTTTTTTAACTGAAAAGCAAGAAACAGAAAACCCCTCTGTTTTCTGGAAGGAGTTTCCTCACGATTTCAAGGACATAAACCTTTGTGTTATTCCCTCTCCTACCCACGGTTTCTTTCTTTCTTTCTTTCTTTCTTTCTTTCTTTCTTTCTTTCTTTCTTTCTTTCTTTCTTTCTTTCCTTCTTTCCTTCTTTCCTTCTTTCCTTCTTTCTTTCCTTCTTTCTTTCCTTCCTTCCTTCCTTCCTTCCTTCCTTCCTTCCTTCCTTCCTTCCTTCCTTCCTTCCTTCCTTCCTTCCTTCCTTCCTTCCTTCCTTCCTTCCTTCCTTCCTTTCCTTTCCTTCCTTTCCTTCCTTTCCTTCCTTTCCTTCCTTTCCTTCCTTTCCTTCCTTTCCTTCCTTTCCTTCCTTCCTTCCTTTCTTTCCTTTCTTTCTCTCTCTCTCTTTCTCTCTCTTTTTTTTTTTCTTTTTTCTTTTTTCTTTTTTCTTTTCTTTCTTTCTTTTAACGAATCCCTCTTTTCAGGACAGATGTTGTTCTTGTGATATCCACACGATGGCACACAGTGACTTCTTTTTCAGCGTCTGTAGGTTTGGGCAAAAGGTTTACAATCTCAGTAACTAAGACCTTGAGAACTACTAAATCAAGGAAGTGGTTTTTTAAGAACTATGTAGTTAAGTAATTTCACGGAAGTCTAACTGGCGACTTCTACCATTCTCTCAAATAGTTGAAACATTAATATTTTTTATTAGTAATCACGATGGGCTGCCATGATCCAGCTAAAACATTAGCCATCCTTCATACTATGTTCTCACTTGAACAAGTAGAATTTATTTACTTCTACTGAAATTTAGAGTAGTTAACTCTACTAAAATTTAGTGGAGTTAGTAGATATGTTTCTTCCAAAAACATCATCAAATTTTAGTGATGAACATGTCTACTAGCATTGTCAGTCAAGAGAAGAACAATTTGATAGTTCCTACCTCCAGTAAGACAACTCAGGTGCTGTTTCAGGCAACTAGGGAAGAACTTCTGTTCACTACTTAAACTACTTTACCTACAGTTATTGTCAGTTAATTTTTTTTTTCTGGGATATGCATACAGCCACAGAAACCAGAATAAAGAAAAGAGAGCATGTGTTATGCCACCTGAGTAGGGCCCATATCAGATTACCTAACTGAATATAAGCTTTGAGGACTCATCCTATTAACCAACATTTAATGCAGAGTAGAACATACTCTGTTCATCTTGTTTTGCAGTAAAACTTAAGACTCATATCACATCACAACCCTGTGCAGAGTCCCTATCTCTTACTACTGTGCTGCAAAAGCCTGCATTCCTATGCAAGGTTTAAAGTGAGAGAAGGAATATCATGTTCCCTTCATGTGGTCTGGAAAAATAGCAGAATCATATCTACTGGATACTGGCATATTTTAGGGCTGTCCCAGCCAAACTGGAAATTCTGGTTACACCAGGCCCAGTAAAATATTCAGGAGCTGACTCAGAGAAAAGAGTGACATGTAGTAAAACTGGTAGCATTTTAGCCAGCTCTTTGGAAGTTTCCATTCCCAGCACAACAAAACACTCATTGATTCAGGAGTTCAATTCAAGGACGCTCTGGCACTCCTTATTTTTTAGTGTGCTGAAACCAGGTGATGAAATCAGAGATATGTGTAAAATGCTCTTGCTAGAATATCTAACAGATATCTGCTTTGAAAGTACTTTTTTTGTATTTTAGTTTGGAATAGAAAACCACAGAAGTTATTCTTTTACTTTTGAAAAAAAATTATCTTTATTTTAGCACTCTCAAGTTTTGTTCCTGAAGTTTTGTTCTAGTTGAATAGACAACTTTTTTTCTAGGAAAAATACCTAGAGTGAAGCAACAGGTGCTGTGAATGTCTGTTTAATAAGACATAGCTGATATTATCTGCTGAACATCTGATAATTGCATAAAATTCTAAGAACTACTATTTGCATATTACTAAACTGTGTGTGAAAGACAAAACCGGTACATTTCAGATATTATAGAAATATTACATAAAGGTGTAGAACTTGATGATTTTTGAAAGTTTATGTTGATTCTCAGTAATTCCTCCAGCTTTTGAATCCCTGTTTCTCTCTCTGGAGTATTTTCTCCACAACAAATCCTCAATTAGCTCATTGAAAAATACAAAGATAGCATTACTTTCAGATAGCTTCCCATTGTCTCTGCACAGCATTGTATTGTGCCATGTGGACATGCTTCATGTTCAGTGATCAAAATTCTCTAAATTTTAATACTTAACTAACCAAGCTTCTTTTTTTTTTCTTTTTTTTTTTTTTAAAGCCTTTAAATGCATTTTAAGTCCCTCCCTCTTCGTCCATTTTCCAAAAATGGTTTAATAGGTGTCTCAGATTAAGTAACTGTAAATAAACTGATTAGGTTTAATAATATGATGGCCATCTAAATGGCAGGTATATTGTCACACATACTTTTTTTTCAGCCACAGTTGGCTCAGATCAAAATGTTTCTGACCAGTCTGTCCCATATTATAAAACCAACTTTCAGTTAATCGTTTGGCAAAATATTCAGGAGAATCCTACCTACAGAGGCTTTAGCAGCACAAGAAAAGTAATACAGGGCAAGGCAGCTCAGGCAGCCTACTACCTTGAAGATAAAAAAATGAAATTCTCTTATGTTTGACAGACTCTGGTCCAAAATACCGTGCATTTCTCAACAATCAACACAGATTGCTATCAGGACTCTTGAAGTGGAATGTAGAAGAACAAGACTGGGGATCTAGGCCAGGAAGGTTAGGAGATGTTTACTGTATTGTCATAATGTTTGCAGATGAATAGATGTTAAGCAACTCGGAGGTCAGTGTCAAGCTATTTCTGCAGAAATGGTATGCAAGAAATGTAGGAAATGGTGTGTAAGAAATGTGTTACAGGAAGTAACTGAGATAGCTGAGATCTATTAAGAAAGTAATAAACAAAGTAATAAACAATGGGACAGACAAGGGATTTTTCAGCTCATTAAATTTAAGAAATACCAGGAATAATTTAATTACAGATCTTGGTGACTCCACATAATTTCTGCTTCCCATGAGCTATAAAGCAAACAAAAATTAGATACCAAAATATTTTCTGACCTAGAACTTAATACAACTTGGCTTTTATTTTCTCCTTTCCATGGGGAAGAATAGAAGACAGAGGTGCTAAAGATTTACAGAAAAAGGCAATCACTCAGGGAAAAGCCTGTTAGAAGGGCATAAGCTCAAGTGAGGATGAGGATGGAGATAAAAGGAGCAGTTATTTGATGTTCATGGAGCTTCTTAGGTTTGGGAACACTTTACAAAAGAAAATAAATCAGTTTGTCAAAACTGTCTTTACTGTAGGAATTAGTTTCACAATGACATAAAGAATAAAAAGATTGAATCAGTAACCACTGAATTAATTAATGGAAATGCCATGAAGAACAGTACACTCTCAAAACCCTCAAGAGATGCCCCACTGGTAGATTTGCTTTTTTTTTTACATCCAGGAATACCCTGCCTAGGCACTGACCTCTATTCTCTTTACAGGAGAGATTTTGTTAGCTTTAAATATACGAGGGATAAAAGTTTTTCACCCATGCAGTAACACCAGAAAAAGCAGAAAATAAAAATTATTGTCCTAGTGACTGACATTGCAGGGAAGATGTAATGAAGGAAGTAGATATAATGTTTTTCTGTGCATGCTAATTATAATTTTTAAGATCATTTACTTCTGTCCTTCCCTGGGCTTGCTGTTCCTGTCTTGATCACAGAATAAGCAACAAGTGAGCAAACAAGAAAGATTCTGGTGAAAATTTCTCATCGTTAAAAGGAATCTGCAGTTTTTGATATTCCCACTGCACCTACACCAATTGTGATACATGTTCAAGGTGTGCCTGTGTTTGTGAGAGCACTGCCATCTGTATAAGGCAGCCACTCTTACTATAGCAATCTTCTTACTACTGCCTATTGAAGAAATAGCCTTAATCATTGCATGTGTCTGCCACTGCAAAGAAATCCTCTCTTCAAACGTGCCATTTGACCGCAACTCACGTTTTCTTAACACAGGAAGTATTTGTACAACAGCAACAGAAATGTGTTAGCCATAATTTCCCTGATTTTTGTGCTCCATTCCATTTGCTGTGCACACAATTGTCTTGCACGCAGCCTGTGCCAGACACAACAGTGCTGCAGACAGAAGAGTTAGGCTGCATCAGTCTTCCAAAAATTGCCTCACTATGGGCAGAGTGCAGTCACTTGTCCTTGCTAGTAAGCCTATCTTGGATGCTGCCCTACTTATTTTCTTAATCACACCAAAGCTATGAATACAAAAGGCATGTACAAAGAAGAATCCCAGAAGTAATACAAGTTATTCAACTGCTCTGAATAATGCAGCTGGTGTGTTTTTTGCTAAATTTTATTGTGGAAACACTGTGTGTTGCTTCTTCAATTTTCCCAGTTCAGCTGCATCCAACCACAATGAAAACGACTGTTTTTCTCATTGGGAATTATAATTAAAAATATTTCTCCCCCCACCACAACCCCCCCACCCCCCATCCCCCCCCAAAAAAAAACAAAAACAAAACAAAACAAAAACAAACACAAACAAACAAACAAACAAAAAAACCCAAACAAACAAAAAAAACCACACCAAGAAAAAGCTTCCCATCCAAACCAAATAAAACCAAACAAAACCCCAAAGCTCCGGATTGTTTTAGGACATCTCCTATTCCACTTATTTTCTCAAAGGTATCCTGAGCTGAAGAGGCTCAAAACAAGTAATCTAAATCAGTACTAGCTTTTACTAATATCTCTCCCTCCTGCACATGGATTGCGCATTTTGCCCACACTGTTTACCTTGGCAAAGAAATAGCAGTGGGAACCCATAATTTATGCTACAAAACAGGTTGAGCAGAAAATTCAGTAGAGCCTGCTTTACATTACAGAACTAATTATCCCCAAAACTAAGGGGTTTTCATAGCCATCATCAATGTAGCATCAGACGGGTTTAATAAAAATATTAATATAATCCTTCATTACCTAAAAAATAAACCAGACAGTCATGAATGCTGTCAACCCTGTACTCACACATGTAATCAGCAACCAGAATGTACAAACATGGAACAGATATTTTGAGATATTGCAAAACATTTACTAGTGAGTGAGAAAGGGCACCATATCTTGGGGTGGTTTGAATGATCTTCTACATCCTTCCTTGGCAGCAGAGAAGAAATAGTATTTTCTCACATCAGACAAGTGACTTCAATTATCATTAAGTGTCTCTGTAGATAAATAAGAAAGTGGCACAAAAGCACTCAAACTGTTTTATCTGATGCTGAGAATATAAAAAAACCCCACCAAAACAAAATAAGCTGAGCAAACTTTTAAGAAGAAATCAAGCCATGGAAGAGAATCTGTATAAACATCTGTTTCGATCCACACGTTAGTTATTATGCCAAATATTTAATAAATGTTTACAGCCCATAATAAGCGCATAAACTAGAAGGTAAGTTTCTGAATCTGTTGCCTTGTGAAAGAACTTAGAATCATAAAATGGTTCGGTTGAAAGGTACCTTAAAAATCTTCTAGTTCCAACCCCTAACATGGGAGGGGACACTTCCAGAGATGCAGCATCCACAACTTCTCTGGGCAACCTGTTTCAGCAGCTCGCCAGCCTCACAGTAATGAATTTCTTCTTTATATCTCATCTATATCAACAGTTTAAAGCCATTATTCCCCATCCCATCACTAAATGTTCCTGTTACAGGTCACTCTCACCCTTTTTTATAAGCCCACTTTAGGAATTGAAAGGCTTCTCTTAGGTCTGCCCAGAGTCTTCTCTTCTCCAGCCTGATCAACACCACCTCTCTCAGCCTCTCATTCACAGGAGAGGTGCTGCAGCCCTTTGATCATCTTAGTGGCTCTCCTCTGCATTTGCTACAAAACGTCCCCAGAGCTGGATGTAGCACTCCAATTGGGGTCTCACTAGAGCGGAGAAGGGGAGCAGAATCCCCCCACTTACCCTGCTGACCATGCTGCTTTAGATGTAGCCCAGGATACAGTTGGCTTTCTGAGCTGCAAGCACACATGGCCTTATCACTTAAAGTTTCTTGTCAGCCAACACACCCAAGTTCTTTCTTCTCTGGGCTGCTTTCAATCCATTCTCCTCCCAGCCTCCTCTTCCCCTGATGAGGAAGTTGCAGACTGCAACGACTCTGTCCTCAGTCTCCTCCAGGCTGAACAGACCAAATAACCTCATTAGCTCTTCAGACAGCTTCCCCTCAAGGCTCTTACAACCATCTTTGTGACCCTTCTTTGTACATTCTCTAACAGTTTAATGTCTTTCTCATATTGTGGCATCCAAACCAGCCCCCAGCTCACTCAAGCTGAGGCTGCCCCAGCTCAGGGCAGAGCAGGACAATCCCCTCCCTTGCCCAGCTGGTGATGCTGTGCCTGATGCACCCCAGGACAGGGTTGGCCCTCCTGGCTGCCAGGGCACTGCTGGCTCATGTTCAACTTTCTATCAGACAAGACCCCCAGGTCCCTTTCCATGGCTCTGTTTTCCGGCATCTCATTTCCCAGTCTGTCCATACATCCAGGGTTGCCCCATCCCTGGTACAGAATGCCGGCACTTTCCCCTGTTGAAATTCATATGGTTGGTGATTACCCAGACCATTTAATTTGTCAAGGTCTCTCTGCCAGGTCTCCCTGTTCTTGGGGGAGTCAACAGCTCCTCCCAGTTTTGTATGGTCTGTGCACTTGCTGAGTATTTCTTCCATTCCTACATCCAAGCCATTTATGAAGGTTTTGAAGAGCACAGGGCTGAGGATGGAGCCCTATGAAACCTCACCAGTGACAGGTCCCTCAGTCACCCCACTCTCTATAACCCTTTGTGCCTGACGCATGAGCTAGTTGCCCAGCCATCCCATGATGTGTTTCTCCAGCTTTGGGCTGCACATTTTGTCCAGAAGGATCCTCTAGGACAAAGCACTGAAAGCATTACTGTAATCCAAAAAGATTGCATCAACTGACATAAGGGTAATTAAAGATTAAGCTAATTCTGATTTCAGATAAATAATCAGTAGATTAGTTTAAATAATCAATATCTACTTTTTTAAATCAATTGAACAATAATGGTTTAAATAAAAATAAATTACAGGAATCCCTGCCTTCACTTTTTCACAGTATAATGAAACCACATCAGTTTTGCTCCTGTGGGAAAGTTGTCCATGTATATGTTTCCCAGGCATATGGATTTTTCAGTTTCAAACTGGTAAAAAACGACGTGATTTTTCAGGTAATTATTTTCTGTGCATTGTTTGGTATTATATATAGTGTTTTTATTCAATCAACTTTTGATCCTGAACCAATTTCTGAAGAATCATGACTGATACAGAAAAGATCCTATAACATATACTTGCTTAATTACCAAATTGTCAGTATGTTCAGCATGAATCATCTACTACTTCACTTTATGCCTCTTCACAATTAGAATGTGCAATCCAATATTTTGCTGTGGGGGGAATGAGGAATTTTTAAAATATTTTTGTCTTTGAACATAGCTCTTGCCATGCATGTTTAGGAAAGGAGAAACAGGATGAATGATACATGATTGTGTCTTTATTTTTGTGAGAACACCAGACCAGTTTCCCAGAATAGTCTGTGTCATGGGTTATGTAACAAAAAAAAATGCGTATTCTATTCCATCTGTTGAAAGCAGTTGGGGAGATGTTTTTCTTTATCTCTTGTAACTCTGGGGGGAGGGGGGCAGATGCCTTCTGATAATGGGCCAGCTGTTAAAGCCAGGTGGGGCAGTGTTTCTTATCTCTTTCACCACCTGTCCTCCCTTCCATCTTCTGCTAATGGACCATTAAGGCTCACTAAGGACATGACACATTACATCATCCTATTGTGAGATGCTCCACCCAGTGGGGGGAGCCAACCATTCCTACCTGGATAAAAACTGAGACGCAGGAACACAAATTATCTGGTTCCACCAGATTCCTGGAGGAAGACTGGAGCCTTCTCACTATCACTGGACCCTTTTCTCTCATGATCATCTCTGATCCAACAGAACCACATCTGGCACTCCAGGAGGACTCACTTTTGGACTGCTTCCAACACCCTGACCAACAGGGTGTCAGGTTCTAGCTCTGACTGTCAGGGTTTCTAGGATTGCTGTCTGTTTGCTTTCTTGTTTTTTCTTGTACCACTACATTTGTTTTTTTTTTTAATATTCGTAGTAAAGAACTGTTATTCCTATTCCCATATCTTTGCCTGAAAGCCCCTAATTGCAAAACTATAATAATTTGGCAGGAGTGAAGGGTTTACCTTCACCATTCCAAAGGGGAGCTTCAACTTTCCCTGGCAGATACCTGTCTTTTCCAAACCAAGACAGTCTGTCAATGCACAACTTCATACAGGAACCCACAGCAGTATGCCAAAGAAACAAAACTGGACATCACTCTGAGATTTAAATGAATATTTATATGTTTTGTGTTCAGACCATAAATTGTCTTGATCATATCTTAAAATATTACTCAGAAAGTGGCTGCAAGAAGCAAAAGTTGTAAAAGATTTGGACAGTAATGTCAATGACTGCAGCAATGCAATCTCTACATCTATGCAGAACATTTAATCAAAGAACTTAAAAGCACTTCACTGAAGAAATAACTGCCCTCTCTATTCAATTCAGAAACTACAGATACAAGAAAATCCATATACCAAGTCCTCTTTTGTCTTGGCTTGCATTAGAAATACATTTTTGCTATTTTTTCAAATGTCTCATTTTTTGAGCTTTTAAGGTAACTGAGCTGCTACTGAGGACTAAGTACATGTTCTTTCATAACAAGAAATGAAACCCTTTCTTTCTAACAAGGTTATTACCTGTAACTCCTTATCAAGAGATAAATACTTGCTGCTTTTTTGGTTTTTTCCTTTTTGAAAATATTTACTTCTACCACAAAACACTACCACTCATGTGTATCAGAGCACTACATGGTAAGATAAGGCTTAAAAAAAGAAGGACTAATGGAAGAAACCCAGAGACATCCAGGGTTTGTCCGTCAGGAAAGTTTACTGAAGCTTCCAGAAAAAAAAAAATCCCAAAATATGAGAAGTGTGCTTTTTCTCCACACTGGCTTGCGTGGCACTGTGTTTTGGATTTGTGCTGGAAACAGGGCTGGCAACTCAAGGGTGTTTCCATGAGCAGCACTTAAAAGTGTCAAGGTCTTTTCTGCTCTTCACCCCACCAACAATTCAGCTGGGCAGGCACAAAGAGTTGAAAGGGGACACATCTGAGACAGCTAATTCCAACAGGTACCCCAGATCATAGGCCATCATGCTAAACATATAAACCTACAAGAAGAAGAAGAAAGGGGGTAATGTTTGGAGTGATGACATTTGATTTTCCCAAGTCATTGTTATGAGTGATGGGGCCCTGCTTTCCTGGGAATAGCTGCCTGCCCATGGGAAGAGGGGAACAAATTCTTGGTTTTGCTTTCCTTATCTGCACAGTCCTTGCCTTAACTATTAAACTGTCCTTATCTCAACCCATGAGTTTTTTCACTTTTACCCTTCTGATCCTCTCCCCTATACTGCTGTAAGGAAGTAAGTGAGCAGCTAGATGGGGTTTGGTTCCCAGTTGGGGTTAAACTACAATGCAAAGAAACTTGTTTTGTCCTGGATATTGAGATTATTTTACTGATTGATACTGATGAACACATGTTCATCAGGCTGTACTAAGAAAAGGTGCTAAGTATTCTTGACTTGGAAAGTATGAAACTGGTAAAACGTATCAGGTATGAAGAAGAAATTTAGGAAGTTCTTACAAGTGACCTCAATTTTATAGTCAGTCTTAAAATTTTAGGGAAGCTCTTATTCAGCATCTGTCTGTGACAGACATGAGACATACAAACATGAATAAAATATTTACATAAGACACAAATTTAAACTTAAGAAAACAAAAGCAGAAAAGGAGTGGTGAAATGCAGAACACAAACTGACTAGAATGTAATTAGGACCACACATGTACCCTCTAGGGGAGAACAATAACCAAACCACTAACTCTTGGGAACATAAAGAAACAAGGCAGATTTGAAAACTGGAGTCTGCAAAACCAACAGGACAAGTTAGGAAAGGGCCCTGTGAAAGATTGTATAAAGGTACAATGAAATACACATCCCAGCAATATCCACCCTTTTGATAAAATTGCTCCATTTCCAAGAACTCAGACCATCTTCAAAAGCCTGGACAATGATGAAATTCCTAATAAAAATGAAATTACACTCATGCTGCAGTACACCACTCTAGGAACTACTCAACAAGCAGCTGTATCTAGTTGTTTGAATAAACCCATTGTAATTTATGGTAATGTGCAGTTTATATGATTATGTGATGAGCTTACAGTGAAGTTCCAAAAAGGAAATAATTGAATCACATACCAGGGGACCATTCTTATTATAGATTCAAGTTACTAAATATACAAGTGAAAGACAATCTTTTGTTGCGGGAATTGTGCAGCTGCCACCTAGTCCATGTTAGGAATTTTACAGATGCCCACCTCAACAGGGCTCAGCCCTAGATTCTTGCCTGAAGGTGACAGGCCACCAATCTGCTGAGTAAATAACTTGTTTCTTTATCTGACAAACAGAGGAGCTTGAGCTATGTGGTCCAAGGAAGGACTCCCATTCCAGACCACACACTGCAACTGTACTTTGGTTGCTGGGCTGACATTTGTCTGAAAAATTGCCATTGTTCTTAGCTTCATTCTGATTGTATCTGCCACTTTCAGCTGCCACAGTTTTGTGATTGCACCATTGGTTTTATCAAAAGCTTCACTCTCAGAGAGTTCTTGCAGCCTAAGGCCTCAAGTACTTTACCTTCAAGTGATAGGCAAGGCTATTAATCCTAACAATTTTCAGAATTTGGGCATACGTAGTTTATTATTTCTTTAGGAAATGGAGAACTTAGTCCAGTGATGGAAAATATCAGTCTATCAATTTTATCCACAACTGACATAATACAAAAGAATTCCCATGGGAGTACTGGCAAATTCATGTGTTCAGATTTCATACTTCATGCAGTTTCTCAGGAATCACATATACTTTTATGAACATGTTATATGGAGACTGACTGCCCAGAGGTACTGAGAAGGATATTCTGTTTCCTGCACAAGTTTTATTAAAAAAAAATCTCTAAAATTAAAATCTTGAAAAATTTTCAGCTGCCAGTAGAGCAACCCTGCTATAAAAAGTAACCCACTACAATCAGTAACATACAGTGGAAGTCTTAACTGAAAAAAAATGCAGAAATAACAAAAATACTGTCTTTTTAACAGAATTTACACAAAATGCCATAAGGCAAGCCATACAGGGAAATTATGAGTAGATGTGGGAAGCTTAATGCTAAAGATAGAGACAAGGTAAAGATAGGAGGCTTATTCTGTACATACAAATTACATTTAAAGGAATTTTAAGTTCATGGTTTTAAGCTGACATCTATGTTTGGATATGCTGGAAAAAAGTGTTCACAGAGAATTCTTTTTTTTTTCTCCTGTCTACAAGTAGCAATACCAGACAAAAGAGCATGAAATCATATTAGCTACAGATCTTATACTAACAGTGATGCAGCTGTGCCCCTGCAGCCCAATAGATGTCCATGGTGAAGCAAATACCCACCTCTTGCCCGTGGAGAATTCCACACCAGAGCACGTGGATGCCTGAAGGAGGCTGTGACCCCGTGGAAACAAGCCCACACTGGAGCAAGTTTGCTAGCAGGACTTGGGATGTCACAGGTGACACACAGTGGAGCAGTCTGTTCCCAAAGGACTGCGCTCTGTGGAAGGGACCTATGCTGGAGCAGCTCATGAACTGCAGATTGTGGGAAGAACTCACAATGGAGAATTTTATGGATTGTCTCCCATGGCAGGGACTGGTGCAGAGAAAGTCTGTGAGGAATCCTCCCCCTGAGGTGGAAGGAATGGCAGAGAGACGTAATGAACTGTCCACAGCCTCCATTCCTTGTCCCCTGTCTCACTTGCAGAGAGAAGATAGAGAAAATCAGGAGTGAAGCTGATCATAGGAAGAAGGTAAAGGGAAAGCTGTTTTTTAAGATTTAGTTTTATTTCTCATTAACACAACATTACTCTGATTTGATCAGTAATAAATATATTTCCTCAGGCTGGGTCTGTTTTGCCTGTGACAGTAATTGCTGAGTGATGTTTCCCTGCCCTTCTTTGACCCACATGTCATATTTTTTTCTCTCCCCTGTCCAGCTAAGGAAGGGGAGTGATGGAACAGCTTTGGTGGGCACCTGGAATCCAGCCAAAATCAACCACCATGTTACACCATGCAGCTGTAACAACAGCTTCAATAAAGTGAAGAAGGAGAAATGAAACAAACTTCACTGGGAAAGTTGACTTGTAAAACCGTCAATAGACAAAGGAAAGGCTTGAGGAGAGCATTGTAGATACACAGTCTGCAATCCCTTCAGAAGTCTGCACACCTGTAAGCAATTGTGAGACCAAGCTCTGAAATTTGTGAAATGTTTCAAAAGTGTAGAGGACAAGTGAAACCAATTCAAATATTAGTTCAGAATTCCTGACACATAGATCTGCATATATGTATGTATTTATTTATGGTTATATACATTAATATCGGTATTGATTTATTATTCCTTTGGGAGAGGGGACTTTCTAAGACAAATGATAACTTTCATAAATAAAACTTGAAATAGTTCAAAGCATTAAAGTTTCTCTCATTTGTTAGTATCTTAGGAGGACCTTGACTGATTCTCCTTCTGGTTAAAATACTGTTTTTGCCAGGCTACACCAGGCTGAGCTTTCACCACTCTTGCCAAAGCAGTCAGCAAGAGGAGCTGCTCATTCCCCAGCAGACATGGTAACATCAGGCTTGCTTCTCACCTTTTCAGTACTGATTGCACTGAAAGTCGTACTTCTTAACTGGATCAAAGTAACAAAAAATCATCTAAGTGGTTCAATTTGGTTTATTTGGCAAAGTTGGTGGGGTGAGGTGGGAGGCCTCTGCAAGAAGAGTTCAGGGGACATCTCGATACGGCACTCAGACAGTTCCAAGATGGACCCAGCTGCTGGCCAGTGCTGAACCTGTCAGTGACACTGGTGGCAGCTCTGTGATAACATATTTCAAGAAGTGTAGCAACCACTCTACAGCAGCTATGAGAGACCAGAGTGAGAAAAACATGGGAAAAATAGCCCTACAAACACCAATGCCAGCAGTGAAGGAGGGGGAGGAGGTGCTTCAGATGCTGGAGCAAAGGTCCTTCTGCAGGCCCTGGAGAAGAACATAGTGGAGGAGTTTGTCCCCCTGCACCCCATGAATGACCCCAGCTGAACAGATGTCCACATGCAGCCCATGGAAGATCACATAAAGAGCAGCTGGGTGTGTGTTTTGAAGAAAGCTGTAAGCAGTAGAAAGCTCATGCAAGAGGAGGCTCCTGGCAGGACAGCTACTTGGGGCAGGAACCCATTCTGGAGCAGTCTTTTTCTGAAGGACAGTAGCCTGTCCTTCAGAACTGAAAGGACACTAGAGCAGTTTGTGAATGACATGGAAGGGACAAACAGCACCAGGATGGACTGGCAGAGAGGAGCAGTTATGGACTCATGACAACCATCATTCTTCATGCCCCTGCAGCGCTCAGGAGGGAAGAAATAGCAAGTCAGAAATGAAGGGGTGAAGCTGAACCTGAGAAGAAGCCAGAGGAACTAAAGGGAAGGTGGTTTTAGTTTTGTCCTTTTTTTTTCTCTCTCTTGCCATTGCACTCTATTTTTAATTGACAGTAAATCAATCTTTCCCAAGTTGAGTCTGTTTTGACCATGATGGTAATAGGTGAGTAATCTCCCTGGCTTTATTCCAATCCATGAACTTTTCCATCTTATTTTCTCATCCTGTTCTGTGAAGGAGGCAAAGTAAGAGAGCTGGGTAGGCATCTGGCAGCAAGCCAAGGTCAAACTCACCACAGTGGTAGAACAAGAGGCCCCTATTTTACCCAGTATATGTTTTACAGTAATTTTGGCAACTCAAGGTTGCAATCCACTCCACATTATTTTCGATTCTGTAATTAGTACTAACTGCCAGCCAGTGTCTTGGAAGAAATTTGTCCTAGTATGTCCATTCATATTAAACTTTTTTTAAACTTATCTGAAAAATCTGCCTCTCAAACAGTATCAGAATTCTGCCACAACTGGTAATATGAAATAGTATTTTCAATATGTATTACATTCAGTCTGAGGAAAAAAACATGACCTTCTCTAATGAACTTTAGCCACTCTTGTCCCTACAAATTAGTACCGACCCATATCAGTAGATTTTGTTCTAAAGAGAGGCACACTACAATGTGCTTTAGATATGCTTTTATTTTCAAAAATGACTTTCGGTGTCTTCCTCTGTCAGACAATGTTTTGTGTTAAAATGGTTCTGGCAGCTGCAATCATCTTCTTCGGACCTTTTATTTCAGCACACGGTGTTTGCATTTTTGGCACACTACACCCCCACCCCTGATTTATGTGGAAGCTCAGCCTTCAAGAGTTCATCTGAAAATTGAAGATTATTTTGTTTCCCCTACTCAGGTACAGAGCAAGCAGAATTGGGAATCTAGTACAAGAACATTGAGTCTCATAAACTACAACAAAGGTAAATATTGCTAGGGATGTTTATGGAGAAGATAATAAAATTTCTGGATTGGAGCAAGTCTTTCCTTAGAGAGAGCTAATGCAGTAAGATCACACTCACTTTATGAAGAAACCTTCAAGCCCTAACAGGATTCAAAACTGAGGTTAGGATCCTCTGTCTGTCTGATGATAGATATTAGGGTCTTGCATCTTTCTAATGTTAGGTCTGAATTATCAGAAGAAATATATATTTGGGTTTCATTTACATGACAGAAAAGTTAAAACAAGTAATTTTTTACAAAGGTTAGTAGAGAAGCTCTTATTACAAAATGCTAGAGCACTCTCTGACTTCTCAGAAAAATGAAAGTTTTACTTCCTTAAAACTAGTAAAAGAATTAGCAATAAGCATGAGGCTTAAAAAATTCTCTACCACTTAAACTTTTGACATAGCATAAAAAAATCTAAGGTATTTAGAAACATTTTGTATACTTTATGTTTTCCAAAGACTAAAAGCCTGGAGGCAGCTGTCAAATTACAAATGAGATATTAATATCAAATTAGAGAAAGCATATCTGTGAGACAGCTGTCCTCCTTATTGGAAATATATTTAAGCTGTATTCTCCTGCACCTTAACTATGTAAATTTAGCTATGCACAGAAAACTATTTTTGAAACTTTCTCAATCTTGTTTGCATGTACTTGTTCTCACTGGATTGTTAGTCTTACCACATCAATCAAATATTCATGTACAAACTGATTTCATTCAAACCAATTAAAATTCACAGCAAAATCATATATGTATTTTATATTTCCCATAATTGTAGCTTGCTTTTTGTTCACTTTTGTCTTTATTTTGCCTCTAAGTTCCACTTTTTCTATGGTTTTGTCTGTGAGTAATTCCAAAATTGTGAACAGCATAATTTTTTCTTATGTTTTATGGCTGCCATACAGTCACATCTGTCATTGGCCTGTCACACAGCAGAAAGGGCAGCCTGTGGACCCTGTCATCTTTATATTACAGACTCAAGGTTAGAAGAGTAAAAAACAGGCACAAACCCATTTCATCAATTTTTTTTCAGGAACAGCTAACAAAAACTATCCATGAATAGAACCGTAAGTGAAACACAGTCCTTGAAATGTCAGAAAGCTGCACTAAAAACAAGACAGATCTCTGCCAGTATGCTCAGCCAAGGATTCCAACCTCTGTAATCATGTCAGTCTATAGAGAACTCTATTTTTAACTTGTGCCAGAGAATAACAAACTTCTTGACTTCAGTCCTTTACCTGAAATAACTACATGCAGTAATGACTTTAATCCCTTTTTTTTCTCTCCCACAGGAAGTACTTGTTAGACTGTGCTTTGTTAGTGCACCAGTATATATCAGCTCTAGTTGGTGACTTTGCATTAGACATCTTTGCATCTGTAGCTTTGTAAGTAATTAGGGCAGGGTGGATGGAAAACATTTGAGAGAGAACAAACATTTGCCCCTAAAGCTTATCCAATTCATTCCCTTAAGAATACTGCTGTTCAGCTCTACTACTTGTACCGAAATTGCAATACTGTGATGTTTTGCAGGCAGTTTAGGAAGACAGCAAAGTCAAATTTACATTATGATTTTTTTTTCTAATTTATATGGAAGACCAACAAGACAGAGTCACTGCCTATAATTATAAATGATTAGTAATTATAAAACATTTCCCTCTTCATGAGGAAAACTAATAGGAAATCCTGCCCACTCCTCCAGATTTCTGTCTCCCACTGGAAACTTCTCTTACCAGCCTCTGTTGGGCTTACAGATGGAAGGCCTTTTTGGCATGGTGCTCCAAGAACAATCAGAAGTGAAGTTGAGCCCTATAAATAACAGACACGCTAAAAACCATCTTCCCCCCCCCCACAGACACATCTGTCAGGAAAAGGGGAAAAAGGGAAAACTGCCAAGCTGGCATGCAGTTACACAGTAATTCTTTACCCAGCATATATATATATATATACACATTGAACATTTTCTTGACAACATGATGATGAAAATTTGACATCTTGCAGTCCATTCCTAAAATTAGCTGTCTGGTCCATGTGGTGATGTGTGGAGGCAATTCCTTCTTCTGCTGTGTCTTGGGTTGTGGAACCAAAAATATGTATTCTATTTCATCTGTTGAAAGCAGCTGGAGACATGTTTTTCTTTATCTCTTGTAACTCTGGGAGGAGAGGGGGCAGATGCCTTTTGATAATGGGCCAGCTGGTAAAACCAGGTGGGGCAGTGTTTCTTATCTCTTTTCACAATGGGCCATTAAGACTCCCCAAAGCAGTACATCCACAATACCCTCCCCAAACGATACCCTCCCCCAAAGCAGTACATCCACATTCCATCATCCTATTGTGAGATGCTCCACCCAGTGGGGGGAGCCAACTATTCCTTCCTGGATAAAAACTGAGACACAGGAACACAAGGTATCTGGCTTCACCCAATTCCTGGAAGAAGACTGAATCCCTTCTCACCACCGCTGGACCCTTGTTCTACAGGATCATCTCTACTCCACCAGAACCACATCTGGCACTCCAGGAGGACTCACTTTTGGACTGCTTCTAACACCCTGACCAACAGGGTGTCAGGTTCTAGCTCTGACTCTGTCAGGGTTCTCTAAAATTGTGGTTTATTTGTTTGCTTGTTTAGTTGAGTGGTTTTGTTTTCTACTACATTTGTATTGTTACAAATGTAAAGATCTAGTAAAGAACTGTTATTCCTATGCCCATTATGCCTGAATTATTCCTATTCCCATTATTCCATTCCTATTATGCCTGAAAGCCCTTAATTGCAAAATGATAATTTGGTGGGGGTGAGGAGTTTACATTCTCCATTCTAAGGGAAATTCCAGCTTTCCCTGGCAGATACCAAACCAAGACACGCTGGCAGTGTGTTCCAGAAAGAGCCTTGAAAGCTAATCTCATTTTATTGTTAGCTTCCAGCCTCTTAATCAGTGCAGATGCAGGACCCCTCAATACAATCTCACGATTGGGATGAGAAACGGTCAGGAGAGTCCATTGAGTGTGCCTCCAGCTGCCAAATCAAGCTGCATGCCAGACAATGCCTATGTGCAGGGATTTTTTTGGGAATTCTGTAAGAACTGTTAAAATTGCTACAGGCTGCAGCACTTGCGTTTTTTTAATGAGGCACACGCTGTCTTTGAGCTTTCTATTTCCTTGAAATTTAATTTTCTGTTTTCCTTCAAAGTACTTCGCTAAAATAATAAGGGGTTTGCCCCGAAGCGTCACCTTCATGTTTCACAGTTCTCCAAACCCCGTGGACCTATGTTTATTGTCGGACTTGTGTTATTGTTATATTTGAAGGGACAAAGCGAACAAGAAATCTGAGTCTTCTTCACACTCTGCGTAGACACGTCTTACTCCACCGCTCCCCAGCCAGGTCTGCTCCCCTTGCCCCTCACCCTCCCTTCCGTCTCTCGATTTTCCCTCTCGGAGTTAGTTATTCCAAGGGCACACGTGGCAGCAGGCGAGTCTGGGCTGCGCGGTGCAGGAGCAGCGGCCCGGCCGGGTCCCCGCTCAGGAGCGCACGGCTGCTACAGCCACACCGGGCCCGCCCAGCGCCTTCGCCCCCGCGGCAGCCGGCCCCCAGCCCCGGTGGGTGCGCGGTCTTTTCGTGCTGGGAACCACAAGAAAGCCCTGCGATCCCCCGAGCCGCAGAGGAGTTGGTGTTCTCTGGGTCCCAGCGCTACCGGCGCTGCCGGAGGAACGTTAACGAGAGCAACAAAAAGGACAAACAATCGTAGTTGCCAAGGCTGCCAAGAGCACCGTGTGGGCGAGGTCGGGGCCGGGCGGGGCGCGGAGAGGCAGGGGCGGGACCCTGAGAGCGGCCGCGGCGCCGCGGAGGGCCGGGCCGGGCCGGGCCGGGCCGGCCGGACCCGCGGGTGGGGGCCGGACCCGCGGGTGGGGGCCGGACCCGCGGGTGGGGGCCGGACCCGCGGGTGGGGGCCGGACCCGCGGGTGGGGGCCGGACCCGCGGGTGGGGGCCGGGCGGGACCCGCGGGTGGGGGCCGGACCCGCGGGTGGGGGCCGGGCGGGACCCGCGGGTGGGGGCCGGACCCGCGGGTGGGGGCCGGGCCGGACCCGCAGCCCAGGGCAGGAACTGGAATCCGGCTTGGGGCCGCGCCCGCGGGGGAGGTGGCCGGGCTGCCTGGCTGCCCCGGTGCTGCTCCGCACCTGGGTGCTGTGGGCGTTCCGGGAGCGGCGTGGTCCCGAAGCGGGTGGCAGCCGGGCTGGCCTGGAGCATCGCTCTTCCCGGGCGCCTTACCCTGCGGAGCCTCGCAGCACTACTCCAGGAGCCGCCGCATCGTCGGGCAGGTGCCGCACTAGAGGGCAGGGAGACGCATCTGTTGTGCCTTTTTTTTTTTTCTCCTTCTTTCCTTCTTTTTTTCCCCCACCTTTTTTTCTTTCCTTACCCCTTTCCCTCTCTGCTCCTTCTCCTTCCCCTCCTCTCCCCATCTCCCCCTTCCCCTCTCTCCTCTTCTTGGTTACGTCTTTTCGCTTCTTTCTTTCCCATTTTCTTCTTATTTCCTTTTCCCCTTTCTTCTCCAGCTTTTTCCCCGCCACACCGCCTATTTTCTTTGTTTCGTTTGCCCACTTTCTGTCTGTCTGTCTTCCCACCCTCTTTGCTTTTTCCCGCGGCAGTGCATGCAGGGAACCCTGCGCAGGCTGTTGCCCTCCGGGGGGGTGTCGGCTTGGTGTGAAACCTCCTATCAGGGCATACCTGATGCTCCTGAGGTGTTGCAGTCGTAGGCTGTGGTGCCTTCTTCTTTTTTTTTTTTTTTTTTTTTTTTTTCTCCTCCCTCTCTCTCTCTTAAAACTCACTGTAACTGAGAAAACCCTGAAAAAAAACTTTTTTTTTTTTTTTTTTTTTTTTTTTTTTTTTTTTTTTTGTCAGAATAAAAAAGGCTGTTTAGAAGGTTGTAAATAGTTTTCTGTGGCCAGGTTGGGTGAGAGGACTGAGAAGGAAGCCTGACAGGAGACTCAGTTATGGTCTGGCACTTTGCCTTCTTTCAGCGTTACTCAGAAAAGTAGACTTCTTTGTGGGAAAGAGGAGGAGTGGCAGCTGGAGGGAATTGCCATTTTGGAGTCTGCTATTTTAAATTTCATTTTTAATTGAATATGAGGTATCTGAGCACAGAGGTGGCAAGAAAGAGAGTTAGAAATGGTAGTGAGAGAAGAGGGGACAAATCTATCTTTTCTGTCTTTCAACTTGAAAATCTTTGTAAAAAATAGTAGTAATATTTGTAGCTCAAGTTGGAGTCCACTTACATTGCTTTTGAAAGTAGGTGTATACAAAAGAAAATATTTTCTCTCTTCAGTCATTAGCTATTCTGCCTATAGTGTATACCAGTTATCAGCATAATGCCTTTCCTATGAAATCTGAATTGTCTGGGGTAATATTTCCTGAGGCCAGAAGAGCCAAAAGTTGCTAAAAAACCTGAATACCTTGATGAATGCCAAGTCTGCCTTTTTTTTGAAACATAAACCAAATGCAAGGCAAACATACAAGCTAAAGATTTAGAGTCTATTTGCTAAAAATACTCTGTTTATTGAGTAAAGTCCTGCTCTCCAATTTTGTTTCCACATCAGAAAACCCACTGCTAGTCTTATTAAAAGATTTAATTTTGTTTTTCTAATAATCCCTCTCAGTTTTGCTTTGGATTTTAACATAATTCAAAAGTTCTCCATTTACTCTGGTTCTTAAGCTCCTGAAACTGGAAAATACCTAACTTTATCACCATAGAATTCTGTCTTAGAAAAGGTGAAAAAAGGTAGTGCCACAGAAATGTAGCCTACCCAGTACTACAACTGAAGTAACTTTCACTGTTAGGTGTACTTCATAGCTCCAGAGACACCACTTTTTGCAATGTGCAGCATTATTATACTTGGGATAATTGTGGTGCTGTTAGAGGGACTTAATAAAACAAACAGAAACTTCATCTTGGAAAACTGTGATAGAATATCTGAGGAAGTTCACTGATGATTCTTTAGCTCACTGATGAACTGTAGGTATGGCTTTAAAATGCTGGCTTCTCCATAGGGCTGAAGAAAATCTCAGAATATTTTATATGTTGTGCTTGAAGAGGGATCCAAGTACTCAAAAATTTGACAGCCTCTTTCTTCTGCCTTCCTTCTGGTTTTATAGATTACCCTTCCTGCCAGTGTATCCCGTTATGAAATCCAGCATTGTCACAAGGCAGCAATAACCACAGTGTTTTATGTGGGCATGAGGAGTGCAGCAACTGCTCTCTTCCTGGTGATATTATAGGTTCTACTTTAGAATAACGTGAAAAAAATAGGTGTGCATTTTACCTTGAGGTAGCCAAAGTGTACAAATTACCTTGAACACTGGGCAGTTCTACCGTCTGTTAAATTGGCCACTATTAGTTTAAAGATTTAATGATTTTTTTGTTTTGTGATTTGTCCGCACTTTCAGTGTTAGCAGCCTTGAGGTAAAACATATCTTTTTGTCCATACTAAGAGTCGCAGGCTTCTTGTGGTAGGAACTGGTCACTGAATGACTTTGCCATAACATCTTTACTCTCCTTAGCTGAAATTTCTTACTGTTAGCTCTGTCTGTGGGGCCTATAAGGATGGACAGGATTGGAAACAGTAATCAGACTTTGAACTGTTCTGCAGAAGGTTCACATGATACAGCAGTATACAAGAGTGCTAGGAAGGCTAGTAAAACTTACCGCTTTTTCAGTTTACAGTCTACATAGAGTGTTCGTTCATTTGAGTTTTACTCATTTTTTGAAACAGAAATACTTCAGTGTGTTAGATTCCTAACAATTGAATATAAGATCTTCAAATAACTCAGAGGTTTAAATTTGTTTTCATCTTTTTTTTAGCTCTGAAAAAAACAGCTGTCTACTTTTAGCTACTCTCAGTATTTAATTTCCATGTGGTGGTGGATGTAGCAGTACTAGTCACCTGTGGAGTTTTGTTTAAAGTCGTCTTCCAAGTTAACAAAGGACTATAAATGTGTTGGGGTTTTTTTTTCTGTAAAAAGGGAGTGTATTTTCCCTTTTTTATTGTTTTCTTAAGCACCTCTGAAGGAAAAGCATCTACTCCTACAGTGTGTTGTCAGTTGCAGACAGCTGTGCCCACATGAAACCCTGCTGCATATGATTTCAAAATTAAGGGTCCCATAAACCTTATGGTAAGCCAACTATGCAGCTTATTAGCAGTTCTCATTTTCACTGAGACTCAAGGCTCAACACTACCTAACAGAACAAATATGAGTTCCTTGATTTTTTTACAGGCATATCTACTTTCAGGATAGTGCTGCTTGGGGTCCTGGAAAGCTGAGTAAATGACTTCCGTATCTGGCAGATGACACTGTAGTCCACGCAGTCTGTCGTTGTGTTTATGCATGTTTGTGTTTATACTGGCTGCCTACTGCTTTAAAAATCACTTCCTCATCAGAATGAATGTTCTGCATAACTGAATCTGAATGGAAGCATGGTAATTGCAGTAACTATAGGATGCGTGTGCTTTGAACCATTCTGGATATGCCTTTATAAAACATTAGGACTTCCCAGCAAATCCATTGTTGTGGCTCCACTGGCTGGAGAGCTCCCCAGAGGCTGTCTGGTTGGATTGGTTGTTGCACTCCTCCAAGCCCAGTGTGTGGGTACCAGAGATGGGAGTGGGGTTGCTCCTTCCACCAGCAGCAGCACTTCATGGTGCCAGAGCAGTGGTGATGCTGTGCTGGTGGCCAGAGGCTGGTGTCCTGGCTGCTGGGGTAGTGGTGCCCTGCCAGCTCTGCACGTTCACAAGCATCCTCATTTGTAGGACTAGCAGCTCCAGTCCAGCCTATCTGCACAAAACCTCTGTGCCAGCTCTGGTCTCCCTCCTGACTGTGGTATACTATTATAAAAGTGTTTTGTTTGGTGGGGGGTTTTTTTGTTTGTTTGTTTGTATGTATATTTTGGAGATTTTGGGTGGTTTTTGTTTTGAAGACCTAGGTTTCTCATGGGATTTCGTGTTTGCTGGAAATGAAGCTGAAATTATCTTGGTTTTGTTCAGTCATACCATACAGTTGTACACAGCAGTAAAGAATAGTTTTGGCAGGAAAGAGGGAAGTGGGCAGCTAACTCAATCTTTGTACTAACTCCCCGCAACTGCTGTAAGTTTCCCCTTTTAATGACAACTGCTTCAGAAATAGATTTTGACTTGAGGAGAAAGCAGTAAAAAAAGGAAATGGGTCAGGCATGTAACTTCTACAACTGAACTTCAGTTGAGCGCAAGACGAAGGCTACTAAATAAAGCATTTTCTACACAGCTTTGCAAACTTTCCTCCACCTCTCCCACAGTGCAAAGTGCTGCCTCTGTCAAGGCAATTCTCTGGTGTGCACACTAAGGCTATGCAGAGTTAAAGCTTTACTGATACTAAAATCTTAACTGAATGCAGTCTGAAACTATATAAATGAGTGTTCTAGGCTCAGTAAGTGTATTAGTATTAGAGGAAAGGTAACAAATCTTGCCCTGTAAAGATCAGCTTTTGTGAATGGGATATGATCAGATTTTAGGACTTTGAAATTGTGAACATAAACAAATAGTAACTTCTTGTTAAAACTGGCCTGAGGAAGCAGCATGCCAGTGAGAGAAATTTGCAGGGAAAAAATACCCAAATAAAGATTAGAGCCATGTTAAGGTGTAAATGTTTGCAGATCTTTCATTTTGGTATAATGAAAATGCCGCGTTTGATTATTCTGAGCTCTGAACAATAAAGGAATTGCACCCAGCTGGGTATACAATGTCTTTCTGAAAGGGCTTCTTTATCCTGCACTCAACCAAGTTTTATTCTAAAATGGGAGCAGGAAAGAATTCTTAGCAAGCTTTATTCTTTGAAAATTTTAGAAGGTGAAGACTGCCATGGTCATTTTCAATTAAGATTGTCTCTCTCCATTAGAACAGTGACAGGTTGGTAATCTTGAGTGTGTGTTACTTCTCAATGCTAGTGCTCCTATAAAAAAACTAAGAATAGGATAAAATAATAGTGGTAGCAGCCTAAAGAAAGGATTCCAATGTCTGTCAGCTAAAGTATCACAAATATAACTGTATTTGAACTTCTTTAAGTTCTAGAAATGTCTTCATTTTTAAGTTTGTAGGCAGAATACAGTAATTGAAGGTTAACCAGTATCACAAGCTTCATCCTATGAAAATATATACCTGTGGACATTATCACATATTTAGTCTTCTTCCTTTGTTAATTTGTGATGAAGTGGATTACTAGTGAAAACAAGCAGGACATCAAGTACAAAAGTGTGTGATAAGTTACAAAGCATGTTAAAACATGTTCTAAATTATGCTATTGTGTTCAATATCACATGGCAAACAGAAAGCCAGAATTCTGGAAACTTCCTTTTAATTTTTTTTTTAAATTCAAAGTGTTAAGACCTCATTCTTTAAAATTCCCCTCTGTGTGCTTTCAGTTGTAATTGCATGCTAGCTCACTGGGCTTCTTTCCTTAAGTTTTAAAATTTAAATTTTCTTCTAGTTTGACTTCACTGTACACCAAAAATATACCACGAACGAATATCTGCTTTCCTTAAAATAAATTAGAAATGCAGGATAAAATAATTACAATTGTAATTCTGAAAACAAAGTACACTTCAGTGTAAATAAAATGTTTATGTAATGCTGTTAGTCATAAGCTTTTGTCTAGTTTGGTCTCTGCCTGCTGTTGGCTTGAAATACAAAATATTTGACTGTAGTACTTCCTTTAAAAATTGTTGATTCTCATAGCTGTGCTAGACATTTGTGCAGTGTTCCACACCTTCCTCCCACCTGCTACATTCCCCCAGTCAGTTTACAGTGCCATAAGCAAAGTGGTGTACCCACTGTGTCGTTCATCCGGGCAGCTTTACTAACAAAAAACACTGTGATGCCATACCTCAGTTTGTTAAATGCACCTCTTCTGAGATCTGCAAGTAGCAGCTTAATAGCCACAGTTTAGGAGTTAAAACCTAAAATGATACTGGGGTAGCTTAAAGAAAGCGGGGGGGGGAAAGAAATTCTTATGTTGAACAGCCTATGACAAAACACAATAGCAGACAAAATACACACTTATCTTTCTTAAATGGAGTTTCTTACCAGTTTTTCTGAGTAGCTGTTATTCTTAGAGCTACTCAAAAAGTTATTCTGAGGCACTGTCTTTTTTTTCTTGAAAGTAGTAAAAATGTAAGGAGTCTTGTATCTCTCAAATATTTTATATTTCATAAATTTATAGATTCATGTATTGGAAGATTCATGTTTCCCTGTAAACTGTGTGGACTTTTGTAATTAGAGGCTGGTTTGAATTCAAACCTGCACCAAATTGTTAGGCAGTGAATTTATGATTAGAAGTAGCATCTGAGTAGCAATGTAAGTTAAGGATATCCTGTTCTTGATCAATTTAGCTGCATGAGATAGCACTTAAAAAAAAAAAAAAAAAAAAAAAAAAAAAAAAAAAGACACCTAGTTCTGCAATACAGTGTGGTTTTCTCAACTGCTGTAGCTGCTGCACAACTGCAGCAATTCTTTTCACAGAGTACTGAAACAAAAAAATGGTGCTTAAAGAGAGTAACAGAGCTAACAACCAAAAATTATCTAGTGCTTGTGCAGTAGAGTAGAAAATAAAATTGGCTAGAAATCATATTGCAATTCAGCATTGCAGTATACCTCCACATAAAAGCAATTGCTGAATCATAAAACAAAGTGTGTTTAAATGATGGTAATACAACACTGCTGTGCACTTGGATTTGTGTTCTTGCAGTGACTTGATACAAATCAGCTTGCGATACAGGTCGTAAATGTTGCCTCTTGCCTTAGAAAGCTATTTCAGCAATTCAGTAACAATGTTTCTCACAACTCCGAAAATTGAGGTGTCCTCCTCTAATAACTTTTTCTCGCCCTTCTCATCAGCTGTTTCCTGGTGGTATTTCTAAGCTCATACACAGGATGTTGAAGAGACTATCTCACATAAAAATCTTGAAAGGCTGCAGTAACTTTTTTGCCAGTGAGAACTAAAGCATGACTACCATCCAGGAAGTGAGTGGTGAGTTTTAATGATAAAGAAATCTATGTCAACCCTAAAGTGGGTATTAAAACATTCTTGTCAAGCTCTAAAGCATGAATTAACAAGAAATACTTGCTTATCAGTAGTATCTGACTTCAATTTTGTTTCAGATGAAGCTGAATCAGCTCTATTTTCTTACTGAACTTTGCTTTGTACCATTAGTACTGTAGAAGTTTCATGAAAACTGTCTGCTTTTCCCAGTGTATTTCTATAAAAATTATTCCTTAATTTTTAATTTTCAACAGAATATTTTTGGCTGAACTATTCAGCTTTTTACTGTCGCTAAATAAGAATGTAATTATTAATCACTAACTTTTTTTAAGAAACCTTTTTAGACTAAGAATGACTGTCATATTCTATTTTATTTTAGGATTTTTCCTTCCATTTCCCTGAAAGACTTGCCTAATTCCTGAGGAACACAAAATTTTTTTCTGAAGTTGTTGAAACTCATGTGAACAGAGAGGAGGACATTTTTTTTTAGCCCTACAAAGCTATCTGGTGTTTGAAATGCTGAAGAGGAAATTACGGTTTTGCCACAACTTGCGCTTCAGGCTTCTCTTGGGTCTAACTCTCATTTTAGTAATAATATCAGTTTTGAAAGTTAACCAGAAAGAAGACTTCCTAAATCGGAGACATCTGGAGCTAACAAAAGAAGATCCTATTAGCAATGTCAACTGCACCAAGATTATTGAGGGGGATATAGAAGAAATACAAAAGGTACAGCTTGAGGCATTATCAGTTTCATTTAAGAAACGCCCCAGACTAACGACAGATGATTATATTAACATGACTGCAGATTGTGCCTCCTTCACCAAAACTAGGAAATACATTATGGAACCTCTCAGTAATGAAGAAGCAGAATTTCCTATTGCTTACTCTATAGTGGTTTATCACAAAATTGAGATGCTTGATAGACTTCTAAGATCAATCTACGCTCCACAGAATTTTTACTGCATCCATGTAGACAAAAAGTCTCCAGAATCCTTTTTCGCTGCTGTGAAGGGAATAGTCTCATGTTTTGATAATGTCTTTATTTCCAGCCAGTTAGAGAGTGTGGTATATGCTTCATGGAGCAGAGTGCAGGCAGACATTAACTGCATGAAAGATCTCTACAGAAGAAGTTCAAACTGGAAATATCTAATAAACCTATGTGGTATGGATTTTCCTATAAAGACCAACCAGGAAATAGTGGAGAAATTAAAAGCCCTTAAGGGTGAAAACAGCTTGGAAACAGAAAAAATGCCTATTTATAAAGAAGTAAGGTGGAAGAAACACCATGAGATTATTGATGGTAAAATAAAGAACACAGGCATCGACAAACAACTCCCCCCCCTCAGCACTCCAGTTTTTTCTGGCAGTGCCTATTTTGTAGTTAGCAGAAGCTTTGTAGGATATGTACTAGAAAACAGCAAAATACTTAAGTTCATTGAGTGGGCAAAAGATACTTACAGCCCAGATGAGTACCTGTGGGCAACAATTCAGAGAATCCCTGAAGTCCCAGGTGCATTTTCTTCCAGTGACAAGTACGACGTTTCTGACATGAATGCACTGGCCAGGTTTGTCAAGTGGCAGTACTTTGAAGGTGACGTGTCCAAAGGTGCACCCTACCCACCATGCAGTGGAGTTCACATTCGCTCTGTCTGTGTTTTTGGAGTAGGAGACTTGAACTGGATGCTACGAAACCACCACTTATTTGCTAATAAGTTTGATACTGATGTCGACCCTTTTGCAGTGAAATGCTTGGAGGAGTATTTGCGGCACAAAGCTCTGTATCTGCAAAAGAACTGAAATGTATGCTCCTGTTAGGGAACATAGGTACAAATATTCTACTGCAATGTGCTTTAATGTGTTACAACAATGGTGGTGATGCTGATGCTGATAATGGGTATAATGACTCTCACCGTGTTGGTGTGGTGGTGCTCATCCCTGCCTTGTCCATGGACAATGGGGGAGAAAAGACATGACTCGAGTATGCCTTGTGGCATTCTGAGGCTTGGAGCTTTAGGTACAAAAATCAGATGGCAGTTTTTGGAAAGCTAGCTATTTGGAATATTTATTTTCTAGAAGGTATAATTAATGGACTTCCTTTGGCTAAACTGGTTTAAGGCATAGAAAATGCATGTTGTTCATGGTTATTCTTAATTTTTTTTCCCATGAATGTAATGCTAGCTGGAAGAGAAAGATGGGGTGAGGTAAAAAGCAGCTGGACTGCACTTCATACTGAGTACTGAAAGATCTCAGGAATATAACATTAGAAATTATCTAAAAGCTATGCAAAAGGGGATATGCAAAGCCAGCTGTTACTATTTTACTTTACTTACTGCACTCTGTTTGCTGCAGTTCTGTCATATGTAATTCTCAATCCTCTTGAAAATTTTGTTTTCAGCATGGAGTATTAATGAATTCAAATCTTTCTTTTGTATCCTTAAAGCACCCTGATATTGTGATATAAAGTTTAAACACTAGTTTGTAATTACATCTTCTCAGGGAAACTTCAGTTTTGTGCCTGATGAGATTTAGACTTGTAATTTTACATTACTTACTGTATGGGGAGTTTTGCTTTTGTATCCAAAAATCACTCAAGTTTCTCAAGACTTAAAGAACTGCAGTAGTGTCTAAATGTTACTGATGGAACTGCTGGTTTCTGCGTTCTGTCAAGCTCAACTTGCATTCCAGATTATTTTAACACTAAGTATGGAAAAAAATAAAATTATTTTTTTAAATTATATTGTCTCTTCCTACAATTGAAGTCCCTCTGAAAATCCCACAAATAACTCCTAATGATGAAGACCAAAGATATTTTTTACAGTAGTTTTCCATACGTGACTGAAGCTGCAGCTGCGATAAACCCTACTTTACCTCCATATGGTCATCTCTTCATGTGCCTGTGCTTCTTTTTATTTCCAGTTAGGCCCTTACTTAGTTTAGCTGCTGCAGTGTGGCACAGAAGCTTGGGGATGAAAGAAGAGGATACTGTGAGGGATGATATTATTTCCTTCTATATCAATTCAGGTTTGTCACGTGTAGTTATTGCCAGATGTCTCATTCCAGAGGTGGCAGTGGAATTCATGACAAGCACTAGCAAATGGCAAAACAGACTAAATTTTTTATTTGTGAATGGTTGCTGTAATTGCAGCATGTGTTTTCTTAAAAAGGCAGTTTGTTCTGAAGTTTATTCTACTTAACATTTACATAAAGGACTGCTTACTGTTGGTCATGCAAACAGCTGGGAAGACAAGCAGTTTAATCTGCAATGGAGCCTGTTTTTGCCAACCCCTGCCTTCAAAACCACCTGAAAGTTGTTCAGAGAGTTTTCATGGACTTTCACATTAACAGGTAATTAAAACTTGTGAGTGAAAGCAGTTGAGGGAAATACCCTGTCTTCCCCACCCTTTGGCTTTTCTACAAGAATGCTCTTACAGACTGTTGTGCTTTACCACCTTTGCACAAGCTACAACAAACTTCACTGCATCTAGTACTGGGAATTTCCAGGTCATTTTTAGCAGAAAGCAGTTTTAAGAATTTGCACCTAGAAACCATCTACATGACTATCTTCTATGAGACCAGAACTGCTGGTTCAAAAAGACTGAAAAAGTGATGATAAATAATAAAATATTCTGTGCACGGGATGGACTCTTAGTCAGTTGCTTGAAATCTACTGGACAGTTAGAGCACCTTTATCCTACCTCTATCAGCCTGCTTTGTGCTTAGGCAGTTGTGTAATGCAATGCCTATTTCTGCTATTAATAATACTGCTACTTAGATAGTGAAGATACTGCTTGATTAGGTGCTTCAGATATTACTATTTAGATGGAATCAAGGGAGATCCTGTGTATGCTCGCTGCATCTTCTGTACAGAATGAAAAGTAAGAGAGCATTGCTGTTTAGCAAACATTTTCGTTAAGGTAAGGAAGAACTTCTGGAAAAAGTGACCTACAAAAAACCTACCTCTCTAAAACTGACTAGAGAAGAGTCACCCTGCTCTGGCAGAACTTAAATATTCTAGGAAGACATTTTCATGGAAAGAACTCTTATTTCCTGAGCAAGTACTGAATGTACCAAAGGAAATTACTGGATTAATTAAAGGGTATTGCAAGTACACATAAAGAAAAAACACTTTCACCAGCTATAACAAGTAAAGAAAGCAATCCAATGTACATTAGTTATCCACAAAATCAGATTCATTACCTGGTATGCAACAAGCCAACCACACACTTGAGAGAGACATTCATTGTTCATTTCACATCTGTGCAAGCATGGGTTCTCAGTGTGACACAAATCAAGCACACCTCTCCAGACCCTCCCTACCATAATTTATACACAGAAGTTGGGAGTTTGTAACTTTCCAAGTACAGCCCCTCTATTATGCTTGGTTCACATGGGCAGGGGTCTACTTTTCTATTTGTAGGCACAGTTTTTAGTATTAAAATAAACACAGTTCAGCTATAGGCTTCATGGACATGGAGTATTTTGCCAAGTTAGCATTGTGTAAATAGACATATATCCAGATCTTGGTTTACTACATTCTTTAAGCTTGTTAGTTCCAGGTTGTCCTTTGTAAGGTTGCTAACTGCTATCTCTTCTACTGACATAAAACAACAACTTGATTTTCTAATCCTTAAAGTTTGTTAGTCCCTGATGGTCTTGACTAAAGGATGCTGGCTGCTGCCTGTTCCTCTGTTTGGGTTTCCTTTCTTGTTGATTATGCTTGAAAGTGTACAAAGACATTGATTGGATCAGACAATATCCTTAACATGACTTAAGATAATCCTGACACATTCTATATTTTGCAGCATTATTATTCCACTGAATCTGCCAAGAAACTTAGCCAAAATAATCATCATTCTTAAACCAAGCAACTTTGTGGCACCAATAAAACAAATAGAATCTAGACTATATTCCTTACTGACGTTAGCAGCTTTTTCATAACTTGTTTCACTTTTTGACTGGATATTTAGAAGACTGGAGTAAAAGTCTCCAGTGAACATGAATGAAAAATGCTTCACTGATACTGCAACAACAAGCTAATCTTGATGCTGTGCTGAAGATGCTGGGCACTTGTCAGGAATAGCAAAAAATTAATAATTACATGAGCCTTTCAACCATACATTCTGAATACAGCAATGCTGTACTGCTGATTTACTATGATCATCTTCAGGTTCCAAATGAGGGAAGAAGGCAGCACACAGACCTGTGCCAATATAGACTATACTTGGACAGAGGATAGAGCAGTAGAAATCAGGCTGTGATGGTGGGTTCGCTATGGTGCTGCTCAAGTCACACACCCAGCTTACACCAGCCTTCTCTCCATGATCCTGTCATCCTGTGGGCAGCTAGGAGGAAACTGGTTTGTATTCTGCCTACTGAATAACCCTTTTTGTTTTGTTTTCTTTCTTTCTTTTTTATTTTTTCTGTGGCTTAAAGCTGGTTCAGTTTCTCAGTTCAGCTGACCACCATTCAGCTCACCATTGCTGAGAAGTAATGAGTAGCCACTGAAATCATTGAAGTACCATGTATGCTATTCAAAGTCCCCTAACATCATTTAATTTTCCATAGCAGACCTTTCCAGAAGAGCTGAATACATTGAAGATACTGCTCTAGTTCAGTCCCCACTTAACACGTATGTATTTTGAGTGGCATTAATAATAATATTTACTTGGTTTAATTATGGTAACTGTGGTAACAAAGTATCCTGTATCACTAAGGACCACCAGGCTGAAAGCCTCTAGGATCAAAGGCTGATTTGATCCCAGAAACCTAATACTTGTGCTTTTATCTCCTGCCTGCCAGAGGTTTGGCCTGGCAAGGGAGGGTGTGTTTGGCTCTTGCTCCTTCCTATTGAGCATAAAAAAAATGACAGAAAACCTACAACACTGCAGTTATAATCAAGGTCACCAGTCAGATCACCCTCACTTGATGCATTTTCAAATCATCAATCAAAAATTGACCTAGGTCATAACATGAATGCAGTGCAAGATAAAAATGAAAGAAGAGGTCATCTGCTTCAACATACCTGTGCTGTGCTAATCAGAAGTATTTAATCCCTCCAGCTTCAGCGCTGTTGCCAGCTCTGAATTGCTGCAGCAGTCATCAAAAATAACAAACGTTTAATATCACTTAAACATAAAAGTGTTTAACACTTTTTAAATTGACATCTTCTTTTATTGAAAATTATAGTGGTTTTCTTTTAGTCACAGAATAACTAGAAGAGCTAATATTTTAGGGAGTCCAGGTTTACCTCTTCAGTCAATTTAAATAAAGAACATTTTGTAATGTAAAATGGCTTCCAAATTTCAGCTAGTAATACTATTACTTGACATTTCAGTAATCTAGATAATTTTCCATAGTTTACCTTCTTTTCAATGGATCATTTTAGTGTCCTAGACTACAGTGTGATAAATTAACAGTAACCTGCTTTTGACAGACAAAAGCCTTCTAGGTGCCTTAACAGACATGAAAACCACTAACCTTTAGATTATGTTCTCTATTTGAAATCAAGCTAGCAAACTTTTTACAGATATACTTAATCAGTTTTTAAGAGTCTAATCTGATCTTTCAAATTATTTCAAGATATTACTATATCTTTCTAGAATATGTATCCTAATTTTTCTGGTTTATAGCTGAAATGAGTCAGTTTCTTACTTTTTGCATACAGATAATAGTTTGGATTTTTTTTTTTCTTCTCAGTTCTCCCTTCCCCCCCCCCCTGCCCCCCCCCCCTTTTTTTTTTTCTTTCCCCCTTTTCTGGATCTATAAGTTCTTCATACAGATGTTTGTGTTTGCATCATTGTCTGCCTTATTTGCCATGCTTTATATACAGTATCTTCAAAGCAGGAAATACTCTGCTCAATGCCCTCATTTAAATACTGTGCCTCTCAAAATAAGCTTTGCTGTTGGAGTCTTAAACATGGTTGCATTCTTTTAGGATCTATTTTAGTTCGTCTGTTTTCTATTTCTATTGTAGAACTTGACAAGAAAAAGTTGAGCACAACCAAATCTTTGAAGTAAACCAGTATATTTAAAAATATATTGTTTTCTTCAAAAAACTGGAAGTTTTCAAATTTTCCTAAGAAAATCACTAAGTTGTGCAAAAGATGAAAAAAAATTGCTAAGAACATGTCAGGAGTGGCCTTGAGTAGATGTTATCTTTTAAAATCCAGGTCACATATTCCAAGACAGGATGCTGCAACTTTTTCTGAAAGATATAGATCTAGCTATATTTTTTTTAAAAAGTCTCTCCTCTGCACTTGGAAACTGATGCCTTCTGGGAGATGTAGTCACATACAACTACTTGTGTTTTATTCTCTACCATGGAAACATCTTGCATATCTTATTTTTTTTAAATTTTTTTTAATTTTTCGGGGACATGACTCCCTTTGTTCCCTCAGCTAAACAAGTAATATTTCAGGACTCTTTTAGCAGAAAATGTTTAATTACTAAAATCTTCAGTATCTTTGATGAAGTTAGCTTGTCTACAATCAAAAAAACCCTTTATCTCTTTTTCTTTCAGACAACTTGCCTTAGCTACACATGGGACGGGAGAGCAGAAATGTCATAAGGCATCAAAGTGTAATTTACTGACTGGTGTGTGATAGCAAAAGTGAAAATTGTGGTTTAGCATCAACAGTTATGAGTGAGTCTTTAGTATATTTTGGCAAGAGCTGTGTCAATTGCATTAGTGATGCTGGAAATAGAGATTTCCCTGTGTTGATGTGAAATCATGTCAATATGGAAAATGTAGTGGAAGAGTGCATATGACATGTCTCTAGGTAATGCTCATAATCTCATTTAACAACAGACTGTTGTTAATTAAACATGTTGCTTTCACCAGGCAGTTAAATCTTAATTACCCCTTTGAACCACTAGATTATTAGGATGATTTCGTAATACCTCATCCACAAGCAGAAGTTGAAATGCTGTTGACCTTAATTTTGAGTTAGTCCAAGCCACCCTTTAAGCCTTTTCAAGTTCTGGAAAAATAACAAACCTGTTTTTAACAACATGCCAAACAGTGATGTTACCCTCATGGCATGTCTTTGCTGGGCATGCAGAACAAGTTAACTCTTAAGAGTTAACTTATGAGATACTTGTAAGCCTTGTATCCTGGCACATTCAATTCCTGTTGCTACAGGAGCCCCCAAGAGCAGAGGGGATTAGCTTTTATACCAGAGCAAACCCAGGTGAACCTATACTGGGACAGTGAGACCAAAAGGATTTATTCTTTCTGCTGTGCCTGTGGCACTGTAGCACTGAGAAGCTGTTGCCTGTGAGATATATAAATCCTTAACAATGAGACAATGAGAGAACAATGAAAAAATAAATACCCAGACTACACAATTAATTTATATCTTCCTCAAGCGCTTCTAATAGAAGGCAAAATACAAGTTCCACACATACTCTTCCCTCCCTCTTCTTCCTCCTTCCCCACTAAATTTAAATTAAATTTCTGCCATGCTAGGAAACACAGCAAACAAAGTATTTCACCGAGATAATGCCCCTGCTCCCTAGGGCAACAGACCTTTGGAGAGCTCTTGTTCTCTTCAAATAACCAAAATCAGAAGGGCCAGAGAGAAACTTCACTTTGTTTTCACAGCAATTACTCAAAGCATTTTCCTTTTCTGCTTTTTAAACTTTTCTGCCTGCTTGTGTAACTGAGGGCACAGAGAAGGAAGTCTGTTCCTCCAGTCTCAGTATTTCCAGTCTTTTTTTCCTTCCTTAAAACACAAGACTTCTCCCACCCTTTCCACTTTGGTTCAGAGTTTCCTACCTTTTATCCTCCTGCCATGATCTGTGAAGAGAGGGAGGGAACACGGGAAAGAAACACCAAGAGATCTTCTAAGCGCTACTTCAGCTGGCCAAGGTACAAGGTAAGGTATCAGCGAAATTACTTTCAGATGTGTTAGATATAGCATGTGAGGGGTGACTGTTTCTCAGTTAGGAAGCTATTTTTTAGCTTGTTTTTTTTTTTTTGTAAATTCAGCATCTTTAACTCTCTTAAGAGTACCTGCTTTTGCATGTCTGCCTTTTTATTTGGCAAACTACATTCTGCTAGGTTTTTATATTTGAAATGACATTGCTTTTACCTTTTAATGTATCAAAATATGCAGCCAATATAGTGGACTTGGGCCCTTCTTGACCTTTGAAGGTTGAATTTTTACTAGTAACCTGAAGAATCTTCAGCAAATTCTAAATCTACCAGACTGGCAGTGCAGCCATGTAATCCATGTACTTTAGTTAATTTGGATGAAACTATGAGAACACAAACCTATTTCCATCAACTGAGCATCTGGCTAGCATTAAAATAGTCACACATGGAAATTTTTTAAGTGTGGGAAAATCCTCCACAAGGCTACTTTCACCATCCTAAGATGAATGACACAGACTGGAACAGTCTCTCGAAAAACTGGAAGTATGCTAAGAGCAGAAAACACTGGAAAGTGACAATCACAGCAGAACAGAATGACAATCAAAACATGAGAACACTTCACATAGCTCTGTCTGAGATGCTACAGTCACCAGTTGCTTTACAGCCAGTGGAGGTTAAAAAGCATATTTGAACCAGCTGCTCGAGGGAGGGCAGTGATTTAGTGACAGATGATGAGGTACTTGGTGGCTTTCAAGTGAGCTGTCAACCTACCCGTGCCTGTGAGCCCAGCTGGTCTGCACCCAAGAGTGCAGAGGATGCTATCCAGTATCCTCAAAAAGCTGCTTTCCTTCAGCTCTGACAAATCATAGAGACAGGAGAAGGCCCCAGATGACCAAGGTGAAACAAATGTTGTACCCATCTAAAGGAAGGGCAAATAGAACAATCTGAAGAACTACAGACTGACTGACTCTTTTTCAGTCCCTGGGGAAAGCATCTGTGAAGCAAGAACTCTTAGGCAAGAGATTTGCCAATGACACAAGGCAGAAGATGGAGACTGGCTCAGTGATGCCTGATCTGACAGACATCTTCTGTGACAAAATGATTGGGTTTGTGGATGGGGCGAGGGCAGTAGATGATGCTGGCCTGTTTGTACGTGAGCAGGACTACAGGAGACACTGAAGAAAGGCAGCAAACTAGACTGAGGAAGGCAGCTTTGAGGTGTCTGCTCTGCCTACAGGGAGGTTACCAGGAGGTAGGTGTTTTTGACAATAGTTGCCACAAGTAGAAACAGGAGAGTTTTCAGCTAGAGAAAGCAGGCCTCGGGAATTTCCATGGCAGGGTAACTAAACACTTGGACAAGCTACCTGGAGAGGCTATACCATCTCTGTCCTTCATGGAGCTCAAACCCCAGTGATACTGCCATGTCTGACCCCACAGCTAAGCCTGCTTTGGTCAGGGCATTGAGTTTGGAGACCTGCTGCACTCCACATCATTTGTTTTCCTATATTTTTTCCAGTAGTTACACAGTTACAAAACCACTCCAGAGAAGTAAGAGCTGAAGAAAAATATTTCCAGAGTCAGACAACCCATTACTTATGAACCAAATGTTTTAAATAATATGTAATACCAGAGGTTTGCTGTAATTAATTTTCCGATGTTGCACATATCCACTTTGTCACACCACAAGTACCAGTCCCCACAAAGTCCCAGCACATTGTTCCTGGTTTTCAACTGTTGTCTTAACTCAGTATTCCTTTCACAAGAATGTCATATCTGTGTGGGATTAAATTTGGTCAAAGGATTGCTTACATGAAAGACAGTTTCACTATGGGAGGGCCAGGGTGCTTACTACAGGTAATGTGATGGTATCTCCCCATTATTGGCAGTCACATTTCAGAGGCTCACACAGCCCAGATGAAGCTGGGAATAGCAGAGGTTTCTTTGAGCAATGAAAACACTTAGCATTTTCTGGTTCTGTTGTGACCACCATCTGGCTTTGCTCACACCACCAAATTAAGTCATAAACGTATCCATTTGTAAGATAAAACAATAGGATGATAGGAAATAATTTCTCTTATTTTTCTTCGAGAGCAGTTAGAAGGAAAATGAGTCTCCACTTGTAAAAATCTCACTTTGGACACAAAGAAGAATCTGCTCAAGCAAGTCAATCTTCTTCTATGCTTCTAAGAAGGTATTTGGCTTTTGCCTACTTAAATATTGTTTAGTAGCAATAATGATGAAGTAGCTACTTCATCAAAGTAGCTGTGATAATGAACTGTAGGAAAGCAAAAAGTCTGATTATTTTCATGTGTACTCCATCTTACTCCAGAAGGTCTGTATGTTTAGGCTTGGATGGTACTTTTAAAAACTTGAATGGTACTTTTACAACTGTAAAAAGACTAGACACGTTTGATTGTGTAGCTTGTCATCTCTTTGGACAGAAGCTGATACATAAAATTGTTTAGACTGAGAATCCACATTATAGAGGCCTTCGATGGGAACTTACTATCTGATATATAGTCTAGCAATCCCAAGGAAAATCTTGTCTTAAAATTTGTACATCAGAATGTATCAGCAGTGATATTATTATTTATATAAAGGTGTTGGGGTTATAATAATATAAATGGCTTCTGGCAGAAGGCAGATTTGGTTAATGTTTGTTAAGTGTTGCTCTCTTTAATTGCTGAGGGAAAAAAAAAAGAAATCTAACTCTACCAAAATTATTTCAGTTTCTGCTGAGGGCTCTGTGTCATTTTTTGGCAAAGGTAATGGAAGAAAAAGTATCGGCAACAAAAAGTGAAATGGTTTTTTAACATTAACAGCACTGGCTCAAATTTTCTTTCCCGTATTTGGTACTGCCAAAACTTTAGGAAACGACTATGATACAATTTCATGCTGCTAGCCTAGGCCAATTCTTAAAAAGAGTTGATATAGTTATGTTCAAAATTACATCCATGCCCCACTACACCTCAAGTTAGAGGCATCTTGTTTCCATCACCATCTTATCTTTGATCTTTGATCCTTCATATAAACACATGCATTTACGCATCTTCTTCTGTCTGGCTTGGCCCTTGCTGCACAGCCCAGCAACTGATTAGTTTTTAAGTCTGCACAAAGACATACGCTGTAGGCACATTCAGAAGACTTTCCTTCTCTTCCCCTCCCTGTGGGAGAGCAGCACACGCTCCCATTTTTTGAAAGAATGAGAAATACCTGTCACGGTCTCCACAAGAATTTGATCTCTTCTTTGAAGAAGTCGACAGTTCTATAATTGCAGGTTGGTCAAAGACAAACCCCTCTCCACACTATCCACTGCCTTGGCCAGTCCCATGCAGTTGTCGATTCCCGTGTTGGTTGTTCATGATGTTTACGTAGCTTTGTGCGTAATCTCAGATAGGAAATGAGGCGCATAATGCCAACGTCCCTTTGGGAAAACATTTAACATGCAGCCCAGAGTATACATCTTCACTGATGTTTGCAGATCTCTGTGCAGATACTGCATGCTATTTACACTTTGTAACTGCTAAGGAGGAAGTGTCACTGTTCTTGTCTCATACCACATTTCTTTTATCTTTTTCTGAGGTTGTGGTACAAACCAATCAATACCAGGGGCCCACTGCTAAGCTGGGAGGGTGGCTCAGAGTGATGGTAAGTCTCAAGAACTGACATCTGAAGAATGCCAGGCCAGAAGTCAGGAAAACACAACAAAGCAATGCAAGTCACAGGAGCCTGGACTCTGCATAGTTTCTGAAAGGAAAGTTTATCAGCCTCGAAAGGCTTATGCAAACAAACCTCAGCTGGAGAAAAAGACCAGCCTTCACTACCCCACCTTTTAAACATCTCCAATTACCAGCCAGACGATTCTCTATCTTTATTTTTAAAATGGCAAAATAAAAATGGTAGAATTAAATTTCAGATTTGGTGTTAAATTAAAATCTGAAAAAAAAAAAAAAAGGATTAGGCTGTTGGACAAAACACTCTCAAATAACACTTAAGTATATGTCAAGAGGCCCTTGGCATTTTTCTCACAGAATCGATTCCAGTGCTGCAATTCAATATGCAAATCCTGGTTTCAGAGCTGCTTAGACCACATTATCACATTATTTCTGCCATAAAAGAGTCCAGCTGCTGGGCAGATTTGGGGATTCTGCTGCAGTCTAATTCCTGTGGCTCTGCAGTGTATCTTATGAAGGTTCACACAGAACATTTTTTGTTAGACAGAGAACATCAGAAGAGGCTTGCAAAATACAGTGACTTCTAGGGAAATTGAAATTATCTACATTAACTTAGAGACAAAAAATGTCTTTAAAACAAGCTGTGAAAAGCAGAACCGGTGATGAGACTCTGCTTAGCACAAGCACTTGCTTTTTTCCACATAGTAGGGAAATGGAAAGGAGGAACAGAGGATTCAGTGTTAGATGTGAAGTAGTGAACCTTGGGAACATGATAGTATAGAAAAGAAAATGTCATAGATCTGTTCACTTCTTCTGAAGTCCTGGCAGTGAGCACACACTGAGTGGACACGTAACGGGGGGAAAGAAGAAAAAAAAATCCTCAGTATGACTTTCTAATAGAGTTAAATATTAACTTGTCCGATGAAGTAAAAGGCAGCAAAATATGACAGGGTTATTGATTTCAGTGTAACTTTATCCAAATGCCTGACTGTGGCAAATGTAATGTAAACAAATAGGAAGACAGACCATTTCCTCCAAAGAAACTACATGAAAAAACCACAGGGAACGGCACTAAAAGGCAAGTGAGATGAAGAATATATTTTGTTATACTGAGAAAAATAGAATGAGAAAGTAATATGTAATAAAACAATAAACAGATTGGAACTAGAAAAATAGAAAAAAAACCCCAACAACCCTGAAGCAGGAAAATAGGAAGGCTGACAAGGAATAGAAAAACTAGTAAGGGGTAGTGATATTAAAATGGCAGGTTATGGTGGAAGAATTGTTCCAATGAAGTTTTGACATTATAAAAAGGTGTCCATTCTGTCTGTTCCCATCCTGTCCAACCACAGCAGTGCTGAAGCATTGTAAATTACTTACTGATGTACTTGCAGGAAACTGCAAGTTTTGACTGGGAGACCACTGCTCATTTAGGAGGCAGTGATTCACACCACAGCTCTGCTGGGCTGGTGCTGCATGCCAGGCTGGTGGTCAGGCTGTGCTGAGCCACACTGTGCCATGTCACACCATGCCAAGCACCTTCCGTCACCATGGCCTTTGCGTGGTCCTGGAGGAGCACCAACTGCTGGGCAGCTCCCACTCAGCACTGTTGGTAAAGCCCTGTCTTTAACAGGGCTCAAGAAATTCCGTGGAAAATGTCTTTCTTTTCTGACAGTAGAAATTATGAATAGAGTTTCTTTCTTGTTAGGAAATCCTGCAACAGCTTGAATGACTGTCAGGGGTAACTCGCTTGCTCTCTCTGTCCTAAATAGGGTCTGTGGAGTGTTTTGCTAAGAAATATGATTTTGAATGATACCTTACAAGATCTGAATCTTTTTTCTTATGAGGGTGGCAAAAGACCTGCATCTTCAAGGCAAAATCAGAAGTTCTAAATGAAAATCACTCTGAGGAACTAAAATCAGCACATAGTAAAAAACAAAAATATTAGTTAAAAAGCTAAAATATTTCCACTAGCCTCCCTAGAACAACTAACTCAATGTCCTCTCACCTGCAAAGCAGTATGTATGCATTCAGTATAAATGACATCAGGCAGTGTCAAAAGATTTGGCAGTAAGTGGAAATAAAATTCTGTTTTTTACAGGCACCAAGGGCTCCTCCTCCCTGGAAAGTTAAATTTCTAGCTTACCTAAAGTGGAAAAACTATTTGGGAAAATCTTTCCTTGTGGAAAATTAATCCAATGTAATAATGCCTTTATACTTTTTAGAATCTAATTCTGAAATAAGCCCATCCACACTGACTTCTACTTAACAAAGAAGTCTGAGATAGCTACACAAACAGATTAGTGCAGATCAGGATGCTCATTTCCATGTGAAAATTGAAAGAACAGGAAGTCAAGCATCACACATCAATCATCTTAAACAATGATATACCTCTTGCACAAAGTCATATCCTAATGTTTGCCACAAATCATCCATTATCTTGTCTAAACCATAACAGGAAGTCCTCCACATTTTCACCTGGTCTGTTCTTTGGGCCTAAAAGTAAAATAAATTGAGGCTTTGGGTTTATTACTACCAGACAGCTAAGAACATCTTTCTTCATTTGGGAGTACATGCCCTGCTTACTACAGCAATTTATGAGATACTGTAATCCTGACATTTTTGTCATGAGAGGTACAGTGACTATAACTAGTATTAGAATAGATTCCAGATTCTTTACATGCAGTAAATGGAGATCACATTGTGTGCTTATAGTGCAAAAAACCAAATTTATCCTCTGTAACCTCAACACAGGGGTGATTTCAAGATGTCACTCCAAGATTAATGAATTACAGAAGCACAAAACCAGCCTCAGCTAAGACTTAAAGCAGTGCAAGGGATCTGGGTCTCAAAATTCCTTCCTATTGCATGTAGATATGGAAATGCATTGTCATAGCAAAGCAGGACTGAAGGAGAATCATGGAGATGGGCAACACTGCCCTAGCCTTCCTGCTACTGCCAGCTCTGCAGATTTGGCCTCTAGCTTTGGGTGAGGTGACTGCTTCCCAGCACAATGGTCTTCTGGGGCTGCACACAAGTCTGATGGTGGCCAGTCAGGCACAGGGAGCACTGGAGAAACACACAGTGGCCTTGTCCCTGGAGGCTGGCAGAGGGGAGAGTGACCAGGGGACATCTTGTGCATCCTGCAACTCAAATGAGGCAGGAGGGCCCAGGTTGGGGAACACGATGCTTCATATTTTTTCCTGCATTGATGCTGAGTTACTCTCAGTGTGGCAGTTAACATATTGATTTCACGTATTTCCACTCAAAAATGCAGGTACATAGATTTAAAAATCAGAGAATTCTAGCTATTTTAACAATTAGTTTAAGTGTTAGAAGTTTTATTTAACAGAAAGGGAAGAGGTTGAGAGAAGAGACAAGCCAAACCACCAAACATATTTTAATTTGTATATCACAAATATCACTCTGCTAGGCTGCTAATCTTTAACAATAGCATTGCCACAAGGATTGCACAGTTGTCTATTCTTGTCACCACAAATAAAGGTATGTTAAAATCCATGGAACATTTCTTTAGAGAAAAAAGAGAGTCTTTCTTTAGACTGCCTGGCTGGCTGACTTCAACAGAGCCAATTAAGATATGTCTTATTTACCTGAAAATCTTCAAACAGAAGTCTTTTAGCTAACAGAAACCAGCCACCCTCATCTTGCTATTCTTTCACCACTAAAATTTTCTCAGATTCCTCTATTTTATCTTTATCCTAATTCTTCCAGGATCATGTAACATCACATGTGGACATCTGCACTTTTTGCAATGTCAGCCATTTATAAAAATTAAAAATTTGGCATTTAAAAATATAATAGTTCATTATTTTTGACACATTTAAAAAATGAATATAGTCTTATGCCTTCATTCAGTGTACACTTGCACAGCAATCCACGTGTTTAGTTAGACACATACCTTTGCAAACACATACACAAATTAAAGAACAGGCACCATGCCTTGGCAGCAAAGAGAGGTTTCACTGCACTGTACAAGACATAATTTTTCAAATGCCAGAGATGGTCACACAATTCATTATGAAATCTCCAAAAGAACAAAGTAACAAGATGAAGAGAAAACCCTTCCCCAATGCCCATTGCACTGCTTTTTATTTCACATGCATTATTTGATTTCACATACAAGACTGACTGAAGAGTGCTGTGTGCCTAAGCTTCTCCCACACATTTTCCAGGGAAAAGGACACAGGAATTTGAATGCTCAAAGCCTGACATTTGTAGGTGAATATGCATTCACAGAGCAGACATTCAAGCTTGCATATTGAATGCACAGCTGTGTCAATGTAAAAGAAAATCTCCTTTAGCCCCATCCATAGGGATTTACTTGTATCATCTGTATCTGGATCTTCACTCAAGCAACAGATAAGTATTGAGCAGCTCAAAAACAGGTACTTTAGGGTAGCAACTGAGTAGTAGGTTGTATTTTTGAGGTCAGGTTGTAGAAACAGACAGCAGTTAAAGGATCATACAACAAGTGTCTGAATCTTGCTTTACCTATGCACATCATTTAGTGGCTCTAATTCAAGCTTAAACTGATAGTCCTCAGAGGAAATACAATCCCAAACCCACACGCATGCCCAAACCTTTTTCCCTTAGCTTACTTTGAATCAGTAAGTGTCTTCTAGTTCAAACATGCTTTCCTTTCAGATTTCTTCAGTCATCCATTTATTAGCCTTGTTCTGGACACAGGAACAAACTGTCTGGAACAAACTGGTCTCAGACACCATCTCATCTCTCACCTCATCAGGACTGTTGAGGCCACCTGAAATGTATTTTTGGCTTCAAAACTCACAGTAGCTGGCTGTAGTGTGGTGCACAAGAGGACTTTAGGCCAGCCTAGATGCTACAGATAATTTTAACTGTACTTGCTTTAACTGGCCATAAGCTTTGCATCTTCATCTTTACATACTAGCAGCCTAAGAAAACACTATGTGGCATAATTTAATTTTCACATAATTGAACATTTGCTTACTTCCAGCTCCCTTCCTCTCCCCATCTGGTAATAAATGATGGGAAGTCCTGTCAGCAGTTGCAATACCTTTGGGAAGTTTGATGCCTATAATTTGTGTCATGTATATTACCCACTTGTAATTTGTTATGATGACTGATGACTCGTTCAAAGACCTTCTAGGCTCAATATTAACTCTAGCACTCATAGGAACAGGCTGAATAGAGTAAGGATTCGTCCCATCTCCTGTGCAAGGTATATAAGGTAATCCCAATCTTACTTATAAATCCAGGGTAAAGAAAGATCCCTGCAGATGTTTTCTACAGGGAATGAGATCAATAACTTGACTAACTCCAGCTGGGTAGCAGTATTCTTCAGGCTTTGTTCCATTCATAAACTGAAAAAATTACTGTGTTGGTTTTAGTCAGGGTACAGTTAATTCTCTTCACAATGGCTGGTGTAGGACTGTGTTTTGGATTTATGTTGAATAAATTGATAATACAGAGATGTTTCTGTTACTGCTGAGCAGGGTTTACACACAGCCAAGGCCTTTTCTGCCTTTTGTACTTCATGCTGGTGAGGAAGCTGGGGGTGCTTGGCAGGCTGGGAGGAGACACAGACAGGAGAGGTGACCCAAACTGACCAAAGGAACGTTCCAGATGATATGGCATCACACTCAGGATATAAAGTGGGGGAAAGAGGATGGAAGGGGGGTATGTTGGGACTGATGGCTTTGTCTTCCCCCTGTGACGGGAGCCTGCTCTCCTGGGGATGGCTGAACACCTGCTGCCCATGGGTGGGGCTGAATAAATTCTTTTGCCTTACCTGTGTGACTTTTGCTCCAGGAAGAATGGACCTCTTCTCACCACCAGTGGACCCCTTCTCACCACCACTGGACTCTTGTTCTACAGGATCATCTCTACTCCACCAGAACCACATCTGCCACTCCAGGAGGACTCACTTTTGGACTGTTTCCAACACCCTGACCAACAGGGTTGTAGCTCTGACTCTGAGTTTTGCATAAACTCTTTTTATGAACACATGAGTTTTCTAGCTTTCACACTTCCAATTCTCTTTGCAGTGCTGCTGGTGGGGGAAATGACCAAGTGGCTGTGTGGAGCTTGACTGGAGTTAAACCATGACAACTGCTCACAGAGCCAAAGAAAAAAGACAAAAAAACCCAAGAGAAGACAGAACCTAACATGACAGAAAGTAAGTATTAATATTAAAGAATTAAGTAAATTAAAAAAAAAATAAATCAAGGGCAACCATGAAAAAAGGTCACTTAGTGGTAGGGTAGAGAAGTAATGGCTTCAAACTGAAAGAGGGTAGATACAGTTCAGGTTTTAGGAAAAAAATCATCACTATGAGGGTGGTGAGGTACACGAACAAGCTGTCCAGAAAAGTTGTGGATGCCCCACCCCTGAAAGTGTTCAAGGCCAGGTTGGATGCACTGAGCAACCCGGTCTAGTGTCCCTGTGGCTAGGAAGTAGAAGATCTTTAAGGTCTCTTATAACCCAAACCATTCTGTGATTCTGTGATATGTGGACATTCGTGATCTGAGGTAAATAATTCTTGCTTTTAGTTTTTCTATGACTTTGCATGTGGAATATCATCATTAGTAGATCAGGACAATTTCTTTATAGTATGAAAAAAATCTTGATAAAGCAGTGGTCAGAAAGAGCTTTATATTGCAAAATGTGTACACTTCCCATCAAGCTTTCCATGAGGCATCTGACTTTTATACAGCACTTTACAAGATTTATCCCAGATCTGTCTCTATTGAAAATGCCATGCTATTTTTCTTTTCCTATTGGTGGTCTCATTGTAAACAGAACATACCTCTGCAGCAGTACTTCCTGTTGTGCTTCCTGACCTACAACTGCAGTGCTAGTTTCCCCATATGCAGAAAAGCGCCTGTCCTGCATTTAATCTCATTAATGAAAGCTGAGAAAAAACTGTTTTTGTTGGCTGGATATTGGGTTACTAGTTCAGTCCACAAATCATAAAGTGTGTTTGATTAAGGCTCATAGGAGAGTAGAGGTCAGAAAAGAAATAAATTTATATTTAAAAAAAAATTTAAAGTTTAGACTAATTGTCATGGCAGATAAGGTTATGAAAGAGAAACAATACCTGTTTGCTAAAATACAAACCAAGAGTCATCAGGAAATTCCAGATCCACAGATGTTCTATGAGTGCCGGAAGGGCCACTTTATTTTCTTTAACATCCTTTTAGCTTTAGAAGGGATGAAGTAGCTTTTTACATTTATTAACCAACACTTTCATTTCACTTTTTAAACAGTGGCGAAATGCTACAGAAATGTTTATACCTTCTTAAATATTTTATTGATCTAATTTCTTACAGAGCACCCTTTCTTTCTAGGATAATTTTTTTTCAGATATATATTTCTATGAACAATGAATTTACTTTAATGATAAACTCAGTCTCAGTGCTAGCCCTCTGTAATAGGTCATCTCACTCCTTAGTAACTTCACTGGTTTCACTCAGTGTTTCTGAATGCTGCTAAACATGCTGACTGCAGAAAAAAACATTTTAGATTTAGATTTAGAACATTTAGATTTAGCCAGGTGTTAAATTTTAAGGCCACTGTAAGTTACTTTATTGTCCTGATAACAAGCTAGTTCCTTTTCTATACACAAAACAACACTCACCCGAAATGTTCATTCAATAGAAGCACTTCAGCCACTAAACCATCCAATTGGTGATAATCTTGGAAGTCTTTTCCAAATGAAATGATTCTGTGATCTGTGAAATAAACCCTGGTTATCTAACCCTCTCCACCTGTCCGGAAAGCTGCAGGGCCATGGCACAAAACTGCTTGCTCTGAGGCTCATCCTAGCACTTCTACTGCCACTGCCTCAACAAATGCTGCCACTGCCACATCTCTTCCCACTCCCTCTTCAGCAGGGGCAGCCACACAATACCAGATGAGAGCAGTAGCACTAATGATGCCAGCAACAAGATGGACATTGGAGAACAGAAGAGCTGAGGACTGGAGCAGCAGCAGGGGTGCTCAGAGAGGAATAAAACTGAACCTAAATGTGAAATAGATTGCTATTTAAGTAAACTTATAATCAGAACAATGCAGGCACCATCCAGCAAGCTACAAATGGGCTTTAAAATTAATTGTGCACAACATAATATACTACAGGAGTGGTTTTAAATACACTTGTGTCTTGGGTTATGGAACCAAAAATGTGTATTCTATTTCATCTGCTGAAAAGCAGTTGGAGAATTGTTCTTCTTTACTCTGGGAGGAGGGGGGCAGGTGCCTTTTGTTAATGGGCCAACTGTTAAAACCAGGTGGGGCACTGTTTCTTATCTCTTTCACTGCCCAGGGAATATTTTCTGCTAATGGACCATTAAGACACCCCTAAAAGCACACATCACCAAAGTAAAACATCCATATTCCATCATCCTATTGTGAGATGCTCCACCCAGTGGGGGGAGCCAACCATTCCTGCCTGGATAAAAACTGAGACACAGGAACACAGAATGTATCCAGCTTCACCCAATTTCTGGAGGAAGACTGGACCCCTTCTCACCACCAGTGGACCCCTTCTCACCATCCCTGGACCCTTTTCTACAGGATCAGATCATCTCTACTCCACCAGAACCACATATGCCACTCCAGGAGGACTCACTGTTGGACTGCTTCCAACACCCTGACCAACAGGGTGTCAGGTTCTAGCTCTGACTCTGTCAGGGTTTTCTAAAATTGTTGTTTATTTGTTTGCTTGTTTAGTTGAGTGGTTTTGTTTTCTACTACATTTGTATTGTAAATATTCATAGTAAAGAACTGTTATTCCTATTCCCATATCTTTGCCTGAAAGCCCTTAATTGCAAAATTATAATTTGGAGAGGGTGAGGGGTTTACATTCTCCATTCCAAGGGAAATGCCAGCTTACCCTGGCAGATACCTGTCTTTCCAAACCAAGACAACTTGTTTGTAGCAAGTGACAACTATTTCTGTCGCAACTTCAGTAAAGAAGAGGCAGTCATGGTGCCATTGGAGGATGGGAACATGTCATGAACCACCCCAGTTCTCGTTTGCTCACTGATACACTGTTCTTGTTGAAGTTTTTTTGCCTAAATATGAAACTTCTCTTTCCTAGATTTTTGAAAAATTTGACCTGTGTTTCTGCAGAAACACAGCTTTCCTCATACGTAGATTTTACTTCTAGGTTTAAGCTATAGGCTGTCCATTATTTTATCAGGTCTATTCTCAATGAACTGTAACTGTCCAGAGGAAAAATACATGTTTATTATGCACTATTTCCCCTGTAAGGAATCAGCAAAGATGGGTGGCAATTTTTAATCATTTTGGCATCCCACCCATCTGTACTTACATAGAGCACCATGTCATGCCAGGTTGTTCAGGGCACAAGATCACAAACGTCTGCCATGTGCTGTGACTGTGAACCCACCAGGGAAACAGGACAGCCAGCCTAATAGGCAGTACTGTTTGGATGTGAGAAATAACACTTAACCAACTTTCTGCTCTGGTTTTGGTGGAATACAAGTTCTCCATGTTCAACCCCCTCAGGATGAAAAGCAACCACTGACTTTAAAGCCAGCTGCCTGAGTTAGCATGGGCAGCCCTCAGGAACTGCTTATAACATGGAGTGAATTCTCATTCTTGTTTGTCTGTTTTCATGGAATAGATCAGTTCTTGCATCTTTCCTTTTAAATATGTTTAACATTTGTAAATACCTTGGGTCTCCCAAGTCTGAGACTATAGCCCAGACAGCTCACTTCATCTATCCAAAGGGAATTCACTGATGTAAAGGGCGTCTCAACCAACTATGACATGATCCTAAAGTCACTTCTGCTCACTTCAATCTGGAAATGAGGACTCAAAGCAAAGCAATTACACAGGCCTGACTAAAATGACACAAACTTTCCTCCTGTCTAAAGGAATGTGAACAAGAGTAAAACGGGAGAAAAGTAACAGTTTCAAGAGTATGAGCACATACCCTTGGAAACTTTTAAGAGGCTAATAAATAAGACCATCTGAGTGAAAGAGGCTTTTATTCTCAGCTTGAGACTGCAGTGGGTGAAACTGATACCCAGCCAAATTAGCATCAGGCACTCTCAGCAGAACTGAACTCTCTCATTTAGCAGTAGTTACTACTGTTCTGAAGTAAAAGCTTTAGCTAGTGTGTGATCAATACTGTATATTGATTTGGTGAGAGCACAATGAAAAAGGATTTAAAAGTAATTATATCTGCCAGCTTGAAGAACAGAACAGCAAACAGAAGACAGGAAGTCTCTGAAGAGAAAGCCAGCTAAGGTGTGGAAATGTATGCATATCAAGAATGTCTGGAGGCAGGTACTGAGATAAATAAGCCAGCTGAGGTTGCCTTTATGCTAGTGAGCAGTAGCAATGGGCTCACCCTGCTGCCACAATCTCCAAGCCAACCCACTCACCTTTTAAAATATTGCTGATTGTTAAAAACAAATTTATAGTACATCATAATGTGAGGATATCAGTACTTCACCAACATGTGGCATCTTCTCTCTGTGTGTCCCATCTTACACTGGTTAGCACTTAGAAAAGAAATCATCTATAAATGCAAAGAAACCCCAGACTGGACTACATAATTCTGTTTTCACACTACTGATGTTACCTCGTTTACAGCAAAGGACAGAAGTACTCATGTAACTTTCTAAAAATTAAATACTAAAATCCATGCAGATGCATTTAAACTTAAAAAAAAATGTTAGTTGACCACTCCATCACTACTGAAGCTATGACCAATATGCCTACAAATTAAATTTAATTTGTTATTTGGTCAAAGTAACAAAAAAGAAAGAAGCATAACTCCAGATGTAGTAAACTTAACACATGAAGCAAAGCTTCATCCTAGCATTCATAAAAAGAGTGCTTCTGCTCACCAATATTAGTGTTCACATTTTAGGAAATGGGAGAGGTTAGCTGGTTGTTTTTAGCTGCACACAGTTGCATTGACTCATTCTGGAAAGTTTTTGTCAAGATGAGTATACACATACTAACTTGTACTACTTATCAGGTACTCCCCACCTACCAGTAGTAGAAATGCTAGCAAAACACTTTGGGGCAGGTCAACTCTTCTAATAACAGTAATAACTTCCTGTCTTTGAAACAGAGGATTATTAATTAAAAAAAAAAAAAAAAAAAAAAAAAAAAAAAAAAAAAGTAAATTGTTAGGGGACTGCAGTAGGACTAAATAGAAAACAAAAATAACAATATGATTCACATTTTATCTAAAGGAGTCTGAGTTCACTGTTCAGCTAAGCAATCTCTTCTTAAAAAATGTCAAAATAAGTCTTCAGATTAGTAGGCAATTTGAAATACACTATGCTTGTTTATCCAGACTACATTTAATCTGGTGCTAAGCACAGTGTTGAGTTACCGAATTCACCTTTGCTCCTTGGAAGTGTAAGCAGTGGAGCACAGTGTTTTGCTGGTGATCATCAAAGGCAGGTACAGATGTTTATAAATGCAATAAAGCATATTGCTGACAAAAATTACAAGCTTTTTTTATGACATCTTTCCATTCCTCTACTTTTTACCTGAACTTTCTCTTCCACATTGTTAAAACCTTTAAGGAAAAGAGGAAGAGGAAACCATCCTCCTGAAAGTCCAACATCAAGGCAAAGGGAGAGGCTTTCTAGTTTGTACAGTCTTGTAAGATTTTCATACAGTCACATTTTTAAGGTCTTGGCTTAAGCTGTGCAATGCCATTTGTTATGGCACTAGAATATCTACAGAACTACGTATCACACAAAATTTTTTTAAGAATGCACCTAATGCTTATCAAACACTGAGGCCTTCACAGGCAGAATACTGCCAGTGGGTTTGGGGGTCAGCTTCCCCAAACGTTCCTCTCCCCGGAACAGAAGTAAAAAAATAAACATTAAAAGATATTTAATAGAAAGGGTAAGGAAGTAAAGTAATACATAGAATAACTGGAAAACTATGTAGCCAGTATCAAGATATGACACTTCTGAAACTGAAAAAGACCTCACTGGGGAAGGGCAGAAAAACCTGGAACATGACATTTCCTGGGGGATTCATATACCTGTAGAAATCGAGCCAAATAGTCTGAATTCAACCCTGTTGCCAGTAGCTACCACAGATTTGTTACTTACTACATTTTCCCCACCTCATAATGATCTGCTTGTCCCAGGCAGAAACACAGTTCAGCAAAGCTTCAAACTTATAGGAGCTTGGTTACTTTTATTACAACTATTTCCTGAGCTAAATCCAATTTTATAGATACTGAGTAATGTTTCAAATGAAGGTGTAAAAGAAAGCCTCATAGTTAAGTCTTGCAGAAATATTTTTACTAGGTAGCAGACTATTTGTATCATCCAGACTAGTTCAGGATTAGTTTTTATCTAGTAGCAGTTTTCTCCTTAAGGAGGATTTGCAATATGTAAAACAGTCTTTCCCTGATTTCCCTGCAGTTGGGATAGACTATTGCATTGTTAACAGAACAGCCAGAGAATGTAGATGTGTAACTGCACTGGCCCTAGGCTGTTATTTCACCTATGCAAATAGTTACAACCTATTGCCTACAGTCTCAGAATTGCAGGAACAGGAAGAAGGCTAATCCAGAAGGCCAGAGAGCTCAAGGGGGAAGGCTGTGGCAGCAGGGTGAGCCCACTGATAGCGTGATAGGCAGAAGTGAATCTGGCAGCTGGTAAAGAGCTGCTCAGATAAAATGTTCACTCTAAACACTCTAGCCACTCTTGCAGGCTATCTTGGGAGGCAGAAATTGCCTAAGCCTGGCTTACGTGAACCAATGGTGAGGGAAAGGCATTTGCTGCCAGAAGCCGTGAGCCGAGTAAGTTAGGCTTCTGTCTTTCTGAGCCACTGCATGGTCTTGAGGGAGAATTCTTAAGAACAGGAAAAAAAACCCCATTCATTCCGTTATACATGTATTTACTTTTAAACTGTGATCTGGCTCTAGATTAAGAAGTTACCAAAAAACAGACATGGTCAGGTTTTAACTTTTCTTGTTAATATACTCAGAAAAATCTCAGCTTCTCAACCTGGATCACCAAATGACTAATTTTTAATTTCGATTTCCCATGTACTCTCAGTTTCTAACTCTTGAGTGATCTTGAAACAGCTGACAGAAAAGTCCCTCAGATGAATCGGTTTGCTGATGACTGCAGCAGTTGGTGACCACTACATTCAAACACTAACAAAGAGAGGCACTGAACAGGCACCCTGTAACACCTGCATGTTTAAAAAGATGTACAGTCAAAGTCTGTTGAACTTCTTGGATAAAGCTTATTAAAAAACCCACTGGAGACCCATAAAATTTCCAAGTTATTCATATATTCATCCATATTCATATGAATATCAATATCAATGTTTAAATAATCTGGAGTTTTCCTTTCTAAATACATTAAAATGTTTTTGGTTCCCCCCCTTTTTTTTATTAAGCAATTAGACTTGTTTGCTCTCTTCTCCTCCTCCTTTTCTATCAGGTGTTGTCAGGGATACTTGTGTTGACTTCCTTATTTGTGTTTCCTTAATGAAGACAGAACGTCCAGGCACCCAGCAAGCTCAGTAATTTACAAAAACAAAATCCAAGGTGAAAGCAGCACAACCTAACTCAAGACTTTCTCTCACATACATTTGCACATTTCTATTAGTCTTCAGCAATAACTCTGAAGGGCTGTCACACATCTGCCCCTCCATGCAGGCCACAAGGATTAGTGGAATGACTAATCAAGCTGGTTAAACCAGTTGCCAGTATACGGGGTAGGCTCCCTATGGCCTCCATGACAGGAGGACACCTATCACAGCAGAAGCTCTGAGCCCTTGCATAAGCTCAGTGGCCTCCATGCTTCTCCTCCTGTGGGAAAGGAGGAGGTATTGGAACCATATGGGCACCTCCTGGGCTTTGGATCTGGATGTACAGAAGTGCAAAGTAACCAAGGCAGGCAGACCCCAAAAAGGCTCTTCTTCCCCCTGAATTTACATAAATCTTCCTACAATTCACAGTAAGAATGAAGAAAACAAAACAAAACAAACAAACACCTAAACACAAACAAACAAAAAACCCCACAAAACAAAACAATAAAAAAGCAAGTATCAGTGAGATGTTGTTACCAGAGGGTGAATTATCACTGAAATAAAGTTACAACGAAAAGAATAACAGACTCTGTGTTTTTTCAGTGTACCTGAAGAAATTCATAGATTTATCCTGTTGGGCATAAAAATGGTTTTATCCCTGGGACAGCTAACTTAACATCCAGCACCCCATTAGGCAGCAGAGCAACAGATGCAGATCTTTCAAAGCTTGAATAGAACATAAAAACTTGAATGCAATATAATCTTTTTCAACTGCTAGACATATGCATATATATTAATATGTGCCTACTGTAACACATCGTATCACACTTGTCTACCTAGGTGAGTTGTCACCACTGTTTCACAATCTCTGAGCTTCAGGTCTTGAGCTTCTTACTAAAGATTCTGAGAAATCTTCTTGTGCTTCCTCAATATTCCCACTGCACCATGTTCCTACTTCAAGAGAAGGTGCTTAAAATAGTGCTGTTTGAATTAGAAACACAGAAAAACATTGTAAACAGAACAGCCAGAGAATGTAGATGTGTAACTGGCCCTAGGCTGTTATTTCACCTATGCAAATAGTTACAACCTATTGCATACAGTCTCAGAATTGCAGGAACAGGAAGAAGGCTAATCCAGAAGGCCAGAGAGCTCAAGGGGGAAGGCTGTGCAGTGAGATTGTGGCAGCAGGGTGAGCCCTTATGCCACTCATCAACAGCAATTACGCATTTGAAGTTGGCATAAAGTTAGGAAGCTTATAAATGGAAGAAGTGCTGGTGAATGGCAACAGGGAAGTAAAACCACCTAAATATGGATTAGTAGTAATAAATAAATAATAATAACAACAACAATTTACCAGGCTAAGCAAACCAGAGAGGAAAAAATCCAGAGTAAGATATTAGGGATACACAGGAGTATCTCTTCTGGGTTCTATTCAGCATTCACAAAATAAAGGCCACTGTTGCTCTCATCCTGCTCTTTTTGCTAGGCTGTTTCTGCTCATGTGAGAGGAAAATAAAGAATGAGTTTTGCAGAAAGCAGCTGAAATCACAGCTGAAAATGTGAAGGGTGTCTAGACAGACTCAGAAAGGTAATTCTGAAGGGACTTTACTTCTTTACCCCACTTTGTCCCTGTCTGATTTGGCATAACAGAGTGCTTTTTCCACAACCCCCCTGCTCCAGGACTTGCTAGATCTGGTAAGGAAGTTAATAAAATTGGTGACCGCATTGTTTCTGTGGGTACACATCACTAGCTGCATACACTTTTACTTTGGCAATTGAGAAAGGGCTCTGCACCAGGGACTGAACCTGACTGACAAGCCTCCTCTGAACTGAAAATGTCAGTTCACCAACAGCATTTAGACCAGTGTCTAGCTGATCACTGCTCTGTTTAAGGCACAACATTTTAAGCTAAAGACACCTGAATTCAGATTTAGCAGGCAAAACTTATATTAGGAGTCTGGTTTTGATCTGGTGTACTGGTTTGGGCTGGGTTACCAGTTAACTTTCTTCATGGTAGCTTGCATGATTCTGTTTTGGATTTGTGGCCAAAATGACATTAATAGCAAACGAATTACAGAACCATAGAACAGCCTGAGTTAGAATCAATTTAAAGATCATTTAGTTTCAACCCACCTGCTATGGACAGGCAGACCTTCCACTAGACCAGGGTGCTCAAAGCTCCATCCAACCTGGCCTTAACCAGGGGTGGGGCATCCACAGCTTCTCTGGGCAACCTGTTCCAATACCTCACCACCCTCTCAGTAATTTTTTTTTTTTTTTTAGTTACTGCTAAGCAGGCTTACACAGAGTCAAGCCACTTTCTGCTCTTCCACCCACCCCACCAGCAACTAGGCGCGCACAAGCAGTTGGGAGGGGACACAGCTGGAACAGCTGAACCCAACTGATCAAAGGGATATCACCTGATCATAAGGCATCATGCTCAGCATACAGAGCTGGGAAGAAAAAGAAGAAGGGGTGTGTACATGGCTTTTGTCTTTCCAAGTCTCTGTTACATGTGATGGGGCTCTGCTTTCCTCATGATGGCTGAATGCCTGCCTGACTACAGGAAGTGGCAAACAAATCCCTTTATTTGCTTTGCTTGGTGCACAGCTTTTGCTTTACCTATTTATCTCAGCCTGCAAGTTTCGTCCCTTTTACCCTTCCAAATCAGCAAAAGAGTGGCTGTGGCAGGTCAGCATCTGTGAGATGTAAGAAAAGCAGAAAGCTCTCAATCTAACGGGAGCTGTGAACAAGGAACACTTCTTACAGTTACTGTGTGTCACAGCCAACCAGACATTCCAAATCTCCAGTTACTGAAAACCATCAAAATTCTATTTTAAAGGAAATTTTTCCAAAGAAAATTGATTCCAAAGAAAACAGCAGCAGCCAGTATCTATGAAACTTTCCTCCTGGGAGCATAGTGACAACTTGGATAGTGTAACCTTACTGTTGGACCACGTTCTGGGTTCATCTGTTCAGTAAGTACGATCATATCAGTGATGGAACTTCATCGAAGCCAACTCTTCTACTTAAAGAGTATCAGACCAACTTTAGTGGATCAGTAAGGTCTCACTGATTTTGCTGCTTGATCCCAAAATCTGCAGTGTTCAATTCACTTATTCGACCATTCTGCTTTTCTCTCCAGTTCCAGTGGTAATGCAGTAGGAAGTGAGCCAATAGATAACTTGAGGTCTTTTACTGCTGTATAAATCTGTGCCATCATATACCACTGTGACACCTTCAGGAGATGGCAGTTTCTCCTCTGAACACTGCTACTAATCCATCAAGTAATACAAGCATTCTCTCCTGAGGTGATAAGCTTTTTTGTTTTACATTGCATTCCTGGTCTCTATTTTTCATCTTCAGTATAGCTCATCTCCTATTCTGTCATTTCTCTCTTGCAGCTATTTTCCACTATGAAACACCATGTTCCATATGTCTCCCCATTGCACCTTGTTCTTTCCCTTCTATATTTAATTTGTTTCCTAATTCACACTTATTACGTCTTCTGACTCATGATGATTCTGTGCAAGTCACAAAATTTCATTTTCTAAATTTATGCAATATTTTCCATTTCTTCAGCTTTCTCCCCTGTGCTGTCTACACAAGGGCTGAGTGGGTTTTATTCTAAACTGAGTGAACACCAGATCAAACCACTTATCTCCAGGGATTCCATCATTTCATTAAATAAGGGGGGGAAAGAACACTTGGAACAGAGCTCATTTCTGTACTTCTTTTAAATAATGACTCCAAGCAAACAGGCCTGCTATGCTTCAGAAGCTCTCCCCAAGGAGAATCAGAATTTGGAAGGAGGCTGGAGCCTCAAGCAAAGGATGCCTGTAACTCTACCCTCTCCCAATCATTTCTCTGACCTGTCCTCCCTTCCCCTAGTTTTCCTTTCTCTGACTGATAATTTTAGCTGTATTCCTTACTCCTAGTTTTTATACCATAAAGACAAAATTTCACATTAATATTCTCTGTGTTCTTTCAGCTGACTGTTTAAGACAATGTTATTCGTACTTCAAAGGGATGAAGGCAGAGAGGAAGTTTTATAGTCATGATGGCTTAACAGGGGTCTGTGTAGAAAGCCAGCACTTCATTTTCTGAGTCACTCTCTCATGGAGTGAATCTGCTTTACATACCAGGCCTCAGGGAGCAGCATGGGAAGTAGTCTGTGGATTATTTTCTTACCATTGCTGGAGGCTGCTTAGCTTGCTGCCTACTGAAATACGTAACAGAGGCAAGAAGACAAGACATGGCACATTTGAATTTTAACTGATTATATTTTAGCCGTATGTTTTGACTTGGCTAAACAGACAATACTGAGAACTGAAATAAAGGGAATAAATTTAATTCCTTTGAACAGCTTAGAGTTGGTTTAACAATTTTTTTGACAGGCTAGATACTGTATGAGAAACACTGCACTTTTTTTTCTGCAACAAGATCCTCCCCCCACAGAGGCCACAGTTGGTCAACTCAAACATAACAGAAACCTCATTCTTTGGAGTCAGTATTTACTCCTAAGACTGTTCATAGGTCACTACACTAGTGTGGTGTTAGGCACAGGGGTCTATTGATATGACCCTCACGGCATTTAAAAATCACTCAGAAATAGTGCTGTGCTACATTTAAACTACTTGTTCATAACATATGACATTGGCTTGAAATTATATTTCTTCTGTCTTTACAATCCAAACATGATGCACTATAATGGTAACATAGTACAGTGCATTCTCACAACTAATATAATTCTGGTTTCAAGACCAAAACTTTCCTCCTTTGAAGCCAAAAAAGACCACGTTAAGTGTTAACATATATACACATATTGGCACACAAAATTGATTTTTTTCTAATAGTAGTAGTATTAATTTTATTAAAAAGAAAAAAAGGGCAATTTTGCCTTTGATTCCTCTATTATATAAAAGACTAAGACACTGGATTTTCCAAAATGGAAAAAAATAAGGAGATTGCAAGTGTACCTGTAAAATCAATCATGTGTGTTTTTCCTTAAAAATAGTAATTGCTACAGGATCAACCAGCACAGATACATGAAAAAGCTTACAGCAGTCTGAACTTTTGTACCAAAAGGCAGGTAAGGCCTTACTTCTGCCTTACTTCCACAAAGCTACATTTAACAGAGTTATCTCAAATGCAAGAAAACAACGAAGAATAAAAAAAAATGAGGCAAACTTAGGCTGTAGCTCCTTTCAGATCCTCAAATTTGGCAGAACACAGCCCAGCCAATTCTACTGCTTGGCTGGACTGACAAACCAGAGTCACTAAGACTGCTGAGAGAATTCACACTTACTGTGTGAGCAGTAAGTGACCACTTCTTCTGAAATGGGTGAATGTTTCTAGGAAAAATAAGTGTAAGAACCAAGCACATAAGTTTTAAAGAGCCTCCAGTATCTTTGCAAAGTAATTTTTTGGGAGGAGAGCTTGCATTTTGTAGCAGTTGACCTTTTGTTAAGCAAGGACTATAGAACTATAAATCGTAACAGTGCAAACAGGAACAGCTGATATTTTAATTTCACAGTGCCATTCCCTGGTCTTCTCCTGAGCATAGGAGGCAATTGTCTGCACGATAGCTGTATTCTGCAAAGGGAACAGGGTGCCAGAGGGGTTGCATGACTGGAGGAAAGGGACAGTGAATGGGAGAAGTAAAACTGCTAATCTCCTGATGCTTGCTCAATTGGCTTCATCTGTGCCAGGCAATACAGGGACATCCCTCTAGCTCCTATAAATAAATAAATAAATAAATACAGCTGCACCACTAACAAAATCTGACCTGTCATTTATTCCACTAGTAGGAAACTGAGGGTCACTTCTAACGCTTAAACCGATAGCTTAGTAAACATCCAATATGTCTCCAAACCTATCCAAAGTCAAGAAATGACGTGGTGCACCCCAAGTCCTGTGTCCTTTTGGGTGTCCAGCCAGCAAGCTCAGCCGGATGTGCCGCGCTCAGCTTTCCGGGACACTCCCCAGTATGCACACAACCCGGGGGGTGGCTTACAGCTCCTCAGAGAGACTGGGGCACGGAGTGACTGCCACACACACCGAGGTGGAAATAAAGGAGGCAGAGAGGACTCTCCTATCTGTATCCAAACAGAGTGTTTATTCTCCAGGGCACTTAGCACACAAAAGACCCAGCACAGGAGAGTGCAGGACACAGGTTGCAGCAGCTGATAAACTGGGAGCGGTCTCAAAGGCGGTCACAGGACATCCAGTAAGGGAGGAACAGGGGAGGTCTGGGAACTTGATGGACATACACAAACCCAGTAAGGAGAGGCCAAGGGAAGGTATAACATTATACACCAATCAACCATGAATAACTCAGAACCTTCCAGAACTGTGGGAACAGTCAACAGGAGAGTGACAGGGAGTGTAGGCAGGGTTTCAGGAGATTGACATAAAGCCGGGGATGGGTATGGAACTTTCCAGGGAGAAAGGGCGTGGCACATAACCAAGGATTTTCAATGTGGGAAGGAGGAGATAACTTGGAGTAGACCCTGAAACCTAGGGAAACTGAGGCAAACCAGGAAAAGAAAAAGCAAACCACAACAAAGAAACCTATTTTCAACAAGCATGAAAGGTTTGTTTAATCCAACTTCTTTGACTCTGAAAGGTCTAGGAGCAGTGACAGAGTTGATTGCAGGTGGCAATTAAGAAGCCACAGCTCATCCCCTTTAATCTCGTATTTGGTACCTCACTGAACAATGCTCAAGACAGCTCCAAAAATCAGACAGGTTTACTTAGTGGCAGTATAAATTGGCCCATTTGACACAGGTAGACTGGCATGTGGGCACAATGTACCAGGCAGGTGAGAGGACGCCATGCCCACCAGCTCTGACCCCTTCCTTCACTGAAGTCAGTCAGGTTGTAGATCTGCTCAGGTGGTTTCACAAACTCCTTCTGCCCTGTAGTTTCTGCCTTTCAGACATATGAGATGGACTGAGACTATCTGTGCATTTGATCTTTACTTAATAGCACAGACACAAATTACAAAGAAATTTAAAGAGTTCCTTCTGCTTTCTTTCAGGAACTATACTGCTAGTATCAACAAAGCCAGGAATTTAATAAATAGAGATGGAGAATAATACCATGAGACAAAAAATTGACTCCATTTCCATTTTTGGAATGCAAAGAAAAACAAAATATTTGTAACTATATAAAGAACTGATCTGAACCAATCAAGTGTTTCCATGCACCCAGGGAATAAAAAACCCCAGAATTTGGAGCGGAAAGGAAATATGTCCAGTGGTGGGTTGCAATTCTTTATTTCAATTCATAGGTACATATATCCATACAATGCTATTAGATATCCTTGTATTGCTTAACCTATAATTTAAGTCAGCATAGGTATTTTAACAAAAAAATTTGCAACTACTAATTTATATTTCATCTGAGCAGTCTGATACACAGTAGAAAAAATCCATATATAAAAGCCTGTATCTGTGCAATTATACATACTATATTTCTCTTTCAACATACTATATTTTTCTTCCAAATTTAGTAATATTGGTATGTTATTGTTAGTATAACATAGAATTGACATAACATATTAAAAAACTTTTCAGAATATATTAATAAGCAAAGACAACCACACTTGGATCCTGCAATCATTTTTTAACTATCACATCAATGCCTCATTTTGTTTTAGTGTGACATCTGGCTTAAACAAATTCCTTTCATCTCATTATTATTCTGCCCATAATAATCATTTTAATTTGTAACTTTGCTGCTTAGTAATTTCACACAAAGCAAACAGAATTAAATTCAACTCTGTGCTGACATCCACCACTAAAACCACAAATCTCTTATACCCCATTTATGTCTCAAACATGTGCATGAAGATTTGTGCTGAACCTCTGCTTGTGGTGAACTTCTCTTCTAGTGGAAACTTTTCTCATCTACTGCATAACACAAGTCAAGTGGCATGTTCTAAGAGGCTTAAACTACAGGTCTACAAAAGATGCAACTTCATGCTACTCAACGCTTTTAATAGTTTAGATCTTAATGAAGCTTAATTAGCATCTGGAAGTCAATACAAATATTAATCTGTACATAAAACATTATCCCCAATATACTAAGTGACAGCACTTTTATAAGGCAGACACAAGCCAGGATTCAAATATCTGAGAAAAGGTGGAAACTACCAGACCCTAGTTTAGGACAAGGTTACAGAGCAGCAACAATGGTTAGCAGGATTAGGCCCTTCCTCTGTGAAAATCTATAGGAACTGACCGAAAGATGTGATACACCAGACTAGTGAGTAAGAGACATACCAGCACAGAGCAAGGACTGCAGAGGGCACATATTTCGGTTTTCATGCTGCCCAGTAAGAAGCACTCTTCTGCCTTTCTGACAATTTTGTCAGTCTTTGTAGCTGAATAACTATGCACATAATGACAGATACTTCATTACTTGCAAACTACCTTGTAAATACAAGACAGAAACTGACAGAGTTGGAAGTGTGCAAACCACAGAACAAAAACATCCAACTTTTAAGTAAGGACAGAATAGAACTTTCAGTTTAGATCCTGCTGAAAAAATGAATAAATAAACTTTATGTCCCAAGAAATACTTTGCTTGTTTTCTTATTAATTAATAATTCAGAACTGAAAGCAGGACTAGAGTTAGAACATACTAAAAAGGTGCAACTTACCTTGGATTGTTATGTCTAAGGATTTCTTTACAAAGTAAAGAATTCACAAATGTAATTCTAGGACATACAAGAATCTTGTGAAAAAAAGAATAATATTTCAGAGAGTATGTAATAGTGAGACTTCCATTAGTGCTTCCCAAAAAGCAGGTGAGTCAGCAGGTTTGGAAAGTTCATACTTGTATTCATTAGACTAAGAGAAAACATTTGTCACATTCTTGACTCTCGTCTTTTTAAGGCAAGACAAGCAGAAATCACTCAATAATTCATTTGCACACTCCTACAAAAGCATGATCTGAGAAACTGAAGCTACTTCCCAGTAAGGAGTAGGACTTACTGTAGTATCTTTTGTGCCAATAAATAGGACAGCAGCAAACAATAGATGCTTAGGGTTTTTTCCTTTTTATGTTCTTACTGGTGTCTTCTGTGACACAGAAAATAAATACCATTGCAAGACTTATTTTTTTATCTAATAGAAACACTTGGAGCAAGATGTTAACAAATATTCCTAACAGATGAGTATGACTCCCTGCTTTCAGCTCCTAGTAGGAAATAGTATTTGATTCATATTCAGAGAATGAATAGCCTTTACAATTGGAGACAAGGTGTCACTCAAAGATCCATAACTTAAAAAAAAAATGTTCTGGAAGAAACAGACATAGAAAGCAACAAATTAATGCTCCAAGGATTTCAGAATGCATGAAAGTCATTCACAGGATTAGCTACTTCTAGAAAGTTATGCCCAAAATAAAAATATGAAACTGCGTTATTGAAATAAAATTAATTTCAGTTGCTCATTCATCCTCTGGGGAGTCCAACAAGATTAATTAGTATTTTTTAGCATATCGTACTTCTCTCTGACCGAATAAAAATAATTTAAAGAAGCTGGAAAGACTTTTCAGACAGCAAGAAACACAGATTCATAGAAGCATGAATACTTCAAGCTGGAAGGGCCCTTAAGAATCATCTAGTTCCAGCCTTTTTGCCTTGTGCAGGAGCACCTTTCACCAGGACAGGTTGCCCAAAGCCTTACCTAACATGGCCTGTAAAATTCAATAAAGTCCTCCATAATTTCCAGAATTATTTTTAAACAATAAAGTTGCTGCTGCTCTGTGACACAAGCAAACTAACACTTATTGTAACAATAACTATGGCATTCAGCTATGCATAAACATTATTATGCTGAAGACAAAAATGAAAAATCCCCATCCTCACTGACCTATTCATGAGGCACACTGTTGGTAAAATGGTATCCTTTTAAACAGAAATGGCACACACACAAAGGAACCAATGCTAGATGATCTATTTCCTTAATGAAAACTGTTTTTGAAAGGAACAAAAATAACCAGGCCCCAAAATTCTGCTGTTTCCATGGCAAATAGGACCGGCCCTTTTGGTCTTTTTGAACTGCTGAATGACACGGGAAACTTATAAACCAAACCACAATTGACCAAGTCACTTATTGTACAGCATGGTAGTGATTGTCCGGGTGGTGAATATCCATGTGAACCCTCTTCTTCAAATGCCTGGCAACGATGCTTCTTATTTCAGGGTCATGTCGATGCTGTTTATTAAAGACAAAATGACAAAGAACAACAACAAAAAAATTAATGAGTGCTCTGAAAACACATGGCTAGTTATTTCCCCAATCCTGAGCTCCCACAAAGTGTTGGTATCCTTATCCTCATTTACTTCAATGCAGAAGTGTGAAATAACTTACACTCATCCTATCTACATCTATGCACGTACACACCTTAAGATGTTCTGTTACTGTTTTATTGAAATTAACAGCTATTTTTTCAGCAATTACAATCTGAAGTTAATCAGGTGGGGGAAGATCCACTGGTGGAATGACACAACAATGTGGCAGGAATGGGCACTCCTAAAATTTTTCCTAAGCATACTATTTTGCTATTTAGTGCAAAGCACGTGTCATTAAACACTTTAGAAATATTCTTTAGAGTAAGAAGCTGTCTTCATAAATGTTGCCTCAAGATACAATCTTCCTTAAAGAATATATAATTTAAAGTTTCCTCAATATTTATGAATGGTTACACAAGGGTTCTTCCACTAAGAATTATTTCACAATATTTCTTTTAACATCATGAAGAAGTGCAAGGAGTTGAACAAAATAGAACACAAGGGAGCATAACAATAGACAAAAGCCTTTGGAACAATGAAAGAGACAACAGAAGCAAACTAAGTGCTGGGCAGACTCCAGAGGCGTTTCAGCAGAAAGCATACAGAAAAAAAGTCTGTGTAAAATGGTTGTTCTGAGAGGGAAGGGATTTACATAGGATGCTATTTCCTGAAGAAATAAGGGATATGATCACAGGAAAATTATTGCCACTTCTGAAGACAGATTCATATTTATGCAGAGAAAATAAATGCCATGAATTAACAGTAATTTGGCCTTAACTGTATTTATTTAACATAATGTAAATTCTTTTCGCATATTGCATTTTGCTGACCAGCTTATCTTTTGAGAAAAGCAGGGAAGTTGTTCAAGCCACAAAAAGTCAAAACCATCCACAGTCTTTAACGTGTCATTTTTTGTTCTTATACTTTGAGAAACAGTTCTCGTGTTGACTCATTATAGAATAAAACGGTGTCTTAGGAAAAAAGGAGACGAGATATAATTTCTGTTCGGGAATCAGGAATTTAGCTTATGGTTCTACCCTGTGCATGAGGTATGACAGCGTGTTCGCTTACTAGAGCACTGTTTCATTTTTAAAAAAGTAAAACCCAAAGCTTCAATTTATTTATGCAACTTTTTGCTACATATACTTCTAATTACTTGCCTGTTTATTAATACTCATGTCATTGATGGAATCTTTTCCTGAGGATTCAGGCTTACTACATAATATTGCCTGTATAGTGAGAGACAAGAGTGCATTTCTACACACCTGTCAGATGGGCAGGGAGAGCAAAGGCCTCCATCCCTCTGCCCTGTGCATGCTGGCCAGAACACACGCTCCAGTGCAAGGCTGCTCCTCCTGACACGCTGCTCTGGCCAGGAATTGTCAGTGCTCTGTGACACACTGCACCTACAAACACTCTGATAAACAGCAGGAGCAGCAGTGCAGGGTTTTCCATCTGCATGCTTCAGTTATGGCATCAGACAGAGCAACAGCACATCAGAGGACTGACACATTCCCATTTCCAAGGGATCAAATCCATCTTTGAAAGGAAAAGACTTAAAAGATGCTTGGGATTTAATCAGGAAAATGAAATTTTAATTATGAAAGAAGCTGAGAAGCAGAAAAGCAAAGAGGAGGTACACATTGAGGAGTATGGCCCAGAAATCAAAGTAAAATGTAAGATTTTTTAATCTTTGAATGAGAATGTCAAGTTTAAAATTGAGGATAATGCATGGAACGATCTTCACTGTGATCATGCTGCACTTTTTCTATCTGTTTTTACTATAATTTAACCCGAATATTCTCAGGCAAACAATTTTATGTCTCTCCACTTGCAAACACTTACGGACACTTCAAACACATTCCCAGTGTGTTTGGGAACAACAAATATAACAAATCTTCAGTATATCACACATATATAAAGTATATAAAATAGAAATATAATAAAGCTTCAATGCTTTGTCTGCTTGTACATGTAGTTCTGAATATTACCATAAAAGTATTTAGGTCTCAAAAAAGCTGTAAGGAGTCTACCCAACCTCAGTTCCTAGCTGCTTGGTTGTAAAATAATGTTAAAATGTAATGACAGTAGTAGGCAAAAATTCTTACTCCTGCTCCACTGAAGCCATTTCTGGATCATTTGAGAGGCAGCTAGTTCTGGATACAAGGAAAAAGATGAATAAACATTTTTTCTGTGTTGATTTTTCTCTTTTAAAATATGACATCAAATTTAGGGATGTAATAACTAACTGTAGTGAGTATACTTGACAGCACAAACACACAAATGTTGTTGGTTTTAGGAATGTAGGGATCTTAGTGCCCACAACACACATTAGTTCAAGTAACAAACTTTTAAGCTGTTTCTTTAAGTTGGAGAAGGGAAGTACACTACAGTGATCTCATACATCCAACAGCACAATAATGAGTGATGCCTCATTATGAATATTTTTTTCCCCTTTCACTTGCTACACTGCAGCCTCTACTATTTTAAATGGAGTAACAAGAAAGCAGCTTTCTTCCACAGAGTTCTCATTGTCAAATATACAATGCATTTGAAAAAAAACTGAACAGAAGGGATAGAAGTTGAATTTAAGGCTGGGTAGGCCTTTTTGTTTAACAAAATAGTTGGGTGGTATTAGATAACTACTGTGAATTTATTGCTTCTGAGGCAGTGTTAACTGCTAGAATCAAAAAGCAGGGGCCAATGTTTTAGATAATTCTCTGTGGTTGTTTTAGAAACTAATCTCAGAAGAACTGAAGGAAAATACATACTGCAAAAGAAGGAACTTATGGAAAAAGTACAGCAATGAAGAAACTGTAAGTTGAAAATCCTGAAGTGCATAAGCAAAAGGAAGGTGACTGGAAAGAAACTTCAAAACTCAAAAATTTTGAGTTACAAAAACTGCAAGGGAGAATGTTACACTAGAACAGACAGACACAGACTCCTGCTCAGGAATTTTGTGTACAATACCTACATGAAGAAAGTACACTGTAAACTTTCTAAAACTCTGCTCAGTGAGTCACGGACTGTGCACTTCTCAAGGATTTCTTTGGTTCTACCATACACCACATTATATTCAATTCAGAGTTATCATTTTAAAGCAGATGATCCTCACCAGCCACTGGTTTATTAAGTAACCATAGATAATATTATTATCAAGTATTAATTCCCTAGCCTATCCAGCTAACACTGGAAAGACAGAAGAATTTACATATCTACCTTAACTGAGATAGCTCCCTAATTTAGTGAACTGTAAAAAATAAAATAGTAGAGAGAACTACCTCTTAAAAACTGTATGAGTCATCTGACATAAAACATGAAGAGTCAAAAATATTTAATGATCCATTTTAATGGAGTACGTGATTTCAGTTATTCCCATGACTATAGAAACAATCATCAAAAAACAGCAAAAAAATTTTTATAGTGTAAGGTATGATTATTTATTACTGAGACCCAGCAGTACCAAAGCAGTGAGAGGGGAAGTCAATTCAAAAATGGGGCAGCTCACACAGTAATTGAAACTACAAGCTGACTGTTGTACCAAACACAATGTTCTACTGCATTCAAGCTCTTCCTGTGAAACAATATAATGCCAGCATCCCGCAGAAAGCTATCTTACTTAGCTGTTTCTGAAGCTTCCCTCAGCTCTTCATCCAGTCTGCATGAGTAAAAGTTATTGATACAAAGAAACAGAGAAGCAAGCAGAGCATAAGAGTGAAGCAGAGCAATAGCAGAGCAAAGAACAAATACAGTACATGCTTCTAAAATAGGCATCCAGTATGATTTAGGGCTAACTCTAAAGCTCATCAGTTCAGTATGATACCATTTATCCCTGCTCAACCCACCTTAAATTTCTAAGTCCTTATTTAGCTCACTTGGAGGCAGAGACAGAGAAGCAGCAGGAGTCTGAGGCATGCCCAGTGGACAGAGCTGAAAGCACTCAGTTGCTCTATCAGATAATGTTAAACTAGCTGCAGCCCGGGCCAAGTCAAGGACGTTTACAGTTCAGTGAGTTTTACTGGCAAGGGAGGCTGATCTCAACAGCTTGAAGGGGAAAGTAAGATGCCATGTCATTGCAAGTCCTCTCTCATTCAGCTGTTGAGGTCGCCTGCAGGTGAAAGGCTGTCACACAGATTCACTCCATTATGAGCAGCAGCATGGGCTAGAAAGCAAGTTTTACCTCATTCTTCTCTTAATACACTTCTCTTCATCATACCTTACAAGATAAGAATGGATGAAGGAAGAGAAAAGATGTACAAGTTCATATGGTACAACAATCATATTATATTGTGCTTCACTGAAAACTACCAAAAAAACCCACATAACCCACACTCTGGATTAACACTATGTACTTTCTAAGGATGGGATTTTTCCTGACCATAGATAAAAGTATGCTTGTTCTTGGCAATGGAGCAATTATGAAGCCAAAGATGAGTTGTATTTTTCTATAGGAAGGAATCCGTCTGAATTTGCAGCCGAAGGGGAGCTATGAACTGAACACTGCTCTTCTCCCTGTGGTATGGGAATAGCCACTCACAGATTCCTTGAATGCACACAGCCACTAAATCTTGTTATCACAACATCTTGAAATGCTTGCCACCAATGGCTGCAATTATCATCTTTCCAGTTTCGTCTTTTTCAGTAAATCATGATCTCTCATCTGGCTGCTGATGATGCAAAGTAGGCTTTACCCTAAAACTCTTTAAGTACTAAAGTTTCTTTGGTATTAGTACTGTGATCATTTCACAGTAATGGTCTGTGAGGTGAATGGACTTTTTGGTCCATTGGTCTGAGAGGTGAATGGACTTTTTGAACATTCTAAAGTTTACAGGGAAGAAAAAATGTGTGTAACACAGATGTGTAACAGTAAAACAGGGCAAGGAAACAGAAACTCTCTGAGTGTCAGGGTAAGGTTTCTATCAAAGGGAACTATAAAAAACTAAAATTTTACAGGAATCAGAAGAAAATTTGTTAGGGATGTTAGAACATTATGGATATCTCTTTGTCAGTTGACCAATAGCCTCTGCTCCACATTCTTAGCATCACTCCACCTCTAAAGAAGTTAATAGGAGCAAATGAAGTTGAGTGACTTCACAACTGCTATTGCCAGACCTGAGCTTCTCACTTGCTCCCTGGAATTGCACCACTAGCTTGACAAAGGAAATTGCTCTACAACTACTGTGAAACAGGTGTGAAAACTCCTGCCTGGGTTGAGAAGACCTATGAGAATTTCAAAAGCTGTCACTGACCAGTCATAATGAAAATACAATCATACTTGCGTATCTACTCTTCAAACTGCCTTCTAGAACAGGCTGTTCAAAACCTGGGACATATGCTAAAGAGAACAATTTAAAAAAAATTAAATTCCTGAACAGAACATCTTTTTAATAACAACTACATGAAAAACAGTGGGTTTTTTCAGTCTTGGTATACCATTTTTTTTGTTGTTTTCAGGTCTGAAAAAAAGTTGATTGAGGTAAGCAATGCCAATTCCTACAAATTTTTAACAGATACTTTCCTTTGGAAATGTCCACACTTAAAAAACCTCTTCACACAAATAGCAAGAACTGAGAAATTGTCTTTCAGTGATGTGGATTTAACCATGAAAATTAACAAGGCAAGCAACAGTAAATCTATGGAATTTTACTGGTCTTCTATTGAATAGTCTATCTTTTAATTTATGTTTCTATTAAAAACCCTGCAAAACTGAAACTTGAAAACAGTTCCACTTAAATAGAGGTAAAATCTCTGAAAAAATACAGCATCGGTGATAGCTCAGGAAAGGCCAAATGATTTTCCCACTCCCCTAGAAGTAAATATTTATTGCATTTGGTGTTTCCATTACACAGTGGTCTCCTTCTTCTGAAAGTGAAATGTTTGTGGAACAACACATAATAATTTTTAAGAACATCAGGGAAGTGCTTTCTGTTTTTCTTACAGTTTTTAACACTATTATTAGTTTGTGGAAATAGTTTCCATTAGAACAAGTACATGCTACTGTACATCACTTACTTGATAATACTGTCTGGTATATTCACATATTCCATTGGAATCATCTCATGAAGCTCTGCCAACGTGTTGACGTACTGTATCTTACTGCTGAACTTAGAGCTGAAACACAGAAAAAAAGGTATTAATTGACTTTGCCTCCCAATTTTCTATGATGTGCTAAAACCAAATGAAGAAATGTATTAAATGTATTAAATAATTAAGCACTTGGATATTCATATTTTAATTAGAGACTGAGACACTGTACTGTTAATGATTAATGACTCAAACAATCCACCAGCCACAGCTAAAAAAGGCTGGCAAGAGGCAAGTCCTATGAGGTGGGATAGCACTTTTTATCATGTCAGTCCTCTCTTGCCTAATGGGTCAGGTATGAAATTTTCCCTCAGGGAAAGAACCAGGACTTTCACACAGAGCCTGAAGGCATTTATCCCTGACATAACTGGTGGAACATAAACGACTCAGCTTCACTGTAACACCTTAGAAGGCAAGGTACCTGGACATTCCCACCTGAACTTGAGTGAATATAAATGCAATGGACTCTGTTTTGTGGGCTTCCCCCACTCAATGAAGACAGTGACCATAACTTTGACAAGACTGGAGCCCTCATCACCAAACCCAGAAGAAGAAGACCATCAGGATCATGGACTGATGACATTTTTCCTACTTTGTCTGTGTTTGTCATGCTTTCTCCTGTCCTCCATTCTATTTCTCTCTATCTCGCTCACATTTACTGCTATATAAAAGTCTGTGTTACTGAATTCAGCATATGGTCTTGTTTGCACCTTAACTCAGGCAGAGACATGTCTCTAATAATTTTAATAACCATATCTTAACACACAGTTAACAAACAGTTCAGCTGATTATGAGCCTACCTGAGTTCTAAAAGGGAACTGAACTGAGACTGCACTTTTTGCTGTTACTTCCCTAGGCTGGACCACATTATTAAGCCAACATCATAAATTGCCATAGAAAATGTGATTAGTTTTACAGTTTGAAGGAGATGTGTGAAAATTTGGAAAATAATCAAATCCCTTACAGACTACATACTTGTGTAAAAAGAGATGGGAAACATTACTTGACATGAATATAATCATCATGACGGTTATCAAGTGATTGTGATGACTTAGCATTTCTACTTTTACACTAATTCTCAATCAAACAAAATAAAACTGAATTCATCATTTATTCAGAAAAGCACGGATCTGAGTGTATCCTGTTCTTACTGCAGAGCCTTTTCATGATAAAATAACTTGTTTATTTCAGCTCTGCTATATGATTAATTTATTGTGTTTGTAAAATTATGACTTGGAATAAAAGGCAAAACTGCTCAGAAAACACACTTAAAACATAAGGCTATTTACTTGTCTAACTAAGTTATTAAATAAGTGTTAGGTTATGAGAAATCTACCTATCTTTCTCATTTGGCTTATAAAACAATTTTTCAGATTTAGCTCTGGTTGTATTTAGATCATCTTAAAAAATCAGTAATAGTAGCAAACTCTTATTTACTATATATGTTAAGTGTAGGTCTTGCAAAATAGAACATATTCTTTCTATTTACTGCTGACCTGCAGGTACAGCCAGACAACATGAAGCCTCTGAAATAGCTCTGAGCAGTAGGTTACTGCCCCTCCCCTCAGCATACGTATCTTTCCAATAGTGCAAAGAGAGACAACTGGAACAGGAACACATGAGGGTGCTGTGAACAGTTGTTTAAGCTCATTCACTGTGATTTGTCTCTGTACCCAATCAGCATCACTAGGCACATACACTGGATCAGACCAATGATCACATTTTAGATGCAAGAATCACCCACAATTGTCTCGTCAAAGCACAGTAAACATAGAGATTAGTATTTTATCCAAAATTTTAATCATAGTCTGCAGCATCAGCATTGCCATTGAAAGTAACCTGACAAGCTGCAAGCCAAATATAAGCTTTTAAAGATGGTGAAAGGGATTAAAAATCATTCAGTGGCCAATTTTTCCTCCTGAGGATTATTTTAGCTCCACTAATTCCACTACAGTGCAGGATTTCTAAGACTGATTTCTAAGTCGTGGTAGTCAGTGTATGGGCATCTGTCCTGGGTTGTGGAGCCAGGGTTTGTATATTCTATTTTCATCTGTTTTAAGGCAGTTGGGGAGATGCTTTTCTTTATCTCTGGTAACTCAAGGAGGGAGAGGCCTGATGCCTTATCTAATGGGCCATTAGCACCTCCCCAGCCTGTACCTTCCCCCCGCCCCAGAGCGGTGCATCTGCATTTCCATCATCCTATTGTGAGATACATCACATCCCCCTGGCAGTGGGGGACAGGCAGTTTTTGCTGTCTGGATAAACGGAGACTCACAGACAGGAGAGCTGCTAGTTCTTCACCCGATTTTTCCCGGGAGGAAGACTGGACCTCATCTCACCAGATTCCATCTCACCATTCCCGGATCCCCTCCTCATCATCACCAGACCCCCTCCTCACCACCCCTGGATCCGCTTTTCTACAGGATCATCTCTTCTCCTACAGAATCACGTCTGCCACTTCAGAAAGACTCACTTTTGGACTGCTTTCAACACCCTGAATCACAGGGTGTCAGGTTGCAGCTCTGACTCTGTCAGGGTTTTCCAAAATTGTTGTTTGTTTGTTTTTTGTTTGCTTCTTTGGTTGGGTGGTTTTGGTTCCTATTACATTTGTATTGTTAATACTCCTAGTAAAGAACTGTTATTCCTATCCCCAACATCTTTGCCTGAGAGCCCTTGATTGCAAAATTATAATTTAGCGGGGTGTGAGGGGTTTGCATTCTCCATTCTAGGGGAACCCTAGTTTTCCTGGCAGAAACCTGTCTTTCCAAACCAAGACAGCATCCCAGATGCAGTTCTTTCACACTTCAGGGAAAGCATGTTGCCAATAGTGGTAACTTTCCATCATTTAAATATTTCATTCAAATGCCAAGTATGTTCCACAGACCCTTGAAAAACCCATTAGAAATCTAATTTTTTACCTAATACAACTCAAGTAATTTTGTTGTCTTTCAGGTCTTTGATTTCTGCTGTTTAGTCCCACATCTTAGCTGATACACAATTTAAATTATGTTGCTTGCCTTTAACTATCTCACTGATATTTCTTCTCACCTTGTGGCCAATAAATTTTTCACTCCAAAATTCCCACTGTGCTTGTCAGGGGAATTGTTTCCACTGTTTGGAGAACAGTTGAGGGCCAGCAAACTAAGCTACAGTCACTGGCCTTCAATCTAATCAAGTTTTTATCTCTTTACTTCCTGAAGAAAGGGAAGGGAACTCATAATGCTCTTCCATCCTTGGTAAGGGCCCAGGTATCTCTCTCACCCTCCACAAAGGTTCCACTAGCCATGTGTCCTGCCCACCTTTTTCAGCTTCTATTTGCACTTCACTTTCTTCTTGCACCAAGACTCAGTCTACTTGGCTGAGATGGACTCTAGTGTGTCTAGTTTTGTACTGCTAATCTGCTTTGCCAAACTATTTAGAACAAAAATTTTCTCCTGTTTGGCAATGCAAAAACTCTAATCACTGCTGCTTAGTACAGTTACTTTGAATAAATGACTAATGAATTGAAATATACATGAAACAGACTTTAAAACAGACTAAACTGTCATTTCTGGGAGCAAATAGGATGGCAACAGAAATATCTCAGATATCAAATGCAACTCCTCATAACTATTGTTGATAATTCCAAGCATTGTTTCCCTTTTACTCTGGTATTCTGAATTGTTACCACTTGGTCGTTAAGATACCACATCTAGAAAGAAGCTCCATTATGACAATCTGCCTGTTGCACTTTGGCAGCAATGAGACAACTCATGTGCTTCCCTACCCCAATGTCACCCTATCAGAATGGAGCATCCTGTGAGAAGAGATCTCCAGTGTCTTCACCTGCAGTCTGTGAGCAGGACTCCCTGAGATCTGTCATGACATGACATCATTCTCTGTGTGATTTCTGTAGATGAAGCTACTTCTCTTGCCTGAAGCACCTCTTTTTTATACCTGCCAGTCTGCTCTCCCTGATCTCAGAATTTCAACTGCATACTTGCCTATCTTCTGCAGTAAGTGTGCAGTCTTTCTTTTTTCCCCCATTGTTTTATTAATCAAACCATTTTTGACAGCATTAAACCTTTTCTGAAACCAAATGCATTCAAACACCTCAGGGTATAGGAAGTCCTCTTGTATGAGTTATGAGCAGCAATGAAAACTCAAAACTGTAGCCCAATCTTGTTCTGTAGACAGGATTTTTAAAATAAGGCTATTATAATTACATGCAGTCCCCTTGTCTGTATGCCTTTTATCTGGGTTCTGAACAAAGACTATTTTAAGGAACTGAATTCCCAGTCCATACACATACAAGTTTATAAAACCATGCCTGTGATTTCTGCAACTAGATACTCATATAAATCACTTTTTCCCCTATTCATCTTAGGAAAGTGAAATTCAACTTCCAAAATCCCAACATGAGCACTATTCAGTGAAAGAGTAACAGCCATGTTTGATGATTTAGGGTGCTTATATATTCTCAGGGCCATGAAAATCACTGGTATTTACTACATACCTTATAAAAGGTCGTGTCACAGCCAGAATTGTCCTGATAAACCATGATGGATGAACAATTATAAATGATTTCAAATTCTTCCGTAATCTAAGTAAAAAGCAATAGTTTCTTAGAAAAACAGTAAAAAACCAGAGAAGATAAAGAAAGATCATACACAGTAACCTCTGGCATACAGGTGAGTTATAGAAATGGTCACGGTTTAAAATAACAGCTGTGGATCAGACAGGAGAATACTGCTTACCGCCGATCAATCATCTGATAACATTTTTTCATCCAACCCAATCCAGGCATCCTTCTTCTTGGTGTTGCTCCATTCAAGTAGACAATCATATAGTCTTCTGCTACCATCAGCTCTAAGGTACTGATTACATATCTGATAAAAGTATAGATGTCAGTGAGCATATACTGTTGATTATCTGAAGGCAGTTTTAACACTTTGTGATAACACTAGCTTTTCTTTTCCTTTAAACTAAAGCAGACATTTAACACTGATCACCACGGTATCTGTAGACACACAGCTAGAAAACCTGTGTCTTCAAAAATATGTGGTTTCCTTACAAAAACAGAGCTTCATAGTGAGTTTTCAAGTATCCTGGTGAATTTGCTTTTTCTTAAAAAGTAATTAAATCAGGAGATTTTGCAAGGAAGAACATGGCATAATGTGAAGTCCTAGGAACTTCTGGAATTAACTCTTGAGAAACTTCTACTCACTGTTCTAATAATCAAGCTTGTTCAATACAATAATAAAAGATGTCAGAAGATACTTGTTTCTACTTATGATCCTCATACTCCTGCTACCGAGCCTGTGACTGGAAAACTGAGTGACTTTGACACTCCTGCAAGAAAACCTGTCCATCAGCCTGACTTCTGGTGGGACAGAGCACCCCAGGACATCACTTCATTTTGTGAGCAAAAGACTCCCAACATTCATTATCAGACAGTGCTCTTGGGGCTAAATGCACAGTACTCATTCAAATAAGAGGCTAATTTTAAATTCATGTTTGGGACTATCTATGCACATGGTCCACTCAAAAGTCCCTACCTCATTTAGGAGCTGATCATTACAGGAATGTTCAAACTGTTCTCTCTACTATCCAGCCTCAAGGCATGTGTATGTAAAAAACTAGGATGCAAACCCACAAGTCACACCTTAAAAAACTGAACTTAAAAGCCTGAGTTGCTCACTACAGAAGGCAGCTCTATCTCTAAGCATAATGGCCCCTTTCACAGTTCTATGGGAATGCCTCACAATCTAATCTGACCCTTAAATTCCTAAGGATGCAATGTCTTTAAAAGAATTGTAGGAAATCTAGTTCTCACCGGAGTGGTATTTTACCTGGTAAAAATCTAGGCAGCCATTAACTAGACCAGTTCCATGCATTTGGTAAATCCCATCCAAATCACTACTCCCTCAAACGCATTCCACTGCTCATTCTTACCTTGCAGTTGTGCATTCCCTGCTTTTGCCTGACATTCGTGAGGCTTATGTCTAACTTTATCTATGTTCCCTTATGATATTGGGAAGCAAGGAATGGCATGGACATTCTGATGCATAAAGCTTCATATAATAGGTACTTTAACAAAGCTACCGTTTGACAGGTTGTAAGATTAGCCCTTCCCACAGAAAATATAGTGCAGAAAATTGGGCAGAAAATATAGTGCTTCAAAGGCAATTAAACACTGAAACATACAGAAGTGTGTAAGTACATATTAAAATACTACCAGGTCTTTCAGTTATGGAACACAACAGTCTGAAAAAATGTCTGTTTATTAATTTCAAAGGGAATTGTGCCTATTATGAATTAATTGGTTATAGTAAGAAAAATCATACATATTTCTCACCAGAATTAGGACGCTTATTATGACAAAAAGGAATCTTTGCTAGTTTTTTTATTCATATCTCACTAATCTCACATACTTTCATTCAACAGCCCTTATGCAATGTATGTTGAATTAGATCATTTGCCATTTTAAGGATGCTGAGCTCCCTTGCAAACCTTACCTATCTAATAATTTCTTAGTATGTGGTAAAAATGGCGATTTCTTCATTATTTGAAAACATGGACAGAAATCTCCCATGGTCTAGAACAATTGAATCACTTAGAAAGCAAAGTGCTGATTTTGTTTCCAAAGTGTAGCTTTTCAAATTGAGATTATGTAAATAAATTTTAATCTGTGGACTGGCTTTAATCTGACTTTCAGGCAGCCACAAATTAAACAGCACATTCTTTTATGTGCTTCTGCATTATTTACAAAAATTGCTGTTGAAGCTGTTTCAAGCATTTTCATCCAAATTCACCTTCAAAGACAATTTAACAGCATTCATCAATAAAAAAATAGGAAGAAGATAATTGGAAATGTGAAAGGAATTCAGATGGGAAAGGAGCAGTTGAGGACAGTCGCTAATCAGAAACTAGAGGTAACTTATATGCTACCAGAAATATGCTGTGTAAAAAAAACAAATTCCATGACTTGCAGGTCTATCAGATCCCTATATAATTCAATAGTAAAGAATTACCAAATATTTAAAAATATCAGTTACTGTACATTTAGTAGACTGTTGCACTCCCTCTATTTCCATGCAATTAAGAGACCTAAAGAATGGAAACAAAGAGGTGAACTTCTTTTTCTTGTTCTCTTAGAGAGAGACAACTGTCTACAAGCTTTAAAATAAGCTGCAAGTTCACAGCCAATGTGAATTCACATTTATATTACTACTCCAGAAAAAGTGACTTATAAAGTCAACCTAGGCAATATCCTTAAGCCATGTGGAAAAGGCTCTTAAGGATTTCGTCGCAAAGTTAATTTATCACTACCTCTATCTGAACAAGGGTCTTGGGCAAAGACAAAGAACAACTTATTGAATGTCAGTCATGGTTACAGTCAGCTTTCTTCCTTACTTACTAAGTTAAAACCACTGTAGTAATTCCTTCTTCTATTGTAAATCACTGGGCATTGTGTCTATCAGTTACTGTACATGACATTGAGTTCCTAGAGGCTCTACCAGGCAAATGGTATCAGTTGGTCTGACCAGAAACTAAAACACTGAGCCTTGATTTTCACACATAGAGACAATGTTAAAAGCACCGGCTGCCAACAAGTGCATCCTCACAGACTGGAATATTAAGGAGATCTGGGTCTGTGTTCTCAGTGCCTTGTAAGCTGCAAATGGCAAAGGCCAACTCTCCTGCTGGCTTTAGAAATTACTGACTGTATTTTAGCAGAAAGCATTGTAATGATTGATTTTTTTAACATCTGTAAGTGGAAGTAGCTGAAGGCACTTCAGGAGAGTGCTGCCTTCAAAATTTTGGGCTGTCAAACCAATTGCTATTAGGAATAACTTTTCCGTGATAGATTTGGGGTTATGTGGCCAAATTTGTGTCCTGCCTAACAGGCCCCTGCTGCTTCTAGCTGAATCAAAAGCAGCTGGAGTCAGGAAGCATAGTTAGAGCTGCTTGTGTCAGCAATTGCCAGTCATCCTGCTTTTAAAAAAGAAGTGTCAAAAAAAAGGCCCTGTAATTCCTAAACCCAAGACAGCATATATTAAAAATACATTCATGGACACATCATGATAATATATAATGAATAATGAACAGTGAAAAACAGTCTAAGCCCCTGCTGATTGTTCTCAGCAAGACCTGGAAATCATCAGTGAAATAGTGCAAAGACTGTAACCCCAACAAGGTGAAGATATTGCATTCCTTGACACTTCAGGAGATACAGTCAGTTTTGGTCCTGACAAATACACCTTAATTTGAGAAGGTGAGCAGGTAAAGGATACCAAAATAATACTCCAATGAGCAGTTTATCTAAAACTGCCATTTTCCTTGTCACTCCCCTTCTAATCACAAAAATTACCTCTTAAGGAAAGACAGGTTACCTCTCACTGCATAATTTGAGTACTAACTCAAAAGACTCTGTCACATTGCTCACGTATCACTCACAGGAAAAGATTTTCCATGACATAGTTGTAATCAGTTCGACTGCTGTCTGGCAAGAAGCATGCTGCAAACACAATGATAGCATTCAGACCATCACCGTAGTATCCTGTGGAAAAAAAACAAAACCACATTTTTATCTTTGTCAAAGGCTTTTAACAGGATAAATTTTTTAAAAAATCTCTAAGGCCTGTGATAAAGCTACTATGTCTACTGCTGAAGCATACCAAAATGCTTCATACCAAAGGTTTGAAAATATATGAGCTATCATGAATGATAAGGAAGTTGGATAGTCAGCTAAGCTGAATTCTCAAAAACCACACATAGCACGACTACTAGTAACCTTTTTATAGTGACCAGCAAAAAAGTCTTCTAAGGCTTCTACTTCTCTATGGCAAGCATGTACTGAATGCTCACCTAGACTGAGGAATAAGGGGCTAAAGAAAATATCCTACATTTGTTGTCCTGCATCATTTGAATTATGTTTCACAAAGTCCAATCTCAGTTGGCCTGTGCAGCTCCAATGGCTTTAAAACATTAAAATTATGACTGCACTCCACTATCCCTTAAAAGCTCCTGGGGATCAGTTAAATCCTTTGCTGCGAGTTTTGTATAAATTATTTTTTAACCTCGGATATTCCAGTTGTCCAATGCTGGCACTCTCTGGGCTGCATCACTGCCTAATAATAGCTGTTAATATTTGAAGCTGTAGCACCACCATTCCAGGGCCCAGCACAGTTGCTTATTGTCCAAAAGAAAACGTTTCTTTTCCATGATGGATTAATGTTGGTTAATCTTCTCCACAATCCTTTGCAGCTGCTATGGATTTTCTGTATTTATCATTAATAATAAATAAAAGATACTCCTGTATTTCAATGCAAGTTGAAAGTTTTGCTTAAAAGATACATGCAATCAGGAGGGAATTTATAAAGATGCTGTAGGAATAGTTGTAGGTAGATAGCACTAGTGATGCAGAGACAGAAGACAGATATACTCAGAGAACACTCAAAAACCTTTTGAGTCTAGAAAAAACTGATATTGAGGGAGAGATGATAATATTTGTGAAGGAAACTTCAACTGCCCTAAGGAACACATTTTCATGACAAAAATTAAAGGATAATACTAACATTTAAACAACTTTTCCAAAAGGAGATTTTAAGACTTTTACAATGCTTTCTGGACACTAGAGAGCAATATCCAAGCCTAACTCAAGTGCTTATGGAACGCCAGTCCTGTTTCCAGCACATATTATTATTCACTAGATTATTTGGAATTGTCCTGGCTTCAGCTGGCAGAGTTCATTTTCTTCACAGTGGCGAGGACAGGGCTGTAGTTTTGATTTGCATTGAAATCAGACTGTTGATAATATAGAGATGTTTTTGTTATTGCTGCACAGTGTTTACAAAGCACCAAGGCCTTTTCATACTGCTCACCACTCAGAGAGCAGGGTGAGGATGCACAAGAACCTGGAAGGGGACACTGCCAAGACAGCTGACCTCAACTGACCACAGGGATGTTCCAGACCATATGGCATCAGGAGGTGAAGAAGGAGGAAGTAGGAGGGGACATTTGGCATGCTGGCCTTTATCTGCCCAAGTCACTGTTTCGTGTGATGAGGATGCAGTCTCCTGGAGATGGCTGAATACCTGCCTGTCCTTGGGAAGTAGTGAATGAATTTCTTGTTTTGCTTTGCTTTTGTGCACAAGTTTTGCTTCATGTATTAAACTGTTCTTATCTCAACCCACGACTTTATTCATTCTTACTCTTCCCGTTCACCATGTGGGAGTGAGTGACTGACTGACTGTGTGGGGCTTGGTTGCCAGCTAGGTTTCAACAACAACAGGAAAAAGCAGTATTTCTCTCCCCCTCAGGTTTACAAATAGAGAAATAGAGAGGACATTTCCTTCCTTCCATAAATTTAATAAAACTTAAAAAGATTTTATATCATGCTGCCATAAAGCAATCTGTCCAGCTGGCACAGGAATTTGGCAGTAAGAGCACATTATGGCAGGTGCATCCACTAAATTACACAGCACAGTTTGCAGTTCATGGAAAGCAAAACAATTATGTGCGCATGCTAACTAACAACAGAAGAAGAAAAATCCATAGATAAATCCAAGCCACTTTTTCTCAAACATGCTTTAAGAGAAGGAATGTTCACCCTAGGGACAAGTGTGTTTTAATACATCACTAAAAGCTAGTAAAAGCCATTTGCCCAAAACCTCAGTTACCCTAAGCAAAGAAAAAGATCTATAAGAAATTTCTCCATCAGCATATGTTGAAGACAATCTCAAACCTACACTCCCAAATCTACACTTTCCTTTCCTATTTTGTAGCTACCACCTAGATTCTGCATTTGCTGTTACCTGTCATTTGGTAGGGAGGAATGTTCAGTAGATCTTGGAATAATCAAGAAATGCTTGACTTGACTTCCTATTGACTAATTTTAGTCAGAATCTATTATTATTCTTGAGATTAAAGAAAAGACTCCTGGCCCTCTAAATACTCCACTGAAGTATTGCCAAAAGGAACTTCATATGGAATGGGCCTTGCTTCCATAACATAGAAACTGTTCAAGCTGTCCAAGTTTTCCACGATAAATTCAACAAAAGGATTTTGTTTCCTTGCCTTCAATCTACCACTTCATAAATGCAGAATTTAATCCAGTCCCTAACTTACTTTGATTTGCCTAGATACTGGGAAAAAAATCCAGTTTAGAATAATTTCAGTGGCAGGCCGAAACTTATTGTTATATCTTACACTGTTTTACAATGACTAATGCTATTGACAAATGCCCTTTCAAAAGTAAAAAAACTAAATGGTCTTTATCTTAGATTTGAGTGATCTAATAAAATGTCAGACATGTAAAATGTGAATTCCAATTATTTCATACTGAGAGTTGAGATACCGATATAAACATAAGCTTCAACATCTAGTAGGAAATACACAAGTTTTTACCACAAATGCATATTGACTAGTTTACAGCATACAAAATATATAAATAAACATTAGCAAGGCCCAAAAATATTTCATGTTTGTTTCCTAAATTAAGCCATCTGTGAATGTTTGCTAAACTGTGTCTTGAGGTGTCATCACATTCATACATCAAATCTTTGATGGTAGTCTTGTAGTGGAAAAATGCTTGGAGGCCTAAGCATCTTTATTATTTCTGGTTAAGCCTTCTCTACACTGGCCACCATGAATATCTACAGGCTAGCATTTAGCTGCTTTTAAAGTTAAAATTAACCATAATTTGTTTATGTAATTTTACCAGATAGAGGCTCAACAGTGAAAATATTTTAACTTTAATATTTTAGAATCTTTATCTGATGCTGCAGATCAACAACACTGTGACTAAAAGCATCCTCATATAAACTCATAAATCTTGCCTCTGAGATGCTACGTTGCCTGCCTTAGTTTTTGCAGGAATAAAACAACTAATCTTAACCTAATAATCTTAACCTTGCTTAACAAGTAGGGAAGAGTGCCACCCAAAAATATAGAATCCAAAGATAATCCAAACCAAGGAAAAGGCCTTGTTTCATTTTCTTCCTTCAAATATAGCGATATTTATCCATTTGAATTAATTTATACAGTAAATATACTGTACTAGTATATTTACTAGTAGCACTGAAACTAAAAATTCTCTGAGGAAGCTGAGAAGCAGATGAGCAAATGAGAAAATATAGCAAGCACATGGAACCATTTTCCTACTTTAAATGTTTTCTTTGATATGTTATTTGATAGTTACTAATAAATTATGTAAAAAGTCCTATAAACCAGTTCCTCGTGAAAAGCTGCTGACAACTATAAATGGCAGAAAAATAGCATAAAGCGAGTAGCCAGATGAATGGAAGCCCCAGGGAAAACTATCTTTTGCACTCTACTTGTTCAGACCTGTGAAACCACATAGAGCATTCAGCAAATCATAGAGGATTGTACTTCCTCACACAAAAGGTTTTGGCAAAACTCACCAAATAAAGTTTTTAAAATTTTATTTTGCTGTAGGTCAAAAGCTTTTCCTTGTTCAAGACAGTTTTACTCTACAGTGACCAGACTGTTCCTGACACATGTATGTCACTATGCTACTTCCAAAATAGCTTTTAATTTAAAATTCCTATTAGTCATTGCCACATTGAATTGAAAGTTGATTTCAGCCGAGGCTGAAAAATAAAATTCTCACTCCCCCTGTCAGTATGATAACAGAACAAACATAAAAATAAATTATGATCAATAAAGCATGAATTTTTACACCAATTTAAAAAATGTTTACAGCTTCTCCTACCTCCATGTGAAATGACCTTTTTGTATGGTTCAATGACTTTCATATCAATTCTCTGTTCTTGTTCTCCAATAACCACTGTTCTCCATAACCTGTTGTCCTCTCGCTCCTCTTCAGCAGTGTACTCTGGAATTGATTCAGACTCCTCCTGGGAAGCATCCTTAGCAGCAGTCTGCTCTTCTGAAAAGTAGAACAGTATCTATTACCTCTTCCTCTTAAAGCTCTAAATATTTTTGCTTTTACATACATTTGAGATGGATGACTGAAATTAACTGCATTTTTACAGTATTGGTATGAATAAGAGCAGAATGTGATCATCTGACAGTCAGTAAACAAGAAGTTTCCATTTTCTTAAGGCATCTCATCATTATGAACATGAAAAGAACAACAGCAATTATCACTATGCAGAATACCACCAAGAGATTTTTGAATCCAGCTGGTATAATTGAGCAGCTGTTCACTAGAGTTATTGCATGGTAGGCTTTCTAAAATCTATGTTGAAGGTATGAGAACTATGCTAACCCTGCCCTGCCAAATAAATGTGAACATAGCAATACTTCCTGTCTAGTGAGGAATTACCAGAGAGCTATAGCTTCTCAACTTTTCCTCAGTTTGTATTCAGTCTCCTTACACCCACTATCAGCAACCATGAAGAACACTCATCTTCATCTGATTCAGTCATGCTGACTCCTCATAGAAACACAGTAGTTACCTCCCCCTAGGACTGTCTGAGGTTAAATAGCAGTTTTCTCCTGCTGTGAAGTATAGAGCAGCCAGGCAGTCTGACCTGTTCTATGAGCACCCTAGAGAGAACATGGACATGTAGTCTGCAGATACGATGATCACAAAAAATTAACTGTGTAGCTGAGAAGTGACGATAAAGTCTCTCTGCTGAATACTCTTAGTTTCAAAAGAACTGGGAAGTAACTAATAAAATCTACATTTTCATTGCACATTGATGGGATTGCTCTTAATAAGAAATTTAACTGCATTCCAGTTCTTCAAATGTAATGGCTGTTTACAGAGAAACTGATATGAAAAGTGATTATGTCCACAGCTGGACTTATTTAACCTCCCTCTTCAGTTATTGTCACAACATACTGTGTTTTTCATGGCGGGGAAAAAAAGTCCCTCTCCTGTACTATTCTTGCTGTAGCACCTTTGCCTTGTGGTTCTGTGTACATATTAATAATTTACCTTCATAGTAAAGATCCTGTAAATTTTATGCATGACACATATTTGAAGTAAACTGTTCTTTCTAAAGGATTATTCTGGCTCTGCATCATAAGAGCAGAATTTGAATTGCAAGTTAGTAACTGAGGTAAAAGTAAACAAAGATACAGTGAGATATAAAATGACATACACGTGTACATAAAAAGCTGGAGGCATCCTATCTGAAAATATTAAAGAGATCTATGAGAATTAAAAATAACTAAAAGAAGCAATTTCAACTGACTTCTGAACTAAAGAACACAATGTTTCATAGGTGCCCTCAAACCTTTCTACATGTTGGGTTATCTACAGATGTGCCTCTGTGATTAATGCTTCTTCTTGAACTACTTCTACAAATCAAAGTATATGATCCTCAAAACACATTAGTTTATCATAATAATTAAGTTATCTATGAAATCAAGATATAGATATATATCTGATAGTACGCTGTCGGTATATCACATGTATCTACATAAAAGCTACACGCACATATACGTACACGTACTAACTATGGATTTGTAAAACTGTTTTCTCCATTAAATCCTACCAAATAATTTGGTAACCAAATCTGCTACAAACACGAAGTTTCTCTAAGCCCACAGAAATGCTAAAAAATATAGGTTGAGCATATATTTATTGCTACACTAGGGCTAACAAAGTCTGAATTTCTGTTGCTACCTGTCTTGTATTTTCTCTCCCTAATACAAAATACTATTAGGGAATTATACTGGCAGAAGGAGCCCCTCTCTGACACAGATTCTCTCATGTGCAATGAAATCTGAGTCTGTTAACTTTCTGTACTTTACCTAGTTCCTGCCAGATGGAATCTTAAAAGAAAGGAGGAATATTTCACCTCATTGTCTAACCAGTCAATGAGTTAAAAACATACTCAAACAAAATTGTATTAATGGTGGGATGGAAAAGCAAGAAATATATACCACGTGCACCCATAGTGTGACCATGTGAGTGTTTTTTCCCTAAGAATTCCAAATGAAGTGAGTTAGAGGAGATCTAAGGTAGGAAAAAAGAGCAGTTTGACAAAAAGTGGGTTTTTTTAAAATACAGTGTTTCAAATTGGTTTAACAGTTGCTGGTCAGCAGATTATATACTGAGGAACTGAAGAATATATTCATGCCTTTCTCAGGGCACAAAGCTCAAGATGTTTAACAATAACATTCAGCTTTGAAATATGACGTGTTCTGTGACACTGGGAATAAGCTTGCAAAATGCACAACCCTACTATCTCCAAAGCTATGTATCGTAATGCAATTTTGCATGTTGTGAGTTTTGCAAAGGTACTGTTGGTAGCAATATAAAAATTACATTCATACAGTCAAGTTATGCAAACTTTGACAAGCCATTGCAGGGCAGCCCATTCCTCTAAGGATACAGGGTCTCCACAGGATACTATTATGCAACTCAAGTACTTTTAGCATAGATAGATGGGATTATCAACACAGCCTATGAAGACTGTCTGGTCAGCTGATTCCTTGTGAACTAGAAAGAACATGACTGAGGCAGAGAAGCATAGATGGCAGAACAAACTTTAATAAAAAGAGGCTGGGCTATGTACATGGCTAACCAATGTTGAAATTGTATTTGGGGTTTGATAATTTTTTTTCTGGTTGGTGAAACTTAAGACAATGGAAAATTACTAAGACCCTGATAAAACTTACAACATTGAAACTGGATACATGGATTATTTTTTTAATAGAAATGGTACTAGATTGCCTCTTCCTGATGAAGTAACTCTCCATTACTGCATGGAATGTTAATTTTGCAGCGAAAGATGCACCAGTGTGAAATGCAGAAAGGAAATAAATATCTGCAGAAAAAAATAATAACCATTCCTACTTTATAAATAGCACTGATTTGAGAGCAGGCCTTCATTGACACTCATATATGGTTTTCAGAAATGCAATTTTTATGTCATCTAAAGCAATAATCATAAAAAGCTCATTTCAGAAGCTAGCATGGCGTGTAAGGGGAATGTTGGAATGTACGGTATTGCTGACTAAAATCCCCCGCCCCGTGAAATTGATGATCAACCAAGCTCTGAACAAGTCAGGTGCTAGTTCAAGACAAGTACTCTAGTATTGCTGCTCTCATCTCATCTTTCATGCATATTGCAGTTGTGATGATTCCTCCTCACCATTCTTTTGAAAAATGGGTTTTTATTACTTATAATACAGAGACATTTTTCAGTGATAAGGTGGATCCCTGAACCATGACGACAGTCTTGCTTTTCTCAGTTGTCTTTTGTAGTTCAAAGGGACCTTCAACAGTCTGATCATGACAAAAATCTTTGTTCTTTCTGGTTTCAGCAGCCATGTTTTTCTCAGTATTTACTTTTCTGGGTTTGGCAGCAGTTAGAAACATTGAACTGTGGGAGATTGCTGGTAACATCAGAGTTTGTGCAGCTAATAGTAGAGTACACGAGTACAAAGATAACAAAGGCTATTTACCATGCAAATAATCTTTTGACTATAATCTTAGCTATCAGATTAATATTACATATAGCGAACTTATTTTACTTCTTAATTTGATAAAATGTCGATTGGGGTGGGTCTTTTCTACTCTTTTCATGGCTTATCTCAGTGGAAGACATTTTTACTATTAACTATCAAAAATAAAACTACACAACTGGATAAATACCAAAACCAGAGGGACCCTGAGCTCTTTATTTAAGAGTTTGAGGAAATTGGTCCAACTTTAAGAACTGAACAAATTATCACATTTAGAAGGCAGAAGAAAACCCACTGGGAGGAAACGGCTGCCATCAACACAACTGCTACCAAAATCACTGGAGCTGAATTTAATTACTTGAGGGCTTAAAGGCAACATCTGTTCTACTGCAGACAAGAGACTTTTTCTCTCACAAGGTGCTGACAAGAGCCCAAGCCCGTGAGCCTCTGTGTGTGTGTTAATCTTCACTATGAAATCTTCTAACTATCAAGCAACTCATCACCACACTTTGTATCTATCCATAAGGAAATCAGCCTCCTCTTGAAAAGTAACATTAGAGATGCTCATGCATGATTGAGTATACAGTAATGCCTGTAATTTTGGCAATACCACTAAGAATAATGCAACTGTCCTTGTATGCTCCAGCAACCTCACTAGCATTAAGGAAAGTAAATGCATGGGAAAAATCAGTTTAAACTGATGCATTTTTAAAGTTTCTTTCTGCTCTTGGCTGTAAAATGTTCACGCTTATTTTCCCCTCAAATAGCCTGTGATCTGTGTGTATTTACATCAATTATCACAGTTCTTACATGTTTACATTTTATAAGGTACCAGCAAGGAACAGGAAACACCCTATTTTGAACATCATGAAACTAAGCAAAACTGAGTAAAACTTCTACACCATATTTCTATAAGAGAAAATCATTAATACATGAAGGAAGAATGAAGTATCCATTACACACTTCAGGGTGATCTATATTGTACAGCTAGCCCTGCTGAGAAAAGATATTTAAATTAGTGGAATTCTGTTGTTCAATCATTTGAGCTAGCTTTATCATGCCATCCACACAGCCTCCATATCTCAGTTTTCCAACCATGGGAATAAAAAGCAGACCTTTCTTCCTAACAAAAGACCTCTCAGCACATTGTGTCTACCTCACCTATATATTGCAAGATCTTTGGTGCAGCCAACATATTTTGCACGAAGTAATATTCCTAAATATGACTGACGTAAGTGTAATCTGGAGCTGGCCAGAGCTGCAAGAAGCTGCAGTTAACTACTGCACTCTCTAAAGCAACCACAGCTGCTCTGTCCTTTTTGAAAAACTGTTTTCAAACAAGTCCTATGGTACTGAACAAAGATGGGACTTTGAATTTCATTCTCCCTAGGTAGCTGCTCTTACTTTATTAATTCAGCTGTAGTATTTTTTCTGCACTCAGAAAAATTGGAAGGATAATACTTTACACAGGAGGAATAAAGGTTAAAAAATAGCGGACTGTAAAAATACTCAGATGCCTAGCACTAACTCTGAAACTCTTTAGCCCTACTGATGGCTGATAATCTGAAACACATGAAACTGAGCATGTGAGTAGTAAAAAAAGAAGTAGAAATGAACTCTACATTTTCAGTCTATAATATTACCTTGTCCATGGTATTCAAAAGAGTCTGCTTCATCAGGAGTGTCAAGTTCATCTACATTAATGTCAATTTCATCGGGTGTATCCAAATTATCATCAGACAGTATAGACCCTTCACTCTGGTCCAATGAGAGATTGATATTTGGAGCAGTGAGCTTTATCCTTCTGGGCTGGGAACCATTAAGATCAAGAGAATTGGGAGGTTCTAAATAAAAAGGGAAAAAACAAACAAACAAACAAAAAAAACTTTATCTACTTCACATGCAATTAATTTCTCAGGTACTCAAAAACTACCTTTAAACACACTGGGACAGATCAATTCTAATAACACCATGACATTTAACACTGTTAGATGGTCATCTAACACAAAACATAAATATTAGCATTAATGTTTAATGAAATGAAATGATCTACAGGAGCAGCAAATGTAGCTCAGAGCTCTTAAAATGTGCTAAATCCAGATTCACTTTTTTGCAGTCATCAGACAAAAATCAGACAGGTTTTGAACACGCTCTGACCCACAATATTTAAGAATTTAAATGGCAAACACAAATCATTTACAAATCAAGACATTGCTGAGTCCTGGGAAAATTCATATGAGTTAAAAGCCACTGTAAATGGCTTTATTTTCTTATGCTGATTTATTTATTACTCAGTGCTGATTTACAAATACTTACATCTTTAGCTTTAACTATATAATAATATCTTAATACAATAACAAATTAAAAAAAACTCTGAGTCTCTTTATCAGTCTTAAATAAAAGTAATATTCAACAAGATGAGAGCTAGATACACCTCTGCTCCTTGCCTCTGTCTTGAATGGCACATTTCAAGTTGTTCTAACTTAGTTCACTTAGAAGTTAATTATAAAATAAAAAAATACAGACTATTAAAGCTTTACAAGGACTAAGCAAGTGGTAACAATGCGCAAGAGAAAATGTCACACTGTAATTATAAATTCTCAAGTGAAGAAGAAAATTTACTAAATAAAGCAAACTCAATGCTTATTTTCTTTTTAACACTGAACTGATTCTTCACCAGCACAGAAATATCATTCTCACTGCATAATTAAATGCCACAGGAATAAGATACAATTAAGAAAATGAGCAAGAGCTTCTCTCACCAGGTCTCATCTCTGTAGAACTGGGGCTTAGTACACCCTCAGCTAAGGAAATGTCCATTCCCACATCCTCTTGTACCAACCTGAGAGGTAAACACAAAGTAAGATCTTAAAGAGATGTACAGCTGATGATCTTATACAGAATTGAATTTTCTTCCAACACAGGCAGTTTAGAAGTCTGATTACTGATGTTGCAAACAGCAGTATTTCTCATTTTACACAAAGTTGGTCTTTGGTTATCCAGCAAACTGCAGACATCACTGCCAGGAGCTTCAGTTACTCTTTGTAAAACAGTACACTCATGACTGTATATGCAGTTATTGTACAGCAAAAATGAGTAGGTTTTCCCTTTTATACTATCACTTGTATCTTAGAGCAATTCTGACCCAAACCAGTAATACTGATGGCAGATAATGTGTCACACTGAAACAGCTCAGAAAGTGAAAAAGTGAGAACCAAAACTACATCACATATTTTCAAAGACTAAACTGCTGCAAAATATCTTACCTAGTCTCCATTTTTAGCAAGATACTAAGGAATTACATTTAACACATATACATACTTATACACACATACATACATAAGACAGGGAAAAGGCACTAAGTGAAGAAAATGGCAACAAAGGTAGTTAAATGTTTAAAGTAAGTTGACTTGAACCATTTCCATGTCTACTTGTTATTTAAATATTTTACAAAATACTTGCTGGATGGATGGTTCAACTGCAAATAGGAAACAAAATTTCAAATTTTCAGGACAGTCTTAGCAGCTTCCAAACTATCTCCAAATGTATGACTTCAAGAGAGCTTCATTTACTTTATCATAATACTTGTACCATTTTATTTCTCATTACTGTTCCAAAATCTGTTTTGGTTTTTTGGTCTCCCCACAAAAGCTGAACAGACCATTCTTACACTTTGACGAACAGAACTGTGGTAACAGGTGGTACTTTTCCCTGCAACAGCACCAGGTAGCTATGTTTTGAATGATTCAAGTAATTCAGCTTAACAGATCCGAATAGGTGTGGCTTATTGCTCTTGCTGTTTCTTCCTGACTTCACTTTCCCAGTGAGGAGGGCTACCCTCATCATTAGACTGTATCCAGACAAGACCGTTTGGTCAATCACTGTATCAAAGTATGAGTATAGTTTCTGCGATTTCTCATTAATTTCATACAAATTATAGATAACTGTGCATATGTAGGGCTGCCAAAGGCATCACTGTGCCTAAAGTTGAAAAAAAATGTTTACCTCAAGCCCCATGAGATCAAATTCCCAATACAGACAGGCAAAGTAGTCAACTCCCAGTTTTCCATGAGACCATAGAGAACACAGTTTAAAGCTATAGTCAAACATGTTTGTGCTGCTCAGCTTACAACCAAGCCTTGTCTCCGTATAAAAACTGACTTTACTAATTTTGATTTTATCCCAACATACTGTATAGTACGTCTTTCATAAATAGAGATGAACAGCTTAATGATTTTCCAAAACATATTAATTCTAGAATATGTTTAATTACTGTCAAAGAAAGCTTGAAACACTCTTTCTCCTAGCATACACAGCAGAATAGTGAAGAAATTTGATTGAAGTATCCTGTTCATGAATAAAATGAAGGCACAAATTGCCTGTAAGGTATCATTTCCTTTCTCCCTCTACTCTGTATAATTATCTGTATTCAGAAGTACTGAATACCACTACAACTTCCATAGATAATGTAAATAAATCATAAGAGTATTTGCCTTTTTTTTGTGGTTTTTATACAATCCGTAGTAAAATATGTGTAATGAAGTCTGAGTCATTCATCTGAACTATCTACAGAGAAATTCTAAATCGAAAGAAGTGCTGTAACTAACAGCTGGCTAAGGCAAATAACCGTAGTGGAAAGTGTGGGGAGAGTATGAATATTTCTAACCCATTTTAAATTCAGACTAGGATTTTATGTGCAGCTTTATTAACCTTTCAAAAAATAAAACTGTGAAGAGTTCTTCTATTAAGGCAGCTCAGCACTAGTCAGATCATGACTTATGGGTACTCAAGGGTTTATATTTTGGTTGGAAAGAATAGAATTTTGGTATTGTAATTCAAACCATTAATTTGTGATATTTCTTACGGTTTTATCGGACAAAATGGCAATTCCTTACTGCATAACCTTTGGAAATTACTGGAGGTATTCGAAAGGAAATATTCAGAGTTGTGTGAAGAGTAAGATACAGCAGGATAGTGAAATTTCAGGCTTTCTCTATTTAAAAGAGACACTATTTTCTCTACAGAACAAAAAAAAATGTTTAAGAATGAAGATCATCTTTTCCACCATATGAAAAGAACATGACTGAGTTTTATATAGTCCATGCCTACAGAAACAGTAACAATTATAATCTGAAAGAAAGCAATTCCCCACAAGTAATTAATTCACAAAGTTAGAGTTGTGTAACATTTTTGCAATGCCTTGGACAGAATTATCCTAAATCATGACATTTCTAGGGTTATCTCAAGAATGCTTTTCTCCCTGTGGTATCTTCCTTTTTTTTTTTTTTTTCCAACACGTATGCACTTGAGTTGGTATTTTTGCTTTCTCTAGGGCCTCTTACACTTTCACAACAGAAATTTGAAGTATTTTTCTGCTTTCACTGGGACCACTGCAGCTGAGTTAAACCGGAATTTTTTATCACAGTTGTAAAGAACGTTTCTAGTCATTAAAAGATACATGTATTTCATACACTTGTTTGAACTTCTTATGAAATTCAGCTACAAGCGGTACACTCAAAAGTATCCCTTATTCATGAATTACAGTATCAAACAGCATCAAAATTTCTTGGAGAATTTCCGATTTTATTTTGTTGACACAGTGCCTTTAATGTCAAAAATCTGTACTGTTCATATTTGATTATTAAATCTGGAAAGTAAGATTCTCTGGCCCTGAAAGCACTGGGTCAGAGCAGGCATTTAAGAAGTCCAGTTACCAAAAGCATTACTGTCACAAGGCTCTCAATTTTATCTTCAAATAGATAAAATGCTATTACTTTTCAGAAAGCAATTTTTAGCAGAGATTAGGTTTTGGTGGTTTTTTTGTTTTGTTTTGTTTTTGTTTGTTTTTGTTTTAATTGTGTCAACTTCTTACATACTGCATACTGTCAAAAACAGCCAACAGGCTTTTTGGAGAAGAGAAAGTCTGATGGGAGCTAGTCTTATTTTTCCAAATCCTTTGTGCTTTACCAAAAGACATTAAAGATCCCTTGGCAGACATATATACTTTAGGTTCAGTGGAAGTTCTTAATTTTCATGTGCCACAGTCAATATTTCAGTCATAAATTAATGGACAATACAAGCATATTTAAAATCATATTTAAATGTCTGTGATACTGTGTCCCAACATATGGCTTAAGAATTGCTGTCAGTAAGAGAATAAGGAGGATATAGATGAAGACTGTTTTTTTACAGACACAGCTTCACATTTTCTGATGGATTTTGAGAGCGTGTTATGCTGAGCAGCTCGGCACCTTGCAGAGTAATTTCTGGCTGTGCAGAAGCTCTCAACAGACCTCAGCAGGAACCCTAGCAATGGAAGAACTTTAAAATAGCCAGAAACTTTAAAATAGGCAACTACCTCCTCTTCCTTTCCCACAGACTACTGCACATGTTTTTATGTGAAAATTCTGGCTTTTAAAATTCCTTGCCTTGCCATAAGGGTGCAGCTTATAACAAGGATGACGTTGACAAAAATATTTAAGAAAGATATATATATATATTTAATCCCCTTTTAATGAATGCTCCTATTGAAGAAATAAGTTAATTTAGAAAGCCCATTCTGTGCAGGTATGATTTACTGGATTGATAAAAAGGAGATCTTGGAACAGGGGTCAAAGTCAATTAAGGTTTTTTGTGTCATAAATGACTTCTTTTATGTTGTACACAGACCAGTCATTTAAGGATCAGCTGCACTGGGAATCAAGTTACTGATTATTTGCTCTGATATTCAGGTCTATGATCTTGTTCAGAAGCAACTGAATCCCCCTCATTTCTCAAAGGTGGATCAGAGACAGATACCAAATTCATATGAAAGGAGGAGAGGCTGGAGGCTGAAATACTTTTCTTGCTCTTATTTTTGGTTCAGACATTCTTACAGCTCAATAAATTAATAAGCTTTAAATAATTCTTAATGCCCTCTCAAATCAGTATTTCTCAAAATTAAAGTTATCCTTCCTGACTTTTCTAGGTACAGCAGCATTCTGCTATTTTGGAAAGAGCAGCTTTGAATATTCACAGCAATATGTCATAGTCCCTATGGGCTGTGCTGCCTCACCCTTGTGTCATCTGTGATCTATCACCAGTTTCCCAAGTTGCTCTGCAGCTATTACATATCAAGAAGTTAATTTCTTTAGTCTAAAACAAGATATCTTCCAATGCACTGCTCTGAATAAATACCTACAATGTGCAAAAGAGATCAACATTAATCCAGTTGTGAATGTCACCACAATTTATTCACCAGCTGGACTTGAAAATGTATACATTTTCCCATTTTCTTTACTTATCATTTTTAATCTAAAGTGGAGCCCACAACTGCCAGGCACTTTTCCTACGAAAGTAAATCATGTTTCCTCCATGCTGCTCCCTCTACACACAGAAATAATTTTATTCTTAAATTTTCACAAGATGTTTCAAGTTTTTTTATAAAGTTTCAAAACATGATGAGTCAAAGAAAAAAACACGGATGAAATCACCTCTGTGCATATTAATACGTGCTTGGTTTGTAAACTAAGTGTGAAGAGGGGAGACGAAGTGCAGTTGGAAAGGTTATTCAGAGACTAGACATTTAGGCTTTTTTCATCTTCTCAAATTCCACATTTGGAGGTATACGCTAGTTTTGGATGAAGTAAAAGTCCTGCTGATAGCCCACTTTCTCACTAGTTTGCAGTGCAAAACTGAGCTGCTTTGAAGAAGAATGCATGAAATGAAATTTTAGGTACAAAAACAAGTAAGGGAACTTAAACTCATTGAATTACTTTTGCAGCACACAGGCAGCACAAAGTTCTTCTCCTCTGGACCTCTCCCATCCCCACCCTGTGACACCACCCTTATGCAAGTACTGAGCCCAGGAAAATATAAAGGAGAGCTTGACGGATTGGATATGAGAGTATTTTCCTTGGAAGGTATGAAAAAGCCCTTGGCATTTCTCCAGTAATGCCTAGACAGGCATCTACTGACTCTCAGCACAGCTCTGTCTGAAAGTGCCTTAGCATTAAGAAGAGTTAAGTGTTTTGCCAGTATCTTGTGTAAACCCATCTCTAGCCTGCAAGATGGGTCTCACATCATTTTGATCACCTCACCTGGAAGATGTCTAACTTCTTCCAGACAAAACAAGAATTCCTTCCTACTCAGAAGCAATTAAAAGCCTTAGCAGAACATAAAGCAAGCATTCAAACACTCCACAAACTGCAATTTACATCAAGGATGTGTTTACACAAAATGTTTTCTCAATTGCTCCATTCCTGTTCAGTTTACAATTATAGAAATGCATATACATTTAGAGCCAAAATTGTTACCAAATACATGATTTACAAGAGATGCTTTGCTATCATCCACCACTACAGCCACTTGCCATGGTTTAAGCTGATTTGGCAACTAAGCATCTTACAGTCACTCATTCAGTGGGATGGGGTGGAGAATACCAAGTTAGACTTGGGGGTTCAGTCATAAACAACACAAATGTCCAACACTCACCAAGCCATGCCAAACTCCATCCCTGAGTCACAGTCGGTCACCTCCTTGCTGGGTAACTCCCCAGATTATACACCAGGAATGATGTTCTACGATCAGCTTGGGTCATCTGTTCCAGCTATGATTCCTCCTGGCTTCCTCTGCACCTACTTGCCCGTGGGGCATGAGACACCAAAACTGTCCTTGACTTAGGGTAGCACTACTTAGCAGCAACTAAAACATCAGTGTGTTATCAACATTGTTCTCATACTGAATCAAAAACATAGCACTGTGCCAGCTGTACCAGCTGAGAAAAAACGAACTCTATGCCAGTCAAAACCAGGACACTACTCAAACATTCACCTCACCTCATATAAAAGAACACCAAGACCTATTGTTATTGCAATTAAACACTTGACATACTATTCCATTTTAAGAAAAGAAACTGTTTTGCTGTTTTGCATTTATATCCAAATAGCACATGCTTTGCTTTCTCTTGCAGGGGTTCACACCTGTGGCTTGTAATTTCCATGCCATTTCCGCTCAGAAAAGATATTACAGATTAATAGACCATTGCTACAATAGCATTTTTTAAAAGAACAGAAAATGTCTACTTTCTACTTTTACCACTTGGAGTGCTCAGAGAAGAAAGTCAGTCTGTCTATCATCTTCCAGTTGTAGATGTAACTACATAAACTGTTATAACTGAGACGAGTTATTTCTGAGACCTTTAATACTACTGGACTAATAAGAAATCCTAATGTAATCTACATATGTTTGAGTTTTGATGCTTATTGTCCAGGTTACACAGGTAGCAATGTTCTGCAAAGTCAAAGAAATGCTGGATATACTTCAGTATCAACTATGTCTACAGCCAAAAGGAGATGCTTTAGAAAACAGAGTATGAATTTCAGAAATAACACCTAACAAAATAATAGGCTTTGCTGTGAAGAAACTTTGATGAATATACACAGGAAAAAAACAGAGGAAGAAAGCAAGAATATTAAGTCCCCCAAAGCCCAAACGGACTGTGCACTAAGAGATGAAGAAACCCATTAGCAAATGCATCCACTAAACCCAAAACTACTTCCTATAACTAGTTCCCTGCTACAACCCTTCTAGACAATAAACAAGAATTTATGCAGATACCTATTCAGAGATAAAAGAGACCGCAGTGTGAATTTTTCAGGTTCAGCAGAATTAATGATCCCTGAACTGCAGAAGGGTATGCAACAAATCAAAGTGACATACACTGTGCAAGATTTAGTCAGTATCAGTCAGAGACTATGCTTCAGCTCCATCCACATACCAAGAAAATGAGTGTATTGGAAGGAATCCACTCCAGGATATCTGAGACTATAAAAAAGTAATTACTTTTACTCACAGCTGTGTAAAATAATTATCTCTGTACAGGTGACTTATAAAAATGGATTAATTTTATAACCTCCTAAGACCTGAATTTGGCAACCATATGTTAGAAATTAACAGTGTTTCTATTGCTATTTATTTTGTAGCTCTTAATCACAAATTAGTTTAGGAAAAAAATCTATAGATTGAGCACTGCAATTTATGCATAGAATGAGACTTTTATTCCCATATCTGTATGAAAAGGAAAAAACTGTGGTGATTTGTTTGAGCCAAAAGGTTTATTAATCAAACATCTGCACAAATGCTAACTCATCATAGTCATACTGCTTGCTACATAGTAGATGACATGCTCATAATCCTATTTTACAGAAAAACGTCACTTACAAAAACCACAATTAAGCCATTGCTAAATATTAGCAAAAATCATAGCTTCCTTGTTTTTAATATTTTAGCTTTCATGAGCTGACATTTTGCTCCATTTCCAGCATTGGTGCTGAATGAAAAAGTTAGGCATGACAGTAAGAAGCAATATTCCTTCTTTGGGAAAATGCTGTATTATAGTCACAAGATTTGAAAACGTCAAGATTCTCACTTAGAGCCATGGAATAATTTTTTAACCATTCTTTATTAAAACATTTCCTAGTGTCCAATCAAATTCATTGTTTAGTGTCTATTAATAATCTACCCATCTTCCTCCTTGTTCCTCTTTTTTAAGTTATGCTATAAGCCTCATTTTTTTCCAGGAAGACGGTCATACTAGTAGATGTATCAGCCTAAGACTGTTGAAAAACAAAAGCTGCTATTCTTAAGTATATGCTGCTGCTTTCACTGCTGCTAGGCAGCCACACGCTGTCTGTCCTGACCCCTTGTCAGCTCCCTCCCTGTGTCACAGCACAAGAGAAGCAGGCAAAGCCATGGAGGGATGCAGAGAGACATGAAGGGACAAACGCAAATAAACAGGGATAATGGATTTCACTAGGCTATTTCATCAACCTTATGCACACCCGTGGATGAGGAAGACCTATGGAAGAGATCCAGAGCTCCAACCTTCTTCAATTATATGTGACTTCCAGCGACATGAAATAAAAATGCATCTTAATATAAGATGAGGGAACTTGAAGTCCCAAGCCTAGATGTCTTGCTGAAATGGGGACTTAGAAATGCAAGCCAGGCTGATGCTGCCAGCAGCAGATCCCAGAGTCTCCAAAACCTCGTAACAACCTCATGGCATGAACACGGACAGGAGACAATTCTTTAGGGTGGCACTTTTGGAATGTATCCATATAATAGTACTGTCTCCAACTATGCCTCTTACAGAGAAGTGCAGAACCTGCTAGGTTCCTAATATTACCAATTTAGTAATATCCTCTCAAGGCAATATTGTGTGTGCAAAAGCACGTAGAGAGTAACAAATTCTAAGGCAGAAGAAACATGTCAGGTAACATCTATTTCTTTGCATAGCATTGCACCACACGGTTTTGTCCTCAGAGCAAGGGTTGGTCTCTGTTCTCTAACCCTAACCCTAACATAGATCAATGCTCCTTAATCTTTACTGAGACAATGGAAAATCATCAGAATTAACAACACAAAGTTGGGGAGCTTATGTGATAGGTGCTCCTCCCTCAATATTGAAAGATCACAAGGTCTGGCAATATGCTGTGTAGGGTCAAAGCAATATGAACATTTAGAAAGCATGTTTCTGATCTCTTAATAGATGTTGTTAGTATTCTACAGATAATACTGCACATATCTAGATGATTTGTTTCTCAACAACCACTGTTGAACAAACATTACAAATGCAACATGGTAATGCCAGCAGAGAAAGTGGAAATTAAATCAATCTGATTCAAAAGACCCCTACGTATAACCTGAAAATACATTTTCTTTTTAAATTATATTTTAAAAATGTATTAAGATGCCAGGGGTCTGATTCCCACCTTGCACTCTCATTGAGCGATTAATTATTCCCTGAGAAAACTCTGTTTCAGTTTTCCTAACTTTTAAACCAGTTTCTCTTCCTGAATGTGTAGCTCACAGTGACCATTCTGCTGCCATACTGTCCTGTCAGGACCTACTACCAGAATACATGAAGCACCAAATGATGTAATTGCACGTGAGAAGCACTTGAAAAAGCAGGGTGCACCTTCTACCCAGTGCATCTGCACTTTCAGGAAGTATGCTAATAATTTGAGAGTAGTTCACAGGGGAGAGGTTACAGGATCAGAAGCTAAAACACCTTTAGAAAGTTTTAGATTTTATACCCTACTGGACTTGTCTATTCTCCACTGAACTTGTGGGAAATCCCCTCCAACTATTACAATCTACATCATATCAAGCACATTTGTTTCCAAATTAAAACATGCCAAAATGCCTCAGACTGCCCTTAAGCATTATTCATAACCATTAGCTCTGAAACTGAGCTAGTACCTGAACATCAGCGGCTATTTCTCTTTACCACCTGGTTTGTAATATTGGTAATTTTTTGCATTGCTTAAGGGACTTGTTTCTCTGCATGTGTGGATGATGATACATACAGGGATGACAGTAGTATTACCATCCTCAACTAGGCTGGAACTAAATGCTTTAACAAAGCATCTTACAACAGGTGAAGTATGTCCTGCCCAGATGGTAAAATGTGATGATGACTTTTAGAGCTGCAATTACAAGAATTAACATCAAGATGTACAGATTTTTTTTTCATCTGTCCATGAAAACTTTAGTATTTTTCTAACACCCTTCTTATTTCAAGCTCAGCTTTTGAACACCATATTGACAGACAGCAAAAGACACATGGCTATATTTTTTTATAATGTATGACTTCTATCTTTTCTTCCCCTCATACTACTTTTCTCTGGTCCTATTTATCATCTCATTCCCTATCCTCAAAATACTTCTATTTCTTCAATACCTTAAATATTGTGAAATTCTTTGTTTTCTCACATCTCTGTCACTGTACTGCCAAATGTCTACCTTTCTCCCTCTTCCATGTTACTGTATCAATGATTTCACAATTTGTAGTATTCAGTGTAATTATAGTTTAGATTCCTAGCTAACCTACTACAAACTCAGAAATAACAGCTACATTTTTCCTGTCTTGGCTACGGGTGACCTCAAGAAAAGGCTCTAAAAAGGTGTTAACGTCAAACTTTAGTCTCTCTTAAAGCTGAAGTTACTGGAGACACAATAAACAGCACGGGAATTTAAGTGACAGTGCAGAATGTGGAGTGGGAATTTTAACCAGAAAATTAAAATGAACATATCTTATTGGGTGTAAACTGGTAACTGAAACTAATTCCTATCCATAATGGGAAATTTCCACTGGGAAAAATACAGGAAAAGTCCCAAATATGAGCCAGAGAAGGCTCCTAGCCAGAACACATAAGCTCTAGTGAAGCAGTAAAACTGGAAAACATGCTATTCTGCAGCTTGCTTGCACTGGCAAGAGGTTTTAGGAGCAGGAAAGATTGTTAGACCCTGCAGCTGGCAGGTCTAAAAGGCATGTGCAAAGAGAGATGGGAGATGCAGAAAGCCACCAGTTATCTTCAGAAGCAGAACTTTGTCACTGAGTTGGAAGTGTCACAGAAGCAGCAGGAAGATAACCAAGCCAAGTGTGGGAAAGAGGAGTAATGTCAGTTCATAGCAAAAACGCTCTGAAAGTTAGAGTGACAGAAGTGCCAGGCTGAGGAAGTAATGGTCAGGAATGAGGTGAGAAAATGGGGCTCCTCCTTCTTCCACATGGCACTCCTCAGACGTTACAGCTCGGGAAATACATGGGCAAGGTTAGCTATATGCTCTACTTTCAACCAGTGGGCAGTGGTGTATCCTGCTGGACTACTGCCCAGCAGACAGCTCTTCAGAGCCCGCTGCCAGTGTAAGATACAGTCAGGTTTCATCTGTTAGCTTAAAATAAGGAAGTACCATCTGCTGCTGTCTGTTTTTCATAGGTGCAATGGCTGTTGATAAGACCACAAACGACAAGATATACTAAGAACTAATAATGAGTTAATTCTAAAAATCCTGCAACAGCTAAACCACTTCCTTCAACGTCCAAAGGAAAAACCAAGCAGATAAACTATGAAATCTGTGAAGCAACTGGAATGTCACTCCCACCTTCCTTTGCTTCAGCATAATTTGTTCTTGCAGTAGCACTGTCATTTTCTGGGTATTTACACAGGATGTGATAGAAGTGTCTCCAGCCCTGAAGACACTACAGCAAAAAAAAAAAAAAAAGCCTTATCAATATGCACAGGTGCTTTCAAAATCATATTCTCACCTACACATTGCTTCTTATTAAGTTTGCAAGCTGCAACTTTTGCCCAAACAAAGATCGGGGCTTTAAGATGGCTTTTTTTTTTCCTTTGCCTTTTCCTACAGATATATTACAAACTGTAAATAACACGGCTCTCCTATAACTGCTGAATACTATACAGAGGAGCCACAAAACTGCAACAGACTGCCTGTAGCAGCATCTGAGTTTTTAAAATATCAATGTATGCAAAAAGTAATTTGTCTCGTAACTGCACAAATTTTCTACTGTCCAGATTTATGCAATGCCAAATAAAAAACCAGACTCATCAAATCCATGAAAGAAAAGGCTATTTTAGATCTATGTGCACTCCTACCCCACATGAGATATCAGTGAAGAGTGTGGCTGGGAGTAAAAGAATGAACATGGCAGCCCTGGAAAAAAGAAATGCTTGCCAGGGTAAGGACTGGTGTGCATTGTTCCCTGCTCTGACCTCCACAGTTGTTTTAATGCCTCCTGATAGTGCTGCTAGAGCTGTGTGCATCCTCCCTTTCTCAAAAACACTCTGCTTTCCAAGTAAATAAAGATAAATCCAAAAAATACATCTCTACATGCCCCTCCTTCCCTTCCCCAGCACGTTTAGAAGAATTTTGGCTAAATGAACCAAATAAGCCTGCATACATTTCCTTTCAGTGTTGCTCTAAATAGCCAATATTTTTACATTCTGTAAATGCCTCCTGTAGATCCCTATCATTACTGTCATTTATATGCTTACCATATTTGGAACCAAAGAATATTTTCATTCCTTCACTACAGACGGAAAAGCACATAACTGAATGAACTGAATCAAGCTTCTATAATTAATTTTTTTAAAAAATACTGCCTGCACAAACCAACTTTTGCAGTAATTGAATCTCTTACAGTAATTATCTCTTGAGATTATTGCTGCATCCTTCATCAGTTAAAAGCCTTAAAAAATTACATATGCTGTTCACTGCAACATTTTAACAGGAAATTGCAAAAAAATTCAAAAATCACATGCTTCAGTTGACAGGGAAAAAACCCCTGAAACTATAATGCCAAGTAGCCTACAATAAGAGCTGTCACAAACAGTCGAGCTACCAGTAATTAGGCACTTTTAAAAGCAAGCTATATGCTGGCAATGCCCTTTCATGCCATTTTGCCCATTGTATCCTCAGAGCTAGGCAAAAAAGCTGAAAATAATCCATCATGTTAGGTGACTGTGCAGTTAAGTTTTGTTTCCTAATTATAAATACCATGCCTGTGCTCAGACAAAAGAAATCTTTCTGAACTGATGTAAGCTTCTCTCATAAAGAGCTGCAACAGAATTAAAATACAGCTGCCCTGTTTTCAGTAATGAGGTCCTGAGTGCTTTGCATCATGCTGACTAACATTTACCCTTTTTCTGTCTGAAGTAACTGCAATAAGGAGCTGTTAATCAGAACATCTTCTGCACATCTGCCGCTCAAAGAAAAGAGGCACTTACCTTCTGAAGACTCGAAAAGGCCTTTCTACTGCAAAAATAGTAAAGATGCTTCACTGCTGCAATTCAGCATCCCTCGCTCTCCAGCCGTTTACTAGGAATACAGATCCTCCACCATTTTCTTGTCACGTGGGTAGTGGTACTGCTAAATAAGGGTGATCACCTGCCTTCACACAGCCGGCTGTGTGAACCAGCAGCTACTGGGCTTCGGTTACAGGCGCACTTAAACAAATGCAGAGCTGTGCTTTGGCCGTGAAAATTACGATTCTTTTTCACATTCCCTGTGGAGCTTCATCGGAAGCATCATCAAACTTTGATGCAGCGAGTCAGCTGGCGGTAGCAAAAAGGCTCCCTGCTGCTTCATTTCACTGCCTGAGGAAAGCTTATGCTGAGATTGCCTGACAAAAGTTCCTATGGATTCAACCTATCTCAGCCCTTGTTTCTGTTTGCATCGATAGCTATAGAGCACGTGCACATTCAAACTGGTTTGCGTATTTTTGTCGGTTACAATTTAGCAATGGGAATGCCACTGCAAATTTAAACAGAAAAACCAAAACACCAACCACCACCAGTTTAGAAGGGACATTCTGAAACAAAACTCTGCAGCAGAAAGCAATGCCCAAAGCCTGTGGTCCTGTGTTGTGTTTCTTGTGTTTCTTAGGGAAAGAAAGGCTACTTTGTCCCAGGCAGTGCAATCTCTCAGTCTCCTTTTATAAAAGTCTGTTGAGAGCCGGGTCCCTAAAAAATCCAGGTTCCTTTCCAAATGCAAAACAGCTTCCAATCCTAATCCCTACAGCAAGGCAACAGACCCTAAAACAGCCTAATCTTCATCTGGTTTCTCTCTTCACACTGCACAGATCCTCCTGGAAAACAATGAGAATTGGAGAAGCTCTCACATCAGGCTGCTTAGCCATAAACAGTCAAAAGCAAGCAAAAGCCTAACCCTGTTTTCTCTTTTTAGTGCAGCTCCATGCACAGCTCAGTACAGTGTAAAACACAATTCAGTGTCTCCCACCTTGTTCTTCATTGTATTAGTAATCCTACAGAGAAAGTCATCATCATCTGCAACACATGTCCTGGTAAGTCAGTCCCATTTTAAAGGAAAACAGATAAATATAAAGCATTTCAAGAAATTTAAAAATCACCACCGATATGAAAATTTCTAAAAAATTCTAAAGAGGACAGTGCTGCAGACACTTCATCTTTGATGTTTCTGTCACCTAGCTGCGCATAAAATTTCCAGTGATGGGGATGTTTCTAGCACTTTTTCAACTGGCCAAGATTTAATTCACTTAAAATCAAAAGTCCATAAACCCAGTAACAATGGACCCAGAAGTCCATAATACCCAGATTTCCTGTATTCAGGAAATAAAGCTGTAAAGTATTTATGAACAATGGAAGTCATTAGCACCAAGATCACAGTGAAGCTGTGAAATCAGTAATGTAGCAGAAAACAAGATCTTAATTTTCCATGTGCAGAGTACCACAGAATATTTTTGAAATTTTAGGATGATGTTGAGAAGACTTCCCTATCCGACCATCCACAAGCCACTCTGGCAGTCACACAGCACCTCAGCTGGAACCTCACACTCACGCAGTCAGAGCAGGTTTCCTTACCCATGCAACCCCACGCTTCCCATAGCAGAGTCTCAATCCTTAAAACAATCTAATCATGGTGCAACAACAAAAGAACAGCTTAAGCTGGGTGTCTCTGAGGAACGACCTCGAACACAGGAAACTCTGGGCTTTTATACCCTCAGTCTGTGTCTCGGAGTCATCCAGCAGAGTCATCAGTCCCTGCTGTGTCTTTCAGTGTTCAGCCACCTGCTGGAACAACATTTCCCCATGCCCTTCATTGTGCAAAGGCCAGAACCAGTTCATGGACTCCTTAACAGATGCTCGCTGGGACCACTTACCTCACTGGGCCTCACTGCCAAAGTCAGTGTTGACAGTCTGTGTCAACAGGGTTAAAGTTTCAAAGCTCATTAACACTTTAGGCTGAAGTCTTTTGTCATTGACCACATTGATTGGAATATATTATATAATTAATTACCTCAGAAAACAGGGGTGCTTTTAATAGAGGGGGATTTTTTTCATTTACCCGCTAAACCATACTAACAAAGTCCAGGTCTTCTTGCTCTAAGAAAGTGGCTTTTATCAAGCCAATCTCACAATTTAATTAAAATTTCAGTACCATTAGTAAGTAATAGTAAGTTGTGGAGGTCTTCCCTTTTTAAGTTGTTTTTTAGTCACTGAAGTGCTGTTCTTTTCTCATTAAAAGATTTTTATAAAGGTCTTGGTATTTGTGATGTAAATATTAAAGCTGTTCTTACAAAAATGGGATCATCAGGGCCTTCCTACAAGCAACCTTCTCAGTTGTTGCTCCTTTACTTACATGTTTGGTTTTAACCTTTCAAGCATGGTCCTTGTGTTAAGTCAAATGTCATGCTTTGTGCTGCCAAGTGGGAGACTCACGTTCAATTCCCATTTCAAGTCCATAATTTCGTAGTTCAGCAGGAGCTGGAAGCATAACTGAAGCAGCATGCCTAGTCCCCAGAATGCCCGGAATTGCTTTCCAGTGGATCTGGCCAATTAATATACAATCCTGACAGAAGTGAAAGATATCAGCCCCACAGGTTTCCAAAGGAAAAAGGAAACAGGTATCCAAAGGGAAGTAAATGTTACTTTATTTTTTCTTACAACAGATTTTCAAGCCTTTAAGCATCCTATATATAGCACCCCGCTTTGCCCATAAAAGAATAAGGCAAACCTGAGATCCCTCACTGCCTTATTTTAGCTTTGGGATGACAGAAGAGACATTTTGAGAAAATATTTGGTGAACCCTTTGGTCACTGGAGTCAATGTGAATTTTTTCCTGGGTTCAAGTCTGTCAGTATTTCATTTTCAGTACTTCAAGTCGTTGATATTGACTTGAATAATTAATAGCTTTGAGATTTATTTGTATTTGGCTAAGTCACAGAGAGAACAGAGTCCTCTCAGAATTCTTATTAATCTTCTAACAGTCACATATTTTACTTTATTAAATTCAATTATCTTTTTTCACTGGCAAGCACAGGCAAATGTGATGAAAGCAGGCTTTTCTATTAATATAACACTGGACTGCTTCTTGTACTGGGCAATTTTAATAGCCAGCAGTATAGTAGTGGTCACAGAGGAGTATTTCAGACAGAGGCAGTGGAAGAACTATCTTTTTGAAAACATCATTATACATGTGAGCAGAAAAGAGTCATTCCTGTTACTTTGAGAAAATGCTATCAGAAAGAGAAATAAAGCTTTCTTTTGAAGTCTTATTCTGGCAGGTTAAATACATTGTGGTAGTTCTTCAAAGGAAATGGTCTTCTGCTCAGTTTCGACACAGTTTTCTAAGCTCTCCCCCAAATCTTCCAAATATCTCTGTTCTTATTTCTACTGTTCTCACTGCTTCTTGTACCTCAAGTCAATACATCATTTCATAGTATTTTGCTCAGCTCTAACTCTTTCCAATAAGGAAAAGGGTAATACTTCCCTACAACAAAGGTAAAAGCAAGAGTGATCTGGTATACACAGGCCACTAAAATACTCTGAGGAATGTGCTGGGTAAAAACCAGCATATCTATCTGCAATGCTCTCCCTCTGCCTCCTTGTTGAAATAAGTGAGCCAAGACTCCGTTTTATCATGCAGGAAAGGCCCCTCTTTATTTTACACGTCATATTTTATAGGATTATCAGAAGGTACTGCGTTAGATTTGGTTACCAATACACTCATACTTGGTTTATTGGTCGGTACATGGTATTTTGCACATCTATCAAACTTATGTATTTTTAGTTTACATACTTTTTCCACTGATTCTCATGGGACAGACCCCTTGTTATTGCAGGTGCACTTGTTTTTCACCCAGGAATAGTTTGTTGTATTAACAAATTTCTCATTCTCAAAATAGTTTCAACTGGGAACTTGCAACCTATTGCTAGCTGCTTAGCTAGCAGGGCCTAATCCATATTTTATAAGACCTTCCTTTTACAACATCTTTTACCTGTCTACCTCCTGACCAATTAATCACCACCAACCTTCATACAGCTCTGTAAGACAAGACACCTTCTTTGAAGAAGAAAATTACCTCCTGTCTTCATAACTTTTACGGCTGGCATACCTCAAGTCAGCAGCAGCATAGTATGTTATCTTGCCCACCTAACATGCTGTATAAAAAACTGTTTTCTTTCTGGAAAGACTGACATCAGTAATGTGCTATCAAATTTTTTTGTACTTTTTTTTAGGATTCCAAAGAAGCTCTAGTGTTTGTTACTTTTAGTGTTTGTGTATTTCTGAGACAAGTATGTCTTTTCTCCAGTGTTTTAATACTAATAAGCATCCTTATTTTTCACTCCCTGCTGAAGCTTTTCCTTGCAGAAACAAAACAGGAGAGGATGGAAGAACTTTACCTCTAGCCACAGACTTCTTTAAAACAGCTTTGAGAGTTGTTAGGTTTGACAGTAGGATGAAGGGGGCAGTAACTAGCAGACATCAAGATTTTAAGGAACTTCTTCATTCCAGTTTTTGTTTTCACTTTTTGTTTCAAAATCTTAATTCCCTCTTCTATGTAACAGCCAATTTTATTAGAAGAAGTGGCAGACATCTGCTGGATGAAAGCAGAAAACAATGTGAACTGCATCCTTCACTGACCCTCACTCCACTACAAAAGGAACCCACTCCAACACAGTAAAAGTGGGAACCTCTCCACACCCCCCAAAACAGGGGCATATGAATGTAAAAGGGATTTAGAAGACATTTACTAAGTTTTGGACTACTAATTCAGCTGTTCATTGGCTGGGTTTCAGTTTGAATACAAATGAAAAGTTTATTTTTCAAAGATCATAGAACCACAGCACAGTTTGGGGTGGAAGGGACATCAAAGATCACCTGGTTCCAACCCACTTGATAGGGGAAGGGACACTTACCACTACATCAGGGTGCTCAGAGCCCCATCCAGCCTGGCTCTGAACACTTCCAAGATTGTTAACTAACAATAACTTCACAGCTATTCCAGGCAACCTGTTCCAGTACCTCACTACCCTCACACTAAAGGGTTTCTTTACATCCTACTTTGATGTAAATCTTTGGCAGTCTCAGAGCCTGATGACTAGCACTATCAGGTGCCTTCCAGAGATTGTATTGCAATAATCAGGAAAGTCTTAGTTTCTTCTCTTATGTGACAACACCAGTGCTTCTTCACTAACCTCCCACAGGCTGGCAGCTCTGCTTCATCACATTGTTTTACACTTTGTTGGCCATGAAGGTCAGTTAATTTCAGACTAAAAAGTCAAAAGCTGCATACTGTGTTGTGTTTTAAGAAGAAACTTAAATTCAGTTAAATACAATTAAGAAAGCTTTTCTAATTACACACTTCTACCATGTCAGTTGCTAGTTTTTCAGCTGTTTATGTAAGAGCTTTCATGAAATGAATGTATCATCTATAAATGATTCCTGTACGTATTTCATCATAGTATTTTTTTGTGCGTTTGCTTTGTTTTCAAAGGAATCAAGGCCTCTGTGATCATGCTGTAGGCATGCACAGAGATGCATGTGTCTGTTCTCCTAGGAAGTCTGAAGTCTTAATCTAACTGACCAAAGATAAAAGCTTATTACAATTTTATTGAATATCAACTACCAAGCAGGGGGGGAACTGAGGGTAGAACCACACCACAAAAGCAATCTCTATTACATACAAATCTTAATAAGAGAGGATTAATTAATTTTAATAACATTACAGCTGAAGGAAACTTCCATTAAAGCTTACAACTTACTAAGAAAAAAATCTAACAAGAAAACTTAAACCCAAAGCAAAGTAGATTTTACTGGTTCCATGTTCCCACAATTGTTAATGCGGAGGCTGAGTAAGTTCCTTACTTTGCTTCTCTGGTCATCGGTATCAGTAGTGTAAAGGGCAGAAATAGCCATTGCTGCTGACTAAAAAGGCATTTAGTATTAAACAACTTCTAAGTGAGATAAGAAAAAAGACTGAACTAGAAGCTATAGTGACCATATATATTCTATACCAAGAATTATTTTATCTTTTCCTTGCGGGATGCACCGTATTCCATCATACCTTTAAATTTTTACTGAAAACTCAAGAACATTAACATGGTCCAGTTTTGGATTTTAATGTGGGAATTAGTCTAAGCAAATACATCAAGTTCTAAGAATAATGAACATACTGCATGCAAAACTCCAGTGTGAACTATTGTGGAGTAGTACTTCAAGATTTGCCAAAGTTCTTAAAAAACAGCAGAGCTTTTCTCAAAGTGGATCTAACAATTAATAGCAATAAGGTGTAAACCCCTTATAAATCCATGGCCATATGAATATTTTTTCTAGTATCAGCCTAAATTAAAAAATCAGATCTTCTTCCTGAGGTGTCTAACTAAGAATCCTACCGCATCAAAGTTATATCAAGTCCAAAACATGTTGGTTTATTTACAAATAATTCTAAATCAGATACCTAGAGTTTTTTCTTCCTTTCTAAAAACATCATGGGAATGTAAGTATAAGAAGTCAAACCCCTAGGATGTTGCCTGCATGTAAATAATCAGTGTGACTTAGACTGGGTCAGCATCTGCCTGTTTTTAATTTCAAACGCTTTATGGGAGACCGAGGAAATAACAGAGGATTCATGTCAGATTTGCAAGCCTGCAACAAGCCAGCACTCCTAAACAACTCTTCCTGTTTCCTGTCCCATTCATTACTGATTGTGAGCAGTACTGGTAAGCCTTTTGTGATTCTAAGATTTTTTACTAGAAATGCATGATTTGTCAAAAAATCATTTATTTATTAATTGAAATTAGGTGTTTGTTTTTTTTTAATGAACTCCCAGTGAAACCCTGCAGAGGTAACACGAGAAAATGGCTGCCAGGGTTAACAAAGCACCTCCAAGTCAAAGGACATCTAACTCTCCTAGATTTGCAGATCCTAAGCCACTCTTCCACACAACAACATGGATACAAAACAGCTGCTTGGAAATTCTGCTTGTTTGGCTTCTCCAAGATTTCTCTTCCATAGGAAATTTCAAAATTTCTACTTTTCCTTCCAGAATTGAATTTAGAAGCCTAGAGGATTGGGTGCAACAGAAATGCTGTGCCAACTAACCCATACTTCTTCTAGTTTCAAGATCAAACACTCAACACTTCAGACTCTATAGATCTGATGAGTGCTCATCTTCTACTAACACTTCTAAAGATTTTCCTCTATCTTGATGGCAACCAGCTGTTTGCAAATTAAGAGATGTCAACAACAGAAGTATCCTCTCCAATACACTGCAGTAAATGTCAGGAGGGCCACCCCTCACTGCATCTGATGACATAGCAGAGAGTCACTTGGCAGCAGGAATACTGCCAGCACAGAGGCTGCATGTCCACTCAAAACCAGGTCCATATGTACTCATTCAATCTGCTTCAATTGCCCGTTCAATTCAAACAGTGAGAAATGCTCCCCTCATCTGACTAGAGCTGGAAAATAATCACAGAGACCACAACTTTCCTTCATGTTTTTCTTTCCTCTATAAGCAGCACATTTTTCTGACTCTGGGTCTTGACTCCCTCCTTTCTTCCTTCTCGGCAGTTTTGCATTGGGCAAAGATAGTACTTCACTTTGATCTCCCCATAATCTCATCATGTACTGGCAATATAATCAGTACCTGGCTTGGGCCTGTATTCCCTGGTCACATCTGTTTCAGATTTAAAGGCAGATAATACAATCAGTGGGACTTCACAGAAGGAATACAGATTTACTCTTGCAAGAAAATGACCTTCAAACGAATTGCAAACCAACCCTATTTTGGCTCATATCAAGCAATGAAGAGCCAAGAATCTGTTTACAGAAAGAGAGAAATACATTGACAGTTAAATAATGCAAATACATTGCCTACTTCAGACTTGAAAGTCTTGCCATCTATTCATAATGGCACACACCTCAAAAACATAGGTAGCAAACGAACAGAAGACTTTTGAAAGAAAATAGGTTGATTTTTACTTACCCTGATTTTTTATTCAACTCTCTGTCACTGTTGAGAAGAACAGTTTCCTCCATCATTTCTTGCTCTGTTGCTACATTATTCCCAAGCCTCTGTTGAGGATTTGCTTCCCATGTACTATCACCACCAACTGCCTCCAACTCTGATGTTCCTGCAATGCCTGAACTCACATTCTCAGCAGTCAGGCCATCTGAAGGAGAACAGATTTCATGTTCAAAAGATTTCTGAAGGGGAGTTTCTACCTGGAATTCTGTCCAAGTGTCAAGAATCAATTCCTGCGCTACAACAGATGGCAGTTCCTCGCCAGGATGTCCGGACCCTGATTTTGGCATGTCTGTCTTGGCAGAAATTTCTTCAGGTGATATATCACTTACTTCATTTTGGCCCAATATAATCCAACCCTCATCTTGTCCACTGCTTTCCTGTGATTTCCTTTTACCATCCAGCTTTTGAGGCACAGCAGAAGGATTTTTCTCTTCTAAGTGAACATTGTCCCATCCAGTCCCACAAACAAAGTGATCTTTGGTTTCATCCGAAATGGAGATTGGCTGAAAGGTGTCCAAGGAGCCTGGTGAAAAGCCTTCATGGGATTCTTGAAGGGTATCATTTCTTGCAGGTGCATTTTCTTCCTCAGTAACAAGGATGTAATCCATCTCCAGAGAAGCTGGGAGCGCCTGCGTCCTCACATCTTCCTTACTCTCTGTAATTTCCAGTTCAGGGCTCTTAAGGGAACTCCTTGGCTTTTCCTCCCTACAAAGTAGGGAGTCAGTGCTAGCTTCTAAAAGAACAGGCAAATAGAAACTCTTTTTAATTTTGAATTACTGATTTAGTCACCATAATATGCCTTAATCAGTACTGTGAAATAAAGATCTTTCCACTTTGCTTTGCTCTGTTAATGTTTACTTGAATTTTATAACATCATCACCTTCATCATTATTGTTAAAGGTTATACATTAACACGGCAATCAACCCCAAGGCACAAACAATTCAGTGTCCCATAAGCTAGGCCCTATACCAACAACAGAAATTATATTCCCACTTTACTGTTTAAAAGTTTTAGATCCGTCTGAGAATGACACTAGAGTTCTTTCCACAATACATGTTCTGTACATTAGGGAGACACACAAACTCCACACTTCACTCAAAGTCTCCTCCTCATTAAGCAGAAATACTCCACAGACACTTCCTCCTTTCTCCGTTCTGCCTATCTGCCCTGGAAAGCACATTTTCTTACCATCACATGATCTTCTATCTCCACCTCGTGGTGAGTCAGGATCGGTTGTTTCAGCTTCAGATTTTCCTGCCAAAAAATCAGAATCTGGTGGAGTTACTTCAGACATGAAGAGTGATGGTACTGAGGTGACATTTTCCTCAAGGCACTCTGTGGATGTTTCAGACACCTTATCTTCGGTAATTAGGATGCCCTCTGCACTTTCTGGAGGAGCTGGCAGTGGCAATAGTTTTTCCAAAGAAACGGTGTCATAAAATGGCTGCTGTAACAAGAGCTCACCGTTTGCATACTCTCTGCTGCCAGAGGGTTCAGCAACAAAAGATGCAGAGGATGGTGGAGTACACACTGCTGGTGATTGGTCATTGGGAACTTCGTTAAACACAGGAACATAATTTTCCATTACAGCTTCATATTCTTTTGTTGCGTCATCAATCAGCTGATTATTGGAATCAGATTCATCACCTTCATTACCATCAGATAGAAAGGATTTGGGAAAGAGCGTCTGTTCATAATTTGATTTCCCTTCTTCTGTCTCACTGCCTAGCAGTGTCAGTATTTTCATTCCATCACATGTGTCTGCCAGGACATTAGTTACTGAGGTGCTCCTGATACTGTGTTCTATCCCTGTGTCAGATTCATCCACACATTCTTCTGACCTATCCAGTTCAACACCAGTTATTGCTATATGGTCAGTATCAGAATATTTAACTTCATCCAAGGCACTAACTTCTTTTAAGCTTTGCTCTTCCCTGTCAGGTTGATTGAAACCAATGGGAAGCAAATGCATTTGAGAGGTCGCTATTTGAGCTGTATCATCAATTGGTGCTCCTTGATGGTTTGCATGAGTGAAACTTTCATGGAACATGTCTTTCACATCTAAGGGTGTCACTTTTATAACTTCACTGGCAATTTCAGTTGACTCAACAGGGTGAAAAGCCAGCTTATTTTCTACACTGTATTCTTCTGGAATTGCAAATTCAGGAGGTTCCTGAGGATTAGAAGAGATAAGCTGATAGAATTCATTGGTCTTTACTGGTTCATACTCCTGGGGGCTATGACTTTCAGAGTGCATCTCCACCTTCTGCACTACTAATTCACCCTTTGAATCAAAATTTGCCTCTTTATTCATATCTGATCTTGTATGAATTGGCTGACTGTCTTTGTCTTCAGGCCCCACTGCAATCTGAGAAGATGGGATAGAGGTATGCTTAGCTCCATATTCCTGGCACACATCGGGACTGCTTGATGACTCTGAACCATTGTCTTGGTCACAGTGACTTAAAATATCAGGATTTTCACCATCTGGTTTCAAAGTGACAATCTGCTCAGCATTAGTCCACAGGTCAGGTTCCACTGAAAACTGCTGATTACTTCCTTGTGTGTTATCCTGTAAAATATCAGGGATAAGTGCAGTTTGGGCAACTAATATATTCCACTCTGGACTTGACTTTTCTGCCTTTTCAAAAGATAAGTCTTGTACAGTGAAAACACCTGGCATAGAGTTGTGCACTTCTACTCTTTCACAGGTGTCCTCCTGTTGTCCTTGAGGTGTGAGACTTGCATTTCCCTCATTGTCTTTTGGTAGATCCAGTACACTGATTCCTTCAACTGCTGTATTTGGTATAGCTTGTTCCTCATCTGAAAAAGAGTTCTGTGGAGTCAGCTGATTTTCCTCATCTGTAGAAAACAACTGCTCTATCAACTCTCTCTCTTCTTTATCCAGTATGAAAGAATCAAACTGTTTGAACTGTAAAGTGTCTTCATTTATCTGACCATTGGGACTATTGATAGAATGTACTAGTCTTTCATTTTCTTTTTCATCAGAGTACAGGGTGGCAGGCGGATTTTCATTATTACCTGTATCAGTGAAATGTGCTTCTTTTAGTTCTTCATTTTGTGAAAGGGAACCACAGGAATCCTCTTTACTATTTCCTAACTGATTTATTACAGAGTGACTTGAAACAGATCTTGAAACTTGATCTACCAATTGCTTTTCTTCACAAGGTTGTGAACTCCACCATTCTGAACTGTTATCTAGAAAATCAGATGTTCCTACTGTGGATTTTGCATTAATTCTTGAATCAGCTTCCAGTGACATAGTCACTGGAAGAGCTTTTGAAGAATGCTCTTCTTTATCACCACCAGCAGCAGAAGTCACTGTAGGATTTTCATTCATTTGATAAAAATATAAGTCTTCCCCACTATCTGTTTTTTCATTGAAAATACTCACCTGAGTTCTTCTGTCAGGTGTTTTACAGTGGCCTGTAGTAGATTGAGTAGTCTTATTATGATCACTAAAGTCAACAGTCACATCCTCCTGCAAAACCTTTCTGGCTTCAATTGTTTCAGAATTTTCATTAAAGATGCTTACCAGGACCTTCTCTCCCACCTTAATTTTTGCACCTAGATTGTCTTCATTAGCTTCAGGACTTGTTGCGTTAGACTGAACATAATGCCCTCCATTTTCATTTCCACTGTGTTGTTTGTTTTCACACACTGAATCTTCATTAATCTCTTCTGGGCATGCCTCTGAATTCTCTGAATCCTCATTTATGTCAGGACTTGATAAAGAAGATACAGTATCGTCATCTACATGGGCATTCCAAAAATCTAAGCTTTTAGGAACTTTGTTCTCTTTGCCGCTTGTTTCAAATCCTTCTTCATATTTATTCCCAAATTCCTGCTTTTTAAAAGAATCTTCAAGATTTTTGTTATTTTTAATCTCCCACATATCCCTACTTCTTTCACGATGACTAGCAACTGGAAGGTCTCCCCACACATTCACAGATGCATCACTTAAGTCAGGACTTGTTCCACTTGAGTGTGTATAATCATTTATTGAATTACTCCACACATTATCTTCTTCCAAATAGCTTTTGATCTGTATATCTTTTGAAAGGCTACTTGTGGTATTTGCTATTTCAAGGACTTCGCTTGCCTCAGGACTTGTTCCAGGAGATTGCAAATCTTCGCATGGCTGTGAATCCCAAGCCATTTGGGGAAAATTGTCATTAAGCACTGCAAATGGCTCTCCACAAAGATTATTAGCAGGTTTTAAATTTTCAGAGTTTTCATTTCTCCCAGAACCTATTTCAAGTGAAAATGGATTGTCCATCAGGGTCATATGTGTAGTATCAGGAACACTAACAAATCCAGACGGATTTTTCTTAAACTCATCTGTGAAAGAATTTTCATTGGTGCTCATCAGTTCTGAGCTGTTTTTAAAATACATTAACTCAGAATTAAAATTGTCTGGATGGTTAGGAGTCACTTCATGTAAGCATTCTTGCCCTTCTTCCAGAGGTTCTTGTGGTTTATCCATCAAAGGAATTGATGTGGCTTGGCCATAACCATTCTTTCCAGAGTCATTCCAGACCCCTGAGCTTCCAGCCATTTTAGCATAATTATTTTCAAGATTATCACTACTGTTATCAGAACTTTCAGAAATACCTTCCATCTTGAGACTTTTTGCATTCTCTATCACTATAGTCTCTTTTTCAGCTCCCTCGGAAAGCAGCTGTGACATTTCACTATCATTATGATTTTGTGGTAAAGTGTCATCAAAAAATTCATAATCTCTGCCTTCTTCAGAAATACTTGAAGATTCTAAACTATTCTGCAACACATCTTTTCTCTCTTCCTGACTAATTGGATTGCTTTGATTGGAAAATGACACATTCTCTGTGATTAATACTTCCAAACTAAGACTATTCCTCATTTTTTCTGGGGGGGTGGCAACTTCAGTTGTTGGCTCATTTTCTTCCAAATCTGTTTTACCTGAAGATTCATTGCCCTCTTGCACTGGTTTATTACAAATGTCATTAATCATTTGCTCCACTTGTCCACTTATCACATGTGTTCTCTTACATTCTTTTTCTTCCTTAGAGATGACAGTGGCATTATCCCAGCCTTCCTCACGATTCTGCTCACTCTGTAAACCCCATGAATTCAGCTGGTGCACTGAACCCTCACTGTCCACCTCTTCATCAATACTGGCAGTGTTTTGTGCTGCATCCTTACTAAGCATCTCACTCCCAAAGTCACATATTTTCAGATCCAAACCATTCTCATTTTCTGAAGTTGGCATAGAGGTGTTTGTGTCTTCTACAGAAACACTGCCCACTGTTTCTACATTGTCAGCTGCTCTCTGTCTAGTATTTAAGTCATTCTGTGATGGTGATAAGTCATTTACTGTTTGATTATATGCCGGTATTACTCTTCTGCTTTCAGATACAGGAAAGTTATTTTTACTGGTACACGTTTCAGTTGAAAAACATACATCAGCTGTTTGTTCTGAATTAAGAAAAGGTATAGCAGAGGCAGAAGGAACTGGAATTTCGGAATTTCTTTCTTTTAACTGGGTGATGTTATTTAGGGGAGTGTTCCAGATATCTGTATTTCTAGTATTTGAAAAAGGCACATTGTTAGGAGATAATGGTTCCTTACTTGATGTCTCAAGTACTTTTGACTCAGCCAAATTTGTGTTCATGGATTTACCAATAACTGTTTCTTCATCAAAATCCCTGCCCTCATTTTCTCTTTCATCTTCCACATATGTAGGTGATAAGTATGAATCAGAAGTTGAATAATTGGTGTCTGGTGGAGAAATAACTAAATCTTCTGCTATATTTGAGGAACTAAGGTCCGAGTTTTTGTATAAGAAGGTATCCTCCCATGGCACCACTACTTCTGTTACTTCTTTTCTGATGTTTTTATCATACACGTTCCAATTGTCTGTATTTTCAAATTGGTTTGGTCTACGTTTAGGATCACCAAACACAGTTTCTTCCCCTGTGTTCAGCTTGGAATTATTTTGTATATTGTTGAAAACAAAATTTGTATTTTCAGATTTTCCATCGTCTTCTATTGAATAATATCTTCCTTTATCCCACACTTCTGGATTTTCAATCTCATTGTCCACTGTGATTTCTGAAGAATCTGATAAACCAGTTTTTGATATGGCCCATTCCTCAGGAATGTTCACTGACTTTAATTCTCTATCTGGTTTGGGCATGTTCCATACATTTTCTGAGGATCTACCAGCATTTCCTTCATCAAACTCGTTCCAGATTTTGTAAGAATCTCCAGAGAGCTGGCTACCTTTTCCTTCACCACTACACCACGCATCTGACATCATAGGTGCTGGCTGGCTGACCTTCCACAGGTCTGTAAAGCTCTCCACTTCTTGCTTTTTCTCATCTAAAGAAGCAGTTTGCAAACATGAATGTCCACTGTTTTTCTCTTGGTTCTCATGGTTCCAACTATCTTGTTTAAACTGATTATCCCACAGACCTGCTTTCACATATTCCATTTGCTTTGGCTGTTTTTGGAGGAACACAGAATCCGAGGCTCTTCTATCAGTACGTTCTCGTAGCAAAGGACTTTCTTTAGAATCTTTCCATAAGACAGGACTCTGAAATACAGATTCCTGCTCACTTGAACTCCATGCATCAGCATTTCTGGAATCTAGGTCAAAGCCATCCCACCAGCTCCCATATCTAACACGAGACTGAAAGTAATTTGTGCCATCTATTTCATTAATTTTTTTAATGACATCTTGTGAGAAAATTAAAGGCTGCCCATTATCTAATGGTGAAGTATCAACAAGACTGTTCATAGGAGTTGGTGGAATTCTTGAATCAGCAGATTTCAACATTTCTGGTGAAGAAGAATCACCTTCAACTAAATCAATCAAACTTGAAGTTTTCTCACACATTTCTCCTGGATTCTCATCAAATTCAGCCAGATTGTCTTTCTCAATTTTTGTCGTAAGTAAGTGAGTTGAATACTTTACTGTATCATTTTCTAATAGGTTTGCCTCATCAATTTTTTTCTTCAGAGCAAGCTGATGCCCCTCTGATGAATCACTATTGAGAAAATAGTCATCTGCTGGGGAACAATCAACCGAACGAGAAGATGACTCAGACAGAGCTGTAACCATGGGTGCTAGATCAAAATTGAAAAGATCGAAATTATCGCTGCTGTTTCCTGACTGAGACTTTTGTTCTTCAGCTATTGCTCCTTCAGGAATAGGGCTGTAGGAATCAAAGCCAGGCAGAAGACTGTGATGCAAAGCAGCACCTTCTGCAACAGGGCTATCATCACTAAGAAAAACAGAACTCTCCTTGGAAGAACGGCTGCTTCTAATGGTAGCCAAGCCACTGTCTGGACTCACAAGGTCTACATTAACATCAACGTGGGCTGGCATAGACCCATTTAGATCTTGAGGGTTTTCTATAAAATTGGAAGAACTGGGCTGTGGTTCTACATCAGAACCATATAATTCCATAATACCAGATGATCCTTGTGAAAGTGGTGCACTTCCAGCAACAGCCTCAGTAGAAGACGTTCTACTGTTTGATACCATTTCTGGTTGCCTTCTATTTATAACTTCCTTAATCAGAAGAAAAATTTGATCACAGGTCACCAAAGAATTTTCTTGATGATAAATGAGAATTTGGTCACATTCACATTCTAGAGGATGCAGCTCCATACAAGAATTCTGACATTCTTCTAATTCACAGCAGATCTGTTGAGAAATGGGATATTTCATGCAGTCATGGACATAAGGCACTTCATTGACTACTTCATCATGTAATACAGCCATATCTGCCTCTTCCTATTAACCTACTGCTTGGCCATTTCACTGCAGCATCCTTATTATGATCCGCAAATAGATAATGTATTACAACAGAAGATCAAGACAAAATATTTGTTATATGATTGGTCAGAAATTATACCATTTGACTTTTCGGTTAACTTCTTGTTAGTAATAGAAAATCCAAATTAAAGTTTGGTTGCTCTCTTAAGAAATCTAAATAAAATTTATGTAATAGTATTTCAGGAATGTATTTCTAAAACAGAATAATTATAATAATAAAATTAAAAAATGCATTTATATTGACCTTGAAAACAATGAAGTCACTTAGCCACCTGTCCCTAAAACTGTAAGTTTTCAAGACTGAGAAAAAGGTACAAAAAATTGCCACTGAGATAGTCTCTTCCATCTGGGGATAAATATAGTTTAAAAAAATGGGAAGCACCTAGCTCTGGACAAATGTACACAATAGTAATAATTTATTTTGATTTCAGAGCTTGAATTCTTTAGGAATAACATATACATATATGAGTATTTTTACTCATTTATGTATATGTTTGCATATAGATGCAAAAATTTTCTTACTGGATTTGTGGATAGGAATGCAAAAGGCGGTATTTTTCAAATCTAAAAGGGTAAACCAAATTAGCTCTGGTGTTAGGCACATTAGCCTATGTGTATGGGTTGGCCACTACAGGATAGAGATCTTCAGTTACCTCATATATGAATATATCTCATTACCATTTACAGGGTGTTTGCTTATTACTCACTGTCAAAGATGCATTTTTGTAAATCACAATACAAGTGGGAAAAAAACCCTCAAAGAACATTTTAACTGAATTGAAAAATCTTGCCTCTTTCAGTATTTCTCATAAGCTTTTTCTATTAGCTTGGTCTGAAGCAATAATAAATATCATAATCTTTCATTCTCTTACCATATAAATAATGCAGCTATTTGAAATAGCTGCTTAGTTCCTAGTCAAGTGTTGCTACATTTTGACCTCCCTTAATTAATCAACATCTTGAAATAGACTACTTAAAAAAAGCCCAACATTTTTTTTCCAGGAAAAACATCTAATTCTTTTTCCAGGTACTTACTTGATTGCCTAGCTCTACATTTTCGGAGTATACTGCTATTTGTTGTTTTGTTTGCTTCTCATCTGACAAGCAGTTGGCCAAAATGACAAGTACATCGAAACCATATTTATCTACGAATGCTTTCAGATCACCAACGAGACTCCTGTGTAATATGCAGTCCTGAAAAACATTAAGAAATTAAAAGAACTGTCAGCAACTTTTCTGGTTCTTTTCATCCAAATACGTTGTAAAATAGCCATAAATGTTAAATAGCATCAGTAGGTCTAACAAGCAAGAGAATTCCATTTCACTTGTCAAAACAACTATGTGCTTAATAAAAATCAAGAACCAGTCCCATAGCACAGTAATGGAAGAACACTAAAATACTAAATGCAGGTTTTGCCCTCTTGAATCTGCTGGTGAAACGTAATTCTTACTTGTTCCTGCTACCTACTTTTGCAACATTGCTTAAAAGCATTCCACGCTCTAGGCTAGTGTATCCTCATGAACAAGAAACTGGGCAAAGGGGGTAGGAGACTTGCATGGATCAGCATGAACTCCTAGTAAAACTCAAACTCAAGAAAGAAATTTACGCCATGCAGAATAAGGGACAGGCCACACAGAAGGATTCTAGGAACACTGAGTTGCAGGGATACAACAAAGAAGGACGAGGACCACTGGGAACTGAATCTGGCAAGGGATGTCAAGGACAAAAAGAAGGGCTTCTACAATTTTATCAGCAGCAAAATAAAGGTTAGGGAAAATGCATGGCCACTGCTGAATCAGGTGGATGTTCTGGTGATGGAAGACATAGAGAAGGTAAAATTACTAAATGCCTTCTTTACTTGTCTTTACTGCTGAGAATGGCCCTCATAAGTCCCAGACCTCAGAGGTAAGAGCGGACAGCTGGAGAAAAGAAGGCTTCCCCTTGGCTGTCAAACGTTGGGTTAGAGATCAGCTAGGCAGACTTAACAGCATAAACCCACGGGATCTGATGGGATCCACCCATGGGTGCTGAGAGAGCTGGCAGATGTTGCTCTGCTGCTCTCCATCATTGAAAAATCATGGAGAACAGGAGAAGTGCTGATGATTCAAGGAAGGCCAATATCACTCCTGTTTTCAAAAATGTCAAGAAGACCTGGGAAACTACCAGCCAGCCAGCCTCACCTCAGTTCCTGGAAAGGTAATGAAACAGATCATTCTGGAGATCATACAAAAGCATGTAGAAGACAAGAAGGTCATCAGGAACACAGGAGTAGTCAGTATGGATTCACCAAAGGCAAATCAGATAGGACCAATCTGATAGACTTCTATGATGGTATGGCAGGATGGGTTGACAAGGGGTGAGCAGTGGATGTTGACTACCTCAGCTTCAGCAAGGGTTTTGATGTTGTCTCCCATAACATCCTCATAAGTAAGCTCAGAAAATTGTGGGTTAGAGGAATGGACAGTGAGGTGGATCAAGAACTGGCTGAATGGCAGGGCTCAGAGTCATGATCAGTGCAGCAGAGTCCAGCAGAAGGCCTGCAGTCAGAGGTACTCCCAAAGGATCAATACTGAGACCAATCTTACTGGACTTGTTTATCAGTCACCTGGAGGAAGGGATCAAATGCACCCTCAGCAAGTTTGCTGGTGACACTAAACTGGGGGCAGTGGCTGATCCACCTGAAGGCTCTGCTGCCATTCCATGGGACCTTGATCAGCTGGAGGGTTGGGCAGAGACAAACCTAATGAGGCTCAACAAGGGCAAGGGCCAGGTCCTGCACCTGGGGAGGAACAGCCCCAAGTGCCAGCACAGAGCAGCTCTGTGGGAAAGGACCTGGGACTCCTGGTGGATCACAAGTTGTCCATGAGCCGTCAGTGCCCCTGTGGCCAGGAGGGCAATGGAATCCTGGGGTGCACTGGGAAGAGTGTGGCCAGCAGGTCGAGGGAGGTGACCCTTCCCCTCTCTCAGCCCCAGTGAGGCCACACCTGGAGTGCTGTGTGCAGTTCTGGGCTCCTCAGCACAAGAGAGACAAGGAGCTGCTGGAGAGGGATGTTCAGGGGTCTGGAGCTTCTCTCTTATGAGGAGAGACTCTGGGAGCTGGGCCTGTTTGGTCTGGAGAAGACTGAGAGGGGATCTCATTAATTCATACAAGTATCTCATAGGTGGTGTCAGGAGGGTGGTGCCAGGCTCTTTTCAGTGGTGCCCAGAAACAAGATGACGAGCAATGGCCGTAAACTGAAACACACGAAGTTTCACCTCAACAAGAGGAAGATTTTCTTTACACTGAGGGTGGCAGAGCACTGGAACAGCTGCCTGGGGAGGTTGTTGCAGTCTCCCTCTCTGGAGACATTCAAAACCCACCTCTGGACACATTTCTGTGTCAGCTGCTCTTGGTGACCCTGCCTTGGCAGGGGTGTTGGACTGGATGATCTCCAGAGGTCCTTTCCAACCCAAACAATTCTGTAATTCTGTGATACTGGTCTATTGCTGTTTCTTGAATAAATCTTGGGGTTTTGTTAGAAAAAGAAAAATACTTTATGAAATTTGTCATGCCAGTATTTCATCTAAAAAAACAGGCGTTAAAATAATAGTACTGAGATGCAAAATCCACAAGCTAACTTAATTCTGCAGCCCCTTACATGTGGTCCATGATGATGTTACCCTATTGTAACACACAATTACCACAGACCGTTCCTATAGATTTCCTCATTCCTGCTCTTGGAATTGTGCAAATCTTCATAAAAATTACACACATACACACAAGTAAGGACAGAAGCAAAATATTTTTACACTCCTTGTAAAAATTTCCTTCTTTCACACACACCCCACACCAAATACACAGGAGGTAAACTTTTATGTTTCCAATTCTCAGTAATGCTTTGACTAGCCCAGTTACGTACAACTTGAACCATAAACCATACATCCACCTTTCTCAGCTGGGAACATAATGTACAAAGCATATATATCTTCTTTCAGCCCTCACTTCGGTTAACTACTGGTGAACAAAGACTTAGAAATTTTATCTTCTCTGTTATGTTTCTGCTGTTTGTATGAAAATAATTTTTTGCCATCTTTTAGCCAAGACTTCTTTTGATGCTGCCAAGTTACACTGGCCTTGAATAAACAGTAGTTCCTCATGAACTCAACACAACTGTTTATGTGCAGATTGGCATGTTATTCTCCTGCACCTATCTCCTACCTAATAAATTACTGGTTTGGTTTACAAATATATAAATACTATTTATAATGTACTCAGATGTGTCCACAAAATGCATCTCCCTCACTCTAAGTTAAACTTAAAACAAAAAAATCTGTTTGTCAAATACTTTGGAAGTAGATTTATTTCTATGACTAGAGATAAATGTTTACAAACCTAAAATGAGGTTTACGTGAAATTCACATAATTTTACAAAGATTAATGCACAGTCAGCTGCCAGTTTACTGGTGGACACTCAGATCTGAAATCTGAATAGACAATCATGGTGAGGAACTATTCTGAATATGCTTTGAGTAAAATCTTCTGAAGATGCAAGTATTGGGTAGATTAGAAGCAGTTCCAAAATGTCCTTGAGCATGAAATAACTCACCTCAGTTATCCCATTCCTAACTGCAGCTGGAACAATTAAAATCTATTAAAATAAAAAATCGGAACTATAGCGGATTCAAAACCATCTGAAAATCCCTGACAACTTGTCTAAACACCCCTGAAGTTTATTCTTTTAAACTTATGACAGCAACAAAATTTAGATAACTCCCTTCCCAAGCATTCAAACATTAACGTAAATAATGCCAGTTGCAAGCACGCCTTAAAAACTACCAAAGATCATATATTGAAAGACATGATAGATATATGGACTCCCCCACGAATTTGCTAATCTAAATTAACAAGCAGAACAATGCATGTATTATAAATGCTTACAGAAAATAAAAAAATTCCTTCAGAAATGAAAAAATGCAAATAATTTCAACAGACAATTTCAACAACCCCAAATTAACTACAAGCATTTAAAATATGCTGTTGATGAATTAGTATACCAGAAAATATACTGACATAGCTAAACAATGACAAAGGTCAGTTAACTGGTTATTTTTATACACTCCTTTTCTTCTACTAGCATGTGCTGTCTTAAGTATTAACTAATATTTACATAGTATGCAGCTGGTAAACAGCATATATAAACAATATTACTTGTTATAATGCCTCTAAGTAACTTATGAACAAAAAAAAATTGCTTGTTAGCATACTTGAAATGTATGCACTTGAAATAAATAGAATCTAGTAGTACACATATTCTGCATAGTTAACAGCAATATAACTACTTACTTAGTGTCATAATGTGTAATTAAATGGTGTTTTTGTCTAATGCATATACATAGCTTCTGTTCTAAGACAGCAATATGATGAATGTTGTGAAATTTACAAATATTTTTTGCATCAGTTAGGTAAGCAGAAATGAGAAAGTCAAAGAAATCGAAAGAGTTTGAAGGATTTTTGAACATGACCTATTTAGTTATTTTGTATTTTTGTTGAGAAGTACCATTTTATGTAAGTTGTATACTGCTGGGAAATTTCTTTCTCTGAAACTATTTTCTTTCTTGATTCGCAAGAATCTCTTTCAAGTTTAACAGATAATGTAACTGTAATAAACATGAACGATCCTTTAAAAGAGCCCAAATAATCAAAAAATATCTGAAGAGAATCTGTAACTTCTGTCTCTTGCAACACTGCTTCATGAAATCAACAGCCAATTACACAAGTTATCACTGCAAGTGTACATTACACAGACTTCTGAGTCTTCTAAACTAATTGTGTCAATATTAACCTGACGGAATTAAGAACAAACTGTCTCTTTTGTTCTTCACACTTCTCACATGGGGAGCACAATATGGCTTTTGTCAGAGGTGCTTCATCATTTTGGCTCAAGGAAACTGTCAGTACAGTTTGGGATTCGTTATTCATGGGCAGATACCCTGATGGGTCTAATGAAGCCTTTCTGCTGACAACTCATTTGCTAAAAATACCCAACCGTCACAAAATATAAATGAAGAATATCGTATCCCATTACAATTTTCACAACTGATGCAATTATCACAATACAGAAGTAATACATACTGCTAGATACTGTATTCTCTTAATATTTCATGGTCGGTACTTCTGCATTCCAGTTTATTTCTATGTGATCACTGATAAAACTTTATGACATACTTAAATTGCAATATAATAGGGTAAACACCAATGATACAGCACACATGCAGAGCTAACAGTCTGTGTGCCATTTGTTGTAAATCCAGCTAATTTCTAGAAGCCCCCTCCTTTATTAAAAAAAAATTAAAAAGGCAAAAGAGTGCAGAAAAATACTCAATTTTTTATAAAAGGTAAAGGTCACTAAAAATTGAAAGAATAGTATAAACAGTGTGATGTTTACAAGACTCCAGAAACACAGACAAGTGTGTTTGTTATTTTACCTCTTTTTTTCCTACCAACACCACTGGTAAAGATGCTCTATTAAAAATCACTTTTCTGTAAGGAAAGGCTGCATTTTTTTATTGTGCATTTCGATGTACCAAATAGCAGCTCTTCTGCACTGATACTTATCAGTCTTCTGGAGAGAAAAATAGCTGCAAATTCTGCTTTCTTTATGTCTACAGTTTCCAAAGACAAAAAGGTATTAGGTCCTAAACTAAAGAGTCAGAGAACGTTTTCATAGAATCTTGTTCTATGAAAACCCCTGTCACATACTTAATTTCAGGCATTCTAAACTTAAGTTGGAAAGAATTTGAATTGGAAATACTATAGCGTTGTGGAATGCTTATATTAAATAATGCAACAAGAGCCTGTTTAGCACTCAGACTCCTTTATACTGATGAAGGCTGTGGTTTTTACAGTCCATTATTTTCATTAAATGCAGAGTAACTAAAAGAAAAAAAAAGGAAAAGAAGAAAGCAAAAAACCCAGAAAGATTCCTCTTTAATTAAGAAAAAAATAAATGAAATGCTTTGTTCAGTGAAAGCATGCGTACACAGGTTCATAATGGAAAGAGTGTCTTTTCTACAGCATTGGTGCATTTTATCATAGTGTCCTAACAATGATCCATTCTTTATGAATTCAGATTACAGCTAAACAGGTTTTACTCACATCTGATACAGGTACAAAATCTGTATATTCAAATTCAGGCTTGCTCATTTTAACCTATGTTTAAGTAGAACTTCTAAAGATTTACATTGTTTGTTGTACATTTAGCACAACACATGATTTCTAGGCAAGACTCTGAAGTCTCAATTCATTCATAAAACTTGAGGTACAAAATTTTTGCTCAGGTATACTGCCAAACTGCAGTTTCATTATTCCCCATTCAGAACTAGCTGAGACAGCTCAGAATTTAGCAACTGGGGTACAGTATCTTCATGTATCCTAAAAGACATTATGATATACATATAACATAAGAGTATCATCAGGGTCCATTTGGCTTACAACATTCTTCCTAGAGTTGGAGTACCTGCCTTCAGTGTCTATCACTGTCAGCCACCTATGGAACACAAATCCTTATCCATAAGCAAGGCAGCCCCTCATGAGTGCTGAGGCGTACAACTAACTCTCTGAATTCAACAGTCAGAAATGCTCCCCAGTGTTGGTGGGGTTTGTGCACATGTACTTAAAGAATGTAGCAGATCAGAAGGGCTGGGGATGAAGCCCTCTTAAGGCAGTGCCACTACTGCATAAACATTCAGCGCATAGCCTGAAGACATTAACAGACATAGGTACACTCCTGTGTATCTAATAATAATCTTAGATTGCTGTGACCTCAAAATCTAGAAGAAAATAGTTTTGCAGAAGTCCAGGAATCGGACAATATCAAAGTACATCATGTAGTCTGGTATAGAGGTGAAAATAGTTTTTTATTTCCACATCTAAGGAAAGAAATTCAAAGTCTTGTAATTTGTCTCATTGTTAGTGGATGTTTTCTGTAATAGGAAAACTCACTGATAAAGATTAAGCGGTCAATTTTGAGCATATCTGGTAGTTGAAGGGTAAATAGTTTGGAGTGGCTAAAATGCAAAATACATTAAAATAGCTGCAATTTTCAAGTTTAAAGGCTTAAATGACACCTTTTTCAAATGTGTCTTTAAAACTCTTGCCTCTGTAAAATAAGTAAATGGACCAACTAGAAAACTTGCAATCATAGCAGTATGACTTTTGCTCCAAGTAGAGAAGTATAAAGAAATGTAGTATAGTAAAATGTACTCCCTCCAGGTAATTTTAAAGGTTGAAGTAAATAGGAACTTTTTTTTTTACAAAAGTACATGGAGAGGAAAGTCTTTTATTTTGAAACCACAGGTATACGAAGCCGAAAAGTAAAGGCAACTGCTTATGCACCATATTTATAAGCAAAGATCCCCACAGAAAATATGCATAAAATACACACAAAATTAAAGTAGTATCTCCATACTAAAAAACAGAATAGTTTATACAATCTAATAATTATTTACCTCAAAAATTTATAGGAGAAAAAGCAGCATTATTTTTTATTAATCAATAAGCCATGTGGACATAGCCTACTATACTTCTTTTTTTTATTCTCCTTTATATTTTTTTTTTCTGATTCTGCATTAAGAACTTCCATCTGATTTTTCCATAGCTTGTAAATCAATTAAAAATACTGAAAAAGACACAACCTATTACTTCAGTTACAAGGTTCATTTAGTCACATACAATATTTGATTTCACTGTTGACTGATTAGCAAGTGGTAACAAGCAAAAGGCTGAATTGACAGAGTGATGAATTAAAACATAAGAAACATCACAACCATACATATACTGACCAGGAGCTGTCTCTTTTAGCCAGCTATGTCTCAGGTGTAGGGTTATACGTAATAATTCATACCTCACAAAATAATCCCCATGCAAACATGATAATGCAAAAACACATTTCTGGCTGTCAAGAAAATTTCTGGCAAAATTAATCAACCATTCATCCATTCAGGCTCTTTGCATATCCTTTTGTCAAAGAGGGAATACTAAGAGATTTCTTTCCTCTTTCACGCACTCATTGCAATGGTTTGTAAAATCCATCAAGCTTGAGTTGATTTATTGAACTGTCTCTTAGCTCAGCAGTGTAACTATAGCAAATGAACTGGTAACTTCTTAAAAAACAGCAGTGATTCAAGAATATCTGGTTTATTTGATTCCTTCTAACTTCAGATTAGCAATTTCTTAAAGACACTGACTTGCATTATTTGGTAGTTCTATCTGCAATTTTATACCAGCATGTTTTGTTTGTACTGACCAACTTTTTAAATATTATGTTTTGATATTTGACAAAGGCATTTTTGATTTATAACTGATGTTAGATTCTACCTAAGTCTTCACATCTTCACACCAGCAAGTATGCTTCTATTGCTACTCAATAGAGCTTTCAAATTTAAATACAGTACTGCTGTGCACTATTATGTAAGCCATCTCATTCATTAGGCTATGAATACTGAAAACTAATTACACCCACCTATTTTTTTAATTACACAGACAACTTTACACGCATATTCAACTGTTTCTGTATTTCTCTATTCCCATCATTAGTAATGAGAATTGTTATAAAAAGTAGTTAAGGCACAAAAGCCAGAGATATGCCAAGCCATTTGAAGCACATAGATTTTATTGCTATGCATCGTCCATTGAACCCCATGAAGCACATTCATCACTCACCAGCTTTGCATTTTTCTTCATAAAGATATATGACCTTTGCCTATTAGATTTCATTAGCAGGGCACCATACAAGGCTCGTCTGCAGATGACAGGATAGAAAGCTAAACAACCTCGCCTGAAGGATTTGTGAGAACAAGCCCATCTTCAATCTTTGTCCCTGGGAGGCACTTCTAACACCTGCCAACCACAGCACTATCATCAGAAAAACATTTAGAGATTTATCTTCAGGCTGGTGATTATAAGAGATAATTTGTTTGGAGTATGGATAAAGTTGGTCTAGCATAAACAAACTACAAGCTCAAATTATACAACGAACCTCATTAACTATTGATTTAACCACTGCAAATCCATGAACAAATGTTGTATCAAAATATTAATTCTTCATGAAAATATAATCAAAAAAGAAACCAACCAAAATGCCAAGGCAGGATGGCAAGTTATTCTTAGTGCACTTTTAATGTTTGCAGTTTAAACTGGAAATGGAGACTTGCTTTATCATAACACTGACAACACTACACTATTGCCATTTTCCCTTAAAACATGGAGTTTTGTCTGTCAAGAAGTGCTAGAAGACAGTGTTTTCTCCCCTGCTTTCAGGAACACTTTTGTTTGAAGACAGCAAGACTAGATGTACCACTAAAAGCACGTTCAATAGCAAGAAGCTAGAAGTATTATAAATGGATGCCATCACAGGCAGACAGTCTGAAAAATTATGTTTTCATTGATACCTTCTGTATTACAAGATATCACACATATCCTATGTTCCATAACAGGAAATAACTTTTTGCTAATCTTTGAAAATTTTAACTCAAGCTAAAAATTAACCCTCAGTATTCATCCAACGGTATATTAAGAAATAATACAGTTGCATTAGTCCTGAGATCTATTTTTGAGGGGGAAAGGTTGGTGTTTTTTCCTTCTTTCTAATGCAATAGCATTCAGGCCTGTCCCCTCTTCACTAATAGAGAGAAAAAATTCTGCCAGACTTCCTGTTGTCATCCAAAGAGGAGAGCCAGGAAATGTTTCCACCTGGTGCTGGTGGAATGTGGCCTAGGAGAATTCCATTGCACCATCTCCGACAGCAACACAATTCCTTAATACCTATATCCTGAGAGCTCATTTGTGTATAGAAAGTAGAAGGAAACCTGCAGTACCTCCTACACTCTGGCATTCTAAACAAATCATTCAGTGTGACTTGCACTTAATAACAAAATATTGACACTTCAAACATTATTATTACTGTAGAAACAGCAAAAATCTTTTGGAAGGAACTCAAAAACTTTCAGATAAAATATTTAAAAAGAGAAGAAATTGTGAAAATATTTTCATGGGATGACATTATCTCTCATTACTAATTGCTTCTGGATGGGAATGGTATTTAATGTGAAAATATTAGTTTATCAATAAAAAAGCAAAGGCAAAATGACAAAATCTGCTGGAGAAAACAGTCTTGTAACTTGAGTGTTCCTCACACAGCAACATAGCCATTCAATTAAGTGGAAATTTTGGTTTTTTCTTTTACTTTTTACCTTTTTTTCCCCTGTTAGATTTACTTTGCTATTTTATGTATTCAACTCCCATGTCACTTCAGGAATAAAACATATTAATTTAATTATTAAAGGCATTTCACTCCTTATATATACAAGCAAATGATGTTGCAAGATAATTGACAGAAAATTAAAAATAATCCTGATAATAAATCAAAAGAGCCATTTGTGCAGGATTCAGTTCTATGACTTCTAATATATTCTAAGCTGTTAACAGGTCAGTTTTGGATTGTTTCCCGAATCTCTGCAGTTGGTGAAGCCTCCTCTTTCATCTAGCTACATCTTTTGCCTTTCTAAAGCAGCTTTTGATTCCTCACAGTCTTTTGACTGTAAATTATTTTTCTCAAAAAATTTACTTCTTTCATTCACTATCTTGACTCCAAAATAGTATTTCCTCCTACAAGTTTTCTTCCTCCAGGGCTGAAAATTCTTGACTTAACGCAATTTTTTGCCTCTGCTATTACTTGTCATGAACACTCTTGTTCCCACTTTCAACTTCTCATTCTCCTTCCTATTACTCCAAATCTCTCTAAATGCAAAATACAGTTTCACACTGAGGCACAATGCTCTCCAATTGTACTTTTGTATTTTTTATAGTTTTATCCTTTGGTTCACAACAAATGTTCTCTTTCAGCACAACAGATCCACATTTTTGAAAAACCTAGTCTAAACAAGTTCTCTTCATATGGGAAAATACAAACAGCGATTACTACCTTCAGATGTTCAACTTGCAAGCCTGAACAAATAGGCCAATTCAGAATTCCTAACTCACACAAACTAAAAGATAGTGGAAATCATCTCACTGACTTCACAGGATTTGGCACATGCCACTAATCTACACATAAGAATTCTTCAAATCAGTTACAATGACAGATGATATTCACAGTATTGCTTAGGAAGTGAAGTTTAGCAAAAGACCCATCCAGGAAGTAAAAGTTCCCTGCTAAGCATGTTAGCATTTTAGAAATGCATTTTCAATTATTTGGATTAAATCATTTTTGCACTGTATGCTAAATCACTGGCACTTTGGTTGACCATTCATAGTCAATATGGAGCAACTGTCTGTAATACAACTAAAGAGAAAAGAGAATTAATTTTCTATTCATTCAGTTTATCTCTACTGTGGAAAGCTAAACATCTTCCTCGAAAACACATGAACAAACAAGGATCAATGCATTACCAAAGCAACTGACTTCAACCTCATCTGCAGTGAGACCGAACTAGGAACAAGAAATTGGACAGAGACGGTCAAATGTTGTACACTGAACTTTGCCAAAAAAAATCCCAGACAAGTAAAAATAGCAATTCAGTTTATTGTAATTCATTTAAGTTTCCTATGGATTCTTCTAATAAGCACTTACAGTTATGCAAACAAAATGCCTTTAGCAACTCATTTGTTAAACAGTCAGTTCCTTCAGAAGAGAGAACAGGAGTCATTACCAAACAAGCAAAAACAGGATAAAACAAAGTCCGCTGCAGATGCCTGCCAGGGGACTCACTCTTGGTTACACCAGGCTGAAGTTAGCTGTGGCATCCTTGTCTCTGTTTTACAGTAACTAAGAGAGCAGCTTTACCACCGAGATGGTTGTTTCCTGAGAACCAAATACAAGCTTTCTGTAAGGCTGCTTTTGGACCTACAGGATCAAGTTCTCCAGCATACATGCTTTCTTCAGGCTGTATCTTTCAGAAAGCTATTCTTTGCTCTCACTCTAGACAAATAAAAGTGGAAAATGAGATGCAAAGCAAAACAGTACCCTAAAAGCAATCTGACATTAACCACTCGGAGACATGGGACTGCTTTGGTGATACTGGCATGTAAATGCAGTTAAACAACCATCCAAAAGAACTGGACTATCTTTCATATTGTTCTAGTTTTACTTACACATAATATTTACATGAAATATTCAATGTTTTTTAAAAACTAGGAGTATGTCAAAAAGGAAAAAGGTTTCTTGCTAAAGAACAACAACACAGGGATTTTGTTGGAGTCAGTAAACAAAAATGTGCTTTACGATTTAACATTACAGGAAATGCGGCATGCAAAATAATTTTTTTCCAATACATTCAGCAGCCAGGCCAATTAGTTTCCATAATCTTCAGCTTTATCAGTACAGTCCCCACAAGATAACATGATTCTCAAATGAGCTTTACCAACTTACTGGCAATTCCACCATATTCAGTAGTGAATCCAGTTAGCACAACTGGCTCTGCTCACACCATTACAGCCTTCTTCCACGAACTTAAACCTTGAGCCAAGCCTAAACACATGCTTACTCTCTGCTTCATGATTACAGCCATTCATTATGACTGAAGCATCTAACACATTAAGAAACAGGCACTTCTCAGCAACTTCAAAGCAAAATTTCACCCAACTAAGCAAGCAGTTTATTTACTAGATTTTGTACTGCTTCATATTGACTTCACTGGTGCCTGCTGCTAATAAGAGACTTCAAAATTAAGGTTTTGAAAGAAATTTTTTATCATGTTGAATTTGTGTTGTCTGGACATTGAAGGAAATGAAGTAAAGATAGGGTGGTCAAAGGCTAACATGTAAAATGTGCTTAAAATGTATTCAAATCTTACTGAACTCAGGGATTTCTTACTAAAATAATCCATGAAAGTAAAATCTTATTAATTAGGATGCATCCAAGGCTTTCTATCCTGCTGGCTCATTTTTAGAATTCTCTCACTTCAAATTCTGTGGAATTGATGTCTTCTAATTCAGAGCCTCATTTATTTTCTGAAAATATCATTAAAAACATTAACATGTAAATGAGAAAGCCAGGCTCCAAGTAGTTAAGTCTTCTTTTAAAACACTTAGAAAATCTGTATGGAATGACAAAAGGGCTTTACCTCTGCTACACTGTGCTTTGAAAGACCATCTATTGCTGAGTGCTAGAGAGAGACTTACAGTGGAATGCATAATATATTATCAGAACCATGTAGTAGATGCTAAGTAATAAAGAAAAGATTCTTTTAACAACGTGCACATTAAACAGTGCATCTGCTACATTAATCTAGTCTCTTGCAACTCTGTAGAGAATAAACAGCAGCAACACAGACCTACAGCTCCTCCAGTGAATATACTTGTATCATAATCCTTAACAAAGACATAACTTTAAACATCCAAATTCCAAGACACAATGTCCAGAGCTAAAGTAACATAAAAGGCATTGACTTACCTCTCTTTATAGTGAACCAACACAACCTGCTATTCCTGCCTCAAACAAAAGGAACTGACCATAGTTCTGCTGTAAGTGTTTGGCAGAACAACATTTTTACATGTAATGTGTGTTTAACCTTCACTGCTCTACATCCACCAGAAAGAAGAGGGGGAGAGATGAGAGGAAATAGCTAGCACAAGACATAGAATTCTTTGCCAGAAATTTTATCAAACAGCTGCTTACAGGTATCAGGGAAGACAGGATATGATAAAGAAATTGAGGACAGACATAAGGGACGAAAAGAGGGCACCCATAAATTGGGTCCATGAGTTTATACCAGAATAATTCTTACAGAGAATTCTCTGTTATGTAGAGTTCATTGAATAAAATATTGACAAATACAAGATAGAGGAAGAAACGGTAAAGTATGTACAATTACAAGTATTATGTCATCTGAGTATGAGCATTACCAACAAAGGCAGCAGACAAGACTTGATTAAAGACGTTTAAATCTGATTTAATCTTTCTTTTTCACCCACCAGATGGTGCCCTTGCAGCATCCATGAACAAGCTAAGCAAATCTCTGCCTGTGTCTGTAGACACAGGTCATTCTGTGTGTTCTCGTACCTGGTTCTGAAGGGACAGTTTAGCTCTATCACTGACACTTGAACTGTTCTTAAAAATATGAGACTTCTGAGATAGTTCTGGGCATACATATTTTTCAAAATCTCATTAGAAGTCTGACTAATTTCATAGCAGCATGATCTACAAGCCATACCTACCCCTATGGCAGCTGGTATCCGCCGCGGTATATGGATCTGTGAGCAGGGGAATGACAGTTTGGCATCAATTAGGAGAGCACACAAACTCTTAGAAAACACTGGAGATTTATTTTGTTGCCTGAAACATGGTTTCTAACCTGGAAATACTTCATCTCTGCAGAGATGTGTATTTCTCCCACAGTGACAGAGAAAGCTTTGCAGCTGTTCAGGTTAATGTGCTCCTGTTTCTCTGCTGACATTTAAACTCAAGGATACATAGCATTCTTCAAAGCTTGACTGGCACACGAAAGTAAAATGTGTATTCAGTGTTAATCTTCTAGTCTATTACTACTGTCTTTCATAATCTACATATATTTTACAAAATTCTTTAGTAAGAAAGGCTGTCAGAGCAAATGATGCATCAAATTCAAACAGGCCATCAAGATTGCTAATGGATTTTAATAGCAGCTATTACAGCATAATGGTATTTTCCCAACAGCTGTTTGTTTATAAAATTTTCAGTTTACAAGACCTTTATGTCCAATCCCAGGAGACATCCGTCAATTCATTTATAATCATTTGGATCAACCTACATGTAAATGCTGTCTTATTTGCACTGGGTGTGATTGTGTATGTGTAGAAGATACGAGCAACTCCCACAGCAATGAAAATGCTGGGGAACTTTGCAAACTAAACTAATTCGTGTGTACCTTTTGGCTTTAGCAACAAATTAAGTGCTTCACATGTTTCTTTCTTCCCACTCTTGAAAAGCTCATTGCAACTACGGAAGAACTGCCTGGATTACCTCTATTTTATGTCCCAAACCGACATACGATTATTTGTTTAGTTCCACGTAGCTGTTAAAAATTTCAAAACATAGCACATAATTGGGCATAACTGGAGCAACTGGACAGTAGACAATGGCTCAATGTGACCTGCAGAAGTGTGGAGAAGCATTAGAGGAAAAACATCTTGCAGGCTTACAAAGTTAGATCTGATCTGGAAAACCTAGCAGACACAAAATCCAAAAAAGCATGCCTAAGATTTTTTTCCCAGAGTTGTGATGGTTTGAGTTGTTTGTTTGGGGGTGTTTTTGGTTGATTGGTTGGGGTATTTTGGTGTATGAGCAAGTGTTTTTTGGTATCTATTAGACACAAAACCAGAAAGAAATAGAAAACTAGGACCCTGGCATGCTTTTTCCATTGAGTCATATTCAGAGCTGAACTGTGTGAAATGAGTGGGATTTTTAAAAATTACTCGGAGTAACTAGTAATGGGAGCTAATGATGAACTGAGGAAAGAGAAACTGAAAAATTTATTGAATGATATTTTTTGATGTTGCACACTTAAAGATGGCTATTTGTCCAGCTCTTTTCCTGATTCTCAAGCTGCCTATATAAATTTCTAAGAAACAATTAATGCTTAAGTCTGGATAAATGCCTTTTAATATATGTACTAATGGATAAGTTTTTTCCAGAAACACCTAGACCTAAATAATTTTGCTTCCACAGTGTTAGCAAATACCCTACTAACAACAAACAAATGGAGAATTTTTGAGGATATAGGACAAGAAAAACCACATGCTTCACCTTAAACAATGCCCTTTTTAGACAGCAGATGGCTCCAATTTTCCACAAAAGAAGGCTATGACTAAAATTTTCAGTCAGGACTCTCATTTCCATCATATAGGAATAGGGGAGTTGTTATGCACTAAGAAGGATATGGATAAATAAGCTGTTAAGTGGGTGCTGTTTGTGAGCCGTGTTAGGTAGCCACCTTACAAACCAGGAGTCTTCATCCATACAAGTACTGTCCTGGGTAATAAGCTTACCGTAAATGCCAATTACAGCAGGCTCTGTAGATTCAGATTTTACCTCTGAGCTTGCTCATCTCTGTAGTCTGATATGCACTTAAGCATCTCAACCAATCAGGAAAATTACTAAAAGAAGAATCTTTGTATTTTTTTTTCTTGGAATGCCTTGACATTTATGGTGCTTTAGATGGAGATGCACCACCTTTTCCTCCTAGTCATTTCAATACCATACCATGACTTAATATTACTAGTCGGTTTACTCTGATTTTTCACATCCATTCTGCACAGCAGAGTTATTAGCAGTAATTTTCATGGCAGAAGAATTAAAAAGTAATTTCTTTTTCTCCTAAAACACATGGTCTAAGGTCTCCCTTCATGTCTGCCAAGAGACTTATGGTCAGATCTATGCACATGCAGCTGATATGAGGAAAGCAACCAGAAAACACAATCTAAACATGATCAACTGGAAAAAAAAGTACTTTCTTTCTCTAAATCAATACTATAGAAGAGTTGGGCTTAACAGAAAACCACCGATGAGATTAGACTGCAAAACCCACAACTGATATTTATAAACCAGCTGGCCAGAACTGTGGGGGACAACAAAAGTAGTTTTCTCAGATACACTAATGCGAATACACAACGTAAAAATAACATTGTCCTACTGCAGGATGAGGATGGTTATCTCACAAACAGGGACACAGACAAGAGATGTTTAATGCATTTTTTGCCTCTGTCTTCAACACAGATGACTGACCAAGGGGATGTCAGTGCCCTGAGCTGGAGGATCGTGACTGCAAGAACAATCAATTCCAAAGGATCCTGAAATTGTGAGGGACCTGTTGCTCCAGCTGGACCCCTACAAATCTACGTGTCCTGATGGGATTCATCCAATACTTCTCAAAGAGCTGCTGTCATTGCAAAGCCTCTCAATGATTTTTGATCGATGAGTTTTGGGAATGCAGACAGGTCCCAGCTGACTGGAAATTGATTTTCAAGACAACCAAGAAGGAGGACCCTGGAAAATACAGGCCTGTCAGTCTCACTTCATTGACAGGTAAAGTTATAGACAAGATTATTCTGGGGGTGTTGAAAAACACCTGAAGGACAACACAGTCTTTGGTCACAGCCAGCATGACTTCATGAGAAAAGCTACTTTATCAAACTTGATTTCCCTTCATAACAAGGTAACACAGTTGATCAAGGGAAGCCAGTTGATGCGATCTTGGATTTCAGTAAATCTTTCAATACTGTCTCTCACAGGATCCTTCTGGACAGAATGTGCAGCCCACAGCTGGATAAACACATCAGGGGATAGGTAAGCAACTGGTTCATGGCTCCGGCATGGGTTGGGGTTACATCAGACTGGGTATCTGTCACTGGTGGGGCTCTGCATCGCCCCTGTGTTCTTCAACATCTTTATAAATTATTTGGATGCAGAACTAGAATGAATACTCAGCAAGTTCTCAGAAAACAAAAAATTTGGAGGAGCTGTTGACTCCCTCCAAGGCAGGGAGGCTCTGCAGAGAGACCTTGACAAATCAGGGGACTGGGTAATCACCAGCCATATGAATTTCAACACAGCAAAGTGCCAGATTCTGCACCTGGGATGGGGCAACCCTTGATGTATGAACAGACTGGGAAATGAGATGCTGAAGCCATGGAAAGGGACCTGGGGATCCTGGTCAATGACAAGTTGAACATGAGGCAGCTGTGCCCTGGCAGCCAGGAGGGCCAACCCTGTCCTGGGGTGCATCAGACACAGAATCACCAGCTGGGCAAGGGAGGGGATTGTCCTGCTCTGCTCTGAGCTGGGGCAGCCTCACCTCCAGTGCTGGGGGCAGTTTTGGGCACTGTGATATAAGAAGGACATGAAACTGTTAGAGAGCGTCCAGAGGAGGACGAGGATGGTGACAGGTCTGGAGGGGAAGCTGTTTGAGAAGTGTAACTTGCTCTGTTCTGCCTGGAGAAGACTGAGGACTGACCTCATTGCAGTTACAACTTCCTCGTATGAAGAAGAGGGACAGGCACTGATCTCTTCCCTGTGCAGACCAGTGAAAGGACCCAAGGGACTGTCCTGGAGTTGTGTCCGTTGGAAAGTTTACATTTGATATCAGGAAAAGTTTCTTCACTCAGGGGGTGGTTGAGCACTGGAACACCTTCCAAGGGAAGTGGTCACAGCACCAGCCTAACACAGTTCAAGAAGCATTTGGACAATGCTGTCAGGCACATGGTGTGTCTCTTGGGGATGGTGCTGTGCAGGGCCAGGAGTTGGACCCACTGATCCTTGTGGGCACATTCCAACTCTACATACTCTGTGATTCTGTGATAAAAAACAGACATATCACCTAAAGCCTACTCTGATTACTCATAACTCACAGGCATCGTACTGGAAAGAGACTGTTTTTTGATTGGAGAGTTACTTGTTGAGAACAAGTAGTGATAGTTTGGAAAGGTCTGTGCATAAAAAGGAAAAAAATACTGATTCAAAATGTTATTTTTCCTGTTTGTATGGTGACCCTCCTACATCATACAGTAACCACACGCCTATGACTATGACACTGAATATCTTTGATTGGTTTTCACTGAAAAATACACAAATACATGGAAGAAATATTACTTACCTGCTAGTTCTGGAACTCTGAGAAACTATTTGGATTTGAGCTTCTATGGTGACAGCATTATTTAATTTTACTGGATGCCATAAAAATGAACATTGTCTTAACTTGTCTGAAAAGTGCAGAGTGTATCTGCATCTTAGTATGCCATAAGCTTCCTAATGTCTTTATTTTTCTTTGTCTCATCTATGATTTTCTCAGAAGGTTTGTTAAAGTATTTTGCAATAAATGAGACATATTCTGAGATATCACAAGTGGTCTCTGCATTAGCAAGTTAACAAAGATTATAGAGTCTTCTGGCCTACTTGTCTTGGGTTGTCATGACACCATAGTGACTGGTGAATTTTCCACCTTTAGTCAAAAGGAAATGTGAAGTGAAGCAAAAAATATGACAAAGCAAGCTTAAGAAATCTAAAATAAGGGAGTGATGGGAGATAAAAGACACAAAGCTTTCTTTCAAAATTCTAATAGCTTTTCAAAGTTAGAAACTGAAAGCACAGTAATTGAAGAAAACACCTAAAAGTTAATCAAGGCAATACTGAGATTTGAGGTCTCTACTTTTGTTTACTTATAGAGCTGATTGTGGAAGTCAATTTGTTAAAAAAAAATCTAATGTATATGATTTTTTTAATGTGTATGCCCTGAATATTTTACATATACTGTATACATAATAAATAGTTCATATTTCCAAAGTGTCCATATGCATATCTCTCTTTTAAGATAAAATATTTGTACATAAACACAGACACACACTACCGCTTAGGCATTGCAATTGAAGTTGATCCAGTACTGCCAGTAAATAAGTATTCGGGAAATCAAGATTTTACAAACACTGTAATTCAGAATACTGTTTAGTCATATAGTACTAGGCTGTGGTTCAGCAAGTTTATTTAGGTTAGCGATATTTCAGTGAAATATTCTAAAAGTAAAGATAGGCAACAGAACACTAACTCATTTGTGGTAATTTTTAATTTTAAAAGTCTGGGTAATAGGAAAACCTTTTCTAGAGTTTATTGCCTCAAACTCACCTAACTGATATAACTGTTACAGAAAAGCACAGCAGTAGCCACATAAGTGAACATTATGCAGTCAAAGAAATTCAAAGCTAGGTAATTAGATATAAATACAACTTGTTAGTTATTAAATACTTTCTTCATAGTGTTTTCCTCACGAATTTATAATAAATTAGTAGCTACACTCTCAGTTCTGGCAGAGCCATGCTAAACACAGTCTTTATAACAAGTCTTTTGGTTGATTTACTTCACCAACTGTTATGTTCACACAATTTTGGTTTTGAGGTACAGCCATGCTCTGACACATCCACAGAAGAAATAAGTAGTGCCTGCAACAGAAACTGCGTTGCAACCTGGTTTTGGATGATAAAATACTCAGCCATCTCAATTATTCCAAGAAGTATTCTTTTAGTTTAAACTGCAACTTTGAAGAATTCAGAATACTTAATTCCTGCCACTGTTACATGCTTTCCACATGATCTCAAACGTATCCTGCATTCTCCAACCCGTGTACCATGCTGACCTAAGGACATGTCCATTGAATAATAAACCTAAGAGATTCTAAAGGGAAACTGAAGATATAAAATATCTGAGAGATGACTACTCAAAAGCAATTTTCAGCTTTTCAATATCAGCCTACTCTCTGTTTTCTTTACAATAAATGAAGGGAAGGGAGGGGGAGCCAGTGCTCTTTAGAGGTTCCCTTGCATATTTCTTGTATTTTCACTGTTAGTATCTAAATATATCATACTATATACATACAGTAATGCTATCTCTTCTGTATAGAATACATAATATTATCTTGTTCCTCTGGACAGTGCATTATGTTTCCTTGTACTACTGAACAAATACTGCACTTCTTGCTGACACTGATGAGCGAAGTAAGAATTAAGTGGATCAGATACTCATAGATAAGATTAAGAGAATACTGATTTTTTTGGCTTAATTAATAAATCATTAATCCATCAAGATTCATAATGATTGATGAGAATAACATTTCAAAGAACTAGCATGAAAATTGCCTATTATATTTTTTATATATATAAAATATATTTTTTGAGTTTATATGTCATTCATATATACCTATTCCAAATGTTTTGCCTCAATAGTAAAGAATTTGTCTACTCCACAGTGGGAAATATATGTATAATAAACTATAACACAAAACTTCTAAGAATGCCAAACAGATGCAAAGCTGGAGCAGAGAAACATAATGCATTACTTGCTATGGCCATGATAAACTGGGAGCCTTTAAAAGGAACAAACAGCTTCAAAATATCCCTGTTGCCACCAACAAGAAAGCTAGCACACATTTCTGTGCCTTGGATCTCTGCTAAATCCTCCTCTGTTATTTTTACTGATCAAAGTATGCACTATTTATTTATTTATCAGAAACTACTCCTAAGCTGTTCATAGAACTGTCTAATGAATAGGAGGCAATCTACCTCTGCTTTCATCAAGTTTAGCTATTTAATTTTATTGGTACTAGGCTTTATTTTAAGAGGGACACAAGGACATTATTTTAAGAGGAACACAATAATCCTCGTAACACTCAATCCTCATCCTCATAGAACTTATATATGCTGAGTAAATATTTTTTTACATTTATCTCTCAAAGAAGTCTTTGTCCTGTGTTCTTACCAAAAAATGCCCTATTTTATGTATCAATGGAATTTACAACATCTAACAACTGCCTGTCCACTTACTAGGTCAGATTCTGATTTCAACTGTATCTCAAAAGATGAGAAAAAATGGCTTCAAATGAATTAATGTAAGTCACTGGAGACAATTTACATTGGAGAAATTCTAATACCAATGCTCTGAAGAGATACCAACCTATTTAATCAAACATCTTTTCAGAAAGAATGAGTTTCTATTTCTTTCACACTCCTACGTTTTTTATTCTGTATTACTTGAAGAACTGTTACTATTAATTTACTTCACATACATAAATGGAGAAAATATTTCTAGAGCAAGATATTTCGCTAGAGAATGCAAAACAATGTCTAGAATCCTAATAAATACTGTTATGTCTGAAATGAGTTATCTCAGTAGTGACTTGGGCTCAGATTTATTGTACAGTTCATCAACTTCTCAGCATGCTGGATAATGAATGTTTCATTTACATTGCTAATTGCCAAGCCATGGTTCCTTCAACCTTTAACCCTTACGCCTTATCACATTATCACCATATGTCAATATAATTGCATTCAACATTCCAAGCAACTAACTTTTTCATGAGGTCAAGAGATTCTCTTTTTTAAAGCTTTACCAGTGGGATATCTTTAAAACTACCAAGAAAACCACTAGTATATAGACAGTGGGAAGTTAAGGCAATTTTTTCTTCAGGAAAACTGCTTCCAATTTCTGACCTAAAATAAATTCTTTTCTGTTAAAATCACCATTTGCCCATTGTAACTAAATCACGCATGGTTCTGTTGAAGAGCTTCACCTTTACTGTCTGTAATTACGAAACACTATTAACTAAGTCCTAATATGAAACAGCTCCTGTATCTACTTGTGCTTTTTAATCTGTAGAATTATGCATTTATTTGCACATTTTGACCTTCATCCTGCACTATCCCAAAAATTCAAGTACTTTACTGTAGGTACCATTTAAGATGCTGTCTTAGGCTATGTTTCTATTACAAAAGTATTGCCACTCATTGCTTACATTTATACTTTCCCTCAATGGAAACTGGGCTGCATCTCATCTCTAGAATATGTTGTCACTTTGCACCTGAAAATTCCATTCTTTCTGTTGACTTTCACCATGACTACTTCTTTCATCCCTGAAACCTGCATTGTTAGTTGCAAAGTTTAAGCCAAATCATACACAGAATAAGCTGTTCTGGAAAAAGATTTTACTACTGAGTGTAACTGAATCAGTTTTACGGCTTGTATATGGGTCAAACTTAAGAGAGAAATGTGCTCCTGGTGGTAGCAGTTACATCAGCAGAGACTCTAGTGTTTCTCCATTTCTTTGGGAAAAGAAACTTTGGCAAAGTATCTTCTTAGCACAGTTGTGAAATACAGAAAGCTAGAAATTTATTTCTCAGTATTTGAGTCAGAAATACACTCTCACAGACAGAATTAAGCAAACTGCATTAGAATAACAAAAATGGCTAATGAAGATGAAAGAGAGTGAGTCTAATTAATCTTCTGTGTAGCAAAATTCACATAACATGGTGGATAGAGAGCTCATATATCTCAGATGTATCTGGTGTATATGTACATATATACACATAGACATGGCACACTTTTATATGGAATGCAGTGCCACAAATCAGTGCCCCATCTCTAAGAAAAATACCATGAATCTTGAAGTAATCTTGAATCTTCGGCATAATCTTGAAGCCCACAAGTTGGTGGAAGCTTCAAGCTGGTTTATATCATATTTATACTGTTTTATGTCTTTACGTTTTGTACCATAGCAGCTCTCTCCCCTCTTCTGCCATAATGTCATATCTCTTCTTTGACTCTCGGAATGCCTTTTCTGACCAAACACCAAATCCATGAAGCCTCCTTTCTATCAGTTAATTTCTTTTATCCTTGACTTCTACTGCAGGAACCTTGCTTGATTCTACGCCAAGAGCACCACAAAATAATAGCTGTATTTGAAAATTTAAAAGTACAACAGAGTTATGAACACTCAGTGTATCTTGAGGTTCATATGGAGTGGCATATGAACCTGCAACTTGCATCTATTAAAAAAAAAGTTTTAGCACATATTCTTGTTAGCATGACCCACTTCCCAAACTGTACATAATCCCTTTTCAAATCATCTGCAGTATCCAGCCATAAACATCCATTTATTAAGTGTTCAATTGATCATGTTCCTGGATGTCATAGAAAATAACTGCTTCTGCTCCCTGCTAGCTTGGACAAAATATAACCTTCTGATTTACCTATACATAAAACATGAGAAAAGCCTGGAATCAGAACTATAAAGCCCCTTTGAATTAGATTAGGACCAGAAATGTATGTTTTCTTCAAAGTGTTTCAATCCATTAAATATATATAAAAACATTTTATAAAATCAAATTCCATGTTACCACTGAGAAATGAATATTCCCTCATGCACACCAGCTGAGACACAACATAAGTATTTCACTCCTAAATATGAGGAACTTTTCGCAGTATATGCCAAACAGTGTGTTCCTGGGAGATTTAAGCATGTGGTTATTCATTTCCAGCTGCTTCTGTGGAGTCAAACTTTGTTCTTATGTTAACAGGTAACATTATTATCACATTTTGTGAAAGATACTGATATCAAGCACTGGTAATCACTGACAGTGCAGAGGGACACTTGAAAGCATGCTTGTTTTCTTAGTCTTTAATGTGCATTAAAAAAAAATACAGCCAAATTCTATGTAACTTTAAATGTGTTCCGAATGTGAGTTCATGATGACTGAGTATATGGTACATGAAGGATCATTCATCACATAATTCACTTTAACTTCCCAACTACTTCCAGTTGACACAAGAAATTAAATTAACATTTTTCCAAAGTGGTTTAAGGTGTAAAATCCAGAGTCCTGAATAGTCTGAATACCAGTGGCTCCTGACTTCAGCTAACTGATACTTGTAGAAATTTAAGTGCATAAGTAGTGAAATTACTACTTTCAGGGTCATGTTCACCTGGGTATCTTTAAAACCTTACTCTACGTTTACAGTTACACTGCTAGTACCCCAAGTACAGCAAGAGAGGCTGAGGCCTGGCTTCTGAGTAAACATTGCTTATACTACAAAACAAAATTCCATTACCTCAGAGGATCTGTGTAAGTGTAACTGACTGAAACACTATAAACAATTAAGCTAATGATATACATGATATACATGAAGGAAGAATTTCATAGTAGATGATGAAACAACTAATACTTTCTATTTATTCAGTTTTTAGTATTTACAGATTAGTTTGCGGAGAAGGACAACTAGACTCGGCACACTCAAAATAACCAAAAACAAACAGAAAAATAAAACTGATCATTCCAATTAACCCCTATCCATAAGATGGATAAGATGGAACAAGGGGAAATGAAACATCAAACCTAGCAACCTGTGGTGACCATGCTGACTTTAGCAGGATCCAATGAAAGTGTTTTGCATTTATTTGAACTAAATACCTCCAGATGCTGCAAACTGAGTATTTTCTCTTGAAGACATGGAAAAAATGTTGCCTAAAGGAAATTGTATCATGATTGTTCAATGTTCAATGCACTTTCTTCTAAATCAGAATCATGAAAATTTCTGAATTATCATAGAATCAAGAATAATAACCTGGGTTGGAAATTACCTTGAAGATCATCTAGTTCCAACCCAACTGCCATGGTGGATAGATCAAGAACGCAGTTCACTAGATCATCCAAACTGGCCTTGAACACTTCCAGAGATGGGACATCCATGACTTCCCTGGGCAACCTGTTCCAGCGCCTCATCACCTTCAAAGAAAAGAATTTCTTTGTAGTATCTAAACTAAACCTACTCTCTTTTAGCCTGAAGCCATTTCCCCTTGTCCTATCACTACATGCTCTTTTAAATGGTCTCTCCATCTTTTTTGTAAGCTCTCTTAGATACTACTAAAAGTCTGTAATTGGGTCACCCCAAATCTTTCTCTTCTCCAGGATGAACAATCCAAATTGTCTCAGCCTCTCCTCATAGCAGAGGTGCTCCATCCCTCTAATCAATTTGGTAACTCTCCTCTCTCCATGTCCTTCCTTCCTATGCTGGGACCCCAGAGCTGGATGCAGCCCTGCAGGTGGGGTCTCACCAGAACAGAGCAGAGGGGCAGAATCCACTCCCTGACCCTGCTGCCCACAGGGCTCTGGATGCAGCCCTGGACACGTTTGGCTTTCTGGGATGTGAGTGTTCCTTGCTGGGTCACGTCCAGCCCCTGGTCCACCAGCACCCCCAAGTCCTTCTCAGTTGAATCCATATCTGGAATGTGCAAGAACAGACAGAAAGCATATGCATTACCAATGTCTAATGTATTACAATAAGATAGAGGGCAGGAAGCAAACCATTGCATTTTTAAGGCATTTCCTTTTGCAACTATTTCATGTTTCCAATTACAATATGAAGTGCATAATGGCAGCCATTCCTGTTATTCAGAAAAATGCATCCATTTATGCTACAGATTCTTTTGCTCAGATATGCCTGCTCCTAAATGTGAAATAGATATTTTTGGGTTATTTTTTAATATAGCAATGCAGACCTACCTGAGGAAAAAAAACTCCTTCTTTGGGCTGGAAGCACTGACTAAAGAGTGGTCACTTGGGTTACTGATACATACAAGAAAACTACAGTGGACCAAACTCTGAAGAGTCCTTGAAGGACAGTAATGGCAGTGAAGTCCCTAGAGAAGAAGACAACTCTTTACAAAGAGAAAAAAAGCCTATACACAATACTAAGAGAAAGTCCCAGGAACTCATGGGACATTTTCAAAATATTGATGCTATGGATTTCCATGGTTGTGGTTGAGAAAAAAATGTTATTTTTGATTTATTTTATACTTCCTTCTGTGACTGATCCAAATCCTAGAAGTGGCCCAGAAGAGTTGGTAATCCTCTTGCAGAGGCCCAGGGAAAAGCTAAAGCACCCCAAAACCACAGCAAGAAAAGTGATGTTTCCCACCAACTGCCCTTCATGGAGAAAGCACAGCCCTGGGGCAGCTGGCAGCATGCCAGACCAGAGCGAGGAAGGTATAATTTACACACTGCCATGCAAGCTCCAGCAAATCCGTCTCATGGCAAGAAAAGTGCAGCATTTCAATCTCCACAAACTCCCAGGAGAGTGAGAAACACACACATACTCAACTGCCACAACTACATGGGCTGAACCTGGAATAAGCTGATTTTAGTTAAAAAAAAAGGAATGAAGGAAGAATATGAATATTTTCATTGCCTTTTTTTCCTGTTCACTCACTGTGTGTTTACCATAAATTAGACCTGCTGAGAGTATAATGCTGAGCAACCCATATGGCAAATACTCAACTGGGAGATGTGAAAGGAAAATTACTTTTTTCTTTCTGAATTATATCTAGCCCCTTTATTTAGAAAGTCTTCTTTAATAGCAAATGCTCAAAAGCAACCCAGATAACACTTTTTATATTAGAAAAGATAAGGTGACATACCTTTTAGACCAAAACAATGTATGTTCAGAAGAATATGATTCAGTACGTGATGAAATAGGACAAAAAAATTACACTTAAATCAGTGTTCAGTTAAGATTTTTGATTCTAAAACACAGTTATAGAGATTCTTGGTTGCAAAGTTGCTGTTTATTCAAACTCATCCTCAAATCTTTCTTCCAATGAAACAATCTACAACTAGTCTAAGTCCATGGTTCTACCAACTGTAGAGCTGACCTAACAGTTCCCATTTGAGGTACAAAATTAATCTATTCCAACTTTTTTCCTTACTAGATTGTGACAAATACTGACAATGAAACAAGCATGTATAGAGGGCTGTCATCCATGAAACCTTAAAAACAATCAAATTCTGCATGTGGAATCCAGGCACAGATTGCTGACCAGATCTCTCTGGCAATCCTGCAGTGGGGAAAGTAAGAATGGACTGAAGATGATTCCTTGTGGACCTTGTTTACTCTTACCTTTCTTTTTCCGTAAGTCTGGGTCTTCCCTTCCCTTCTCCCCTTCTGCCCCCCATAAAGGATGGAGAGAGAATCAGGTTTTATAAAATTTCTCTGAAAATGTGACTAAGGCAACAACAACAGCAAGACAGGAAGGATAAAATGCAGTCAAATTACAATATATCTAGCAGTAACATTTGTCCTCCTGTAGAAAGTGCCAGAACTGGTAACAAATACCAACTGATCCATTTTGTTCAAAAAGGCAGCATCCCGGGAAGGAGAGATTTTTTCCAGGGACTTGTTGTTCATGTAAAGGAGGAAGAACAATCATCTGGTAATGAAGATAAATAATTTTTCAAGTTCTCTGTTTCATTTTACTACCAACTCCATGATCCTGTTTGACCTGAGCCACAGAACAAAGCAGCCTGTATTCAAACATATTAATTCTCACAGAACTGAGAGACATTCTCTCAAAGTGTTAAAAGGTTGTATACATGCCTCAATTCCCCATAGCTGTAATGCAAAAACTGCAATTTTTCATATTTGGGGAAGATAAAATAAACATTTGCTACTTTTGTGCTCTGGCATAAACTCTGTGGCCTCAATAGGTTTTTCCTCATCAGCCTAAGTGGTGTGTTTATATTCTGTTTAGAAGTAAGAATTCTGGAAGGCAGACATCCAATAGGCATAAGAAATTCTGGCACATTGAGAGCTACATGACCACAGCAGAATAAAGTACCCTATTCTGCCTGTGTCTTACTTTTTTTTTTTTTTTTTTAAGTCTAAACAGTAAGGAAAATCTCTGGCTTTGTACAAAATCCCAAAAATTATGCTACCATGAGAAACTAAAGTCTCTCCATACATGAATTTTCAGTCAAAGGTGATTTTTTTTTATTAACCACAAATCACAAGTAAGTAGGAAGTTATAAAACTCAAAATACTGACAAAGTAATTGAAAAATATATTTTTTAAAATTTAATTTTAAAAAATAATTTAAAAAAAGCAGTCAGGAAAACAACAAATGTAGATCTTCCTACTATTTTTTTTCTCTTTTTGTAATTAATAAATTCAATCTGTACTAAGAAATTTTGGTTATTGTTTAATTTCAGAAATGTAGCAATTTCAGGACTAAAAATGGTATGTTTATGCACAGCACTTCTTATGGAGAAAATAATAAAGATCTTTATCATGAAAGGAATGCAAGATTACCCTAAAAGAATTTTCATCTTACACTTTATCAAGTCCATATGGAAAAAGAAAAAATGGTAAAAATGTAAGATGTTGCAGTAATCACAATATACACAGGAGTTCTGAATGTTGGTTTTTCTGGCTCAAAGACCCTGCAGGGTTAGACTTAATATGTATTAATTTAAATACACAAATCATTTCATGTACCCAAACAACTTAGCTATGGAGTTACAGAAGAAATTATATTTTTTGGGAATATCATTCATGCAGCAGCTTTATGATGAAAACTACATTTGGGTCGAGACACATAGAAGCTGTGAATAATTCTGAATATAAAAGTGGTGACCTTTCTGTGAAAATGTTATCTGTCTCGCAGAAAGAGACAAAAGAAAAAGAAAAAAATTGCAGTCCTTGGTAGATTTAGTATTCTTAGGTAATCTAAATTTGAAAACTCAAATAAGGGCTGAAGGCTTTCAACTTGAATTATTTTGTAATTTTTTAAATCCCTGTATTAGAAATAAAATATATAAAAATTCATATAAAATTAAATAAAGCCTGAAGTTTCCAGTTAGACAAAACACTTGACTTCAAGTCCTGAGAGTGTACCCAGTTACAGAGTCAAAAAATGGATCTTTCCCATCATCATCTAAACAGAGAATATTATGTGCATCGTAAAAATCTTTCAGAGCACTTGATCTGCCTATATCAAAATTAAAAAATGTTCTTACATCCTAAAATACCCAATAGTTTCAAGACTGGGCTTCTGTTATGTAGTAGAAGGTACAAAATCCAGCAGTGTATGATAAAAACATAGGCTTTTGTAATGTTTCAAGTGTTAAGCATTCCTTTACATTAGAGTTCAGAAGATGTTTTAGGACATGCTTTACCAAATAGAACAAAAGTAATATTTCAAGACACATCAGACAAACTTCATGGTATTTCTACATCAAAATATCATTATTCTAAATAAATATGACATGATTTTAAAAGTGGAGGGATTTAATTTTTTTTTAATTAGAAGCACAAAAGCAGTCACCAAGCAGAATATTTGTTTATAAATGCACTGTATCTCTCTTCACATCCTGTCGACAGAATTGCTGGCTTCGGTACTACAGTAACACTAACACTAGCAAACTCAAAATGTTATGGCTAGAGTTGTACTGTAATGTTGGATCAACAGTTCAACATTTTAATTAATTTGTTTTCCACACACTAGCAAAGAAAAAACAAAAAATAGCAAAAAATGTAATTTCTGTAATATTCCTATTGTCATCTCTAACCATTATCAATTCTTGTATTCTTATGCATTATGGCCAGATCTTAAAATGTTAAATGTTCACGCTAGGTTTTACACTGAATTTTTTTTGAAAAGTGCATTAAATTTCATAGAAACAACTCTTTATGCTGAACATTTCTCAAAACAGCACCTCCCGCTGTCAATGTCTATGCCCCATAAGCAGCTAAGCTGAGTGCTACTGACAAGAACTAGGAGAGTATACAAATGATAAATTAGTCAGCTTTGTAGAAGTCAGAAATATAGGCCAATAATGATACGGTAGATTATAGCATTTTACTTAGCTGAGAGCCCGTGCATATTTTTCAGCTGTATTTCATAAAGAAACTATCTTGATTTATTTAAACAAATTTCATAAATGATACAAAAGAAAACAGTTTATCTTTTTAAACAATGTACTTGTGAGCACAAGCACATTTTTACTGTAATGTTAGTAGATGGTTTATGCTCATTCCTTTAGTAATTTTCATAGTTATTTTACTTTGCTTATTAACTTTTGAACCAAGACTGAACTAAACCATTAAAGGCAAAATCGTAAATGATAGCTTGGACCAAATAAGACCAGATGTCCCACTAATTATAACCAATGACATCTATTCAATTTATTCAGATATTGAAATAAAAATGAAATCCTAAAAACATACCACTGTCGCCTGAAACTATTGTTTACCTTGCACATTTTTAAGTGATACTGCAAATACAAAAAATTCTGATGCTTCTGGCTTACTATCTGTTATGATGGTACTACAGAATGAAATAATCAAATACACCATGCAAAAATAACAGTTGAATAAATCACTACATGCTGAGTTGGGAAGATTCATAAATATAATGGTCTTAGGCCAGTTTCACAAGTCTACATTTTTCTCAAGTCTCAAGAAACCACAGTAACCATCCTACATGACTTCATGCAGAAGCATCTCATTGAGAGGGGGAACTTTAGCTCATATCACTCCCACATCATCTTCTGAAAGGAATCTGATACGAAAAATCTGATTCTGCTAATCACTGTAATAAACTTCTTTTTTACTGCCATTTGATTTCACACACTTAATTAGAAAGCAGTCTCTTGAATCATAGAATAACACATTAGAAGAGCTCCAAGAATGATCTAGCCCAAGCTTTTTTGACAAAACCACTCTAGACAGAGTGGTCCAGCACCCTGACCAGATGAACCTTAAAGTGCCTAATGTTGAAGAATACACTTCTGCAGGGATTATCCCAATGACTGATTGTTGTAATTGTGAAAAATTTTCCTCTTGTGCCTTATCAGAAACTCCCCAGGAGTAACTTGTACGCCTTATCCTACATTTTTTCCATGTGACTCCTTGTAAATACAGTCTCTGTCTTTTGTGTAGCCACTCTAAATACTTGAACCTGGTGTTAAGGTCTCACCTAAGCCTTTTTTTTAACATGTCAGGTTTCCTAGCCCTTCCTAGCCCTTTGATCATCTCTGTGGCTCTTTTCTCACCCTCTCCAGCCTGTCCGTATCTTTTATGTATAGACCAAAACTGACAACAGTATTCCATGTGTGGCCTGACAAACACTGACAAGAATGGGATAATCTCTGCTGCTGATGCCCCTGTTGATACAGCCCAAGATCTCACTGGGCTGCTTTGCTGCAGCAGCACATTGCTCACTTACCCCGAGCTTGTTGCTCACCAGGGCTCTCAGGGCCCTTTCCATGGAGCTGCCCTCCAATTTCCCAATCACCTGGTTCATCTGACTTGCAAACCAATCCTCCCAGAAGGGTCTGTGTCATAACTTTTCCAGGGCCTGTAATTTCCTGGGTCCTAGTAGATGAGGGTAACATTAGCCTTCTTTCAGTCTTCTGAAACAATTTCTCAAGGATTATGGAGAACAGCCTCACACTGACCCCAGCCAGCTCTCCAATACTCTTGAGTGGATAATGTAAGGTCCTATCGATTTGCAGGAGCAAAGTTCCTGTAATAGCCCATGCAGCAATTTTTCCTTCACTGACAGTGGGTCTGTCTGCATCAACATGGACTTTTGCTTCCAGCATTTGGGGCCCAACTGTGCTGGTGACAACAGAGGTCAAGGAAGTGTTGAGAACTTCTGACTTTTCAGTGCTGTTGGTGACTAAAATAGTAGCCCATTTAACACTGGGCTACTAGTTTCCTCCTGCTTCTGCTTGTTGTTTATATACTCAAAGACTCCTTTCTTGTCGTTTTTTGACATCTCTTGCCAATTTCAATTCAAGCTGAGTCTTTGCTTTTCTAGTGGTCTCTCATGCTCTTGCAATGCTCTTGTGGTTATCAACAGATTTGTAACTCCTTTCTCATCTCTGGTGTGCTTCTCTTTCGGCCCTGAATAGACTCAGAAGCCCACAGTTAAAGAAGAGGATTTCATGTTCCACGTACTTCCCTTCCCTTTGAAGAGGATGAACTGGTTTTATGCTTTCATGAGAGCAATCTTGAAAAACTCAGAGTAGTTGCTAGCTCCTTTATTCTCTGTGAAAGCTTCCCTTTCAATTGACCTCTGAGCAAGCTGAAGCTTGCTCTTCTAAAATGTAAAACCTCTGCTTTAGTACTAACCTTCAGAGTGCACAGCCAGACCCCAAACTCTACAATATTGCTTGGAGATGACCCTTTTAACCTTGACCCAGAGGCATGTGATAGGGCTTCTACAGTCACTGTAGTTGATTTCTATACATTTAAGGTTTTCCTTAACTTAAAGTGCAGGTCTCCTTCCTCCTCCTCCCTGACTCTCTTTACAAAACTGCCTTTAGCTATCCATCATATTCCTCCAGTCATGGGAGTTGTCCTATCATAGATCAGTTACTTCTATGACACCCTAACTTTCTAACTGGGTGTCAAGTTCCTAGTGTTTATTCTCCAAGCTCTCCACATTTGTATAAATACACACGAGGTGCCAGCTCTTGCTCTTATCTTGGGAGGCAGCTAAGGAACAGTTTTCCCTGCTCTGATTGGCCTGGCTTACTTCCCAGCTGGCTGCAACAGCAGCCACTTAAATGGTTCTCCTCACCAGATTCCTTTCATATCTTTAGAGGAAAGTCACTACAGAGAATTCAGCTTGGCTGTCTAACCTCTCCACACCTTGGGTTGTATTCATTACAACTGGGGTACTTTGGCTGACCTGAGGCATCAACTGGACAGCCACTGTCCACCAGAAGACGGCAGTCTGATGTTTAAGCAGGAGCACGGTATTTACATTAATGTATGTGTGGCTGCATTACTCAGTCATATGAGGTTATGATTTTAGCCTCTTAATACTTCTGAAAAAGCAAATGAAAGTATGTTTAAGCTTTATGTACTATACATGTTATAAATTTTCCTAAGGCAGATATCACACACTGACATTGTAAGACCTTAATTAAGGTTGATTTATTTACAAATGGTATGTTTTCAGCTCTCAGAAATGATGTATTTAATGTTTTATTTTTAAACACAATTAAAAAATAATATATAAATATATACATACTGCAAATGTAATACAGATAACAAATTCATTTAAGCCCATTTATGCACATTAGTGACACACCATGTGGCAGAAAGACTAGGACTACAAGAAGACCCCGTGGCGATTTATTTTTTATTAAATCCCTAATGGCCTCTTCTCATCTTTGCAAAAATATGCACAAAAGTCCAGACTATGCAGCCATTGAAATGAATGGTTATTTATTTGCTAAACGAGAACCCTATGTTTAATGTTCCTTAGACATAAGGTAGTCTGCAAAAGTCGCATTCCTACAGCTCTATACATCATTTATTTTACATACCCTAACTTCTCACAACAGGCATCAGAAAAATACTTTTGAACCGTATTGCTATTGTAAGTTGCTGAGAATCTTTGTTTCCAATTCCATTACTGGAAGATTAAATGTTAACATGTTTACTTGGGGGTTGCATCTTGTTTTGTTCTTTGCATTAAAAAAAATCATGGACCAATCTGCCATTTAAAATACGTTTATATTTATACTGAGAGAAAAAAGTTCCCAAATACACAATATATATACATAATTATAGGCAGACAACAGAAGTTCAAATCTTCAAAGACACACATAATCTCACTTATCTGCATGTAATGGTCTACCTAGCACTTGTCTGATATGCTTCAGTTAAGACAGAGGTTCTTTATTTGCTCTACAGAAGTATTAAAAACATCACTTTTCAAAATGCAGAAATAAAATTGTCCAAGTTAGTGAAATAGTGGCATTTCTTACTAATACTGTAAAATAGCTTTAAAATTAAACTGTATCTCCAAGATAAGACTATTTTTTTCATAGGAAAATGATAAACCATGCACCCAAACACTTCTATACTTCTTAAATTACTGCTGCTGGGACTAAAAGTTCCTCTGAGCATAAAGCCACAAAGGGGGAAGTTGTTACCAGAGACGGAACTTCCTATTGGTACCATCCCCAAGTCATTTGAACTATGGAGGCTACCTAAGGACAGTGAAGCTTCCTGTGGCAGCATGAACTCACAGGTCACTTTCTTGAGGAAACAACACTGGTAACAGCAGCCTTCGTTGAGGCTCTAACATGTTCTTTAAGCCTTTAGAAGTGGCATACAACCTGGATACAAGCTGTCTTGATGAAGTATGTGGACACCATGGCCATAGACATGAACCTCAACAGACCTTCAGAACATACTCCCTTGTCTGTAACAGTCAGTAGCAGACAACCACAGAACTTGTTTTTAACTGACTGACCTGCCTTCTCAGGTGGTAATTGATTTTCTATGATCTTAAGTTCTGTGAGTAGTTAGAATAAATTTTCACGGACCAATGGATAAAAGACTTAGTCCAAGATGCATATTATTAATCTATTTTATAATGAGTCATTTCAACTGAACTGAACATTCATGAAACCTGGATTGTTCTCCCTACACTTAAAAACGCAGAGAACAGAGTTTGCTTTACAACAAAAGTATTCATCTCTCAGGAGAAAAATTACTTTCCCAGACAGTCACATTGAGAAGACATTTCTCATTTCCAAGAGAATTCCAGCAGAGAAGCAGCAAAAGACGGTCTAGGGTGTAACAAAATATAACAGAAATTAACTGTAACACATGCATTGAATTTTGCTACAATATCTTATTAGTAATCATTATAATGACTTGGAGAAACTGTCCAGCAAAGGCAACAAAAATAACTGTGATCTGGGCAGTATCTCTTTTATTTAGTTGTTCTCTTCAAAAATAAAGTGGTTATGTACATAAAGTTCAAGCAGCATACACTCTGACGGCCAGTCATTGGTGACACTGATTTCAACTTACAGCTTTAACGCCACCTAAATCCAGGAAGGCCAGATCCAAAGGTGGTTATCTCCAGAAATGCAAAGAGTCTGCATACAGACTCTTTGAGAAACCTAAACACATTCACACAAAATGACTGCCCTATAGAAAGCACGTTAATGGAAAATACTTCTGCATATTTGTTGATTATTAAGAGAAAAGAGTGACCTTGCAATACTTCTGAAGAAGCAAAACACGAACACACTGGAGATTCAACACCCGTTGCCAAGCCTTTTCTTCATGTTTCCTTAATATTTATTCAGGTAATGTCTGTGGAGCACTTTGAGGATGAATAACAAACTACCATTATTATTGCTGAGAAAATCAGGAATTCATTAAAGTTTGTGTATTCTGAGTTCATAACAGAATTCTAAACTGAATAGACAGGTCTGGCCAGTTTTGTCATTAATTTTCTTATATGTATTATGCTTCTGACACTGGGTAAAGTGATTTCTCTTGCTAATAAAACTGAGTAAAAAACCATCTTTTGCTAGCCAAGCACCAAAAATGAGGGTGTTCAGGAAACATTTCAACAAAGAGCAGTAATGTAGCAAATGCAAAACTCCATCCCAATAACTTTGCGAACATTATACCTAGGAAAAAAAAAGCAGTTACACCCCTGAAAAGTTAGTCCTTTCTGGCACAAACTCTTCAGAGCTGGACAACAGACTGCAAAAAGCCAAGGACAGTGCCTGTGACTTCTAGAAAGAAAACCCATCAGAAATACTAGTAAAAAATTTACTTAACAGACCGAGACAAAAAAATCATCTAACATCAGTAAAATCTGTTTGGTTTGTTCTTAAAAACAAACAAATCTCTTCTCTCCACAATGACCACTAGCTATGTAAGAAAAACAAATACGAAATGTTTACTGCTTGACCAGCAGATCTTAACACTTGTTGGCCAAGGTAAGTCAGCATCACATATTACACATTACACTGAAAAAAGGCTGAAAATTTGCCTACTTTGAGAACTAAGAACATCTATTCTTGACGAAATAAATTGTGAGATCCAGCCAAAAAGAAGACAAGTTCTGAGTTACAATTAATTTGGGCATATAGAGTTGCAAAGACGAGGTCAGACAGATTTACCTGGAGCTTAGACCTGTAGAATACAGACCTGGAGTGCAAGGTCTGTATTCTACATAGTTATTAAGCACGATTTAATGCAAAATAAACAAAAAGAAAATGCAATGCTAAAGCTAGCTCCTAATTAGCTCATAGCTCTGTCCACCACTAACTGAAACTGATAGAGTACAAGAAAGATTTAAAACAGAAGAAGATGAGGATTTTATTAAGAACTTTATAAAATCTCGTTTTCTCTTCTGGGACCCTCTTTCCCCAACCCCTTTCTGCCCAGCCCAAAGAAATCTTTAGATTCAAATTATGGTTCATAAAGCAGTGCTGCTTTGGTGATAAAGATTGCTTAATATTGAAACAACTAATTGATTTGACTTCATTTCTTGAAGCTTTGCTACGCAATTTTCTCTGTATATTTTACTACACAAGCAGAAATCTATGGATAATTATTAGCTAGATTATAAAAAAAAATCTTCAACCACAGAAGCATCTTATTTTTTGCAAAATGCATCAGAAGACATATATTGTAAGAGCTCTCTTAGGACATCCAAGGCAAGAACTACTCAAGAGATTTATTTTTTAGCAGCATTTGACGTTAAAAAAAAGCTTTGATTTAGTGCAAATGTAGATGAAAATTTCTTCTACATTTCAAATACTTTTGTACAGGTGACTTTAATGCAAATGAAGAGACTGAAAATTACAAATATGTACCATATAAAGATGTTTTTGTTATTGATACTTTCTTCAGACCACTTAGGTTTATTACTAATCAATATGCCAGTATGCAAACTTAAATCAGAAGTAAAAGTGTCATTTCATACTTGTTCAGTGACGTAAGCATTCATGTTTTTAAAATAATATTTTTCCGTAATATCCAGCAACATGTAACTCTCCTTCAGATCAAGGTTGAAAGCTCACACCTTCAATTCACCTAAAGGTTCCAACTTGTTTATGCCATTGTTTTTAACACATCATGGTACAATCCAAAGGGAGGGAATAATCATAACATCATAATAATTTAAGTCAGATAACAAATAGCTACTACTTCTCTCAAACTTAATTAAATCAATGAAAATTCTACTCATAATGAAAAAAATATTGAGAAAATAACTTGTTCACAATCTGTTTTAAAGAACCATTTCCATATGCAATAAGGCTGTCAAACATGTTTTAAGTTTCCTCTTACCTCCAGTGTCATGTACACAGTGCTAATTGCTACTTTGATTTCCCCATCTGAAATCTCCTTGAGATCCTTGAGCATAACCTCCTCAATATTCACACCTGTTTAAGAAAAGAAATAGTTCCCATATATACAATTATCTAAAGCTCATGGATGCATCAACATAAATTAAAAACACAGCTTAGACCTTAATGTTGAACCTTTTTTCTGTATTTCAGGACATCATATGAAAATATTAAAAGTAACATTAATATTTCAATGCGTCGTATATTTCTAGAGGGACTTTTTTAAGAAAGGAAGAGATTTAAGGGAATATACACACCAATAACAAGTATGAAGAATTAAGTCTCCTGCAACACCTGTGTTCCTGTGTGAACACTTAATTTTTTAAGTGAACATACTTCCAGCTGATGATAAATGTATAGCTAGACAATTTCAATGGTCTAATATTAAATAAAAATATAAAAATACTTCCAAAATAAGTAATATATTGAAAAGCACCTGTGGACTATGGTATCCATAGTGGTACTATGCTGCTTATGAAATATTGAAAAGCAGGGCACTTAAACCATTTTGCAAACACAGTCATTCAACCTTTCTGACCTTCTTCAGAAATTGGTAACACCAATGGATTTTTTCTTATGTACATCAAATCATTCATGAACTAAGTATACATTTATGTACCACAGAAACATGGGCATAAAACAAGGATTGCAACCAGACATATCGGTACATTTAAGCACAGAGTATTGAAAATCCAGGTGACTAAGTTTCCCTCATTGGACATGTTTGTCTAAAATGCTGTAAATATTTTCAAAACAAATACATATTATGCAGAGGAATACAATTACATCACATGATTGCAACACAGACATGATAGCCAAATGTCTGTGTAAAGAATGCTGCAAGCCACCTATCTCAGTGCAGGGCAACAACTAAAATGTCCACCAACCTTTAAGGCATAGCAGTTTAACATCCACCATGTGTTTGTATAAATGATTTTCAAGAGGGAAGCAAATACCAACCTGAGTCAAAGAAATTAATCCTTTCATTACTGTTTCTGTACAGGATCCACCTACAGCAGTCAATCTAATGACAAGATGAATACTAATACATCTGTCATTTAAAAAAAATTGTATATAACCTATAGACTTTCTGGGGGGCTGCAACCTATTGTGCCTCAATTAACAAATTAATTCAGGCCAATAGATCATTATTTCTGCCAGAAACTTAGATTTTTTTTTGGCTGAATTGTCCTAATATTGCCTCAAATAACAGGTAAACACAGTGAAATACTCAGCAGAGGCTACATCCTTCAAGAGGCTCTTGAAACTCAGCAGCATCCTACTAAAAGAAATGTCACATGCAATATATGCATATGTCATATGAATATATGCTAATTATGTACCTTGTAACACACAGAAAACAGGAGCTATAAGCTAAAAAAAACCCCAAACCAGAGTGCATGACAGTGCCCTCCCTATGCCTCATGTGACATGTATAAATTACTGGCAACCAGTACCATGCAGACTAAACCCACTACATATACTTGTACAAGTTTTGCATTTGATATTACAGAAAACTTCTTGACAAACAGTACTAAACCATTTTCCCTGGCAACTAGCAGAACTAAAAACTGACTTCCATAAAAGCCACTTTCACTGCCACTTTCCAGTCCAAACTGCATACAGTCCACTCCTGAACTATGGTTACTTGAGTGGTGGAACTTAAGAGAATTCTTGTGAACATTTATAGATCTCAACTAAATTACCTTGTAATCTCACTGAAAGAAAAGGCAAAGGAAGCAGCACCTCAAATTCTGTCCTTATCTACCAGATAGGCCAGTTGTCTCAGGCTGACAGTCTGAATTGCAATGACTACTTTCTGCATATGGGCAGATAGAGAATAAAAAAAGACCCTGAGTCAGTATCGACCCTGTGCTTACCTGATATACCTAACAGAGAAATATCCCTAGGAATTTAATACGCACTCTTTGGTACAAACTTGGCAGCAAATGTGAGTAAAAAAATGTAAGAGTTATTGCAACAATCTTCTTCGAGCTTTCACAGCATCTCTTCAAAAGCCTAAAACTAAATTTTGAGTTCAAACATTGCCACTTTAGATCACTGAATATTTCTATTTGGTATTTCTAACAGAAGAAAGGAAAGGAATTGCAACTTTCCTAATGTTTCCTTAATCTGAATCTGATGTCAAATTCACTTCCCCTGTACACAGCCGTTAGTAAATCTGGGTCATAAAACAAAATCTACTTCCACAGCACACTGGCAATTTGCATGGGTTGAGACATTTTTTTATGCCCATATGAATCAACATAAATTCTTGATCAGCATACACCTGTAAATGCAATATATAAAATAAATTAACTTTATCTGTAAAAACAATACAAGATTATTTGTTCTTTTGAGGAACTACTTATGAACTAAGTAGTTCCTCAAAATAAATCACAATTCCATGATTTAGAATGCAAGCAACTTAATTTAAAATTAATATCCAACATATAACATTTAAGGAAGGTAGCACACTGCATCTATTTTCACCACACACAATAAAACATATTCTGCTACAGTTACACAAGTAAATTTGTAGCAGATCTGAAAAATGGAAGGAAGTTGCACTACCTTGGGCGTTAAACTGAGTCTCCTGGAGAGCAGAGATAATTTCCTCTCGTGGGGGAAGATCTGGAAACTTTTCTTCCAAAACTGACAGTACTTTCTCCTGCTGCTCTGTCATTCTGTCAGCTTCCAAAGACATGCACTTGAAGAGAATGCTCCCTGAAATATTGAAAGACAAAAATCAATGTCTCCTGTAAAGGTCAAAGAGGTACTACAGAAACAAGAAGTTTTACTGTATTACTTCCCAAGCCCATTCCTTCTTGGAGGTTGTTTCCACTGAGAGTTCACTGAATTCACAGGTAAATATCCTCCTAACATGAAATCAGAACAGGCTGCCTCTTACAGCTAACTGGCTGGTCCCAGTGCTGCCACGGTGTGCAGCGTGCCTCTGTACATTAACACGGCTGTGCAGCACAGACAGCAGCAGCTGATGGCATGCTAGCATGTACTCTCCTCTATCCAGGCATTAGACCAAGTGCTGGTGTGTTTTGAAACATAAATCCACACTGTCAACTTTCCCTCTACAGACATGTCAGTGAACACCTACAATGGACATAAGGAAGAAGTACTTTACTGTGAGGATGGTGAGCCACCAGAACAGACTGCCCAGAGAACATGGGGATGCCCCATCCTTGGCAGTGTTCAAGGCCAGGCTAGACCAGGCTCTGAGCAACCTGGACTAGTGAAAGGTGTCCCTGTGTTTGAACTAATGATCTTAAAGTCATTGGTCACTGTGGTGTAACTGACTCTCATAATTCTTGTCAACGGATGCACCAAAAAAACCACCAATTCAGACAATCAAAATTTTGAAGTTTAAGAGAAACATTACCCAATAAATAACTCCACAGTGATCGGAATTGTCTTACAATACAGAAGTGAAAGTGATGTCTTTTCAGACAACTACACGCTGCACATTAAGTCACCCCTTTCATTCCCTGGAGACTGGGATTCCATTTATCAATATACCCAAAGATAGTGTTTGCTTTCAATCACTCACAGTAAATTCAGGATAATAAAATACTTTTCTTCAGCCTTGAAATTATTTATTACTCTACTGTGCACAAGAATTTCAAACAAGTGTATGATTTCATTGCATTATGCTGGGTCAACGAGCAATGGAGTACAGTGAGTACAATATATGAATAAGATAGTTACTGCAAAACCAAGTGTTTAGGCTTTAGCACAGAGCAAAAAAGAGTAAATGAAAACCCCTGACCACTGCCATCCCCAATCTCACCAGATGAGCTAGGATCCAAACATCTACCATATATTCATTTTCCTTTTCTCCTACAACATCATCACATGAAATAACAAACAGCATTTCTTCAAAATTCACAAACCACTTGCATACAAAATTGTATGCTAAGTACATACCCTTATTAAATGTGTCTTGTGTGGATTAAATAATAAATAATGCCTAACAAGCCAAAAGCTGCTCCCCATAAGACACTAATTTCTGGAATTAAATACAAATACATGAAGTTCCGTTCTGTGTTTCTATTACAGATATTGTAACTGCAATATTCTTTTAATTTGCAGCAGCTCTTTATGTCAGTCTTTTAATCACTTTAAGACAATGCTCCTGCTCTGCTTAATAGTATTAAAAATACGCAATAAATACAGACTGCATGAAAACCATGTATTCTGATCCAGATTGATATTTCTAAATTTAGGTATACAATATAACAAGCAGATTTCAGATTTCTACAGGTAAATAACTGATATATAAAGTACCCAGATATCTATACCCATTATCAAGGCCTGGTTTCCAGTCCCCTTACTGAGAAGAAAGTTTCTCAACCAGCAGCCTCCATGATAATTCATCTAAAAATACCCCTCTGTTGTTCAACTCCATAGCAGATAACAGTGCTTGTGCTACATATATATACTATTGAGTTATATTCTATAGCTTGGAAATTGTGGTGACCAGCATGAGTGAGACACCCCACAACACACTTTCAGTCAGCACAGTGCTGCATCTGGACAAATGGCAGCTTAGGGACCAGGCTGCAGGAGTATTTTAGCAACAGCAATTTTCTGCCTTTTTTCTTCCTCCAGAAACAGAAAGGGAAATTGCTCATGCACACACAAAGGAAATGTAGACTCCAGCAAAAAGTACTGGATCTACAATGTGTGCTCAAAGTCATCACACCAACTGGAGGGAGGCTGCAGCATATCCCATAAAGCCCTCCAGCAGCATTGGGATGATAGGCAGTCTGTCCATCTGCACAGAACCACTGACACACAATGCATGAAACTTCTACCACAGCTTTGTGTGCTTCAGGGAATGGAATAGTTGGGTAAGACCAAGAAGAGGAAACCCCAATACAAACATATGGAAAAATGCAGAAGAGGTGTGAGTTGTATATCCACCCAAGCTCACCAGTTTGGAAGTCAACACGATCTAACCCTAACTCACAACAGGCAACCTTAGAAAGGTTTTTTTAAAGGCTCTAGTTTTGTAACTAGTCACACCAACACTGCATTGATAACTTTTCTATTAGGATGAAAGCCAGAAAAGGATCATTCTCAAATCACGAGGGTGCCAACAAGCCCTAAGATCAACATTTACTTGGCCTTTAATACTATGATCGTTTTTCAAAACTGTTCTCATCACCAGGAAAGAAAGACACACCTCCCCCAGGCATCCTCAGCATTCCTGTGGGGTTAAGATTCCTGGTAATTTAGAAAAAGCATTCACTTAAGTTACTTTGCTTGACTAAAGGTCAGTAGTCCATTTAGTCATGTGCTATCTTATAAATACCTGCTGTAAAAGCAATACATGGTCTCAAAAATCTCCTGCAGATTTTACGGAGTGTTGGTGTGACTCCCCCAGGGTTCCTGAAAGCATAATGGTGGCTGCTGACTGCTTACAAGCAGAGAAAAAATATATAATAGGCAATACAAGATTCAATATTATTTCTTGCGTACATCACACTTTACTATGTTATTTTTTCTGAAGAGGTCACTAGAAAATAGGCTAAGGCTCTTGAAAAATGTGCATTTTATTCTTTTTTTTGCAAAACAGTTTGGAAGCGAAGCATTAGTTTTGCCAAAAGCAATTGCTGTGCATTAATATTAAACATGATCTAATGAAGGCAGAAGTCGTTTTGGGAAAACATTAAGAGCAGCACAAGCATCTCCTGAATGATAAGTTTATGGATGAAACAGTAACAATGAAAATATAGGCATTTCTCCTGTCAAGGTTTTGTTCCACAACCTGTAAAAATAAATGACAGGGAGAAGGGGAAAACAACAGTCCCTTACGGAAAGTATACCTCAACACTCCTCATGCTTCCACCCCCCCGACCCCGCCCCCCCAACCAACTGCAAACCAGAATTGTAAATATATCCAAGTAAACATTCCTTATTGTAATTAACAGGAAATGCAATGAAACTAGAATAAAACGTAACTGGAGAAAAGAGAGGAGGAGCACTGCCCCCCCAAAAATGCTTCCATATATTAAAAAGAAGTGTCAGCCCAAGTGCAGTGTTTGGTGCAGGTCAAAATGATCCCTTCTTCTTGGCATAAGGATGCATCAATGCAGGAGCACGTGAATCATCTGATTAATGTACACCACAGAACAAAAAATAAAACAAAACAAAACAAACAAACAAACAAAAAAAAAACACACAAAAAAAACCCCCCCACACAACAAAAAAACAAAACAAAACACACACACACACACACACAAAACAAAACAACAACAAAAAAAAAAACAAACAAACAAACAAAAAACACAACAACAAAAAAAAACTGGCCTAATTCCCAAAGTCCTTAATAGGGTATTTCTCAACATTTGTCTGGGTGGCTAGAATAACAAACTAATCTTCTCTACTGAAAGTCAGACTGCCCCAACAGGGTATGAAAAGACCTCAACTATGCAGCTCATCACTAGCAAAAGCAGATTCACATTAAAAAAATTGCTGATGCTCTTGCTGGAAATCTGTCTGTATTTACATGTTGTGGTTTGCACCTTGTGGCATCCTTCAAGGCCTTATACAAATAAACATAAGGAGGCATTTTTGAGAGCACATTGACCCAAGATACCTGACAGAGTGCTTGGAATAACATCCTTGCCAGCTGGCTGCAACAGAGAATGTAATGATTCAGCAGTTTAACAGATCTTCAGTTTGGCAACAGTCCCCTCATAAACATGTCTTGGGAAATAAAATAATACAGGGCCAGGACTCTGGCAGGTTCTGTAATTGTTTGCTTTTGGCACAAATCCAGGGACAGCACAAGCTCTAACTTAAACCAAATATGGCTGTACAACACTGATTCTCCATGCAGGCCCTACTCAAAAGCCCAAGGGTGGAATTAGCTTATATAATGTCTGATAAGGAGACAAAGATAACAGAAAAGCATTCACCTAAAAAAAAAAAATCTTTAAATATAAAAATGCCTGAATCAATAATGCTCTGTTTCACAGGAAATGTCTTTTCTCTTGACTTTTTTTTTTTTTTTGAAGCATAGACAAGCAGGTAAAGTTTGCTCAAATATAAAATTTATATATATAGACATCTGCCTTTTTATTAAAATTTAAAAATTGCTAACAGACTTTAAGAAAAAAGAAGTGGGAATAAAACAGCCATCCCTCCTTCCATGATACATGGTCCCTTTGCTCCCTATGCTATATAGGTAATGTGAATTTAAGAAGCTATACCTCATGATGAAAGACCACAATATATAGAGAGAAACACAAAACCTAGACCTGGCAGGCTGTAATTAATCTTTTATTTTCAGACTGTTTTAGTTTGATCTGCCATTTACATACACTAATATCTACGACTTTTTAAAATGTTTTAATTAATCTCATCAAAACCAATGATGGGTTCACTGACTTTTCTAAATTCGTCATGAAGGATTCTTAAGTACCAAAAACTTTTTCTATTTAAAGAGGCTGAGAGGACTTGCTGCATTGCTTCACATTTTATCCATACAAGCTGTACTGCTGGGAGAAGTAGAAAAGCATCAAATCTCAAGTGCAGCTCTGTTTTGTTCCCTAGGCTTTGCCAGTAGCTTCTCATACTGTGCAGCAGAAGGTATGCAGAGACTTTTTATCCACTAAGTTTCTCAAACATGCTCTACCAAATATTACGCAATAATGAAAATGTTAATCAACACTGTGTTGATAATTGTAGTTTATCAATAACTGATAAACACAACTGTTTATCAATTACTCACTGATTTAAAAAAAAATTAAAATTAGCTGCTACTATATTTTCCAAATCTGGAAGTGCTATCTCTAATGCAAACACTAATAAAAGCACTTTATTTTATTTTGGATACAGACTACAGGCACAAAACATGCTAACACATCCACATACAGTGCTTGAACATGTTCTTGAATATTATTCAGACCTCTCCCTCTTGACTCTGCACCAACAAACAAGCATCCTGATACTCCCCAAAACCCCTTTTTTTGTTCTGCCTCCAAAACCAATTATTATGCTTGGTCATTTGCTTAGATTCCTGGAGAGCTACTCAACAGAAATTTAGAGCTTACAAAAACGTTTCATGGCAAGTTAGCCAAAGCTTGTTAGCACAGAAAGATACTGTAAGGGCAGGCTAAATGCTGTGTTACTGTTCATGCTTATTCTGTGGAACATTTTAAAAAAATTAATCTTTGTGATTTCTTATAACATCTTTATTAGTTATCACAGTGATGATTACAATGATTTACTAAGATTGTAGTTGCTTCTGAAGTAGACAAATTTTCATAATCCTCATTAAACATGTCCACAACAATTTCTTAAAAGGACACTTAGCAGTTTCACATAATTAAAACTTAAAACCTATAAAATTCATTGAACATTAAGATTCAGTAAGTAACTTAAAAGCAGTAACTATTCTTTTTTACTTTGAAATGAAAAGTTCTGCCGCAGTAAATAAACCAAGAAAATGAATATGAATTATGAACTTCCAAGACAGAGAAGAAAATACTTCTGATTCTTGAAGCTCACTCCCACTTTGTACTCTACTGGGCATACAGTACAAGAGAAAAGGAGAGCACAGTGAAGATCTGGTCACACTGTTTTTAAACAGCAAAAGTTTTGCATCATGCCATTAAAACATCATTTCATAAAAAAGTACAACCATTGGGAGGGAGAAGCTTTAACTTGTAAATATTAGATTCCAATCCATATTGCAGTCCACAATGCCCTTGGAATCAACGAACTGCACAGCTTTTCCAGCTACCCAGCTGGCATGTCGACAGCTTCATTTAATATTCTTGTCTAGTGATACAGCAAAGACCTCTCATGCCTATTTTTAAATGCACATTTTTAATATTCAATATAATGTTACTCTTTAACAAACTCTTTACTCCCTGCTTCTTTTATGAAGCTTCCTGTGGTCTTTAAAGGGATTGTTAACCAAAGAATGGATCACACTCTTTCTGCATGAGCAAATTCAGAAACACTCCATTAAACCTTTCAGTATTTAATAAAAAGAGTAATCTCTCACCTCTGAGGAGATAAGCCAGTTGCTGAGTGATTAACTCTGGTGCCTTTTGAAGAATCTCTTTTACGACCAAAGAGGAAGAACAGCCTTGTAACTCCAGGCTCCTGTCACATTGCTCATCTGGATTGATGACTTTGACAACAGCTGATTCCAAACTTTTATCCTCACTATCAAGCAAATTCAGAAGTTATACATATATTTATCCTTATAGCTGTTTAGACAACTAAGTAAAAAAGTGCAACATATTTTTTTAAAATTCTGGACTACAACACCATTGTTATAGCTATTTGAAGTCTGCTATAAAGCCAAAGGATGTCACAGAGGTCCTAAACCCATGATTTTTTAAAATAAAGTGTTCAGAGTTCTTGATACATCACCAAGTGTGATATATCCTTCATCAAAATCTATGAAAAACTATGGAAAAAAGTATTTCTACATGTGCTGAAAATAGCCTTCTTTATATAGAGGAGATTTAGGAATTTCTCAACTGAATATCCTGAAAACTTACCAAAAATTTTTTTTTCGTTTAGATATGTTTCTGTTTACAACAGCAGTAACCAAGCCAAATTTTAATAATAAAATACCATCTGTAATTCTTTATAAGGAAGAAACACAGGAAGAGACAGTAATAAACAAAAAGCAGATCTTACAGATAATTTTTACTCTCAAGAGTGAATGATGCACTGAGCTGTCAGCACTAAACACATAACAGCTATGAGATTCACACTTATCTCTCTCTTCAGATTTTCCCTACTTATAGTCTAATCTACAAACTTCTCAAAGTACAATGGGGCCATAGGATGCCACCTGTCTTAAATAAAGTTCTGAGAAAAACTGGAAGTAAACAACATCCTTCACTCTGGGCCAGACAGGCAGACCATTATAAAGAGGCTCTTCCTAAAAGACTCACAACGGCCTTATAAATAGTCCCTCTTAACGATGGGTATAGGGGCTGTGGTCTTCCAGAGATCAACTCTGAGCCTTTTGAAAGGCTTTAGTTGGTAAAGGACCACAATAATCCATCAGCCATCTTAACAGTACATATGCAAGTGTCTGGGCACCTACAACTTAACACAAGATTCTCAAAGGAAAGCTAACTAAGAAGCAGGAAAAAAAAACCAAAAAACAAACCTCTGATCACTTATCTACTGGCCACAGGAAACTTCCAGACTATTTAAGTAAATTAAAATATCTAATCTGCGTTAAAACACAGGGTTCTTGTAAGTAGAAGTTCCATTAGAAGTGATGCAAAGATGACCGTTCACCTTGTTACATTTATTGAACATAACAGGAGACAAAATACATTTTAGTTTCCTTTTTTTTTTTTGGTCTGTGTTAACAAGCAATATCAATATCAACACAGAGAAAATGTAATTTTTGAAACAGCTCAAACTCACATAAGCCACCTTACTGTACATAAAACACAATACCTTGTCAGTATGTTGCTGTTTACAAGTGTTAAAGACAATTTCCCTTCAGCATTCAGCTGATGCAAATTGATCTCATCTCGGAAGATATGGAATGACTCTGGGATTTTCAGCTCTTCCAAAATAAATCTTGTTTCAGTGAAGTAGCTGAAGTCTCTTCTTGGTATGTTCAATACAGGTAAGCAAAGAGTATCTGGAGGGCTGACCTGTAACACAGGTGTGCATTTGTGAGAATTGGACCTGTTCTTCATCAGGACAATATTTTAACAGAGTGAGCAACTAGAAACAGCCTGGAATTTCTGTTTGGGATTTTGTCCTCTTTACGTAATTTAAAAAAAGGAAAAAAGGGTATTTCACACTTTTTTTCTTCATCTGTCTCTGTTTGCCTCTTACAGAGTACCTAAGAATCCAGAAGAGGAAAATGATAAGGACTGAAGTACAGGACTGATTTTTTCATGCTATTCATAAGCCATCTAAAAACAACTCATTCATTTTTGTATGGAAAGAAATGTTGATCATTTATCCTTTAAAAACTCACTTTCAATAATAACAAAATTATTGTCCAGAAAAAACGTTTTTACAGCAATTGACTTGACAATAAGATGTCTATAACAACCTGGAACGAATGAATTAAGACCACCCAGTCCAATTTCTCAATACCTTGTCTAGAAAGTAAGCGTAGGTCAGGGTAGAAATAAGTGAATCCAAATCACAGGGCTTATTCCCAAGAACAACATGGACTTTTTCCAGGCGTTTGCTCCTGTTCTGTAACACATTAAAAGACAATTGCCATGAGTGGAAATGATGAGAAAAAGTCAAACCGCCATGACATTTCAAAGGACAAGTTAAATATCAGGCTTTGTTCTCAGTTGTAGCATTTTTCACTGCTGGCTGAAGGAATGGACTTCCTATGGGATACGACATTCCTAGGCTTCAGAGCTCCCAAGAAAGCCAAAGACTAAATTTCTCAAGTTCTAAAGTATCTGAATCTGACAGAAATCCCTTTCATAGCAAAATAACAGATAAGCAGCAGCTTCACGTACATATGGAAAAGCCTATTAAAACACCTCACAAATCCATTTCAAAAAACAGTCCAAAACAGTGTAGGGATGCACAAAACACACAGCAAATAATACGTAGCAAGTTGTAATTTTAATTTTATCCTTTTTCTTCACTTAGGTGGAACTGCCTTTCATCCTGCATCTTCAGAAGCTGAACATAGCTGAAGTAGTATGAGTTTTGAATTGTTCTCACTTAATCAAATTAGGAGTGTTCCAAACAAGAGGAAAAGAGAAAACAAGCCTACTGTGTGAAAGCAAAGTATTGAAGGGAAGGATCTACCTTCTTCATAACTGCACACACAAAATATAAGATGAAGTTTTTGTCTTGTGCACATCATTATTATCATGCTAGCTGCATGGAAAGGTTACAGTTTATTTACTTTCAGTGCTTCTTAATTGGTGGAACATATGTGACTGATGCTAAGAGATATGTTTCAGAAACAAACACATGAAAGTAAACATTTTTGATGTTGGCATGAACAGGCTGATGTACTTTCTGCTATTTTTAATTGGAATTCTGGGTATCAAAATTTTAATCTTTCAACAGAACCATGTCATTATTACATTACCTTTAAAAATTAGAAATGTGCAATTTTGCTTAAGTCAACTTTTTTCCTCTATATCTAGTCTTAGTTCTACCCAGATATAAGGAACAAACTTAGGTTCTCTTTCCCTTAACAGAACACAGCCATCAAAATACATCTGGGTAATAAATACAGCACACATCCTCCATTCCCTATATATCAGGAAAGACAGGTATCTTACTGAAGAACACAGTGACTGGAACAGATACATTTATTAATGCTCTAAGTTTTCGCTAGCAATAAACTGTCTCCATGTACTCTTTTCAGTATAATTTTTGAAACATGTTCTTCTGTAGCATGCATTTCTGATTGATTTGCCACAATAAAGAATGAAAACAAAGCTCATAAGCTCATCCTTTTTTCTGTACCTTCTCAATAAAGAATTTCTTCATAATACCTAATCTAAACCTGCCTGTTTCCAGTTTAAGGCCATTCACACTTCTCCTATCACTCTGTATTCTTCTCAAAAGTCCCTCTCCAACTTTCCTGTATTTCTTCTTTAGGTCTCCCTGCAGCCACCTCCAGGCTGAACATTCCTAACTTTCTGAGCCTGTCTTCACAGGAGAGGTGCTCCAGCCCTAAGATTCCTGTGGACTCCAACAGGTCCATCTCCTTATGCTGGGGTCCCAGGGCTAAATGCAGTACTGCAGGTGGGGTCTCACCAGAGCAAAGCAGAGCAGAGGGGCAGGATCCCTTCCCTGGCCCTGCTACCCACGCTGCTTTGGATGCAGTCCAGGAACAACTGGCTCTCTGGGATGTAGGCACACATTGCCAGGTTATAATGAACTTTTTGTCTACAAACACCCACAAATCTTTCTCCTGAGCTGCTTTCAGTCTCTCTCCACCCAGCCTGTGTTTGTGCTCAGCATTGCCCTGGCTCAGGTGCAGCTCCTTGCATTTGGCCTTGTGGTTCGCAAGATTGGCCCACGCCCATCCCTCAAGCCTGTCAAGGTGCCTTTGTGGTAGTGGCAGTGACTAGCAATACCTTTTTCCTCATCTTTCCTGCTTTTCTCTTCTCAGAGCAGAATTTGTTTCTTTTCTCCTTCCCCTCTTGCAGATCCAAGATACATGATTTCACCAATATTCATTCCCCCCATGTGCAGCTGAATGAATGGCTTTTTAGCATCTTAGGATTATTTAGTAATAATAACCCTCCAAATACTCTCCATATGCACTGTCCATAAATGCAACCCTGAAGTATGCCATCCAATCATACACTTCTTTTTCATGTCTGAGACTGCCTCCTCTTTCACCATCTCAGACACAACTAGTTTGCTTAGCCCACTGCAGGTAATCAGTTGTCTTCAGGAAAAGCAGGCACATGGATATAAGGCTGCCTCTCACAGGTCTTTCCAACCAAAAACCCAGGCAGAGAAACTCACAATCCAGAAGACCAAGATCCATAAGCCCAGTAAGGCTTAGCTACAACAGGACTAAAATGTAATTACCTCCTGCAGTTATCACAGCTAAACCTGAGGGGGAACGTGAACTGTCAATCTATCTAAGAATTTAAAAAATTAGGAGGTTATTGATGAAGTTAGAAATCTTAAATTAAAATTCAAAAGAGATCAGTGATTTCTCTTCATGATGATGAGTTTTTGTTTAGCTAGATTAAAGGTAAATTGTAAAATGCACAAACATTGGATGACTAGTTTAAAATTAATTAAAGAAATTATGTGTCATTTTCAGATGGTATCAGTCAGGGTAACTCAATTTAGATCAGACCTGCATAGATTAACATGCACTTACTGTGCTCAGGAAAGAGATTTATAAACATTAGGCTACTTCTGTAAGAGATCTGATTTTCAGATATTTACTATGAAGAAACTATCATATCTGTTCAGTTTTGTTGTCTCTTAATACATAAAAGCATTAGTATGACAGCTGCATCTTTATGTAGCTGCAGTAAAAATACCATTTATTGGTTCCCACCTGCATCAAACAGATGATATATTCACATATACTGCAATACTGGCAATCAGGTTTGTAAAAATTTTGATCAAGACATGTTAACTACAGTGATTGATCTAACTACAATATTCCAGTCAAAAACTACATTGTCTCTGCTTGTTTTTCTTCTGTTAATAGAGAAGCTGAAGTGATCTTGCAAGAAATTAACACTGAAGATTCATCCTAGTATAAACAGGAATGCCTATAAAATGCTTACTGTCTCAAGGCAAAAGAACTTTTCCATTTCCTTTATACACATTCATCCACACCCACGCCCACTGCATAAATGTGCACTCAGTAGCCACACACACAGCCTTGCCTTCTGAGTCACTACTTGCTTTTTGCCTCAAATTTCACTACTTCTGTCCTTAAACTGTAATGAAATCACTGCATTTTACTGCACGGAATGACAGCAATCGACAGCACTTGTCAAGCACAGCAATTCTTTGAAGAAGAAACAATACGGCCTAACAGAAGCATATTAAAAAGAAAGAAGCTGCAGAACCACATAGTGTCAGATATAACACTGAAAACTCTTCCAGCCTTGTGGCTGAAGCACCAACCAGTGGAGGATACAAGCTCCACAGACACAGCTTTCCTGGAGGTACACAGGGGAAAATCCTAACTGCTTGGACAAAGTCCAAGATAGTAAAAAATCTGTCTTTTGATATTTAAAGTGATCAAATTACATAAAAGAGGATTTCTGTACCTGAAATTCTACCTCCAAACCAGAGCTACCAATTTATTGAGTAATCATTTTGGAGCACAACTTGCATTTCCCTTATAGTATCAGGCTACTTATGCTTCCAGTGGCCTGAGGGTTTTTAACACGATTATACATCTCTGTTGTTAAAGAAACAGTTTTAAGCCAAAGCAAAGTTAATTCAACATTTCATGCAAAATTCCAGTTATTTAAATACTTAGTAAGTCTTTTCACAAGAAAGCTTTATACTGGCTTGGAAAAAATAGATGGTCTCTTATTCTAAAAAGATATATACGAGAGAATCCTTATTTTCTCCCATTTTTGAGGTCAGTCAAAAATTATTTTATCTCTCTGCTCCTGTAGTATCCCATATATCATGCACAGTACGTGACATATACTAATCTAAAGTACTAACTGTCAAATACCTAGTTACATAAGGATTCTTCCCTAAGGAACACAAGTGTAGTCACAAAAAATTCAAGTGTGACATGTTTAAACCATTACCTATTGCATATCCATTGTACAAGTCTTGCTTCACTTACAAATCTGAGAAATAAAACAACTCCTTTAAAGCAAACACCAATAGCTGAACAGAATATAAAACAAAAGGAGGATTTTTTAATTCCACAACATCTGCATTTGTGTGGGAAACACAGCCTTACCAGTAAGATAAACAAAAGTGGAAGGATCAAAAACTTAACACCATCCTCAGAAATGGCTGGATAGGCATAAAACATTATCTCATACTTTGCCTTGAATGGGAATGATAAGCAAAGACTAAGACTAGTCTATAACAAAGACTAGGAGAAGGTCTTCACAGCTTTGCTGTTGTACATATAGAACTTGTAGACATAATTCATCCAGTCATACTTGCAAGGAAGTCCTACGTTTAGATTCCTGGAATTTCCACAGGACAGGAACTCTTTTCCAGTCATTTCTGATCAAGAATTGGCACAGGCAACTATTGTTGGTGAGAATGCAGTTCAGTATTTCTGCATTACCAACAAGCTCTGACTTGGAATTCCGCAGGCAGGCAAACTTAACACTATTGAAGAAAGAATTCTGAGGAACTACACACATTTATTTCTTTTTCACTTTTAGTTATTTTACAACAGGTAGGCAATCTGCTCTGCTTGGTTGTGAAATACCTTCTCTCTAGCTTATTACATACATTCATTCAAATTGCAAAAATCCAGAAGTAAACAATGTTCACTTCTACACTTCTACTTCTTCACTACTACTACATCAAGTTTTCATTTGAAAAAGTATAGCTAGAGTAATCAAATAACACATAAATTCCATTTAAATATATGAAAGAAGCACTACAGAACTCAGAACATCAATCAAAATCTTGTTGGCTCTTTTTAAAATTAGATTTATTCCATCAATTGGTTTGGCATTGATTTTTCACCATGTTTTATAGGATTTACATGTTCACACTCTCTTGCTTCTACAATTTTTTGTCCTCAGGATCTACATTTGAGACACCACTTCTACTAGATCACGGAGTGTATGTATTTGGAATACCCAACAGTATGTGGTCTTCAAACTGAATCATAGATGGGGTACATATGCATGCCCACGTGCACACATATTTTGGAAGTGTGACTTTGACACCATATGTTTTTGGTACTGTATCAAGGTAAAAAAATCTTTGCTGCTGTATCAAGGTAAAAAATGCTTTCAGTCAGACAGACATTAGATATGCTTTGTCTTAGAGAATTAGAGAAACCAAAGTTTTTATGATATAAGATAAACAAAATGATAAAGCAAATTCTTATTTTAATGGCCTTAGGCTCATCAACAATATCACATTACCCCTCCTGCAAAGAGAAAACAGGATATGGTCTTCTATGGCTGAAAAAGGATCATGTTCCCAGCACAATGATTATTTAAGCTTAACTTAGCAGTACTTCAACAGTCTGTCAATAGGATTCTCTACGATAGAAGTTATTAAAATAAAAATCAAAGTCTCCCTCTTTCATTTATGCTGCATTAATTTATTGTTCAAATTAACCTCTCTTACATAGGATTAGTGCTCTCACCTAATAACTGAGTATACAGCATACAAAAATTCACCTTTGCAAATGAGCAAGTTATAGTCCTATTCCAGGTAATCTATAGTGTCTAAAGTCTGTCACAGCAAATCTTTGAATTTCCACCTCAAGCTACGTAACTCCTCTTTCCACTTCCTCCCCACTTGCCACTTAACACGCAGAGGTGAGACTGGGATGCCCACCTGGTTTATAGGACTTGAATTTATTAGGAATTGTTTGGCTTACTGTAGGACCAAACTGTTCTTTGAGATATTAGACAAAAACAACTTAAAACTAAGGAGTAAATACATTTACCTGAGTAGCAGAGTGGGTGTTACGTGTCAGCTCTGTGGTGACTGGTGACAGGTGGTGACTGGTAGCAATAAACCCCTACATCAATACACTGCAGAGGATGAATAAATTATACAGAGCAAAGAGAAAGTGCATTGGACAAAAACAGGTGGGTTTGTTTTGGTGAAGGCAAGGGAATGCAATCCAAACAATGCAGCAAATTTACCTGCCTCTCACAGACTTAATATCTGACCTTGGATTGTTTAAGCTTAGCTGCTTCTTTAAAATGAAGGAAGCAACTTTGCAACTGAGAATAAACGTCGCAAGAGTCAAACACTCGAACATTGCATTTTACAGAAACCTTTGGAGTTAAGCTTCATATTTCTTAACTCAGTGTAACCTTTAGATGATGGGCACCAAGCTGAACATGAAACCGTATGTCTTGGGTTATGGAACCAAAAATGTGTGTTCTATTTCATTTGTTGAAAGCAGCTGGGGAGAGGTTTTCCTTTATCTCTTGTAAATCCAGCGGGAAGGGGGCGGATGCCTTCTGATAATGGGCCAACTGTTAAAACCAGGTGGGGCAGTGTTTCTTATCTCTTTCACCACCCATCCTCCCTCCAGGGGAATATTTTCTGCTAATGGGCCATTAAGGCTCACTAAGGGCATGACATATTCCGTTGTGAGATGCTCCACCCAGTGGGGGGGGAGCCAACCATTCCTACCTAGATAAAAACTGAGATGCAGGAACATGAGGTTGCTGATTCCACCGGATTCTCAGAGGAAGACTGGACCCTTCTCACCATCACTGGACCCTTTTCTCTCAGGATCATCTCTACTCCAACAGCACCACATCTGCCACTCCAGAAGAACTTACTATTGGACTGCTTCAAAACACCCTGACCAACAGGGTGTTAGGTTGTATTGTTCCATTTATTTTATTTTATTTTACCTTTTTTTTCCCTCTCTTCTCCTATTAAATTGTATCTCTGACGGGGAGTCTCACTGGTTTTGCTTTCAAACCAGCACACCATAATCTAAAGTAAGCCAGCAGAAGTATAATTAGTGAGCAAGAAAATCGTATCTGGAAGAGATGATCAGGCCAAAGTCACCTTCACTGTTGGCCTTTCTTGTTCAATAGATTTTTACCATATTATAATTCTCAAATGTCTTTGGTTTTTTACCCATTCTCCAGTAAGAATGATGCTGAAAAGATGCCAGTTTTTGTTTTGGTTTTTGTTTCATTTCAGTTTTTAACTTCAGCATTATTTCAGTTGCTCTGTCTTATTCCACACTGAAAATTAGACACCTATTCCTCTGCAGCAGGCAGTACTGGTGTGCTCTGCCTGCTCTATATACTGTTCCACAAAAACTCCTTTATTATCATTGGCAGCTTCTTTTCCCATGAGGTAATTTTAATAATGTAATATGTTTTACTCCTGTTGTCCTTCTAAAAGAAAATATTTGGTTGATTTGATGTAAAAGCTGAGCGCTGAATAAAAATTGTAATCCTGTGCTTGTTAGTAAAATGACACTGCACTCAGAATCAAACCTGACTTTAAAAAAAATCTATTTTTTTTATTTGCGATGTTATGAGAATAGAAACATATGCTTCATTATGAGAATGCACTTTTTACTCATACAGTAATTAGTTACGTCTACACTGTTTAGATTTCTGAATTGTCCTCACTATAACATTAATATCAGAGCCATAGACGTTGCAAATGAGAAAGAGAAAATGCATCATTACATTCCTGTATTACTTTTAACATGCATATGATTTTACTGTAGGACTAGTCACTAATAAAATTATGTTTCTTTAATGCCTAATACTCCTTTTTACATAGATGACACTACAGCAATAAACATTTCTAAGTAATTTATTTAGTAAGTTCATCTGGGCTCTGGCTAGGGACAGAGACAGTATGTTACCTCTTGAACATAGACGCTAAGGATGTAATACTACATGAGAAATAACCATGTATGGAGTGAACCTCTTTCTCTCATCATTTGGGCTGTCTCAAGTATCCAGTCTGCTCATGAAATCCAGGGAGGTCATTAATACGATGACCCATGGAACACTTCCTGAAGCAGTCTGAAACCACCTCCATGAATCTGCCTTAGCAAAAAATTCAATTCACATGTTCTCCACCCTGACACACCTCCCCTCAAAGAGGTATAATCTATGTCAATACTATTGAACTAAGACCTTCACATGTGCTGAGATGACTGGGGTCTTCTCAGTCACTCATGGTCCCTTCCTTTTGCATTGGCCATCTTTTTCCAGGGCAGAATCATGCAAAAATGTGCTAATTATGTCGTCAAAGCCAGAAATATGAGATTTGGGAGCTGATGTTCCATTCCATTTCATCAGCTTATACCACTGCATTTCTTCAGAAGTCAATAAGCCTAGACATATCAGGTGTTTTGCCTGTGCAGTTCCTATGGATATTCCTCTTGTGACGGCAAGTAGCCTCCACAGAGATTTCAGAATTGCTCTCAGATGACAAAATATGCTTCAGCATAAACACTACCCAAAACCTTTTCTGAAGCAGACTTCCCCATCTATTCCTGAAGCATTAAGAAGGCATTTAAACATATTTCCTTGATACTATTTGGCTCCCTGCAGATTTTTGCTGTGTTTTTAGCACACTATTGACTGCATTAAATAACCTCATAATCACATTTAAAGGCTTAGTGATCTAGTGCCACCAATATACTAAAATATATGATAACAAATGCAGTCAGCATTTTCCATACCATATGCTTGTAAATGTTATTCTGCAGGGAACCAATTAAAACTATGGAAAATTTGGAACACAGACATATGGAACAAAACAAAGCAACTTATCTTGTCACCATGGTGCTTGCTCAGTACATCGATTAGGGAATGGTGATATTACAGGACAAACAAATGTCACTTTAATTAAAGTATGCTGAAAGGCAATATACAATAGCAATCTAAAACATTAGTTTTTGATGTGCTTATGTTAGTTTTCCTTCTAAATAGATAAAGCAGGCAAAATATATGCCTGAAAAAAAAATTCCACAAATATTCCTATTTGAAGCAATGCAACACTAGTCCTAATTTACTGAAAAAACTTCCTCTTTTAACATTCAATGAGAAAAAGGTAGGGAACTGAAACAGAATGTTTGGGTTTCAGGAAAAACATTTAAAATACTTCTGAGCGTATATGATTTTTTAGGGAAAAAAATAAGTTTAGTAGGGACATACAAGTCTTTCTACGAAAATTTTGTGCATCAGGGAAAACAGTGAATCTAATCCTTGTAATTGTCTAGCAGAATTGACAATGTAAAGGAACTAGAAGAAATTACAACCACTTTAGAACAAAAAGTTACCGGGAGGTGGAATCATAATTACCTCATTCCCAAGGCAAGTTGGGAAAGGTCTATTGGAGGAAATATGCTCAGACTTGCATTTCCCAATCCTTCTTTCACTTCAGAGTTCAGCACTGCAGTAGATAAAGTCCCACAAGACACCACTGTGCTCATTAGAAAGATTACCAAAAAAAAATTAAGAATCTTGAGGTGACATATACTGGGTAAGACTCCCGTCTTCCTACTCTTGTATTGTGCCAAGAACACCTTGAACTGACATACATATGATGATATTGCAAATGGTATTTATGATGAAGATTTTTATTTTCCCTCTGAAACACAGCTCCATATCAAAGTATTTTGTCTGACACAGAATATATGTGTAACGTTTTTAATTTAATGCACTAGAACAAGTGGCACAAAGGGGAGAAAAAAGGAATTAAGTTGATTCTGCAGTCATCAAGTAACATTCCAGCACAGCCTAGATCTGTCAAGAGTCACAATACAATGAACACATCTTCCTCATAGAATTACAGGCAGATTGTCACTAACTACAAAAAATCCCCACCTTGAATGGAAAGAAAACTGCAGTAATGGTAAATAAGATATTGACTGCACCAACTTCTATCTATGACAACAGTTCAATTTCATCTCTTAAAAGATATGTTATAGACAGCTGAACCATAGAATCGGAGAATATACAGTATTAAAAATTATCTTTATCATAAGCAAATCAACTCCTGCTTTAAAAGTATGGAAAATATTAGACAAAATAATTTAAAGTGTAATTACAAAGAAAACTAAAACACTGTTTGTATTATAAAGCTATAAAACTTTTTTAAGAGTATCCCATTATTTTAGTTAATAAAAATTGGTAATCACAAACAGAATATAAGAGCTACAAACTGAACCAGAAGGTTTTTTCTTTTTAAGATTTGGCTCACTTTCATTAATTTGCATTAAGGTTTTCGTGACATATTATTTAAAATTCTATTAAGTAAAAGGAAAAAGGAGATATAAATTGACAAATTCACATATGAAGAGACATTAATGACTGATTAAGACATCCTCCTCAATGAGTTTTCCTGAATCCTCTTACTTAACACCAAAACAGGTAATTCATCATCCCTGGCAAATCTGCTACCATAGCTAAAAGGTCAAAAAAACAAGAAATATTTTTTTAAAAATGCTTACAAAAACAAAGTAAATTACATTAATATTTCAACTTTTACCTTTTACCATCTCCTAGTTTTGTATTGAAGACACTATCATGTATTTTTAGTCTATGAAAATCACTGATATCTGTGTCCTCCCTCACAGAGGGACTTGCTAGATTTTCTTCCAACAGTCAAGTGTTGGTTTCCAATCAAAGAGGACACTGCTGAGAAATCTCCACGCATTTCTATGCCTACTGTAGTTAAGAACAAATGGTCCAAAGGTAAGGAGAGGTATGTAAGCTAACAAAAAACAACCTTCTTCTTCACAGGCCTACCTTACTTCCAATAAACCACAGTACTCAAAACTTGCTTAAACTCTGATTCTGAATGTAAAAAAATCCAAGGTACAACATCCTTCCTAAGTCTCAAGTCTGTGGGAGCGGGGATAATAAAACCTTCAACCAACTAACAAACAAACAAACACAAACAAAAGAACATACAACAAACCAAAACTAAAAAAAAAAAACCAACAAAAAAACCAACAACAACAAAAAAACAAACCCAAACAAACACTAAAAACCAATAATAACAACAACAACAACAACAACAACAAAAAAAAACACCTCACACAAAAAACCCACAAACAAAACCAAAACTCCTAGGTCCATAAACGGGACATATACAAGCCAAAATACCCATGCATAAGGCTGCTCACAGCATCCAGGCCCAGATTTTCCTACTGGTAAACTCTTAGGACATTGGTACAGCACCTAAAATTGTAACCTTACCTCAGTGACTAGCAGCACAACTTACTGCAACTCACATGCATGCGTTCTGTGCCAATAAGAAAATTCTTGTATTTCCAGTTATAAGAATGCTAGAACGTGTGAACTGAAATTTCTCTGTGTCCTCAGGGTGTTCAAGATGTTAAAGGGATCCACTGCCCTTGAAGATATTGACAAGCATCCAGATAAACACTTGTCAGAACAGGAACAGTGGTAACAGAAACTGGTGATGGTTTCATGGCTCTGCAGTGTAAGGTTACTCTCTGCTCCCAACCTGGTATTTTTTTTAGCTTATTATTTCTGCTTAGTTTATTGCATAAATCTCAGTATATCAGAGGATGATTACACAGTATTTTGTGTAATGTAAGTATTTTTCACTGAAAGAACAAATGGAATAATACATACAGCTTTTCTTTCCTTATATGGGAAGCATATACTGGCCTCGTACTGCTCTTGAAAGGGTATCTGCTCAGCATTAATGGAATTAGGAAAGTCTGTTAAAAATAAACAAAGCATAATTCTTTCCTTTCTTTTACCAGATAAGAAGAACAATGATTTTTCTTAACATCAGCCAAAGAGGATATGGTATAATGGCAATATAATTACATTCAGTCATACTTGAACATTTAATCCCTAGCTGTAGACAGAGTTCATATACATAAGCACCAACATAATATATTGCCACTCCTGAACAAAAAAGCATGTCATATCATAAAAAAACATACTGACTTAATAGAGATTTGAAATACTCCACTACAAGATTACAAAATATTAGTAAGCTGTTTAAATTTACAGAAACCCACAGAGAGTTTGTGATTCAAGTCATCTATTACACACAGCAGTATATGAGAAGCAAACATTAAGAATGAGGTCTACTTACAAAAACAGACTGCTACGCCTGTCTGAGGAGGTCTACCCATTTTGTTATGAAAGGTATACTATGAAGCATTTCGTCTGTGTAATTTGCTTAACATAGCATTACCAAGAAAATCTGAAATTCTTACTCTGCTTACAATTAGTCTCTGAAGACAATGTGAAACAAAATGATAGCAATACTTAACAAAAAGATGAAACTCAAAATGCCATTTAAAAATGCACAGCACATTGAAAGTTCATAACACAGTTAAATTAAAACTACATGTAACTGCTTCTCATAAGGGAATTCTCTTTTCAGCATAAAATGCTGGTTTTTAATGTTTCAGCATAGAAACAACATTCAGAGAATGCAGTAGAAAATATTTCAATTACAAAAATTTTTAATAAATATGTAACACCTCAGGAAAAAAAACAAAACCTGCCATCAGTTTCAGATACCTTGGCAAACTTTGGAAATAGGAGGACACAGAAGACAGATACCACCTCTGTCTAAGTAATTCCTTTGTCCATCTTGGCTAACTGATACTAAGAGAATGATCAGTACCCAAAAATTAAACAAGCAGAGTATCCGTATGAACTTTCTGAAACACAAGAAGGAAAGGGGGAAAAGAAAAAGGGGGGGGAAGAAAAAGGGGGGGGGAAGGATTAGGTGCTGCATGACAGACCATCCTGTCAAAAATAGAAAAAAAGGTCATGGCTCAGCATGGCCATCTTCAGAAACAATAGAAAAAATTTTTCTTCCCACAGATCATTCAGCAGGGGAAGCTATGAGCACCAGAGATGAGCGAAAGGGAAAACCTCATCTCTCCATGACTGGAAACACCCTATTTTCAATGATTTTTGACTCCCTTGATTTACCCTGCTCTCTGGTCTCCCAGTACAACTACCTAATTTATGCAGGTGATTGTGTAAGAGCTAACAAGGAAAAAGACCTAGCTACTAAAGCTCAGTCAGTTTACACTATTTTAAACTTAATGTATGTTGATTCATATTAATTAAATGCCCTCAGAAACATTTCAATTATGTAAAGTTGGGACACTCTCTAGTAACCAAAAATTGCAAAGAATGTGAGTGTAGTGAAAATAATCTTCCAGGATTCAAGTTACGTTTGCAAGTTTATTTAGACTTTTGACAGAATTTGAAACTAAACAGGACACTTCTGCATTCAACAAATGTTACCATTCTACTTTCACCTTTGTCTTTTTTGGGGTTTTGATTCATTAGCTGCTATGGAGTATTTTGGGGGAGCAGAGGGAAGGTATACAGGGATATTTTAGCTGGAGTTTTTTGTTTTGGTTGGTTATTTTTTGTTTTGCAGGGTTGGTGGCTGTGTCTGTATATGATATTCAGACCCCAGCCTACACCTTTACTCAGCAACCATGTCAAGTAAGGTTCTATAATTTCCAGCCATCTTTTCATAAGTTAAATGTGTCACACCATACTCTTGTTCAAAATACTCAGTGTTAACAAACAGGAGAGAATGGGGCTTGCAAGTACCCAAGCACTTCTGTAAAGATGCAGAAAGTGCAAGAAAATTCCCTTGCCCTGTCTGTTATCTACTTCTACAGACTTCTGTTTACTTTTATTACACAACTGGTTTCTAACTTTCAGTGCAGACAACACGTTCTTCTATCACGTAACAAAGATAGTTTACACCAAACTATCACAAAAATTAGTTATTTTCTGAACATTCAGCAATGTGTAAAGGAGTCCTCAAAAGAAACACTGTGGAGATCTACTCTTCCAAACAGAAAGTAAAAAGATATATCTGAATAAGGAAGCATGCCACGTCTGAGCTTCCCTGGACTGCCACAGATGTATAGTCTATAACAAGGGCTAAATCTTTTTAACATGAAGATAAACAGTCATACAGCTATAACTGTGTCAATGTCATCCAGCCACCTACTGCAGCTGTCTATTGTGCTGGGATCTCTAAGGGATGGAGCTTATCCTGTCCTTCCCATCAAAAAATGACAAGCCAGTTGATTTAAAGTACTTTCTTAAGAATCTGTGATGCTCTGAATCTATGTGTTAATTACACAGTTATTAATATTTAGGCCTGAAAATACAGGCAAGGGTATATCAAACTATGACTACAAAGAAAACAGATCCATTTTAGATTTTGTAGATGAGCTTAAAAAAATTGTTTACCATACTTTTTTATTTCAAAGGAAGAAATAAAAGCTCTTCATATTTCACAGAATCATAAAATCCTTGCATATCTCAAGTTGGAAGGTATTCATGGGACCATCAACCCCAATTCCCCCCAACACTAAACTAAACGACTAAAAGCATCACTCAGACTCTCCTTGAATTCTGAGAGATTTTGATGCTATGAACACTCCCATGAGAAGCCTGTTCTAGTGATTGACCACCCACTCTTCAAGCAATGAACCTTTCTAATGTCCAGTCTGAACACCTCCTGGCACAGCTTCATTCCATTTGCTTATGATCTATCACTGCTCTCAAGGAGAGATCAGCAGCTCCCCCGCCAGCACCCTGTGTCTTGCCTCACCCTTCTCTTCCCTCAAGCTGAGCAAGGCAAGTGACCTCAGACATTTCTTTGAAGTCTTGCCCTTGAGGCCCTCAAATTTTTCCTTCAAATCAAAGCATTAACAAAATTTTATTTCCTTAACAGTGTTTGTCAAAGTCAAAAGCTATACCACACCATATGGGCATAAGGAAAGCCTAGTTTCCTCCTTCTTTAGAGGTGCAAATTTATCAAAGAGGTCAGTGTTTCTAATATGTATGAAAGATTCCAACTTGACCAGTCTTAATCAGTAAAGTCTCCCTTATTCCCATCACCTCAGGAATTTTCTTGCCTATCTCAACAAATTCTAGAAACAGACTCCCTAGGGCCTGTGTTTCTCTCTGTGTATGCAAGTGACAGAGAATGTGAGTGTACAAGTGACCCACATGAAACTGGTAATTTAATAGCATTGAAGTGGCCGAAGTGAAAACTGCTAAGGCTGAGATGCCAGGTTGGACAACTACATTCAGTATTTGCAGCCCCTTTCCATTTTCCTCAGTTTTGCCTTCTTTGTCTATCACATATATATATATATATATATATATATAACCTATTCCCACAGAATCTATGTAGTCACTTTGGAAACATTAAAATCTAAATCTATACCTTATAGTGACTCCCACATTCTCACAATGCAGTAGATCTGTAACAGATTTTCACGCATCTGAGAGAGATATTTACACTTTAAAATGCCTGGAATTCAATCATCCTCTGAGTTTTTAAATTGGACAGAAAACACCAGATTACTACTCCAGCTGTAGCTTCTGATATTTTATGTGGCTCAGACAATTATATGAAATACAGATGTATAACTACATCTGATTTATGGAAGCAGAGAGCAGATTCTGCTCCTGCAGACTGTTGTTAATTCAGAATCAGTTATTATTATCTGGTTGGAAGAAAAGCAGCTATATTCTAATCACTACTTAATAGGACAACTAACTAGGTTGCTTTTGCCACAACATCACCAAGAAGCACTGATTTGGGGTTTGCAAATTTGAAATATGCAAAGATTTCAACCAATTCTAACTAGTTTAAAAGGTTAAGTAATGAAGCACTCAGTTAACAGCGGAGGACGCACGCAAACAGGCCGAGCTAGAAATATGCAGAATATCATTTTACATCTTGTTTAGGATCTTGGTTTATTTTTCAGTGCAGTAAAATGCAGAAGCCAATAAGATAGTCTGGTTTTTTAGCAAAAGACAGCACGTTATATGATAGGAAGTGGCAGTTCAGGAACAATCATGTTCCAAAAGGTTAATTTATCCTAAAACATGAGTGGATGAAAGAACAAATCTGGAGCTCATTCGTTGGCACAGAATGAAAAGACAAACTACACTATCACAAGGACTGATGAAGAACCACAAAGTACTTACATTGCAGTGTTCTGAAACTCTAGAAATTTACTGAGAGTCTGTATTAATTTCACACACAGAGTACACTCCTCTACTCTTAAAAGCCACACGGCAGTACCTCAAAGCTCTGCCTGTTGAGTATTGTACTGGTTAGAAAAGAGACTGCGCAGAGAGAAAAAAATAAAGGAAAGGAAAAATAAAATAAAAATATAAGTAAGTAACTCATTACTTCACCCTCTTTGGAAAATACAAAGGTGAGGAAAAAAGGACACCAGAAAGTAAGTCCGCCTGCTTATCACTGTCTGCATTAAAAGAGTGCATTTTTTTAAATTTAGCGTTCCATTTTCACATACTGGGGCCACTCTCTTCAGTTTTACCCAGTATGAATGTAAACAAGACCTCAGCATTTTTAGTCAAGTGGAGTTCATAGTCTTCGTACTTAGCTAAGTTTAAAAAAAATATTTATTTAGATCAGTTCATTTTCTTTATCAACTTTAACTTTTGTTTTACTTGGAATATGTAAATATATGATCTTTACAGACCATGAGATCTGTAAAGATTTATTACTGGTTCAATTATCATGGGGGGGGGGGGGAGTTGACGGCTACTTTGATTGTTTTTTCAAATGAAGGTTCAACACCTTGATATTGAGACAGGCTCATACCATACTACAACTATTGCACAAACTTTGCAAAATAGATCAAGCAAAATACCTCTGACCCAGCCTCAGAAACTCCTCTTCCACTGCACAAAAGGTGACAGCTAAAAACTGTGCAATGATCTTTAAGATGTTAACAAATAGCTAACATTAGATTATTTCATTCATTTTCACATGTGCTTTAAACAGGATATAAGCCAGTGTCACTGGAAATCAAAGACTAGAATTCCAGTCTACACTACTCTATTATCCCTGGAATAAAGGCTTTAATGCATATTTATACCACTTCAATCAATTAAATCTTTTTATTCTTCTCTTAGGATCATCAGTGCTGAAATTCTAGTGTGCATCAAATTTTCAAGGAAGGGAAGGCATGGTTTATATAAGTTTAATATAAATGTATGCAGTTCGCATTTTAGAATATGCAGAAAGCAAAGGATCATACAAAACTATCCCATACCTCTTCCTTTCATACACAAAACAAATTTTATGTAAAAAACTAGCCAAGCTGCAAAATTTTAAAGCTATTCGCAGCAACAGCACTGTTTATGTATCATCAGCTTCTACAGTTTCATCCTGTTACAGAGACAAACACACAGATTTCTTTTAGGGTTGTAGAGAAAAAGTATATCATCTCTTTGCCACAGACAATGAATGTCTTAGTGATACCATTCAGTCTATAAACCCCTCACAGACTGAACAAGCAATTAATTTTGAATTTTAAAAAAAGTTTGTAATTCAAGTAAACTTGAATAACAGTACTTTTACTAGTCAAAAACTTACCACACATCCTGTTTCAACTAAATCAAGAGAAAGAACAGTCAAGCCCATCTTTCCAAAAAGGGAAAACTTCATTTGTTTTCTGCACTACAATTATTTCAATTGAATGTAATTGCCATTTTTATGTTAGTTAAATTTTAGAAAAATTTTAAAAATCAAAGAAGCACAGAACCAAATCCAAAACCAGACAGGGACTGGAACTGAACTGGGGAGTTAAATCATTGTTGTATCCCTCTGGCATTGCCCTTCCCGTGAAAACCCTACCTGCCCCTTGACCCCCACCCCCTACCCTGAAATGCATAAAACCCCCTCTCCCTCCGGGTTTGCGCTCTTTTGCCTTGGGACTCCCTTCTTGGAATAAACCTTGGAACACACCTCAGGGTAAGAGCCTCTTTTGGTTTTACTTCCCTATCCTGAAGATCCCCTCACGCTAACCTGCCTAAATTTGAGCTAGCAGCTGGCCTTGGGGGGCAGAGGGAAGAGGAACACTTTAGTTGGCGCCCAACGTGGCCTGAAAACCACGCAAAGGCTGGAGTCTCTTTATCCCGAGATCTTAAAAGCTTCTGGACTGTTCAACTGCTTCTCCACTGATCCAGCTGCTTTTTGTGCAGTTGGGGGTGTTGAAGAAGAATCAGGAGCCTGGGTATCCACATAGGTCGATTCAATAGGGATCTTTTATAGGAAAAGAGCAGGGCACGCCAAAAGCACGAGATCCTCCCCTCAGGCAAAAAAGGGGGGAGGGCAGTCTCGATGCCAGTCTCGATGCTGGGAAAAAGAAAAATCTTTTGCTGCCGGTGGGCATTGCGTCCCTGGCGACGTGGCGAAGCCCCTTTAGGACCCAGGGCAGCCTTGCAGAGGTTGTGCTTGTGATTCATCTCTGGGAAGCCAGGCGCCGGCTGTCCCGGAGATCCACGGCATTTCGGGGTGTTGCGGGCTTTGAGGAGAACCCTGGACACTGGGGTCACCCCCCCACAGTCCCCGGGGCCGGGGAAGCTCAGCAGGGTGCTGAATCCCTGCCTTGGAGTACATCCCCCCACATCCCGGAGTTCTTGGAAGTGAGAGACGGACTGGGACAGAGCTCTGTGTGTGTGTGTGTTTTTTCTTCTTTTTTAACGCTTTAACATCACAAATATGGGTTCTAACTTTTCTACTAACCAAAAGAGTCTTTTAAAACAGCTTAAGTCTGTTTTGAAAGATCTTAAAATCCCTAATAAGTTACTAAAGAATTTTATCCGTTGGTTGTTTGCTGAGTTTCCAGATTTTAACCTGCATAATGTTTATTCTGTGGCATTTTGGGATGATATTGGGGAATTACTCACCTTGAAAATTGAAAATGGAGACACAAAAGCTTCGAGATTTATCCCAATTTTCTTAAAAGCACACAAGCATCTGTTGGAATTAGAACGCAGCAAACAGCCACAAAAAACTTCCTCATCCTCCTCTTTCCCCCCTCAGCCCCCTGCTCCCTACGAAGCACCCCCCAGCCACCGCAGTATACTGTGGAGAGGGGGAGCAATGGCGGCAACCTCGTGCTCAGGTCTCCTTCCCACAGCCCATTCCTCCCCCACAGCTCCGACTCTTTCCCATACCCTGTACCTTGCCACCCCGCCCCCTGCCTTCCCTCCGCCCCCTGCTACCCTGGCAACGAGTGCAGCGTCCTTTTCCCCAGCCCCCAGCCCGGCACGGGACATGGGGAAGGGGGGAGGGGGGGGGGGGGCGCAAACACCGCGCGGCGTGGGCAGCGTCGGTGCGGCAGGCGGCGGCCGCTTTCCGTGCCGGTGCCAGTGGCACAGGCAGCGCGTGTGCCACCGGCGGAGTAGGCAGCCCCGTGCCAGCAGCGGCGTGCCTGCCCGGTGCCGGGGCGAGCGGTGGCACGGGCAGCCCTGCGCTGGCGGGCAGCGGCGCGTGCGGCACCGCGGACGCACTCGGCGCGGGCGGCGAAGCAGGAGCGGCCGGCACACGTGGCGCCAGCAGCATGGGCAGGGCAGCACACGGCAGCGCGGGCGGCCCCGTAGCCGTGAGCCGCGGCGCAGTGCCAACAGCGGCGAGTGAGCCCTGCGACGTGGATACCGGCAGCACGTGTGGCTGCTGCGCAGCCGCATATGGCAGTCCCGCAACTGCCCTTGGCAGCAGCGGCACGGCAGGCGCCCGAGGCGCGGCGGAGGGGCTTGCCCCCCCGCCCGAAAGCGGCGGCGATCCCGCCCCCCCTCCCGAGAGCAGAGGTGGGGGGGCGGGACCCCCGCCTCCCCACAGCCCCGATGGGGACGGCTCCCTCACAGCTCCAACCCAGGATCAGTCCAGCACGGAGATCCCGGGTGGGGGGAGGGGACTGCCTGCCATTGTAGCCCAAAGGGGAGAAAGCGCAATGCCTTCTACCTCTCAGCTTCATACAACAGCAATAGAACTTTCCCAAATCCAGACTAATTCTAATGGAAGCATTCCTTATGTTGCTCCTGTAGTATATCTTGGCAGGAAAAATGGTAGAAGAGATTATAAGCCATTTTCTTACCAAGACAAAAAAGAACTTTGTAAAATACAAAGAGAATTTGGCAGATCCAGTGAAATTTTTAAAAGCATGATAACAGCTACATTCAGTTCAAATGAATTAGTACCAACTGATATTAAAGATTTTTTCAGATGTTTATTAACACCTTCAGAATATGAATTATGGGAATGCATGTGGAAAAAAACTTTAAAAACAGTATTGCATGACATTCAACAAACTCCTGAAACAGCACAAGATGATGATGATAATGAGTTAACAATAGACTATCTGTGTGGGGAGGGTGAAATGCATTGTCCTGAAAAACAGACCAGATTACTATCAAAGCAAATTTTAGATAAGATTCGTATTGCCGCAGAAAAGACCTTTTGATAATTGATAATTGATAATTACCAACTACTGAAAGTCAGGGCAGTTTTGTCGATGTTAAACAGTTTCCTTCAGAAAGTTTTTTGCAGTTTGTTGATCGCTTGAGGACACAGGTGGAAAGACAAGTGCCTGAACCTTCAATACAGACCACAATGATCAAAGAGTTGGCTCGGAGAAATGCTAATGAAACCTGTCGCAGAATCATCCTTAGCCTTCCCCTGGATCCACCACCATCCTTAACTCACATGATCGAAGCTTGTGCCATGAAAGCAGAGATGTTCAGCGAACCTGAAAGAAATCCAGGACCAGCACAGCCCAGGACTGCAGCACCTGTGCTACCAGAACCAAGAAGGCAACCACTACCACCAGACCGCCTACAGCATATCATCTGCCATCTCTGCAAGCAGCCCAGATATTTTGCAGTTTCCTGCCCTTTAAACCGGAACCAGAACCAGAAAAGGAAGCCAAACAAACAAAAAAACTAATTTCCCAGCACACCCCCATTGTCAATGCTATCACGTGCGAGAACACAAATATGTGGGGTCCTCCACCAGTTGATACCTTTCTCTTAACAAAAAAGGGAGAGGGGGTGGGGGTGAAAGAAGGTGAAAATGTCAAAAGCTCAATTAACAAGGTTTGGCAGCCGCGAGGCCGGTATAGGCTCATGACTACCAAAGGTTTTCATTTCAGATCTGCTGATTGGACAGTAATTACAGTGCATCTGCCAGACATCTCACAAGAACTGACGGGTAACCACACGGAACAAAAGAGTATTTTGTTATTGGGGATACTGCACACACACCAGAGGAAATTGAGGTAGTTCCCATGACCATTAAGGGAAAGATAACATGCCTCATGCTGTTGGCACGCTGCGAACACCCACCACTCTACCTGGCAGAGGGGTAAATCCTTACCCAGGCCATTCCTGTTCCAGCAGAGGTAATAGCAGATGGAAAATCGCCGGAAGTCTACTGGGCAGAGGTGGTGGGAGAGGACAAACCTTCCATGGCGTGCAATATAGCAAATGGGCTAGAGCGCCTCCATGTGGAGGGGGTCCTAGATACGGGGGCCAGCGTGACCGTTCTACCAGAGAACAAGTGGCCATCACACTGGGAATTGCAACCTGTCGCAGGCAAACTTCAGGGCATAGGAGGAATCACATAGGCAAAAATTTCAAAAAACATTGTACAAATTGAAGGACTTGACAAAAAAATTGGCAAGTGTCCGTCCATTCGTTGCAAACTACAAAACCTCCTTGTGTGGGAGAGACACCATGTCCCAATGGGGAGTCCAATTGGTCATTCCTAAGACACCCCAGGATTTTTAGAAATAGCCACTGTGACGCGCCCTACCCACAAGTTAACATGGTTAGATAACACCCCAAACACCCCATGGGTAGCACAGTGGCCATCGAGCAAAGAAAAGCTCAAGGCGTTGAGGCGCTTGTGGAGGAACAGGTGGCTCAAGGCCACCTAGAGGAAACAACAAGCCCTTGGAATTTCCCAGTCTTTGCAATAAAGAACCCGTGAAAGACAAGTGGAGGCTGCTCCACGATCTCAGGGAAATAAATAAAATTATAGAGGACATGGGACCACTTCAACCAGGGATGCCTTCTCCAACAATGCTCCCTCGAAATTGGCAACTGGCTGTTTTAGATATCAAAGATTGTTTCTTTCAAATTCCTCTACACCCAGGAGATGCCCCAAGGTTTGCATTCTCAGTTCCCACCCTAAATCGTCAAGCTCCCATGAAAAGATATCACTGGAAAGTCCTTCCCCAATGTCTAAAATCAGCTCCTTTCATATGCCAACAGTACGTAGCATCGTTATTGTCACCTGTTCGTGCTGAGAGACAGGATGCCATCATCCTTCATTACATGGATGATGTGCTGGTGTGTGCCCCCAATGACTCTATACTCCAACACACGCTTGACCTAGTGGTTAAAGTTTTAACCTCTGCTGGATTTCAACTGCAGGAAGACAAAGTTCAAAGGATGCCACCTTGGAAATACCTGGGCTTACAGATTACAGCGAGGACCGTTGTTCCTCAAAAATTGGAAATCGAGTGCAATCCTAAAACCCTAGCAGATCTCCACTCCCTGTGTGGGTCACTGAATTGGGTGAGACCCTGGCTAGGCCTCACAAATGAGGACCTAGACCCTCTTTTTAATTTATTGAGAGGGGAGAGGGAGCTGGTCTCCCCCAGGGAACTGAGCCCAGAGGCAAAGACAGCAATCGAAAAGGTACAGAAAGCCTTGTCAGAGAGACAAGCTCACAGGTATGAACCAAGCTTACCTTTCCATTTCATTGTGCTAGGAAAACTGCCACACTTGCATGGGTTGGTTTACCAATGGATCGAAGGGCAGAGAGATGCACTCTTAATCATAGAGTGGGTCTTTCTCTCTCACCAGAGACCCAAGACCATCACTGAGCCACAAGAGTTGATAGCTCAATTGATTCAGAAGGCCAGGTTGAAGTTATGTGAACTGGCTGGTTGTGACTTTGCATGTATTCACCTCCCAGTCAAACTCTCAGAGGAGGGAAGGAACTCTCCAAAGAGACTGACCAAAGAGATGTTTGAGCATTTGCTCCAGAACAATGCCAGTCTCCAATTATCTCTGGACAGCTACAGAGTGAAGTTATCCCTTTTCCCTCAGCCCCCCGGAGACCCGATGCCAGCTCAGATTTAGGGAGGTTAGGGTGGGGGGAAACTCCAAGATAGGGACATAAAACCAAAGGAGGCTCTTACCCCGAGATGTGGTTCCAAGGTTTATTTCCTGAAGGGATCCCGAGGCCAAAGAAGACGACCCCGAAGGGAAAGGGGGTTTTATCCCTTTCAGGGTAGGGGGCGGAGTTACCTATGCCCAAAGGCCATAGGTCAGAGTCAAGGGACAGGTAAAGTTCCACAGGGGGGGAGGTACCAAAGGGAATACAACAACAGAGGACAAATATCAGTCCATGCCCCATCCAACAAGCTGTTCAATGAGGAATTCCACCTCATTCCTCGTGAGAAAAGGAGTCGGAGACCACTCAAGGCTCTCACAGTATTCACATGGGGGCTTCCCACAAGTCGGTGATGACTTGGAGAAATCCTCAGACTCAGCATTGGGAAACTGATGTTGAGTTTGTGGAGGGATCTCCCCAGATAGCTGAACTGGCTGCAGTGGTAAGAGCTTTTGAGGAGTTCTCAGAGCCAATTAACTTGGTGACTGACTCTGCATATGTAGCTGGGGTAGTGTCCAGAGCAGAGCAGGCTGTGCTCAAAGAGATCAAGAATGAACACCTGTTTAGGTTGCTTTCAAAGCTGATTTATTTGGTTTCTGATCAAGAACATCCGTTCTTTGTGATGCATGTAAGGTCACACACCGATTTGCCAGGTGAAATTGCAGAGGGGAATCGTCGAGCACATTCCCTTGCTGCACCAGTAGAAAAGGCACGTCTTCCTGACATCTTCCAACAGGCAAAACCAAGTCACCAACAGTATCATCAAAATGCCAAGTCTGATCCGTCAGTTCCAGCTAACACGGAGTCAGGCTCGAGCTATCGTGGCCACCTGTCCCAATTGCCAGCTCCAGGCCATGCCATCCATGGGTATGGGGGTAAATCCCCGAGGCCTTGGCAGTTGTGAGGTATGGCAGACAGACATCACACACATTCCTAGCTTTGGTCACCTCAAATGTGTTCATGTAAGTATTGACACACATTCCGGTGCAGTGTATGCCTCTGCCCACGCAGGAGAGAAGGCTGTGCACGCCAAACAACACCTAGTGCAAGCTTTTTCAGTGTTGGGGATCCCAAAAGAAATTAAGACTGATAATGGCCCAGCATACGTGTCCAAGGAGTTCCTAGAATTTGTCCAGCAGTGGGGAGTGGAACATAAAACTGGCATCCCCCACTCCCCCACAGGCCAAGCTGTGGTTGAGTGTGCACATCAGACGCTCAAACAGGTCTTAGCTAAGCAGAGCAGCACTACTCCATGGATGTCTCCACAGCAGAAGCTCTGCAAAGCCATTTTTACCATCAATTTTCTGAACTGTTCATTTGAAAACATGAGTCCACCTGTAGTTTGTGATTTTAACAGTGGCAACCAGTTCAAGCCATCTCAACGTCCACCAGCCCTGATTAGGGATCCAGAAACTTGGGAAACCAAGGGTCCCTATGAGCTCGTGACCTGGGGTCGTGGCTATGCGTGCGTAGCTACTCCCTCAGGCCCTCGGTGGATTCCCCAGAAGTGGGTGAAGCCTTTTGTCCCCAAGAATCCAGCTCCAGCAGAAGAAGATGAAAAGCAAGTAACCACTGCCTCCAAGAGAAGACGCCGTTGGAGGGAGGAAAGAGAAGCTTCCCAAGTGTAAACTCCTTCCGGCAGAAGCAGAGACTTTTAACATGTTTTAAAAATGTTTGTTTTTCCTTTAACTTTGTTAAACAAAAAAGGGTGAGATGTTGTATCTCTCTGGCATTGCCCTCCGCGTGAAACCCTACCTGCCCCTTGACTCTGACCTATGGCCTTTGGCCATAGGTAACCCCGCCCCCTACCCAGAAATGGATAAAACCCCCTTTCCCTCCGGGGTTGGGCCTCTTTCGCCCTGGGATCCCCTTCTTGGAGTAACCCCTTGGAACACATCTCAGGTAAGAGCCTCTTTTGGTTTTACTTCCCTATCCTGAAGATCCCCTCACCCTAACCTCCCTAAATTTGAGCTAGCAGCTGGCCTTGGGGGGCAGAGGGAAGGGTAACACTTCAAATCATATCTGGTTTTTTAACTTTATAAGGCTATTTACTTGACAAATGTAAAAAAGACATGCAGGAACCTTGCAGACTAACCTTTCCAAGATTTCATATAGACCTAGTCGCTAACAGGTTTATCTGTAAGAAAACTAAGTAAACATACATGAAACTTAGATGGACTGCATACAGGTCTTGTCAAACATAGCGGCTTAATTTTCCAGCAGGTTAAACCATTACTGTACTCCATCTGACTCAGCTGTAACACAGCCAGGCCTGCAAATGACTTTGACTGAATGTTGAAACCTTTTCTAAGTCAAAGAAAGGCTGCTGACTTAGTCAACTGGTTATTTGCCAACTGTCTATATTTAGGACTGTCCCTGCAAGTGTTCAAAAATTTACCATTTACCACTGCTTCAGAAAAAGTCAAATATATTGCAAGCAGAGGAATTCTGCTTCTCATCAAAGAGAAGTTTTCCTCTTTCCCCCCACCCCACTGACTCCAGAACAGCATACAAGGTTCACCAGGCAGAATATGCCTGTCTCTGTCAACTCCAGATTCTAAGTCTCCACATATTTCCAGGATTTATAAGAACATGATAGTAGCTGAAAAAACAATTCAGAGTTTTCTTCTTCCCTACCAACTCCTCTTTGATCAGGATTTTGTAATCACTACTGTACAAGTGCAAGGAAGTACATATTGAGAATGATAATTTTTATGCTGTGTAGCAATGTAGCACAATGAGATTAACCATTAGAGAAAAGGTCACTACAGCATGATGGTGTCTCACAGACAAAGGCTGGTCTAGCAAGTAACTTGGTTAGTTAGCAACAGGGACTGCATACAGCAGGGACTTCCACGCACAAGACTAAATCAAAAACCAAAATTGTGCCAATTATAAACAAACACAAACACAATTATTGCCATTTAAATACAGCAAGATCAAAATTTCCTAAGCGGTACAAAACAGGTAAATCATTAAGTAGTACTAAACAGGTACACTGCAAAATCAAACTGTGCTCTAGACAGAATTTGTTATAAGGAGGCTTAAGATTAATAAATTACAGCTAGAAGGAAATACACAGAAGCAGGTTATGACTGTGCAAGATGGAACTGGGCCTCTGCATTAGGTCTATTAGGCCTATTACACATCATTCAGTTACGGTCAAATGATTAAGAGTAAACAAGGAAGGAGAACTATCTGATGTCCTCCAGACATCATCATTTTCTGAAATCTTCCTAATCTTTTCACTGTCCATTCTCTGTCCTTACTGTGCCACAATCCATTTTGGATTTTATTAGAACAAGTGATATCATACCTGTAATTAAGGACCTGTCTAACTGTTTTTGGGAACTGACTCCCTTAAGAAAAGGAATATACCAAGAATGTTATGAAGTCATTTAAATTTTAAGCCTGATCTCCCTCAGGACTTCGATGCTGCTCCAGTCCTGCCCTTTCCAAACTAAAATCCCACACTTATTCCACACCTTCCCATCATACACACAATCATACAGTCCAACTGAGGTTAAAGCTGAGGTTTTATTCCCTCTCCTTTTACTATACCTCTTTCTCAGAGGAATCATATATATAAATCATATATATAAATCATATATATATAAGGAACTCATGAAACTATCCTACTTATAACTCCAGTCTGTAATCCTGGCATCATATTCAGTTTAGACACACACACCTTAACTACTGCAAAGCCCCACAGGCCTGTTTAGTCCATTAACCTTTCCTGCCTACCCTCAGAGCTAACGCTCTGGCTGTCATTACCTGATGGTTTTAAATCACAAAAACATTATTTGGTTTCAGCAGAAGTAACCTAGCAGCTTCCACAACCATGCTGTGGAAAACCTTCCTCTCCTAGCCCGTGGCTCTGACTCTGCCCATACAGACCTCCCCCTTCCCACCCTCTTTGCTCCAACACATTCAAGAAAATGCCTCAACAACATCTTGAAACCTTTTCAAATCTTTGTCTGCTTCATCTATCATTTCCTACTCAATAATGAAATACTTTATTTTGTCTTCAGATAGTCTATAGCAGATGAACAGAAAGAGTAGTCAGATTTCCTTTTTCTCTGATGTTGTACCTATGCTTACATGTTTCCAAACCTCAACAACTTTCTGGCTTTTTCTAACTCCTACTCAAAACTGTCCTTTGCTAAAATGCTAACAAATAGGTTAGGAAACATAAAACCACCTATTACCACCATACTACTACTTCGGATTTATCCGCTTCCTCCAGTATGTCCAACAGACTCTCAAGATGGGAACTGAACTGATTATTTAATTATTTGCATGCAATCTAGCACAACAAAATCATGGCCTCACTTTAATAGTTGTGTGATATCCTAGTAAATACCCTACTACACTGCACTGAACTGCCTTTGGAATTTATTTGTGTGAAGAACAAAGTATAAAGTATGTCAGCTACATATACAATGATTCAACACCTCAAAAGTTAGGCAGGACAGAATATGGCCTAATCATGACCAATGACACAACATGGTGTGCTTCACTTATCACTGCACCAGAGACTGATGAAAAGCAAAGTACATAGATTATTGTTAAAAAATGCTATTTCTATTATCCCAAACCATGAAAATCCATGGGGGGAAAGCATTTTTAATTCTCAGTTTCTGCCACATATTTGTAGTCTGTCTGACTTCAGTGGAACTGTAAAAGGCCATTAAATTACTCAATATATTGTCTTTACATGTTGCTTTTTAAAGTAGTTTTACATATGTTCATCCAATTCAGGTTTTATTTTGGTTTGCTTAGATGCAGAGGCCTTCCCTGGGAAACTGCTCTCCTTGCCAATAGACCTCATCTTCTGGAAATATTCTTCTTACTAAGCTTGTGCTGACTGTTTTGCAAATACATATTTATACCTATGTACCTGAATGAATGATTCCTTCATTTCTTTGCATTGCTTCCAGCAACCTCATAGATCCAAACTGCTCTCATGTCTCAGTGCAGCAGTAATTTAATCAAATTTTACCTTGAGTTTTGATGGGGTTTTTTTTCCCCTTGGACATCAACTCTTTAAATAATTTTCTTAGGATTCCCTGAATGCTCTTCCCAGTTAAGAAATATTTTTGATTATGTGGTACCCGTAGAAGAAGGAAGTACTCCACTTGAAACTATCATGACAAAAACCAGCCCTTCAGTATTACTGTAACTGCTCATAACTATGCTTTGTTCAAAAATTTACCTCAGAATTATGTTGCTGCAATGTTTATACTTTTTTCTCTTATTACTTATAAACACTGACACTGTAGTAGCTGCTGCATGATTTCTTCTGACAAATTTAAATAATAAACGGTTAATCAGCCATAATACTCCAATTTTGCAACCTTTTTAGGTGTATATACAACTTCTATATCTGAGTTTTCCAACTGGAGTCAATGTCATTCATTATTCATACTCTTTATTCTTACATAGTGTAAGTGCCTTGCTAAGTGGAGTCAAGTCCCTTGTGTGCTGATAGATGAATGCAAAGAAGATATATGAGAGGGCTAAGACTTGATTCATTGTCTAAATGTTTGAAAGCGTTTTTACTCCTTAGCTTGTAGATGCTCAGCGGTTTCTGGGAAAATAACTTCTGCTTCACTTCTGTAGTGTCTCTCACTTACTGTAAAGCCAAAACTATTACAACTAAATCAAACATTATTTTCCAAGTAACCACTGCCTACCATTGATAAAAAACTCCAGATAGGAAAATAAGAGGCAATACAAATAAGCATGTAAGTGACTCAGCTTGTTTTTAAACTGCGGTCACATAAATCTACTCAAGTCATGCCATCATCACTAACTGTTCTTTGAACTTCTGTGCCTCAGAAACAAGCACATCATTCATATTTCATATCTATCAAAGCAGTACCTTAAAAGCCTTTTTTACTATTCTCAAGGGCATCCCCTGGGTCAACAGTCTGGTTCTCAGTTTGGAAAATGTCCAGTCACACAATCCAATATTTCTTTGGGCACAATGGTCTGAGGCCACTTGCCCACTGTGTTACCCTTCCAGGTGTTAACACTGGTCTAGTACTCTGGTTTCTTTTCTTGTATCAGTAAGCAATTAAAAGAATTTCGATTTTTAGAGGGGTTGGGGTTTTTTTTTCCCCAAAAACAGTTAACTGCTGAAGATGACATAGCATTTAGAAAGATTATTTCCCAGTTAATTTGCTATTCTCTGCAGGAGGAGGACCACCTTTCAATTACTAGTTTGAAGCACTTTGCTGCAGTATGTGGTTATCTCAGTATCATCAGCACATTAAGCCTTTCCGGCACTCATTCTGTTCCCTGACGCCAGCATACAAAGCATTAGATTCTCCATTAGGCACAGACCTAAAGCCAGGGAAAAAGCACTCTCTGGCAGTCCTTGTTTCAGCATCTCTCAGAGGCAATTCTGTTTTGTTTTGTTTTGTTTTTTTAATTCTTACAGCTTCTTTCTTGACAGATTCCCTTGATTTAGCTTCTCACAGTCATTCTACTTCACTGTAACAGTCTGAAGCACATAAGATTACTTGAAAAATACCCAAGTATCTTCTTCAGTACACAGTATTCCGCATCAGAGAATTGAGGAAGTACTTTATGAATGTTTAGTTCTCTGTTTAACTGACTTTAACATCTTGATAATTGCTCTGACAATCATTCTGAAGTTACGCCACTGAAACCTTAAGCTTTTGACTTCTTTTCTTGAATAAATGATACAAAATTTTGTACTGACTGACCACTCACTCTTCTCCAGCTGGATGGCTTACCTGTACCTGAAAGAGTCTAATCCCAAGAGATTAATTACATAATATAGTGAGGAAAAGACAGTGTTTGCTCTGTATGACATTTTTGTACAAAATTATTTCAAGCTAAGTAAAGTTCTTAAATAACTTAATAAGCATGCAGAGAAGGACAAGCAAGTATTGCATTTGGATCTTCCAAGATATCACTGAAAAATTTTACATAGGCCAATAAAGAAACAAAATCACCAAAGAAAAAAGGATGTCATCCTTTCATTACATACTACAGAATGAAACGGAAAAAAGGACAGGAACAAACAGTCAGTTTCTCAATGAAGAAAAAATAACCATAAAAGATTCTCCAAAAGAGTATTTGCTGAGATACGTGCTGTTTCTCATTTCCATAAATAATAAATACCCTTCTAGTAGGACAGGCAGGCAAACAAAGATGCGGGAAAAGCTGCAGAAGAATACCAGATTGTTTAGGAGAATAAAATCTGTAACTGGCTACAAGAACTGCAGAAGGACTCATGACACTGAGGGACTAGGGAATAAAACAGTGAATGGAAATAAGGGGGAAGAAGTGCAGACTATGAAAAATGTGAGAAAGCAACCCATCTTCATTTTTAACTGTACTGACGTGTTGTACACTGTCAGATGTGACATATCATACTTAAAAAAGGTATTACTAAGCAGCAAAAACATCATACACTCACTTTACACGATACTCTGAAAGCATCAGAAAAATGCCTTCTGACAGCAAAACAGAATGAAAGCAAGAGCCTTTAAGAAAAAGGGGGGAAAAAAAAGGTAAGTCATTGTAGTACTGTCAGTCTTTTATGCTGCCGTGAGTTAAATCTGACAGGTGGTTCTAGACTCCCCAGTTTTCAAACGGTTAAATAAAATCTTCAGAGAAAGGCCACAAGGACGAGCAGAGTGACAGAATTACATTGAGGTATGAAGAGGCAATAGAAAACTTTAGCTTGGAAATATCTGAAAGAAGAGGAGGAGGATATGGTAAGACTTAACTAAAGATAGTAGAATAAAAATATTCACTCAGGTAGAAGCATCATAGAACAGACATCAAAATTGTCAGGAAATTTAAAGCATACAAACAGGGATATTGTCACTGTCAAACAAAGCACTGTAAAACTGTAAAACTCACTGTCTCAGGGATTTTGTTGAAGCCAAAGCATAAAAAAACCAAGCACATGACATAGCCAAACATATGGAAGATGGTTCTAGCTGTAGCTAACATGTTAGTTCACCTATACATTTTGATCTAAGCTTTCAGCACCTGACCAGCCTGTGTATTCTACTGTTTATAATCGCCCACTACTAGACAAGACAGAATGGTTTAGAAGGATCTTTGATCTCATCTAGTCTCACCTATTCTTGCTTTATTAGTAGTTTTACAAAAAAATGGAGAAAAACCTGAAGAATTGAACCATAAATGTGAAAAAAAATGTCAGTATGATATTTCTTATATCCTGTCATGTATTGCCTTCTAAAATTTTGCCTCCTTGGTTTCACACAGATTACACGTAACAACTTTAAAGATTGGTACTGAAAATTACTGAGGGTGTTTTACAGTTGACAAACTACAGAAGCAAAATCCATTGTTCTTTAAGAAGGAATAGTCTAGTTGAGACTTTATTATTAACAGATAATACACAGAGAATTTCCTCTCCAAACCTCAATGAAGGTACACAATAGAAAGTCTTAGAAAACAGAAAACAAGCATGTCCTTTGTGCAGCACAGTCTGAGGCTATAATTTGCTCCGTGCAGATAAATAGCCTTGATTAATGTTGTGGCTGGATCCAGACCCAAATGAATGACAAAGCACTTCCTGTTATAGGTTCCCCTGCATGGTCTAGAGCAACTGCTCCTCTGGACAAAATTCTCCTTTACTCATGCTGAGTAGCAATCATGTAGTCAGTGCACTATAATCTGTTTAATCTAACAAGGATACCTGTGATGTGAAATACCAGCACTGTGACACTGGCATCACCAGGCCTCTCAGATGCAACTGTAGGCCTTTTAGCATCTTCCACAGATATGGCTGCAATAGCACAACACACAGCAGTTCCTTCCTCCTTAGTCATTCACCCGTTCCCCTGCACAGCTTTACCTTACATTAGTGTCAGTCAGATCAAAGACTGCTCATTGCTTGGCCTCAACTCAGCCTATGGCTACCAGCTAAGAACGATTCCCCACAAAAGGCCTGACCAAGCTGAAAGGAAAACACACCATCAGCCTTTCATGCTGCAGAATGCAAATCCTGAATTTCTCTGGGTTACCCTTTTCAGGCCACTGTAGTACTGAGTAAACTGGCAAATTGAAGGCAACGTATAAGATATATGGATCTGTTCTGAACTGAACACACCAGTGCTCAGATGCTTCATCCCCAGCCATGCTCAGCTGACACACCCATACACGGAAACATCGGTCAGAAAGAAAGACACTCTCCCCCCATAATACCACTCCTGCAGAGGAGGCCTCCTCCACAATACATCTTTTCCTCCCATAATTCAGAAGGTACAAAGAGAATTCTACATTTCTTTTGAAAACACACATTACAGGAATATAAAGGGCTGTGCTCTTGTAGTGTGTTCAGCTGCTGTGCTCCCCACTTCATATAAATGAAAGAAGTAATATTATCTACTCTCCAATCTCCATGGGCCTCCTTAGATTCTGATTTTATAGACAACTCATTTCTGATCATCAAAAGCAACTTAGAAATATTAGTGCAATATTTGCTTTTAGAGGTAAACAGATTCGTTTTGCTGCTTGCCATTTACTAATGGGAAGCATTATCATTGCATAATTAATGTCTCTCAAATAAGACTACCTATGATGTACTTGAGCAGAAAGTTAGTCAAAACCACCACCATCTCCACCTCAAATTCTGTAATATATGAAATGCTAATGTGAAAAATATATTAAGGATTTGTAACTGCACCACACAGTATCTTTTAAGAGGACTACCAAAGTTACAAATGCTTATATGAAAATATAAGGGAAATACTTTAAAATCTCCTAAAAATATATTATAAAACAACTTAGTTGGCATGTGACCAGAACTTCACACCTCATGTTTATTTACCCTTAATATCTGCCAACACAGTTAAATATTAAGAAAGCCACCAAGAGATTCATTTTCTCTTCTCTTTCTCCAGTCCTCTAAAGAAGTACTTGTTTCTCTGGTTTCCAGCAATGCATGCCAAGAAGGGGTAGTATAATAAATCATCTTTTACGAATCATTTTAGATACAAAACCACACCTGGCAAAGAAAGAGCATCTTGGGCTTATGACTGCTCCCCCTCCAGAGACTCTTAACATATTTATGAAAGTGGGAAGGCCCTACAAGTACCAAATACCCCAAAAAAACAGGATAAAACAAGCAGCCATGGGATAAACCCAGTTCTACTCCTATAACTGAACACATTTCTTAGAGCTGGGATAGCTAGTGGGTATGCAGGTTATATATGAAAGGTAAAAAGTCAGCAAAATCGAGTTTTGCGGAGAAAATAAAAATGGAAAACGAGTTGGCCTAAGACCATCCCAGTCTTAGAAACATGCTACTTCTGCGGTGCACGCAAGGGGGAAAAGAGCACACGTCTGGGGTAGATTAACAGTTACTGCAAACAAAATAAGTACTCCGCAGTTTCAGCACAGCCCTACCTACCAACAAGCCATTTGAGAACATGATCTATACCTCTGTGATTCCTAACAGAGTATTAATGACCTGTGACAACTGAGATACAATTATGATGCTGAACCTTGGTAATCTTTGCGTATTGCTCAGTTATTTAATAGCTTGCTTACCCAAACTTATCCCCTTAGTGCCATTTATCTGCTAGTGCCATTTAGACCACAGAAATAATACTTCTTCAGCGACTTGGCATATTATTCTCCTCCCTTCAACTATGCAACTTGATGCATCTTAAAGTCCCAAGAAATGTGCAAATAATCCTCAAACGGCATGCTGACCCCCCCCACAATGCCTGTCAAATACGGGATTCGTGGGTTCGTAAAGCAGAGCATTATTCAGCAGTAATTAGAGGGCAGCAAGGTGTGAGGAGAAAACGCACCCCCTGAAACACGCCGCAGCCCCAGCCGCCGCGAAGGTCACCAACCCCTTCCTCCGCCCGCCGCCCGCCCGGGAGGACCGCAACACTGTCCCGAGAAGTTTCGGAGAGCACCGGCGGGCGCCGCACCCGGGGCTGCGGGGGCGAGGCCGATGGCTGCAGTCACCGGCAAGTCAGGCGAAGTCCCGCGCCCGCCGCCCCCCGCCGCCACTCACCAGCCGAGACTGGGCGCGCTGCAGGAACTCCTCCATGGCTCCGGCCGGGCGCAGGGCAGGAGCACGGCCGCGCCGTCCCGCTCCGAGCTGCCCCGCTCGGCGCCCCGGCTGCCCCGCGCCCCGCTGTGCTGCGGAGCGCCCGGCCCGGCCCGGCCCGCCCCGCCCTGCCCGCCGCGGGCGCTGACGTCAGCCCGTGCCGCAAGGGCCGGCGCGGAGCTCCGCGGAGCGCACACAGCGCGGCCGGGCGCCGCAGCCTGGGGAGCGGCGGCTTGCTCGCTGACGAGAATTCCTGACCCAAGGCCAAGGCGCGCCAGACCCGCCCGACGCAGGGGCTCAAAGCAACAAGCAGCAGCTGGTGGCTGTTGCGGGATGCCTGGGCGGCGGTGTCGTCAGTTCCCTATTTCAGGATGGTGAGACTCATCAGTGAAAGGCTCCAGGGGTCAGAGGCAGAGGCCGTTTCGGGGTTCTCTTCCCGTGGTGTCGAAAGGTCTGGCGGGAACCAAGCAGAGGGTTCAATTTGCCAGAGAGCAGGTTGGATTAGATGTTAGGAAAAAAACTTCTGAGGGTTGTGAGGTACTACCAGGGAGGTTGCGGGTTTCCGATCGCTGAAGGGGTTCAAGACCAGTTTGGATGGAGCTCTGAGCAACCTGATTTGGTGGAATCAGGTGGAATCAACCTGTCCACTGCAGGCGGGTTGGAACTAGATGTCCTCTAAGGTCCCTCCAATTCAAACCATTCTGTGTCTCTGTGTTTCACAGTCAAACCTCAGTAAACCCTGCCCTGTACTTCTAACCTAAGATCCTAAGTATTTTGCCCACAGTCACATTTTATGTATGTATTCAATTGAACAGCTCACAAAGGAGCCCCCTAGGCTAGAGTCCACTTTGTAGAGAAATAAAGAGAAATGTCCAAGAGCTGGAGTCCAATGGGAGGTCATGCAATGAGTGTAGAGTAGACCAGAAAATAAACTGTAGGGCTTGCAGTGTCTCCAGTGATCTCACACCAGCAGTATTCACCTGTGTGGGATTTTTTCCCCCACTCTAAATAACTAACCTGGATAGTGCAGTTTTATTATTCCAATCAAGTTGTGCCTCACTGGGGAGTCAGTGATGACTAATTGTTAATAAACTCAGTGCTATGGGATCTGGGATTTTTCTCTCTTGTGTATTTTTTGCGGCTCACTGAAGATATTACTGTAAGAGCTAAAGGCTCTTGCTTCCTTGCTAACAAACTTTTTCTTATGATTGTTATTTACTCTCATTTGATTTGTTAATTCTTCCATGATATCTTGCAGATCCCATTACTGTGTTTCCTGCCATAATCAATCTGCTCTGCCTAGTCATATGTTCCAGTTGGAAATTGTTCTGGGGAGCAGAAGAATTAAACCTAATCTGTATCATAGCCATCTAAAACTGGAAAGTAAATCTTCATTAAAATACTTCAGTAGACAAATTACATGAAGCAAAGTACTCTAAATGACAGTGTTCTACAGGAAAAAGATAATCCTGTTTCATTTACTGGAACATTTCCTCTTCTGAAATGCATTGTGTGTTTGCACATTAATTTGTTTCAGAACTCTCTGAATTTGGGTTCTCTGGTTGTTCTGTAGAAAAGTAGGTTTCCTGAAAGATATACAGGTTTTGCACAACACACTCTCATACTTGTAACTTGAAATTGAAGTATTACAATACAGAAATTGCTGTGTAACTTAGGATGCAGAGATTAGGTTGACTAGGAATGTATTGCCAAGTAAAAAGAACAATATGCCCCTCACAAAAAAAGAGTGAAGTGTATGTTTCACTTCAGTAAAGTCTGCGAAACAAAAGATCCAGCTTGCTATGTAAGCTAAGCTGAAGTTTGAGAAATTGATGCTTTAAAAGGTAATTTTTGATGCATATATATAAAGAAAAAAAAAAGCCAGAACAGCAAATAGTTTAATAAAAAAGCTGAATTTGCTAAACAGGCAGGAAAGTTGTCTTCTTAAGCCTCATACCAAAAAGCACACTCACTCTTATACACTGTAAATAAAATGTATTGACTAATCACTTCTTTGTACATCCACTGAATGTGTATATTTACATCTGTGCATGTAAATATGCCTCTACATTGTAGTACCAAGTGATTCTTCACTGAATCTGGAAGAACCGTGCAGCTACTTTGTGATCCCCATGTTGGATTTCCAGAGATGGCCTCTGCATCTCAGCTGCACTGAAAACAAAACAGAGTGCACCTGAGCTCCCTGAAAACATTAGCACTAGATAGCTTTTGGAACTGCTTTTTAAGTAACTTTTTTGCCTCCATAATTATTGTATGAGTTACATATTGATTAATTAATTATTCATATCCTATTGTGTAAAACCATGGACAGAGTACCAATCTTTGTATCTGCTTAATATTTAATAGAAATTCCTAAGCCTTATTCTCCTCTTTTCTACCCCACTTGTAGCCACTAATTTACTTCCACTTTACTGAAGTGTAAATTAGAGATGAATCAGGACCCAGATTATTTTTTTATCCTTCTTCCTAAAGTAGCTAAAACCAGTTCACAGTCATCCAGGGGCTCTTCCTAAGGTGTGTTCTTCATTTGACATGTGTAACTTACCTCCTTATGAAATCTGTGGGAATCACATACATTTCCCAAATTGAGAATTTGCTCAATATCTCATTCATAGAATTGAATTATTGAAAAACAGACTTGCTGAGCAATACTATGTTTTGACTTGTTCATAAGCACATTTGCAATACATCTTTTCACACTGAAGGGATTTAGGCTGTGAATTGAGAGTTCTGCTTTGTATGTATTTGTTCTTCTGAAAATGTAAACACAAATAATGTTGTACTTCTTTAGAGAGTATTGTTTGCAAGTGAGTGCTTTTCTGTTCACAAGGCAAAATTCATTTTTTGGTTTCAGCCATTATTCAAGCATGTATATATGATTATTTTGCTGTGTCTTTTTACTGTGTCCTAAAAAACCATGTAACTAATAATGATGAACAATGTCTTACACTTCATGTGCTTCTAAAACTCCTCCCACTTTCACTGTAGTCATCCAGGGAAAAGTAATTTGCATGAAATAAAAACTATCCTAGTAAAACTTTGTATCCTCATACGTACTGTGTGCTACCAAATAATACAGACTTTTGTGATAGTCCATAGTTTCTGTGGTTCATATCCATTTTATTTATTCTTCAGGCATACAGTCCAGATCATTCTATTCCATATAATGGAGAAGTGAAACCAGTGATTACATGTCTCAGAACTGAGCTCTGTAACTCATCTTTACAGTTTAGCAAGGAAAGGGAGGAGCTATTGTGATACAGCTATCCAGCTGTCTTAGCATTTCTATCAAAATGTTTTTTATGATAAACACTTCAATAATGTATTAGCAATCATTTTCATGTTAAATAATGCTGAGGTTCCCATTGCAAGGCTTTTTGTGCTACCACCGTAAGAATAAATAGTTCCTGTCCATAGAAAGAGAATGTAACATAATCGTTTTAATAATAGCACAAAAGAAGTTCATCGCTCTCAGCTCTTGTAAGAGGATATTATTTAAAAATTTTCAAGGGAAGAGATGATTTCACAAATTACTGAAATGATAGTTCTCCAGACTGCCACCCAAAAAAACTAAAAAGAACAAAGCTGTGTGTCAGCAGTAGGCTGACAGTCATTTGAATCGGCACTCAAGCCATTTTACTTTCAGAGTCTCTATGATTTCCATATACGCCTATGAAAGCCACTACTTTTTCTTAATGAGTTTTACCAACAGGTCATGTCCTTAGAATCAGCAGTTATCCAGTCTTTGGTATCAAGTGTCATCACTTCCTGTGTTTGGTATTTGCAGTTTTTCATGTTTCTGTTACCCTGGTTGCAGGAACATAGAAATTGTTTACTTTGGAAAAGAGCCCTGACATCAAGTCCACCCATTAATCCAGCACCAGTGTTCACCACTAAACTGTGTCCCTAAATGCCCCATTGACAAGTCTTTTCTCCAAATTAAACAACCCCAGTTCTGTCAGCCGTCCTCATAGGGCTTGCACCCCAGACTCTTCACCTCCTCTGGATGCTCTTCAGCCCCTCAGTGTCTGTCCTGTAGTGAGTGAGGGGGCCAACACTGGCTACAGAATTTGAGGTGAGACCTCACCAGAGTTCAGGGTCTACCCTTTGCTCCCTTTACTAGTTTTGCTGGCCACACTGCTGCTGATACAAGAAGGCCAGGATGTCATTGGCCCTCTTGGTTACCTGGGCACAGCTGGCTCATGTTCAGCTGCTGTCAACCAACAGCTTTTGGTCCTTTTCCACTGGGCAGCTTTCCAGCCACTCTGCATCCAGCCTGTAGCACTATTGCAGGGAGTTCTGGTGACCCAGGACCTGGCACTTGGCCTTTTTGAGCCTTGTACCACTGGCCTTGACCCATCAACCAGTCCGTTCAGATCCCACTGTAGAGCTTTCCTGCCCTCAGCATATCAACAGCCACACCCAGCTTGGTGTTACCTGCAAACTGCCTGAGGGGGCACTCAGCCCACCCCTCACCCAGATCATTGATGAAGATATTAAATGGAACTGGCCCCCCTACTGAGCCCTGGGGAACACTATTTGTGACTGGTTGCCAGTCACCCTATGAAGACAGACAAAAAGAAACCATTTCAAATATCAGAAAATCTTCTCCAAACATGAAGACTGTCCATCAACAATGCATAAAACCTCTATGCTGTGAATGCCTTCTTCTTTAGTGAAAGAAGCATGAAAAGAGGCAATGAAATCACTGTCCCTTTTGGACTTCCGGTTTGCCCAATGTAAACCAAGTAATATTAAGAAACTTTGTTCTCCAAGCAATTACTTTTATTTGATTATTTCATTCCTAACCATAAATTTCAAGGTGAAATTTTATAACAGGTCCTATTTCTTTTGTGAAATATTAGGTATGGAAAAATGAAATTGCCGCTGCCTTTTTTGAGGAGCAAAGGAAGAGAAAGAAGCCATGCCTGGTTAGGAGATAACTCCTAAAGGTCTGATACATATACATGTTGAGGTTTTCAAAGATCGAATGCATTAGCCATATTTTAGTTGTGAATAGTACGTAATTCCTGTGTTAAAATAATCGTCTGTTCTGTTCCTCCTTGCAAAACTGAATAAGATACCAGAGTGTGCATTTTTGAGCCAAGGCTAGCTGCTAATTCAAAGCCGAAAAGCAATATTAAATCAATACTAAATGTTCTTGGAGGTATCCCAAACAATGGATGATTGAATGGCTTTCTGTGTGGGAAAGTACAGGCTGAAGGTGGACAATAGAATTGCCAGTTTAGTCCACTCCCAAACTACAACTTGTACCAAATAAGCATGAAGTTAAGTGTGAGAAGCCAGAATCCAGATTCATTTCCCATCAGCACTATGTCCATGGAAACCAAGTTCCCAGATTGTTCATCAAATATCAACACAGTATTCTCAGACAGGTTATTATAGAAGTAAACCTCCTGTGCTGCTGCCTCTTTCTTACACCTTATGCTGATAATTTAGCCAAATTGCATGTGCTGTGTGAGTACATCCCCAACTGTACAAATGGTCAGTCTACTAAGTGACAGAGTATGTTATGTCATTTGCACAGCCTCAGTACAGGCTAATTGTGAAGCTGGTCTCAGGTCAAAGAAGTAATTCTGGTAGATGGGCTCTGTTTAAGCTGTTACCAAATCTCCTGTCTACTTACCCCTCACTTGGAAGTTAATTGAAGGAAATTTATTCCTATTATATTGCCATATACTAGTACTGTTTAAATGTAGTATTTAAAAAGCAGAAAGTATGTTTCCAAGGGATGGTAATCTCTGTCAAAGTAGGGGGTAAGGGCTTAAGATACTTGACTTAAATCATTAACACCATTTGCTTCCCATGTACATGGGTCAAAGTCCTCAGAAGTTTTAGGCTGCAGTGAGCACAAGGCATTTTCAAGTTAACTATAATAAAATTAGAGTAAACAGTACATAAAACTTCTGCTTTATAGATTACCATTGATCAACTGAATGAATGAATGAATATAATATGGGTTTGTGGGTTTTTTTTGCATTTGAAGATGTTTAGAAGAAGGTCAGAAGAGAACATTCTTATAATTACTAGTTTAAATACAGATAACAAGGAAATAACAGTGAACCCCACGTTTCAAACTATAGAAAATAGCATGAAGAGAATATTGGCTCTGTGGTAATAATTGTGAGATATATTACACTGAATAATATAGTGGTTACTGTTTCAAAATTGAAAAGTAATGTAAAAATCTCTCATTTTGTGAGTTGACCAGACTATGCAACTGCTCATCATAGACCAGTTAAAAGTAATTTTTAGGGTAGAAATTTATTATTAGTAGAATATTTTAATTTTTAGACAGGTCCTCTCATTCCACAGACATGTAACATAGCTAACTACAGTTACATTCCTAAAAAAATACCATGTTATTACATTCAGTACAGTTCTTACCTTGGCCTTTGAAATTCATGTGTAGTCAACAAATTCATAGGACCTTTGCTTTGCAGACAATATCAAATGTTTAGTAGATACACTGATAATAAAATTAAGGCTTGGGAGTGGTCAGTTTCTTTATACTGCCCACAACAGAGGGATTGGAACATGAAGAACTTTAAGACCTCTACTGACACAGGCCATTCTTTGATTCTATGACATTACAAAGGTCCTAAATTTACTTATACAAGTAAAAGTATTCTATATGATTAATACAGAGCAATAAAGAGCATTCCATCATCAACATCCTCATGCTTTAAATGGAGAAGGATATTCATGGATATTAACTCTAACATAATTTTTTTAAAGAAATGCAGAATACATGTTATTTTAATGCAATTGTAGAATTTAAAAAGTGATAATGATCTGAAGGTGCAAGAAGGAATTAATGTATAAGTAAGGTTGGTTTGGACAAAAAAAAAAACAGGTTATGGCAGAAGAGCATAGAACTCAGAACACACAGTATTTCTTTTATGTCTGGATTATGGTTGCTGATTCTGTATACCTGTCCTAGTTTTGGCCAGGGCTCAAAGGTTTTCTATACCATCCCATGCCTTTGCTTGACCAGTCAGTAGATCACGAGACTCTTAATCCCGTGCTTGTGGGTTGGAGCCTAACCTTAGGCAGTAATGTCATGGTTTAGGAACGGTACTCCCTCATTCAGTGCCCACACCAAGACTGTCCAAAACCAAGTGCCATTCTCTAGCTGCCCCTCTCCCTCCCGCTTCCCAATAAGGCAGGATGAAGTTGACAATTGGAGGCACAAATCATGATTTATGCCTCTCCATCTCAACACAGCTTGAGATGAGAACAATTTACTAAAAACAGCAATGAGATAAGAAACAGCAACAGGCCGTTTAATATTAATAACAAAAAATTGCTACTTTTCATGGAAACTAATGAAAACTACCATTTTGGAGTATTTTCTATTATTTGTGGTTTATGTTTTTGTGGATTATCTTAAACCAATGGGATTAATGCCAAGCACTTGCATTTATTTTTTGCTTCAATAATATTACGTCTTGTATTCAAGACTTTGGCTTTTCAACTAAGAATTCATACTGTAAAGATAACAGGCCTGGCCATCAGTGATCATTAGTGTCATCACTAGGAAAAGATTCATGTTGGTCTTATTTATTAGGGGAATTAAAATATGCTATTATCTTCCTAATTATAATATTTAGTCCAACTCCCCTACTTACCCACAGTACAAATGCTGTGTAGACAGCTGTTGTAGAAGCTTCCCTATGCAGCTCCTGAAATTAGGTTTTCTTTCAACTAAAGACACTCCTGTTCTCTTAGAGAAAGAGTAGAATAAATGTGGATCTTTGCACTGTGAGGTAAGCACTGGTGTTGGATGCATGAAGTTGTGTTAAGGGTAAGAGCTGCTGAAGCAGAGACATATCTAAGAAATGTGGTAGATCGTGAAATGTTCTGCTCAAGCTTCTCCTCCTGGACAAGTATATAATTACAAGAATAAAAGATTAAAAACAGCCAAAAAGCAAAGAAAAACTTTGTCACTTCTAATGTAAATTGCCCACAAGGAAAGAGATTTTAGAATACAAGAGTATTTATTTCTTTCATTTAGAAGATAAAGAACTCTAGTATCAGAATCTACAAACAGATTTGATATCAAAAAGATATCCCCTGATGGCTGAAATAAAAGACTTGGTTTACTATTATGCAGCACAGTGGCAGAAATAGAAAAACACAAACTGTAGAACTGAGGCTGTCATAAACCTTATCAGAAAAAGTACCAAGGAACAGATATGAATTAGGAGATTATTAGGAGATTATTAGGAAAATTATTTTGAGAGCACATATTTGGAATATTTTAAAAAAATTTTTGCATTAATTCAGTCTCTATTGACTATGTACTTTTTGCTGAAGTATGAACAATGTTTATTAAGTCAATATTATTGATTTCAAGCATTGTTAAACAGAGACCACTAATACAGCTAAAAAGATCACATTCTGCTGTCCTCATATGAAGCCCACCTTTCCAAAACCAAAAATTATCTTCTTCAGCAACTACAACCTATCACAGATTTTTGGCATTATCTGCTCCTTTTGTTTTTAGGAAATACAATTTGAATATGCTTTGTCCAAACCAATTCCAGAAAAAACACAGTTAAAAGACACCATTAAGGTCTTGATAAACAACCCATTTTATTGTTTGTGTTAATAGATTAGTGATTAAGTATTCCAAAACCCTTTAAAAATATAAAACATTATTTAGGCCACTTTCCTGTGGGGAATTTGTAGCTGTGAACTGACATACAGTCAGTGATATTTTCTGACGAATAGCAATTTTGTTAGCAATGTTGGTCTATGTTTTTGTGTGAGTTCTCCTTTGGATTGTGTCTCTGTTTGGATGTTTATTTGCTTCTGAAAAGAGGGAGACAATCCAGGAGGCATCTCCCAGTCTAAGCCATAAACTCAGATGCAGTGGAATACACTGGTTATTGAAAATAGAGAATACTATTTCTATCATTCATTCAGAAATAGAGGATCCCCTAAATCCTCACTCCTGATGTGTATAATAAAAATAGACCAAAAATTCAGACTAGAAGTTGTTCCCTTTTCATCTGCTAACTGCATATAAACAGTGACTTCATAGTCACAAGATAGTTGCAATCATAAGGTTAACATAGCAGGACAGTTAAATATATATCTCAATAGGTTTTCTGAGTGCTGAGTTCAGTATATTTACTTACTCAGTGTGCAATTCCATTCACTTTAGTAAGAACATTTTTTGTAAGAAATATTTACAGCCTGGACAAAACTGTAAAATGCACATAGATCGAATTTTTAAAAAGGGCAACAATTACAGCAGCATGTGGAGCCAACACTGAGCTTAAAAAATCATGGTGGAAAATCACACTGTTGTAGAATAAATAACCACTAAGAGTGGTGTGTATGGGAAGAATAGACTAATTAGTGTATGAGGATGTCAGAACTAAATTATCTTTGAATTAAGAAGCATAAGCAGAATAAACACATATACTTTTATCGTGACTCCCTGAATATGATAGTATTTATATTTCAGCATAGATATACCTTTTATTCTAAGAAGGGAAAATGACATTTTGTATTACATTTCTTTTCTCCCCAAATGAGGGAGAGTTTGGTTCTATTACCTGAAAGTGAAATAACTCACCAAGACAAAAATGACAGTACTTCCTCAACAATGATTTTTTCTTTTCTTTGTGATAAAAGGTGAATGACTGCATCTCCTACAGTAATGAAGATGTTCTCCCCCCAAATTACTGTGGACAAGATTTGCTCCTTCTTGCCTATCTTCATTTTCTCTTCAAACCTAAAAATTGTCTAATCCACAAGTATTGCGTTTCTATAGAGCAATGAGGAAGAGAATACAGGACTAACGAAATACTTATTTTCAACTGAGTTCAACAATACTGTAGTGCTTCATGACACCCACAGTTCCCATTTTTGGAATTAAACTAGAACTTGAGTATTGTATCTTCCTCACAGTGTCTCAATATTTGGTTTTATATGCTGATTTCCTTTGTTAGCATTATTCTATCTTCTCATGTTTATGCATTTATATTATGACACTATGTGCATGACACTATGAGGAGAGTGCTAGAAATGGCTTCCTTTATATTTATAGTGATTATAGCTCTTGGTAAGTAATTCTTTTGGGATCCTTTCCCTTGCCAGTACACAGCTAATCCAATTGTACATTACAGTAGTCGCTTCTTAAGGAGCTCATATTTATCTGGAACGCGTGAAATTTTTGAGAAGAGATATTTGAACTGTGTCATTACAGGCAGAAAAATGAGATTTTGTTTTATAGCCCAAAGCCTCTGTATGCAGAATCTAAGAAAGGTAATCCATGGAAGACAGCATGCAGCCATCCTCATGCCTCTCAGTGCTTACAGTCCAGAAGCTTCCTATAGGAAAGTAACTGTTTGTAATCTAAGTAAAAGTAAATAAGACAAATGGATCATTTTATGAGAGCAAAATTTCTTTGAAGCTGCTCAACTGTGCATTAATCTCAGCAACTCTTTTTCTGAGGACCATTTACTGAATTAGTATTATTTGCTTCAAATAGGACAGAGTATAGAAGAAAGAATACACTATTGATTTTTATAGCAAATTCTCAGGATACCCAGGAATTATTTGCTTAGTGGGAAACTGACCTATCCACTTCTCTAGCTAGACTGTACTTCTACTTCTCCTCTAGCTCTCCTTCAGATGGGTAAGTCCAAGGTAGGGATGAAAGATAAGAGGCTAAGGGATCTGTCTATATAGAATTGTTTTCTACCTTGGAGAGCCAATTAAACATAAACTGCCTTGGGCTTTTAAGTGTCTTCCGAATGCCAGAGCTAATGTCTCATTTCATATCTTAATTTATTTCTTTAATGTTCGACAGAAATATTTTAGTTTACATAGAACAGGTGTTATTTCTGGAAAGGGTAGTTGTTTGGAAATTACTCTGATTTAACTGACAATGACCAATTTGAACACTTGGTCATTTGTCCTTCTTGCTAGTAGCATAAATAACAGTAGTCACCAAAAAAGAAAAATTATCTGGCAGGTGTTACCCTTTTTTCCCTTACCTGCACTGAGCTCTGATAAAAGATTATCTCATTTCCTTCCATTTATTTTAACACAGGAGTACCAATGCTGTCTCAAACCCTTTGTAAGGCTCAGATCTCACAAGCACACAAACACTAACATTTATCTAAGTCCATTGAACACATGTGTTAGGTTGAGCATATCTTTTAAAGTTATTTAAACAAGGGCCTCAATTCCCAGTATTGTTTACTGAAGTTATCCTTCCTCTTTAATAAATATATTCATCAAATCTGGGAAATTATGTCAAAATTTCCAGCTAATGTGTTTTTCTTTTTATGTAATAAAATAACAGAAGTAGCAGCAGTAGTTTTCACTTCCACCATATATAAATTGTACCATAATTATCTATGTATGGCATGTCACTTTACTGTAATTCTCCTTCCTTTCAAATACAAGATATACAAGAAAACATTATTGTTGATATTTTTGAATGATCTCTGCTAGATTCATCTTTCTGTCTCAAGATTTCCAAAAGTAGAAGTCACAATGTCCATGTAAAATCCATGAGAAGCGTATTTGTCTCAGAAATATGTCAAGTGATAGCAATGAAATAATTTTTCAGTGGATGAATTACAGGTAGTAGACTGAAGGACTCATTGTCTCTTCAGCTGAAGGACATGCTGCTCGTCTATATCTTCCTGCTCTAGTGGCACACAGCATCATAGACCTTAGAGATATACAGGCAATTTCAATGGGACTCTGCTCTGGCCACCAGTGGATTAATTAACAAAAGTGATGAAAGTCAATTTCTGCTTCAAGGCTTAAAAGAAGGGCTAGGATTTTGATTGAAAGATTAAAATAAATGTTTTACATATTAACTCCAGTTTTCAGAGTGAGCTAACATTGACTTCTTTGTTTAAAGTCTCATCTAGTAACCTGTGATAGAAGACAAACAATTCCTCTCTTTGACTCCCAGCAACAATTGGAAACAAATCATGACATAAACATGAATAACCAGAGTAAAACTAGATAAAATAGAAATTCTAAGGTATTTAGGTAAATTTAATTGAAAGAATCTGAGAAAACCAGTCAGCTTCTGCATATTTATAGGCAGAAAATTACGATATTTATCTGAATGCCCTTCTTTATATTCCAGTTCCATGTCTCAGCAATCACAGTAATAATGTGCTGGAATTGCATCTATGGTTTACAACTGGACAGTAACAAGAACTTTACCGCTGATTTCTGCTAGAATGTCTTCCAGCCTATACTGGGTTTTGGTAGGGTTTTGGTAGCAAGGACACTGGGTGTCTTCTATGACAGATGCCTATGTCTGACAGAGCCAGTTCCAGCTGGCTCAACCCGTGAACGATGGTAATAGTGCCTCTGGGATAACCCTTTGATTGGGGGGGGGGGGGAATGTGCTGAAAAAAATCAAAAGGGACACAAAAGAGAAGACTGAGAATATGTGAATGAAACAGCCCTTCAGACGCTGAGGTGAGTAGAGAAGGAGGGGAAGGAAGTCATTCAGGCACCTCTGCTCTCTGGCTCAGAAGTAGAAATTCCCCTGCAGCCCACGGTGCAGACGGCCCATGGTGAGGCAGCTGTGGCCCTGCAGCCCAGGGAGGCCCATGGGGATGCAGAGATCTGCCTGCAGACCCTGGTAGACCCCACAGCAGAGCAGGTGAGTGCCTGAAAGACTGTGACTGCTGAGCCACATTAGGGATCCATGCTGGAGCAGTCTGTTCCTAAAAGACTGCATCTTGTGGAAGGGACCCACACTGGAGCAGGGGAAGAGCATGAGGAGGAAGGAGCAGCAAGACAGTATGTGATGAACTGGCCACATTCTCTGTCCACCTGAGCCACTGCAGGGAAGAGGTGGAAAATTCGGGAGTGAAGTTCATCCGGAGTAGAAGGGGGGGTTGGGGAAAGCTGTTTTAACATTTCTGATTTATTTCTCACTACTGTACTCTGATTTGGTGGGCAATAAATTAATTTCTCTTAATAGAGTCAGTTTTGGTAAATGATCTCTTCCTGTCCTTATCTTGACTCACAATTCTTCTATTTTATTTTCTCTCCTCCTGCCCAGCTGAGGAGGGAAGGGATAGAACATCTGTGGTCAGCATCTGGTGTCCAGCCCACTGCACAGCCATAAGCATCAGCATAATAAGAAATTACTAGCCCCAACTATTTAAACCACAATGACAGTTCTACAATCAAAACATTTCTTCTTATATACTTAATTCTATCTGTATTTCAATAGCAGGACCTGAGAGGAGAAAACAAATTGTAAGTTCTTTCTACTTATCTCATAGGTACGCACAAAAAGAAAATGGAATAGTACAACCCGTTTAGGTCATGCAAACTTTACAAAATTTTTACAGCCAGAGCCTAGGCTGTTAATGTCCTCTGTAAAGCTAACCAAATTACAGTATGAAAACATGAAAAACCTTTCCTCTGAACCTCTTGAGATCCCATCATAAGTACTATATATTTCCAGTATATATGCAAGTGCTCTTCATACATAATGAATATCAGTTTGAAGAGGAGCAGACACTGATTGCTTTGAGCAGAAAAGAACAGCAGAAAGCTTTACTTTGAAGTCTGTAGCTTTTATATAGTAGATACATAGGCAGATATATAGCAGGTACAATAGGAATTTTTGAAAGTCTTGTAAAACATCAGCCTAGTTCAGTGAGCCAGCCAAAAAAAGCTGTGCTTTAATAGGGAAAAAAGAACAATTTGTTCTCAGGGCTATTTCATGTTGGATATTCAGGAAAGGAGGCACTCTAGCATCATTCTAGCAACCTGGTTCTCAATGTCCCATTGTCTTTAAAACGTGAACAGCCTGAAAGGTGGCAGGCTGTTTGGAAATGGTGATGGGAAAGGGTAGTTATGTGTGTGTATTTGAGACAAAGAGAGAGAAATTCAAAGCTAAGGCTAAATTAAGTCTAGTCAAGTCAACTTTTAGAATTCCAAACTGTACTGGAATTAAAAATGGCTATAAACCACAGCAACTGTATTTTCATTCTAGGAAATATGAAGTCCTATGCTCCTAGTAAGCTAAAAACCAGTGACTAACAGTTGCTTTTTTAACTAGAATTCAGTGATGGTACAGATATTCTCCAACTAAGCAGTAAAATACATATCTATATAAACAAATAATTACCAGGAATTCCTTCTTTTCTTAATGTATTCTATGAGCTATGGGTTTATGTGGGAAAGAGAACTGTTCTTACACATTAAGACCTTTGTGTTAACCTCCAGCTGCTACAGTACTCCAACTCCAAAAACACAAAGTTCTAGAATGATGCCATGTGCACACATTGTTACACATCCCAAACGGGTGTCCTTTGCCCAGAAATTACCGTATCAAGTTTTGTCATAAACTTCATGTTAATTTATTTAACATCTAACTCTTTCACAAGTACTCAGCCCCAAAGATAGCTAGAGGCAGGGCATTTCCATCTTAATTGTGGCAAATTTCATTTCCTACATGCTGTCACTGAGCATTCATAGCTTTCTAGAGGTAAAACCTCACAGTATTTTCCCTGTGGAGAGGGGTCTGTATCTTGAAAACAGTCTTACAATTAGAAACTATCATACAAATAGGCCTGCTGATATTAGCAATGGGAGTCTGCAATAGTATCTTGATGAAGTATTTACCTATGAAAATACACAGGCATTTGTGAATAGCTACAGTTGCAGTTTGCTGTTCTGGTTTTTTGTAACATTCATTTCCTTAATGTTAGAGGTAAGTGGTATCACTTACAAGCCACAGCACTAATTTCTTACAACGAATTTTTAAAATCTGTTAAGATTTTAAAAAAAATTATACAGATTTTAGAATCTGTTAATTCTTCAAGCATTTCCCAAAGTTAAGATGTTTTTTAAAATCCCAAGCTTCCTGTTTGTTCAAAACATTGTTTGGGTGTAATAATGTCTCTTCTGGGAGCTGCAGTTTTGCTTTGTAATGCTGTCCTTTCCTCTGACTGCAACTGGTATTCTGTCTGCTGAACTCTTTGTAGTCCTCTTACATTTGTGTAGAAACAATGACAGGTATTTCTTCGTTAATTGGCATATTAAAAATTTATGGAGCACTAGGATGTTTAATATTTAAACACAATGTTTAATGTTTTCCATTGCCATTTTTTCCTGAAAAAAAATAAACAAGTATCATAGAGAATGCTGTTCTTTTCCAGACTATTAGAGATCTTGTTTTGAGTTAGCATTCAGGATAGATAACATCATTACTCCAACATCAGTAAATATTTTTTTTAAGTTTAAGATCACACTACATTTTTATTCCCAAGGCAGCCAGCCTTGATATGCTACAGCATTGGGGACTGCTGCTGACACATAAAAAGGATTACCAATCAGCTACCTGAAGGGAGCCTTTATTAACTGAAGGGAGTCTACAAGATATCTGGAGTGGGACCCTTTACAAGACCATGCATTGGTTAGTCAAAGGGCTACAGAATGAAACACAGCAGATTAGATTAGATTAGATTAGATTAGATTAGATTAGATTAGATACTAAGAAAAAATTATTTACTGTGAGGGTGGTGAGGCACTGGTGCAGGTTGCCAGAAAAGTTGCAGATGTGTCATCCCTGAACGTGTTCAAGGCCGGGTTGGATCAAGCTCTGAGCAACCTGGTGTAGAGAAAGTTGTCCCTGCTCATGGCAGTTGTGCTGGAAGGAGATGATCTTTAAGGTCCCTTCCAATCCAAACCATTCCATGATTCTATGATATGCACCATTAACATCAGACTTGAAACTATTTTATCAGGGAATTTTCCATTTCCTAGTCAATCTGTTAAATACTTTCCACCCGAAGCTTTGAGTCTACAAAGCACTAAATTCACTGGCGAGGCAGCTAAATGCAAAGTCAAGATTTCAATCTTCCTGCTTTAAAGCAAAAATCAGTATGTCACAATCTAAACCGAGAAAAACCAGAATATGTTTTTAAGGCAGAACATGAAAAACCTGGGACACTTGCATTAAATATTCTTTTCACCCCAGGCTACTTCTCTGTTTTTACGCAAATCCTCTGCAGCCCACTGACTTTTATGGACAAATTTAAGACTATGTTCTCCTATCTGCTCACAAATCAAAAAACGCAAGTACAAAAAAATATAATGTTACATTACTGCTCAGCTTCCTAGGGGCCTATAGAAGCACTGAGAAAAGTGCCTACAAAACTGTTTTATTCAAATATTAACTGCCAAGATGGAGCAATGAGATATTAGAACAGGCCAAGGCTTATAAATGTTGAATTCTTTTGTCTAATTCACCTGTGTCTCACCCAGTCCTGCAACTGGTCTAAAGAACTTTCCATGATCCTTAGCCTTTTTCCACTTATTTGGGATTAAAGTCATAAAATTAAGTTTACCAACCCATATTCTGCTCTCCACAGAAAGGTTGACTGGGCACTGGAATGGGCTGCCCAGGGAATTGGTGGAGTCACTGTCCCTGGAGGTGTTTAAGAAAAGACTGGATGTGGCACTCAGTGCCATGATCTAGATAAAAAGATGTTTTGTCATAGGTTGGGCTCAATGATCTCAAATGCTTTTTCCAATCTAATTCATTCTTTATTATTCCAGAGGATGAGTCAGATGACTCAACTGACAGCTCTTTACTTTTCAAAGAGGTCTTGCTTTCTCTTGGCTTACCAATCTTGCACTCCCATCACCTTTCTTAGCACCAGAAGTTCTTATTGGGGCTTTTCATTGAACCATATGAAAGCGTAATTCCCCTTCTTCATGGTTAAATTAAAAAAAAAAAATTAAGAAGTGTGATTTTGGGCTTTACTCTGGCTATTTCTCCACAGAAAGCCCCTTTTTCATTTCAAGTCTGTGAGTCTTCTCCAAAAATGACAGTTTTGAGCTGTCATTATTCCTTTGTGACCTTAAATGTCCCTTCTCTTATGTTCTCTTTGGCACCCTGTTAATACAGAAGAAAATCACTGGGCAGATATTCCAGCTAAACTATAGAAGTTCCATCCTCAGAACAATCTTCAGAATTCCACCGCTGAAGAAAGCTGTGATACTTACTTTTCAAGATTATTTTATTCTTTTACACTTAATTAGTATCTAGGCCTGCCCTAGATTTGCTTCTTTCCTGCTCCCAGTCATCCTTGGATATAAGGATTGCTTTGCAGTTAGATTCCTGAATCTGATAAGCTATGCAAGCAAAAGCTGTTTATTTAAAATCAAAATAGCCAGGAAATATAATGTCAATCAATAGTCCAGTGACTAGGAAAGGTATTTTATTTGCAGACATTATCTTAAGTAAATATTTGAAGGCTTGTAGTACCAGAAGAATTATTAGGCAGCTGAAAAGGCACTAGATTGTGGACTCTCCCCTTTCCAGGAAACAAAAGCTTTTTTGTCATTCATAACTGATTGCTATTTTTTACTAATAAATAGCAATGTGTTGTGTTTGGTTTCGTTTGTTTTGGTTTTTTTTAAAAGGAAAAAAATACCATCTGTAAAACTTCTTCTATAAAGTTGGAGAAAAATCCTGAAATGATCAAAAATTTCATTCTAAGAAGAGTCTGGCAGGAGTGCTGCACAGAAGCAAAGCAGTTTGTTTGATCCTGAAGCAAAATTTGTGCAAAATTAAAACAATAACTCACCAGAGTAAAATGAAATCATATGTTGTAAGCAGAGTAATGATATATTAGATCACATTCTGTTGTTTGTCTCTTTGGGCTTCTTCTTATATTTGTCAATTATTGTTTCTCCCATGGTGTTACACATGTAACATGGTGTTAACACAATGAGGTTACGCACTGTTGATGACCAAATCAGAGTTAAAGCAAATTACAAAAATAGCAGATGTGAATCACTAAGCATATGCCCTGCAAAGGAGTTTTATTTTAACATATTCAGCTGCAAAATCACGATTCTAACTGCAATAGGCAGCCTTAAATTGAATATGTAATTTTAATATATGGTATCAGATATTTTGTTTTATTAAAGTGCATATAGATAGAAACATTTTGTTGTGTATGCTGTTTGATACCTCACCTGTGGCTCTGCACTGCCCAGTGAAAGACACAGAAGATACTAGGCTCACTACAGCAGCCAGCCACCATCTGAAATGAAATCTGGAATATAATGGATCTGTCTTTGCCTAGTATTCACTTTCAAAAGTAATTTAGTCACCTTGGTTTCACTTCATTTTAAAAAGAAAAAAAGAACCTCAATTTTGTTCCTTGTTTTAAGGAACTCTTAAAAACCTGCTGTCAGAGTACTCCATGTGTAGTCAGTGTTTGGGTAAGGAGGAAGCAGCATTCAACAGCACCAGAGGGGTCATCCATGGTCACCTCACACACTTGCTCTGTCCTGATCACTGTGGGGCTCTGACTGAACGGGCCCCAGACAACTGTGTGAAGAAGTTCCAAATGTTGAATGGGAAGAGCCTAGCACTCAATGCTCATTTTCCCCAGAAGAGGTAGCATTTTCCAAGTAGAAGAGGAATATACCACACTAAATTTAATTTCAAACAAGGTTGTCTTAAATATGTCAAAATACATTAAAAACAACATGCTAGTTGGAGTTTTAATAAGGTCCCCAACAACTCGAATATGCTTTCAAAATATCTACCCAGGCTGGTGTATATACCTAGGTGTGTTATGAGTAGTTTGCTGTAAGTAGTAAAAATTCTTTTATTAAGGTAATTGATGGATCATACCAAATGAATCACCTCAGGTTTAGAGGGAACTGAATTTATGAAAAATGCTGCAGTGGGAATTTGAATGAAAGGTATATAAACTTCCATTTTTCCAGAAATACTCTATGGAAAATGACACACACAATTTTAGTAACTCAGTACTCAACCCTAAGCAATATATTGCACATTTGATGGAAGAATTTCCCTTTTATCCTGTGTCCAGTATCGACATGTGCATGGCCTGTATTTCAGGACAAAAAGGACTCAAGGAAACCAACTTCCTGAATAAAATACTAGTCTTTTGAAGGAGCTAGTGCTGTCTCCTAAAGAAAGAATGCCCTCTACTGCTTGGTTAGAGAGCTGCTCCATAGCAAAGGAACTCATAACTATGTTTCGTTTGGACTGAAAACTTTGGAAAATACACATAACAAAAAATATTGGTATTATTATTACTTTTGTTGTTGCTGCTGTTTTTAAAAACATTAATAATAAATTATATCTCTGAAGTGTTAGGAGATGTGATATGCTTATATAAAATCAAATGTTCTTTAGAAGTATTTTTATCTGCTCTACTGTTCATTTTTTCATTACGTACCTGCAGAGCATAGCCCAAACATCTTACCCTGAACAAATATATATGTGTAATGTTTTCTCTATAATACTCAAATTAAAAAAAAATTTAAATTGGCTAATGTCTTTACTTTCAGTAATTATTTTAGCATGCATTTTCCTTAAACTTTAAGTATTTGCTGCCTGTCCTCAAACTTAATACATCCCATCTTATTAATGCATACAGTCTCCTTCCAAGACACATGTATATTGTTTGTCCACAGTGGTTTGCCTTTGAAAACCAACCAGCTGAAAGTCTTGCATCTCTAAAACATTCACAGCATCCAGTTTTGAGGCATTCTAAAGCATCACCAAGAAACAGCAGAGACATGCATGCTGACTTGATTTATATCAGTGGAGCAGAGGCTGATGAATGCTACTCTAGAAACTTACCTCAGATCTGATTCTGTTTTATATCAAATTTGTTCCTAAGGAAACCCTGTATTTTCTTAAAGCAATAGAAAATTTTCAGAAGTGGGCTTTAAACAGTCACCAACTAGGATCTCCAGCAGCAAATATTCATCCTTTCCCTGCCATTTTCCACACTTTTGTTTGGCTGTCCAAGTAAAGAGGAAGTCTAGGGATGTGCACAATAGGCTCATTTTTGTTTCTGTAGTTGGAGTTATTTTGATTGTACAACACTAAAAATACAAATTCAAGGACAGTTTAGTTAATGGCTGTTTAAAAGCACATAAATGATGATGATCCTCTCTGTTTCATTCTTGACAGTACTTAACATTGCCCATTCTCATATCTTGAGCTCTTAGGCAGTTAATTAAAAAATTAATGCTAAAACAGCAAGGAATTGTACTCTCAACTAATACATCTGAAACTATAGCTTTGTCTCACCTGGCCCTAGATGTGGAAAAACAAACAAATTCATGACCTTAAAACAATTTTTTTTTCTACTAGATATGAATTTGAATTTTCCTTCTTTCCCAATGTCACACAGTATCTGGGAAAAGGTATGGTCTGGAGGGAAGACACTAATTTCTCATATGGAGAAACATAGAGGTTTAAGACCAGGCTATTAAGTCAGGTAGTTCTAACTGAGAAAAACTTAAAACTGAGAGAAACTTACAACTTCTACTGTAAGACAAAATATGAGAAAAAGAATTTCAGATATGACATGAGCCAGTCTTCTCCAAACACTTCCAGGTCCTAACCAATGAGGCCACAATTTTTAGGAAAAGAAAATATATGTTTCAACTCTTCAAAAATAAAACAGAAACTTTTATTTACTTAAAGAAAGAATGCTAGGCATGTATAATCTCACACACAGAACTTGATTCAGTTTCATGTAAAAACCAAAAAAAATCCAGTTTTATGCCAAACACACTGAGAACATGAAGAAAGAGCAATTTACTTAGAGACATCTCAGGAATTCCTCAGCCTCTCAATTAGAAAATTACTTTATTTTGAGAAGGAAGGAACTGTTAACTAAGCAAACCTTCATCAATGTATTGGCGTAAGTTGTTACAGTATGTGTATAAAAGAACCAACTCTCAATTCCAGACCAATTCAACATTACACTTCATTTTCAACAAGCAATGACAGATGTAGCTACCATCATGGCTGTTCATGGATGTTCATACGTATTTTCTATGATTATTCTTATGTTCTAGCCATGAACTGACCTCATAGTTTCAAGGACACCCTTGCCCAAGCCTGCATAACAGTAACAACCACAGTAAGAATGAGTACAGCAAGTGTGTACAAAAGTTTTTTGTTGTTCTTCAGCTTTTCCTATTACAACCACACATGCATAACTTGGATGGATAGATGTTTAAGATAGCTTTCATAGTAATAATAGTGTATGTGCCAAAATTTGCACATTTTCAGATCAACAAATACACTCAAAATTTTACCAATCCAAGAATTTTTATCTTTCTGTGAGGATAAAATGAGTGCTCCATTTTCAGCAGTACTAAACAAAAAATCTCAATAATATACTGTCCAAGATAAAATATAGCATCTTCCAAATAGAATACATTATCAAATACCTTTTGCTTTCTTAGAATATATACAAGCTCCATGTGCATTAGCCCACAAATACTATCCATTGCATGCAAGTATACGTGTCTATGTATGCATACATACCTATATATTTATGGATGGATGGATGGATGGAAGGATGGATGAATTTTCCATATTAAGAATCAAGGATTTAGCAGTGTGCTGATGTAGTACTGAAATGAATAACAAGGTTGCAATGACAGCAGCACTATTTTTCATTGCTGCCAGGACTAAACCTAAAGGAAAAAGGATTGCTATCCAACCTGTTTCCTCCACTGGATGTATCAAGAACATCAGCTGTTCCACAAAGAACTGTAACTCAAAAAGAATCAGGCATATTCAAGAAACAAGATTCTTCTGTGTTCACACAAAATCACTGAAAGCAGTTTTTTCTTGAATTAGAAAAAATATTTTCTTTTAAAATATTTTTATTATTTTTTTCTAATTTAAAGTTTCTTTTAAAGCACATCTTCCAGTACAAACTAATTTCTGCATTTCTACAAAAGCCATATCAGCAGTAATGATAAGCTGGTTTCTCTTAAAGCTGTCCTCAACCAAACATCAAAATACATTAAGAGTGATTTAGAGTAATGAAATTTAAACTAACATGATTCATAAAAGTGGAAGATCCCTGACATAGAAGGAGAGAAATTATTTTTCTGAAATAATTCAGATATGAAGGTTGTTTATTTAATTCTTTACTAGCAGAACTACAATTTTAAAAAATAGGTCAAAACTGGCAGTAAAATCAATCAGCAGCATTATTAAGCAGCATTATTGAAGTCACATAAAAAGATACCTCATGCTTGCAGATTTTGCTATTCTGGCTTAGAGAATGGCACATAACAATCATCTTGAAATACCTGAAGACCATGAACTCAAAAATTGAAATAATTACTTAGTATTGCACAGACAGTATGATTAAGAATAGTGGGATAATTGTAGACAAAGTGGGAACAGCTTCTTGACCACACAAAATTTGTACAAAACTGAAAGAGATTTCTTACAGGGGGATCTGTTGCTCAAGTAATTTGAGTTAGAATGCAGAGCACACATGAAGAAGCCCTACAGGGAATGCTCTGCATTGCTTTGGCAATAAACCTAGTATGTCTTTCAGCTATAATTTGTATGATTTCTTGGGTTTGGATATAAAACACATGGGAACACAAGTCAAGAGTTCATTTAACTATCGTTTTTTATTGAGCGGAGTACCATATGGTGCAATACAGGCAAGATGAGCTGATATAAAGTTAATGTTAAACTATGGAGATGTATGTGTTCCTGTCAATATTTTGGCAAAAAAAATGCCACCTCAATGTATAGAATAACTAGATCTAAAATAAATTTAGATAAAATATACTGGCAGCATCAAGGATTCTTCAAAAACTTTCTTCACATATTAATCATTCCAAAATTTTCTTCATGTTCCCGTCACTGTCAGGACTATCCTTCAACCTGTATGCTTCTGTAAGAAGCTCTGTGGAGGCATGATTGGAAAAAAAAACAAGTGAGGCTTCCTACCCAGAGGTTGTGTCCATGTTCCTTGCATTAAAATACTGACTGTGCTGTTTTTTTAACCAAAATAAGCCTTCTAGGTCTCTGTGGCATCTCCATAGACTCAGCTATGACACTGCCACTTGAGGATTACTTCTTATTTAAGTATGTTTTCTAAAGTAAGAAGATACAGTCAGGCATCTTTAATTCTGTATTTCCTAGCTGTCATTTTGCCTTTATTAATAAAAACAGGACACACAACTATAATAACCTGGCAACAACTGAGGGATCTAAATGAGTGACTTAAGGCAGGCCAAGCTGTCTTTCCTTTCTGATCCTCTCTTCCTCACCAATTATTTGTGTAAAAATCAAAGGCATGTGAACAAGACAGACTTAGGTACATATTCCTGAGTAAACATCATATAGTATGGTATTGAACAGAGCCAAAAAGATGCATAAGATTTTTCAGTCTTTTACAGCAACAATGCCATGCAATGTAGTGCTTAACACAAAAAAAACCAAAAACCCACATTATCAACATGCACAAGTTTAATATTTTCTAGTGATCAGCAAAGATCCCATCCTGCAAGACGGCAATTTTCCCAAATACAAAATTTTACAAAATTTTCATCTTCTTGCTTCATTTTCATACATCTGAGGTTTTATTCCAAGATAACATAACACAATGAGAAAAGTAATTTATTTTAAAAAGTAATTAGTTAAATTATTTTTAAAATTGCCCTTGCCACTAAATAATAAGGTCCCTAATATGAATATGTTAGTACTTGGTACAAAACTCTGTGGAAAGAATTAAGCCCCCAAGCTTTTACAGTTCCACAAAGACATTCTACATATAGGAAATTAAACTGAAATTTATGTCACTTTGATAATGGCATCACTTAAAACCATAACAGTTAATTAACTAATTAACAACTTAATTAACTCAGCACTTAATTTACTTACTTGAGTTCATTTAAATTCCCCAGATGAGATTTAATGAACTTCTAGAATAATTTCTGACTAAACGTGTGATGTATGTTTCTCTTATCTAGGAGATATTTCATGAAACTAAATGATTCAAGACAGAGCCCAGGAGCAAGTTTTTACGTTACAGCATACAGCATTCCAAAACTTTGCAGCAGTTTACCTTTGCACAGGAAGACAAAGCCTAACAAAAAGCTTCCTTTCTGGGGAGTAACCACAGCAGAATGTTCCAAGAATTATCAGTCTTGCATTCACTTTCAGTTTTAATGGTTTTTCAATCAGCACTCATAATTGGCACACTGACTTGTGAGGGGTTTTTTGAGTCAGGGATTTTACTACACTAATCCAGTCCAAAGGCATAAGTTTGCACAGTTCCAGCAAAATCAACACGAGATACCCCAAGAGAGTCTATATGAGGCTGCATAATCTAGAGCTAGGAAAACTTTTTTTAAAGTTTTTGAC